>JALIGW010000049.1:1055000-1655000 GCA_023053685.1 Diadophis punctatus similis | reverse complement strand
TTGGGCAATAATTATCCAATGTGGTTGGCTCCAGGGAAGGCTGGTTGAAGACAGGAGAAACCACTACTTCTTTTATGGTGGCCGGCATCACTGCCTCTCTCCCAATAAGATGTTGCTACTAATCTCTCTGAGCCAGCTAGTTCTCACTAACTTCCTGATAGAGTCAAGGAGGGCATGGCACTAGTCTATATGTGGTAGAACTCATATTGCTGACCAAAACCACAGCCACTTCTTCAAAATTGACAAGATTAAGTGAAGCCATGTAGATGACTATCAAAGTCCCTTGCAATGTACAGTCTGCAATTCATTCGGTGACTAAACTATACTTTGAACTCCTGATAAATTATTGTATTTATGATATACTATTATAAGATAACATAGAAAGCTTTTAAAGTGTATTAGCCACATTAAAAGCTTTTGCACGCATGAAAAACAACTGTTAACAGAATAAATGAATGCAACATTTGAAGTCAAGTTACAGTATATCTTGTTATTTCTGTTTCTCTAAATAGCCGAGGACAAGACTCACAAAATAATTTATGACATGAGAAATTCAGTCATGTACATTTACCAATTTTTGAAGTAATCACTGTATTATTATTATTATTAGAAGAAGCAGCAGCATGGGCCAGATTTAGACTCCATACATATCTTACTTATTTTCCTCTACCAATTCTCAGCACTCCTCCCCTAACGCTTCTGAAGTGACTAAACAGTGATCTCACTATCTTCACTTCCTCTTGTTCAAAACTAGGTATTTGTGACTTTGTTCCGGTTCATAGTTTTCTTAGAAGCAACAGTTGACATTTCAGAGCATCTCCTTGGGGTGTTTAGCTTTGCTTATGGTGATGATTTACATTGACCATCCGGTATGTGTTGCAATCAGACAACACAGCCAAAAGAAAGCTACAAATAGTGGCAGCAGCACTGTGCTCAAAAGAAAAAGTTAGTCCTGGAGATTCTCATTATTGTAGCACTTCTACACAAGTATTTTGTGTCACTCTGAAACCATTTCTGGATCTCTGTGTCTTCATGACATTGGCTGGCTTTCTGATTCCAAAATGGGTATTTTCTTTGCGAGACTCTGTCTCTGCAGATCGTCCCAAAGGTGCTTTTTCAAGAGGCAACTGGACTTTCTGATTTTTCTTTGAAGACGTTTCGCTTCTTGGATGAGAAGCAAAACATCTTCAAAGAAAAACCAGAAAGTCCAGTTGCCTCTTGAAAAAGCACTTTTGGGACAACCGTGATCTGGATGGCGCAACGGTTAGAGGCAGGTACTGCAGGCCACTTTAGTTGACACTGATCCGCAGGTCAGCGGTTCAAATCTCACCGGCTCAAGGTTGACTCAGCCTTCCATCCTTCCGAGGTAGGTAAAATGAGGACCCAGATTGTTGGGGGCAATGTAAATATACATTGCTTACTGGTGTAAACCGCTGAGAGTGCTTGCACTGTGAGGCGGTATATAAATCTCACAAAATAAAATAAATAAAATAAAATAATGACTGAGAATCTCCATAGACATCTGGCTCTGCAGACTTGTGAGCAGAGTCCCACTCAAGGTTCGTGGATTCAAGGCAATCCCCTGCTTCTTACATTCAGCGTATTATTCATTTAGCATATATTTTCCCTTGGAGTGGAACCAAAGGATATTGGGAGCAGTATCTGGTTGCAAAAATGCCAAGGTGCTTTTCTTTCACTGTTATCGGGGTGGGGGGGCAGTTAAATGCATGGAAAAGTGGCTTGGTGGTTTTACAGCTCCCCCATTTGCCATTGTTCAGATTGAAATAAATATGCAAGGAATGGATTAAAATGTGGATTTGGAGGTAGAAAGTGCTAGCAATGTATTATTTAATTTAATTTAATTTAATTAAAAGTTCTTATAGGACGCCCAATCCCGTAGGACTCAGGGCGGTGTACAACATGAATAAGAACAGTACAGTAAATAAAAACAGTTTAAAACCATGACATATTTTTTTAAAAAAAGCAACAAAAACCATTCATCCAGGGGGAGTCCGATCTTCTTCATCCCGCCTGCCGGAAGAGCCATGTCTTTACGGCTTTGCGGAAGGCCAGAAGAGCGGGGATGGTCCGGATCTCTGGTGGGAGTTGGTTCCAGAGAGATGGGGCTCCCACAGAGAAGGCTCTCCCCCGTGGTCCCACCAACCGGCATTGTTTAGCTGATGGGACCTGGAGGAGACCAACTCTGTGGGACCTAACTGGTCGAAGGGAGGTGTGTGGTAGGATGCAGTCCCAAAGGTAACCTGGCCCTGAGCCATGTAGGGCTTTAAAGGTCAAAACCAACACCTTAAATTGCGTCCGGAGACTAATGGGCAACCAATGCAGCTGGCGGAGAATAGGTGTTACGTGAGTGTATCTCGGAACACCCACCACAGCTCGCGCAGCTGCATTTTGCACCAATTGTAGTCTCCGAATGCTCTTTAGGGGTAGCCCCATGTAGAGCGCGTTACAGTAGTCCAGCCGTGAGGTGACAAGGGCATTATCTCTCCATTTTAAGTGGAGTGTGAGAGTAAAGTGGTGTTATTTTGGTTACACCTGGATTGTGGTAAATTGGAACGCTGACTGAATGATATTCTTAGCACACACACGTTGGTCAGCTAGAGAAAGCATGGATAGGTGTATTCTTGAAGTTTTGAGATCAGCCAAAGATGACTACAAGTGACCTCCTGGTTGCTCTGAAGCAGTGTTTCTCAACCTCAACAACTTTAAAATGGCTGGATTTCAACAGAATTTTCCAGCCGACTTTGCTAGCTGTGGGATTCTGCGAGTTGAAGTCCACATATCTTAAAGTTGCCAACATTGAGATACGCTGCTCTAGAGGGATTGGTGAAAGAAAGAGATAGCAATGTGAAGATGTCCCTAGTTGGTTTTGTCATCCAGGCAGCCTCAGTACTTTTAATCCAAGATTTTAATGGCCTTAAGATAGTAGTGTACAATCTCCAGGCTGCCTCATATAAATAGTAACAACAATCCTACTAGTCTATGGAGATTCTCAGTCATCTAGGTCATGGTTGTCCCAAAAATGCTTTTTTCAAGAGGCAACTGGACTTTCTGGTTTTGCTTTGAAGATGTTTCGCTTCTCATCCAAGAAGCTTCTTCAGCTCTGACTGGATGGTGGGGAATGGAAGGATTAATACTCCTAACAATCCTACTAAAAATGTAAGTTTTTAATGAACAGAATACAAGTAGCTCTCGACTTATGACCACAACTGAACCCAACATTTCCATTGCTTAGCAAGATAGTTGTTAAATGAGTTTTGTCCCCATTTTACCACCTTTCTTGCCACAGTTGTTAAATGAATCACTAGAGTTGCTAATTGTTAAATTAGCAATACGGTTGCTAAGTGAATCTGGCTTGCCCATTGAATTTGCTTGTCAGAAGGTTGCAAAAGGGGATCACATGACTTCAGGAGCCCGCAACCATCATTAATAGGAGCCAAGCATCCAAATTTTAATCACATGACCATAGGGATGCTGCAATGGTCATAATTGTGAAAAACAGTCACAGGTCACTTTTTTCATGCCATTGTAACTTTGAATGGTCACTAAACAAATGGTTGAAAGTAGAGAACTATCTATAGCCATGATGGCGAACCTATGGCATGCGTGCCACAGGTGGCACGCGGAGCCATATCTGCTGGCACGCGAGCCGTTGCCCTAGCTCAACTCCAGCGTGCATGTGCGTGCCAGCCAGCTGATTTTCAGCTCGCGCAGAGGCTCTGGGAGGGCGTTTTCGGCCTCCAGAGGGCCTCCTGGGGGGTGGGGGAGGGCATTTTCGGCCTCCCCAGGCTCCAGGGAAGCCTCTGGAGCTTCGGGAGGGTGAAAAACGGGCCTACCGGGTCCACTGGAAGTCAGGAAATGGGGGAGCGGGGAGTCATGCATGCATGCCCAGGGGGCGGGGCAGCACAGGGGGTCGCACTCACATGCGCAGGGGCATGGGACACATGGGGGGGCATTGAGTTATGGGTGTGGGCACACGCGCATGCGCTTCCGGCACCCGAAGAAAAAAGGTTTGCCATCACTGATCTATAGAGTCTCTGGCATGTGTACTACGGTAAGTGCACAATTGGCTTATCATATCAGGGCAACCACTAGAGAGCAGCAAGACAGCAAAGAGTTTTCTCTTTCTTTTTCCTGCCATCTAGTGGTCACCCACATCTTTGCAGATTGTTATCTGGTAGCTACACATTTGTCCACCCCAAAAAGTAAGAGCGATGCCTATCCTCTATTTATAATTTACACTACAATCAGAAATACAGGTCACTAGAGGCTGAAAAAAAGGGGGGGATTTAATTTACATTTTCAGGCAAATTAAATCGATATTCATTTATTAGATTTATATCTAATCTTTCTTCCAAACATATGTTGCATGACTGAATTTCCATTGAGGATTCACCCACCCACCCACCCAAGCAATCCTCAGGCTGGACTGAGCGATGGTGTCTGCCCTCAAATCATCTGCTGAACTTCCACAACTGAGGGTGGAACCCAAGTGTCCCCTTACCCTGCTGGTTGTTACAGAGAGTAACAGAGTTGGAAGGGACCTTGTAGGTCATCTAGTCCAACCCCCCGCTCAAGCAGGAGTCCCTATACCTCATGGTGTTGCCCGGATGAAGAACGTGTACTTGGTGATATGCTGAGCTCTACCTTATAGGCATGGGAGCCCTGTTCTGTTTTGCATGTGGTTATTATTCTTCGGCTGTACATAAAAGAATGAAGGAAGCCTTCTTCCGCAGCCACATGAGGTTAGGCTGCCTTTGCAACAAAACTACTTCTCTCTTCAGCAGTGCTGCAGAGAGAGCGTACTATTCCCCTGGCTTCAGCAGTGATCTCTAAGAAGTGTCAGAGACGGGGAAATAAGGTTTCATCCTATTTCTTTCCCACCCACCCTCCAAAGTCTGTGAAGCTCAAGAACAAAGTGCAGACTTCCATCTATGCACAACAGCCCTTGCTTGGTGCCATTTTCACTTCCCCATGTGGGAGACTTCTAGAAATCTGCTGATCTCCGGATGTTTAAAATGTTATAATAATAATGATGATGATGATAATAATAATAATGATGATGATGATGATGATGATGATGATGATGATGATGATGATGATAAGAACAACAACAACAACAACAACAACAACAGAGTTGAAAGGGACCTTGGAGGTCTTCTAGTCCAACCCCCTGTTTAGGCAGGAAACCCTACATCACTTCAGACAAATGGTTATCCAACATCTTCTTAAAAACTTCCAGTGTTGGAGCAATTCACAACTTCTGGAGGCAAGCCGTTCCACTGATTTATTGTTCTAACTGTCAGGAAATTTCTCCTTAGTTCTAAGTTGCTTCTCTCCTTGTTTAGTTTCTACCCATTGCTTCTTGTCCTGCCCTCAGGTGCTTTGGAGAATAGTTTGACTCCCTCTTCTTTGTGGCAACCCCTGAGATATTGGAACACTGCTATCATGTCTCCCCTAGTCCTTCTTTTCATTAAACTAGACATACCCAGTTCCTGCAACCGTTCTTCACATGTTTTAGCCTCCAGTCCCCTAATCAACTTTGTTGTTCTTCTCTGCACTCTTTCTAGAGTCTCAACATCCTTTTTGCAGTGTGGCAACGGTGCAGTATTCCAAGCATTCATCCAAGTATTATTTTATCTGAAAGAGGCACCCCCAATCCTAAAGACAGTATTGGGGAGCTTCCTTCCATAAGGGTTCACTGTGGGGAGCTTCCTTCCATAAGGGTTCACTGTGGCAATAAATGGCTCAGAAAGTGGCAAGATGCTTATTTGCATCCCAGGCCATAACACCATAAACACCAAATTTGTTCCAGTTCTGGAATGTGAGGTCACAGACGGGAGAATGTAATAGATAAAAGGAAGAATTCCCCCATTCAGGGAATGGTTAAACAATAGGATTCCTTTTGGAAGGTGTAATAAGAGCCAACACAAGATACAGTTTTACAAAATGAACAGAGGACTGCAGAATAGGCTAAGGGAAATGTCTATCTGTAATTGTTGGCTATATGTTACCTGCAACATGAGAGTCAATAAATTTCTCAACACATTTAAAATCATTGCTGTCTAAGCAAGGCTATGCTGATCCCTCAAATATTTATCGGGGGAAGCTGATGAACTCTGAATCAGATAAATGGCCTATCTGATTCAGTATTTTTAACAGTAATTGTTGGAAGCTGCCCAGAATCTCAAAAAGGTTTTTTTCTTAATCTGTTTTATCTGGACTTGCTGAGAATAAGACATAATAGACAAAAATACCTACCCATTGTCCTCTTTCCCTATGAGGTAAGCAGTATTGTATTTCAACACAGAAATAAATAGTAAGCCAAGTGAATGAATAACTAAAATGAACTTATTTAGTGATATTCCCCACACCTCTGCATATCTTTGTTTTACCCATTTAATAGTTAAATCTATTCAATTTATTGTAACACTTCTTTTAATTTAGCATACATTTCTTTTCCTGTTCATTAATTGCTGAAAAGCAAAAATCTGGTCTGAATATTAATGTTAATGTTTTTGCACTCATTTTTGCCTCCTTCCCCTTCATCTAGGGCAGAGGTCTTCAAACTTGGCAACTTTAAGACTTGTGGACTTCAACTCTCAGAATTCTCCAGCCAGCATAGCTGGGAATTCTGGGAGTTGAAGTCCACAAGTCTTAAAGTTGCCAAGTTTGGGGACCCCTGGTCTAGGGCAGCGGTGGGGAACTATGGCTTCTTTATGACTTGTGGACTTCAATTGTAGCTGGCTCAGGAATTCTGGGAGTTGAAGTCCACAAGTCTTAAAGTTGCCAAGTTTGGGGACCCCTGATCTAGGGCAGCGGTGGGGAACTGTGGCTTCTTTATGACTTGTGGACTTCAATTGTGGCTGGCTCAGGAATTCTGGAAGTTGACGTCCACAAGTCATAAAAGCGCCATAGTTCCCCACTCCTGATCTAGGGGAACAATAATGGCATTCCTCTCAACCTTAGGCACAGATGCAGTCTTCAAACAAACTGCACAATAACTTTAGAAACAGCAACATCCATGTTTAACAGTTCTGCAGTTACACTGTTTACACCTGCAGCCTTACTATTTTTCAAAATCCCTAGAGCTTTTCATTAAATTTCTTCTTGGGCACATTTATAGCATTCATCAATAAAGGAGAATATTTGTAGATCAGGGTTGAAATGAGGGGTCCTTGGTGCTCGCTGAGTTTGCTTGTTTTCTTGCAAATGTTTCATTACCCTAACTAGGTAACATCATCAGTGCTAGCAAGCAAGCTTAGAGAGCACCTTTATAGCATTCATTTCTGTTTTAAACTCTGCAATATGTCTGACATATTACCTGTCTTATACAGGTCTTTAATATATTCCTTCCAGCATTTCCTCACTTTAGTTTCATACCAAATTGTTTCATTGTTTTTATTCCATTCCTGATGGAGACTCCTTGTTTAGACTTTATAAAGTTTCATGCCAAACTCGGCAATAAATTTTAACCTCTTGTAATCATCTGATTTGGCAGAAGTTTTTCAGAAATGATTGTGCTAAATTATTGAACAAATAATTAAACAAGGACTACCTGTATTAGTAAAGGAGTTGAAAGGTGAGCTTGAGGAAGCTATGAGAGAGCTGTTAAGGAAGGAAGGTAAGAGCAAGCCATTCAGGAGGGACTTAGAAAAGAGATTATCCAGTCCAGAGGTAGAAAGAAGCATAAGAAAGAAACTCAAAATTATTTTCCTTGATTTTATTTAGTATAAGTTGGGACAGAGAGCAACTTGGATAGGTTTTCAAGATTCTGTTATAACACCATACAACAATAAAGTAGCATTCGTGGAATCACTGTGATGTGTCTTTCTAGACTTGGCATGCTATGCCTCAAAAGACTGACAACATTTCAGGATTTAAATTCTAGACTTTTTGCTCCTAGTTTTCCAAGTTAATGGGTATTTGGCTTTTCTGTTGATGGGTTGGAAGACATCTGACCTAGCATGACATAGTAATTCTCCAGAGGATGGAAAACTACTGGTTCTTACCCTGCCAGCCATTTTTTACCTATTTTCAAACCGGTATTTTATTACTATAAAAATGAACCACATTTTTTCTGCCTCTTTCAACCTTAACTTTGCCTCTTTGTCTACATTTTATGTACAGTAGGTATCTTTTCTTCCTGTAACACATTATACAGTATCTTTCTCTCATCCTTAAAGTATTTTTGTGACAGTCGTTCTCTGATATTCATTTTTCTAATTTATCTCTTTTACCTCATTCCTCTAAACATCCTTTTTCATACTTCCCTAATATAACTTTAAAGTTATATTAATAACTGTACTTGCCATTAATTTAATAATTCCCATTACCAAAATATTGTACTTTAATATATTTGAATATATTAAATATATTTGTGGAACTCTGTAACAGAGTTATTTTCAGCTAGTTTACATATCCTATTTCCTTTTATTCTATTGGGAGATTGTTTTATCTTTTAATGTTTTTTGAAACATAGGTGTTGTATTTTTCTCTTCTTGCAGTTATTTTATTTTTTAGGATTTTTTTTTCTTCTGTTCCCCCTCCTTTCCCCCCTCATCATTTGTTCCCCAAGATCTTCTTTTGACACTACTAAAGCCTGGTTTGTCCCACATTCAGAATCTCTCATTACTATTCACTACTTCATAGGCTTTCATCCTAAACAATAAAGCAGTCATCCTTTTAAGATTAATATTCATTCCTTTGACGTGGGTATATATGAATAGTCTTATGGTTAAATCCTGTTTTTAGAACACACATAACTTTTCGAAGCAGATACTCACCATAGTCACCATTCTCATTCGTTCTGGCCACTGAATGGCCAATAATTTTTCTGCACCTTCTCTTTTCATTCTCACCCACCCATTGATACCTTTCCCCCCCACTGAATTACATACTTTAATAATGTTGCATTGTTTTTCCAAAACACATCCATGATTCTTACATTAGCACCATTTAGTAGAGTTTAATTTACAACTAGCACCAACCCAGGATTCCTACGTTGATATGCACCCATAACAACTTTGATGACACCAATTCATATTTTCTGACATACCGTATTTTTCGGAGTAGAAGACACACCTTTTTACCCTCAAAAAGAGGGTGAAAATTTGGGTGCGTCTTATACACCGAATGTAGCCCCACCCAGCCACCCCCACCCTTTGGCCTCTGCCTGCCAGCAATTTACCTCTTTGCAGCAAACAGGGCAAAGCCTTATTAGCACACTAAGAGATTACTTGCCTCCCGACCTACAGCTGACAGAGGCTTGCAAGCCACCTGGTAAAATGAAACTAACTGGCTGTAATGAGACAAAATGCTGGGAGATAAACTGGTGGCAATGTTACACTGCTGAAATTGCAAGGAGGTAAGCTACAGCTGCTGTAGCCTAGAGGTAGAGCTCTTGCCTCACAGTCAGGAGGTTGTGAGTTCTATCCTAGGTAGAGGCAGATTCTGTTAATATGTTATTTTGTTAAATGTTTGTAGAGTGTTTAAATTATAAGACTTATTTTTTAAAGATTGCTTTATTATTGTTCTAGACAACTTAACAAAATGAAGAAGCTTTTTAAAATAAATGCTTGCTCTGAAGAGGCCCAGTGCTATTGTATCTTCTTTTAAATAGCAGAAAGCCTTCCAGAAAGCCACATCAATTTTAAAGATCTGTAAAAGTATAATCTGAAATGTCCTGTTTTAGTATTAAGTATTAGTATTAAAATAAGGCAGCTGAATTAAACCCTGACTTAGTCATGTTTGGAGTAGATCTATTTAAATAATTGGGAGGAGTTAGTGTGATTACATTTAAGAAAACTTTCTGGGATTAATATACTGCCATAATGTACATTTCTCCAATTCTTTGCTATTTCTATGGGTCAAGCACACATGCACAGAAATACACAGCAAACAGTGTATATCATCTGTGCTGTTTGCTGTTTGCTAAATTGCTGGGAGGCAGAGGCCTTTTTTCCTTGTTTTCCTCCCCCAAAACTAAGGTGCGTCTTATACTTCGGTGCGTCTTATACTCCGAAAAATATGGTATATATTTTAGCCATTTTCATCCACAATTAAGTCAACATCTTCATTTTCCTGCATATTTGTTAATTCCACCCTACAAGATCAGTCTACTTTCATGCAAAACGATCACACTGTACTCTTTCCTCTCTGTTTCACAAACATATCTATTTTTCCTTAATTTCATCTATTAACTGATGCTGTTTTCCATTGGCTCCCCTAGTATTCTTCTATATTCTGTGGTTGTAATCTGATGGGCCCCTAGATGTTGGTGTCTACTAGCCATCATGGTTTTGGTCAGTGGAAATTTTTCCATTACACATCCGAAAATGTAGTTAGAGACGATGTAGTTAGTCATACCTGTATCACATATAGTGTCAAGGAATTGTGATAGAGATGGGAATGCCTGAAAAAAACCCGGAAAAACTACCAAAGCCATTTGGGGAAAAACGGAACAAAACCTGTTTTGTCCCCAATTTTTTCCATATTTTTCTAGGCCTTCCTATCTTTAATTGCACAGCAGCTGTCCAGATTAAGTCAGAGACACCGACACAAACATCTTGTATTTAAATATAAATAAATATAATATTCAAATTTATTTATTTATTTATTTAGTTTGTCAAACATGTACGAGATAATAGGTATAAGCATAAACATGAATATGAACACAGGAAATGGGTATCAATAAATGGGGACAGTAGGACAGGGACGATAGGCACGCTGGTGTGCTGGTGAGCTTATGCGCTTAAGACAAATGGGGTGAAGTCCCCATTTTTGTGTACTATGCTTAGGTCAGACTGTAAGTGGTGTAGTTGTAGGTTGTCCAAGCCCAAAATTTCAAGCCTGGTGGCATAAAGTATTCTGCTGCGATCAGAGGAATGGAGTATTCTTCTCGTGAAATAACTGGACTCGTTCAATTATATTAATGTCCAATATATCATGCAGATTCCAGGCAGACGAGCTGTATTCGAGAATTGGTCTAGCAAAGATTTTGTATGCCCTAGTTTGCAGTACAATATTACCAGAGAAGAAGCTTCACAAGATTAGGTTAACAACTCTTAATGCCTTTTTGGCAATGCTGTTACAGTGAGCTCTGGTACTTAGATCGTTTGAGATGAGTACTCCAAGGTCCTTGATAGAGTCAGGGTCATCTACGAGGTCGTATCCGCCCAGCTTGTATTTGGTGTTCTGATTTTTTTTGCCAATGTGTAAGACAGAGCATTTATTTGTTGAGATTTGGAGTTGCCATTTGTTTGACCATTCTGATCAGGGGTGAAATGCTACCAGTTTGGCCCGGTTCAGGTGTACCAGTAGCGGCAGCCATCGGTAGTTCAGAGAACCAGTAGTGAACCTGCCCGGATGTCACAATTTTGTTGTTTTTAACCCTCTGTGCAGAGGATGAAAAAGCACGCACGATGGTAATGCGTGCACGCTTCCGAACCAGTAGGGAAGGTAAGTAGATTTCACCGCTGATTCTGACACATAGTCATGATCGTTTTGTAGAGCAACAGCATTGTCGGTGGTCTTGAATAGTTTTACGTCATCAGCGAAGAGGACGCAGTTGCTTATAATATGATAGCAAAAGTCATTTATGTAAAGTATAAAGAGTGTGGGTCCTAAAATGCTGCCTTTCGGGACCGCTGTTAACTGGTGCAGGGTTTGATAGGGTGCTCCCCATTTTGACTACTTGATGCCTGTTTGACAGGAACGCAGCTATCCACTTATGTAGGGATCTGGAAATGCCGTAAGAGTTTAGTTTTAACAGTAGTTTGCTGTGTACCTTTGAATCAAAGACTTTGCAGAAGTCTATGTAAATTGCATCTATTGATTTACCCTGGTCGAGTTGTGTAGTCCATATGTTTTTGCAGTGTAGGAGTTGCAGATTACAGGACAAATTTTTTCCTGAAAGCAAACAAGTAGGTTGTTTGTCTCTAAGTGGCGGGTAATGGATTGGTTTATGATTGATTCCATGACTTTGCAGGTGACACAACACAATGAGATTGGTCTGTAATTTTCAACTGGGCTGGGGTCTCCCTTTTTGAAGATAGGGATGGCCGTGACTAATGACCATAGGTTGGGCAAGGAGCTGGTTCTGAAAGATATCTCATAGATTATGCTTAGAGGTTCTGCTATGGCAGTGGAAAGCTTTTTTAAGAAATAGGCACATAATCCATCAGGGCCAATAGATAGAGATGGTTTTAGGTTGCATAGTGCCTTTTCAACGTTATCTTCTGTAAAATCGATATGTAGCAGATCATTGCAATTAGTTGTTTATAGCAGACTTTGTCATCATCCAGAAAAGGAAGAACATAAGAACACAGGAATAGCATGAGATAAATCTAAACAGTATACAGAACACACAGAAGAAAAAAGGAGGGGGAAACTCCCCCTTTATACTTATGGCAATCCATCATAGCATAGATTGCATCATGCATGAGTCAGCACTCTCTAACTCAAGGGTGTCAAACTGGCGGCCTGAGGGCCAGATGCATCACGTGCAGGCCACACCCATCCCAGTTCCGCGAATGGGAAAAATGTCACGAAACATCATGTGAGGGCAACATGACATGGCGAGTTTGATACCCGTGCTCTAACTAATCAACTAAAACTGTGTGTTCTGGCCTACTGTACACTTTACTGTTTGTTTATTTGTTTATTTATTTTATTTTGTCAAGTACGTGTTAGTAATATACATAGATGTAACATTGTTTATGTACATAAGATGGGTACTGATAAGAGGGAACATTAGGACAGGGACGGTAGGCACGCTGGTGCACTTATACACGCCCCTTACTGACCTCTTAGGAATTGGGTGAGGTCAACAGTGGACAGTCTAAGGGTAAAGTTTTGGGGGTTTGGTGACAAAACCATAGAGTCAGGTAGTGAGTTCCAGGCATTTACCACTCTGTTGCTAAAGTCATATTTTCTACAGTCAAGTTTGGAGCGGTTCACTTTGAGTTTGTATCTGTTATGTGCTCGTGTATTGTTGTGGTTGAAGCTGAAGTAGTCATTGACAGGAAGGATGTTGTAGTAGATAATTTTATGAGCTATGCTTAGGTCGTGCCGAAGGTGACGTAGTTCTAAGCTTTCTAAGCCTAGGATTTCAAGTCTGGTTGCGTAAGGTATTCTGTTGCGAGTAGATGAGTGGAGAACTCTTCTTGTAAAGTATCTCTGGACACTTTCTAATGTATTTATGTCCGATATGCGGTATGGGTTCCAGACAGATGAGCTTTATTCGAGGATTGGTCTGGCGAATGTTTTGTATGCTCTGGTTAGTAGTGTGATATTACCGGAGAAGAAGCTACGTAAGATTAGGTTAACAACTCTTGAAGCCTTTTTGGCGATGTTGTTGCAGTGGGCTTTGGCACTTAGGTTATTTGATATGAGTATTCCAAGGTCTTTGACAGCTACTACATTCAATGTCCTAACACAAGGATCCCCAACCCCTGGTCCATGGACTGGCACTGGGACGCGACATGCCAGAAACCAGGCCATGCAAACAAGCAAAGCTCCATCCACGGGATGCAGGCAGCATGCGAAATCACGCCCCCTCTGGTCCACGGAAAAACCTTTCTCCACGGAACCGATCCCCATTGTCCAAAAAGTTGGGGGGGCGCTGTCCTAACATATAGCATATCCTAGTAAAGATAATTAAAGTACCAATCAGTTTCAGCACATTTTGGGCAGCATGCTACAAGCCCAACCATAATCCAGTTTTATGCCAAGCATGCTCAGGCTATTTTATGCAAGCTAGGATCTCCTCTCCAGAGACTAGCTTCCATGCCAAGATGTTATTGTTCATACCAAACCAAGCCATTGGTAGACAGATGCAGTTTGCTCAGACACACTCTAAAAGGAAGGCAAATAATTTTGCAGAAGTGTGCTGTGCTATTGACCGGCTACTGCAAATTCTACACGTCAAACCTACAGAATATGGAAACGGAGTCTAAGAAAAAAAGGAAAGGAGAATATGTCATCATTTCACTCAAGCCCTTTTCATGCGTAAGACACATCGATAGACTTTTTTACCCCCCCTCCAGATGCCAGAATGCAGCAAAAACAGTACAAAGAATAAAGCATGATCGGTTAATATAAGAACGTGTGGCACAAAGGTAAGCACAGGGAAGTAACTCAGGAAGACGACTCACATATTTTTTCACCCCTCACACTATTTATTTATTTATTTATTTATTTATTTATTTATTTATTTATTTATTTATTTATTTATTTATTTATTTATTTATTTATTTATTTATTTATTTATTTATTTATTTATTTATTTATGTCAAGTACATGTTGGTAATATACATAGATATAACATTGTTTATATACATGAGATGGGTACTGATAAGAGGGAACATTAGGACAGGGACGGTAGGCACGCTGGTGCACTTATTTCAATGGTTAACCATGTTTGTCTTTAATTCTTCAATTTGAGCAGCTTCTAAAAACAGCAAAAATCATAGTCACCAGTTTGGCCCACTAAGCCTTCCACAACCCAGGCTTTTTGCTGACCCTGATTATGTAGTGTTTCTTTGCTTTATTTGTATTTCCCCCCCCTCTGTTCCTTCTAGCAACATCCTCACCAAAGGCCCAATGACTGCTTCCCTGAATGCAAGCAGTCTTTGACTCTGTCTTTCAAGATGGATGCCATTCCTGCTAAAATTCTGTACCGAAAGTAAAAGGTAGTCCTCAACTTACAATTGTTCATTTCATTACAACAGCACTGAAAAAGTGATTTATGACAATTGCAGCATCTCCATAGACATGTGATCAAAATTCGGACGTTTAGTGACTGGCTCGCATTTATGATGGTTGCAGTGTCATGTGACCGCCTCCCACAACTTTCTGACAAGTAAAGTCAATGGCTAAGCCAGATTCATTTAACAACTCTGTCACTAATTTAACAGCTGCAGTGATCCACTTAACAACTGTGGCAAGAAAGGTCGTAAAATGGGCCAAAGCTCACTTAAGAAATTTCTCACTTAGCAACAGCAAGTTTGGATTCAGTTGTGGTCATAAGTCGAGGACCTGTATATTGAAGAAAAAATAACGACAGCTTGGGGAATGTTTAATATGAGAGTAAATCTTGATCATGAAATAAAATATTGGAATGGCTCTGCCCAGGCTTCTGGAAGAAATCTCTGAGCTTGAAACGGGTCGTATCGGCCAGTGTGGAAATATTTCAAGCCTTGAACTGCTCTATTTAGGGTTTAAAATGGGGCTTGTTGGGGCTATTCAAAATGCTCCAAGTAATCTGTTTTACATGAAAACACGAGAAAGGCCTTGCACATCCCCAGCATCTAGAAACTAGAGAATTAAATTTAGGTTGCATCCAGTCTCCAAGTATTGCTCTAATGCTGGAATGAAAACCTGCAAACTTTCAAATATAGCTGAAGCTGAACACCAAGCAATCCTGGCCAATATGAAGAATGGTGGTTCAGCGATATCTAGACGGCCACAGGTTCTGTCATCCAGCACTCACACAAGAAAACAAGGGCATTGTGGGATTTTTAATTGGTATCATTCATCCAGTGGATATAGCTTGGAGAAGCAAGGGTTTTGGGTTTTGTTTTGTTTTTTGGCAACTATTCATAGTGCTGCATTTCCAACATTTGGTGAAACTCTGAGGTAGTATAAAGTGACCAGATTTTTTTTTTTTAAGCGGGACGGGGGGCGGGCCCGCCTGGGCGCCGCCATTTGAGTTTTGCCCTCTGCGCATGCGCAGAACGCTGCGCATGCGCAGAGGGCAAAACAACGCAAATGTCGGCGTCCAGGTGGGGGGGGAGGCGGGAGGCCTTTCCTCGCCTCCCGCCTCCCCTTCGGGAGCCGGCAGTGGCTTGGGCTGGCAAGCGACGAACGGGAGGCGGGAGGCGGGGAAAGGAGGCAGCCGGCAGCTTACCTGTCGCGAGCTCCAGGCATCCAAGCCCCGCGGTCTCCCGGTCGCCCGCCTGGCCCCAGGGCAACGGCGGCAGCGAGGCGATGGGGGGAAGGAAGGGGAGGGGGACGAGGAAGGGCTGTTTGCGCCGCCGGAGAGGCCGCTCGTGAGCTCAAACCGGTGACGGCTCCTCGTCCCTCACCCCTCCACCCGCATCCCAACAGCAGCGGCGCCTCCGAGGGCAGGGCTAGGGATGGGGCGAGGGAAGGAGAGGAGAAGCAGCCCCCCTTCCCCCTCTCCCCAGCAGGCAGCCGCCTCGCTGAAATTCCGCTTTGCCCGACTTGCTTCTGGTACCTCTCTTTTGTGCTTCCCCTTCTAAGGTGACCAGACGTCCCGCTGTTTTGGCATTCTTTCCCAAAAAGCGTGACTTTTTGGAAAGAATGCGGGACGCGGGACACACGCTTGAAAAGCGTGTCTGTCCCGCCAAAAGCGGGACATCTGGTCACCTTAAGGTAGTATGTAATGTAAGCCCAGAAATGATTTGCTCAGAATATAGTAATGTACCTGGAAATCAGCAGGAATTTCTTGGCAGGTGAAAGCATGCCGTGAGCATGTAAACGTCCTTGGTTATTTTGCCAGTGGTGATTATCAGTTGAGCAGAGTGAAAATTCAAATGGCCTGCTTTTGTACACCAAAGGGCGTTAAATATATGAAATTAGCAACTGATAAGATTCAATCTGAGAAATGAGACATCTTTTCTTATTGTGTTCCTATTGCAAGTTGATGAGTTTGACCATTATTAGCAATGTGGTTTTGAGCAGATTCTTAACTGTGTCTTTTAAAAAAACATGATATATGAACAACTTTTAAAATGTATTTTAGTATGTTTTAAAGCGGTTGCTGAATGTCATTACCTTGATGTTTAGCAGGGGACCATTGAAATGCATTTAATATGAAACTGAGCAGTTCTGTAATATATGAATGTGGGAGATGATCAGAAGTTGCAAAGCCTGTTGTTTGACTGGTTGAACTATTTTGTAATCTAAATATTTGTTGCAGTAAATTATATTTCTCTTAAAACAACTAAATGAATAATAATGGCATTTCACTTTGCTGAAATATACCTTTTTTTAAAAAAAGTTAAAATTGGTGCCTTAAAAGTAAAGTAAAAGGATAAGAATGTTGATTTAAATATATTTATTTGATTCAAGATTGGGTTTGGCCTGTGGATTAATAGAGATAGCTTTTCGACATATCTGGAAGGTGCAGTCTCCTGTGGTTATTCAATGAATGAGTCTTTAACACTTGCAGAAAATCTTATTCCTGAATAGAAACATATGTCACTCCCCTTGATGATATCCAAGGAATATCACAGCCCCGTACATACATTTAATGATTACAGTTTGCTTACAGAATTTCCTGGACAGAGGTTTGGGATCATAGACTAGCTTCTTTAATAGGAAGATAGCAACCATAATATACACAAACAGGGGCAGTTTTAACTATTTGGTCTCTAGAGTTTCTAGCTGATTTCTACTATATGCTGCTGTAAAGTCCTAGGGTCTCTAAGCAAAGGGTATCTGTTGTGAGCTGTTACATGCTTTGATGATGTGGAGAGAAATATACCATGTTACCAGGAAAGATAAGGATCTGGAATCAAAGTAAATACTGCTCAGCTATCTTTATTCCTTGTCTTATTCCTTTAAAGAAGTGGAAAGTGGAAAGCTGGAAAATGTGGACTGGAGAACAGATCCTGATCCTGCTTCAGCTTATTGATGCAAATGGAGAAATAGTCTTCACAGAAGCTCAGCCAGGGGTGGGTTCCTCCCGGTTCACACCGGTTCACCCGAACCGGTAGTGACCCGCTGGTGATGTCACCATGGCATCACAGATCTCTTTTTTTGGAATTTTTTTCGAATTTTTTACTGTTTGGAAGTTTTTTCCTCTGCTGCTGCTTGAGAAAGGGCCCAGCCGCCAGCCTCCGGGTTTATACTTACCTTTATTCCTTCGCCCAAAGCACAGCTAATCAGCTCCTCAGCTGTGTTTCGGGCTGATTATAGCTACTGAGCATGCGCAGAACCAGAATTGCATGAGGGGACGCGTGCGTGTGTGAGAGCGCATGCGCACGCGCGAAATGTTGTGATGCGAACCGGTGGTGAAGACAAGTGGAACCCACCCCTGAGCTCAGCACACATTAAACAGAGCTTCAGATCCAGGGGTGAAATGCTACTGGTTTGGCCCGGTTCGGGTGTACCAGTAGCGGCAGCTGCCAGTGGTTCAGAGAAACGGTAGCAGCAGCAGTGCGAGGCTCTGCCCATCCGCCCGGACTTTGCCATTTTCTTTTTTTTAACCCTCTGCGCATGCACAAAGCCTTCTGTGCATGCGCAGAGGGTGAAAAAGCACACGACGGTGGTGCACGAGCGAGCGAAGCAATTGTGTGTGTGCAAATCGTGTACTTCCAAACCAGTAGGAAAGGTAAGTAGATTTCACCGCTGTTCAGATCCAGTGACTACTTCCTGTTCCTGCAGTGGTTGTGTTATATTATGATATTGCCAGCTGCTAGCGGACTCAATGCATATTGCCAACTAAATAGAGAAAAAACCAAACCAAATCAGGCTTGCTTTTCTCTTGAGCTTTTAAAAGCAATCTGAAATCAGTATCTCCCATGATGAAGCATTATCATTTGATAGGACATCAAGCTGCTGTAAAAACAATCAAAGCAATACCCAAGCCCTTGTAATTCATGCCCCCGAATTACAGGTAGTCCTCAACTTACAACAGCTCATTTAATGACCGTTCAAACTTACAACCACTGAAAAAAGTCACCTATGACCACTTTTCACACTTACAACCACTGCAGCATCCCCATGATCATATGACCAAAATTCGGATGCTTGAGAACTGGCTCATATTTTTGATGGTTGCAGTGTCCCAAGGTCACATGATCATCTTTTGAGACCCTCTTTGCAAGCAAAGTCAATGGGGAAGCCAGATTCACTTAACAACCAGGTTACTAACTTAAAAGCAGCTGTGATTCACTTAACAACTGTGACAAGAAAGAAAGAAAATCTCGCTTAACAAATGTCTTGCTTAGCAACATAAACTTTGGGCTCAATTGTGGTCGTAAGTTGAGGACTACCTGTATTAACATCTAAAGCCTGAAGACTGCCAACATCTTACATGCCAACTATAGAGCTCCTTCACCCTTAATATCACTCCAAGGGACACAGATTAAACAGGGAAAGTTCCTGATCCCCTTCCACAGGGATCAAAACTGACAAGAGTTAGTTCTTATTGCTAGCAGATTTCTTCTAAAGGTACGGGAATGACGCCAGAGGAAAAATTGGCAAACGTCCATGGTAGCGGCTTGCTTATTTAACTTTCAGAACCATTCCAGGAATTCTTCCTTCCTGTTTAACATAAAGCAAGAAAACCTGTTTTTCTCTGAATGATCATTAAGCACATGATTTCAGTCTAGGTGAAGAAGAAAAATAATAGCAGGAAGTGGCTTGCTGACTATTGTGCAGTTAGGGGTATGGCAAATAGAGTACCACAAGGCCTCCGTTTTTGACTTGCTGAGCACTGTGGTTTTCCTGCCAGACACAGCTTTCTGCATCTTGTACTACTGATCTGACAAGTTTTCTTTCTCTCTCTCTCTCTTCTAAATTGAGCAATTTATTTACTACCTTACCTTTCATAATAGGAAAATTTTTTATCCTTATATAATGAGCATCAACTATTTGTGATCCACTAGTGAAGGAGGAGGATACGTGTCAGGTTAACTGAACATCCAGATAAAGCACCTGATTGTTGTGAACAGCTGGATATTATATTTGTAATCCAGCTTTACTTTACCGTTAACATTTTTCAGTTGTTTGTAGGTTTTTAATGTCAATTTCCTTGTTGCTCATCTCTACCAAAGACAGAACTGGCTGATCTGTATAAAGTAGGAAACCTGAGAAATGTAGATTATCTATTGGTGTTTCTATTTGGAAAATACTGGATGTAGGACTTAAAAGGGAAACAGTTTGGTGTCATAGTTATGGCACCTGGCTATAAAGCAGGAGACTGTGAGTTCTAGTCCCGCTTTAGGCCCAAAACCAACTGTGTGAGTTTGGGCCAGTCTCTTTCTCTCTTAGTCCTAGAAAAAAGACAAGGCACACCACTCCAAAAATCTTGCCAAGAAAATTGCACAGAAGCAGTCACTAGAAGTCAGCACCCAGTTCCAACACCAAAACAAGGGCTTAAAAGTTATGCATCATATTAGAACACCTATCCTCTTCAGCCCCTCACCTGCTGTTGTGTTCTGACTGACCTCTAACTGAACCCTAAACTTGTTTTGACTAGATTACCTCTGACTGAACTGTAAGTTGTTATGTTTTTAGTTGAACTCTACCTGAACTGTTGTTGCCACCCAGGTCATGTGTTTGAATGCTCATAAGCTATTGGTTGTTGTGTCTGACAGCCCTCTATAAAAGAGCTAGCTGTCAGACTATGTTTTGCTGGTTACTTGAGTGAGCTGAGTAAAAGAGCTGTTATGAAGTCTGTCTCCTGTGATCCTTGCCCACAATCTAACACCTGCCTATCTTTTTTCTCTGTCCAGATTCTCAGGGATGTTTTAGAATGCTTACTTTCTAACAGTAGTGGGTTCCTACCGGTGCGCTCTCCGCCTTTCTTCGCCGCCGAGCCGAAGACGCTGGCTTGCGCAGAGTGCAGAAGAACGCAAATGGCGGCATCCCGGCGTCCCGGGAAAGCGGGCGGGGGAAGCCCCCGCCGCAAACGCCGCCAGCGTCTTCGGCTCGGCGGCGAAGAAAGGCGGAGAGCGCACCGGTAGGAACCCACTACTGCTTTCTAACGACAATGATCTCCACTTCCTTGTTTCTTCTGTTTCCAAATGGGAGAAACCAACATCATGTACAGTACATTGAATCTTGCAATAAGGCACATGTTTCACTCTGGGATAAAAAAAAATACCATCAATAGTTCCTGTATTTACTTTATGGGACTTAAATTGTTATTCTACTTTTCTGGAATGAGGTCCTAGAATTTGAATTACCTGTACTGGCAGCCACTATTCTGGGTATTAATTGCCATACATATTTTTCATTGCCAGCCATAGTAATTCATATACTTTCTATGTCTGGGATTGCTTGAAGGGTGAGTGCAAAAATTCTATATGAGAGTCACATCCTAGCTCTAGGAAATAATCCATGCTGCATATTTTTAAATAGAAAATGGGGGGGGGGGGAGGCGGGACAATTCCGTTAACCCTTAGCTGTGATGACTGGACAGCTTATGGGAGCCCTGGTGGCACAGTGGTTAGAATGCAGTATTCAATCCTGATAGACTCAAGGTTAACTCAACCTTTCATCCTTCCTAGGTCAGTAAGATGAGGACCCAGATTGTTGGGAGCAACACGCTGACATTGTAAACCACCCAGAGAGTGCTGTAAAGCACTATACTGTAGGGTGGTCTAAGTGCTATTGCTATAGCTATTATGTGAACTGGAGTTCAACTGTGTCCAAAATGGCTTAGGTTCCTGAATATTGTCCTCAAATTAATTCAGAAGGGACAGACTGTCAGAGACTAGCTTAACCATAGCAGAAGAAAACAGAGGGCTAAGCAAGAACCCTTTCCTTGATCTTCATTGAATACATTTTAGTTTATTGTTCTAGAGCAGTGGTTCTCAACCTTCCTAATGCTGCGACCCGCAACTTGCCACCACGCCCGCCGCCGCGACCCCAGTCCCGCCGCCGCCATTTGGGTTCTTTTACCCTCTGCGCATGCGCAAAGCATTCTGCGCATGCGCAGAGGGTAAAAGAACCCAAATGGCGGCATCCGGGTGAAGTCTCTTGACCCCTGTGAAAGGGTCATTCGACCCCCAAAGAGGTTGCGACCCCCAGGTTAAGAACCGCTGTTCTAGAGAAACAGAAGAAATCTGCAGCTTTTGCGGCCACTGAACTATGATGACTTTGCTTTGGCTTTTCATTGAAAGGGGACATCCTGAAGTTGAATATTTGCTGGAGTGAATTTTAAGGAGCCAGAGTGTTCTGAAATCAAGCACATCCATATGTTCAATGGAAGTGCCACATTCCAGAATTAAGAACATTCACAATAACATCAGAGACATCTGACAAGCCTGACACAAGGCCAGACAAGTGGAACAAGAAGCACTCGCAAGATGCTATATTATAAAGTCATCCCTACTCATCAAAGCTGTAGTTACCATATTTTTCGGCATATAAGACGCATCTTTTTCCCCCCTAAAAGAGGGTGGAAATGTCGGTGCATCTTATACACCGAATACAGCGATTTTTGGCCTCCCGAAGCCCTGCCTCCGCGTCCCATTTTTGCAAAAAATGGGCCCGTTTTTTGCAAAAATGGGGTGCGCAGAGGGTTTGAGAGGCCTGCAAAGGCTCCTGGGGGCTGGGGGAAGGCAAAAACACCCCCATTTTTGCGAAAAATGGGCCCATTTTTGCAAAAAACAGGGTGCGCAGAGGGTTTGGGAGGCTTGCAGAGTGCTCCTGGGGGCTGGGGAGGACAAAACCTTTTTCTTCTTACTTACCTCTTTGAAATCTTGGTGCGTCTTATACACTGGTGCGTCTTATAGTCCAAAAATACGGTAATTAGGAGTGCACTTGCTTCACATTGTATATGATCCCAGTTTTGGGCTTTGGTTTCTTCTGCTAAAAACATCCAAAAGCAGGAGTAAGGTAGATCTCCCTCAGCTTCATTTTGGATTGTCATTGTGAACTGCAATTTATGGAACTGGATTGGATAAACCAATTGAATGATCTGAATCAGTTTAAGATACCTTATTTCTGTAACCAGTTTCCAAATGTAGTCCAGCTGAACACAACGGAAAGCCGAAACTGGAGGGAATGGCTTGGGTTGTAGCTCTGTCAAGATTACTACACCTTTCCCCATTGTTTTAATAGGATCCTCTCCTTAGGTATGACAATCCTGAGTGCTAAAAAACAACAACCCACCCTTTTCTCATCCGGCATTTGGATTATCTATATGTTTCAGATAATCAATCTCCATTGATTAGTCCTCAACAAACATCCATTCTTATCTAGTGGGCTCTCTAGATGTAGTATCAGCACTTATCCTCCCAAGGGCTTGGTATCAATTATTTAAATATAATATTTAAAGTACAAGATGTTTTGGGGTGTTTTCACAAGGGCAAAGTTGTACCATGGCGACTTGCCCACGAATGTACTCTACTGAAGTCATGGGTTGTCAGGAATGTTAAGCCATGTAAGAAATCTGTTTTCTGGACCTTATTGTTTCAACTAAGCAGTTGGTTCTGCTCAAGGTTGCCTTTAGTTTGGGTCTTAGTTTCATTTGGCTGGCAACCCACTTTCAACAAGAAAGATGTATCACGTGGCTGTCACTGCAAAGTCTTGGGCCAGAGTTACTATCTTCAAGTTCTTGATGTTGAAATCCCAGTGCATTTGGAAGACATCAGATTGTAAAGGGGTTTTTTTCTCACTGGCAGAGGGCCTATAGGATTTCAGAGAAGGAGACATTAAGCACAATGCACAAAGCAGGTGCCCTGCCACTGACCTGTGGTTTTGTAGCTTTGCAGTACAGGTGATACAAATGTATGCATTTCTTGGTTTTGGTTCAGCAAAACCTGCTCTAAGGACATGGTCAGGAGGAGAGACTGAAAGGGGGCAGCCTATAATTGTTAGCTATGCTGAAAGGAACTTGGGGAGACAGGTAACAGGAAGAGACAAATAGCAGAGAGTTATGTAAAGCAGAGGAAGAAAGATGTAGAAAAAGTGACAAAGTGCTATCAAGGTCAGGAAGACAGAGAACATAAAGAAAAGGACCATCAACTTTAAATTAATCTGCGCTATATAACATCATTACAGAGAGCTACTGTTTCGATTTCCATGATTTGAAAAAGCAGACAACACAGAAGCACTGATTCATATGGCGAATCTGAATTCTTTCCTGTGGACTGGCTCCTTATTAATCAGCTTAGTCACACTTTATCAGGTTTCGGTGTGCAACAGTGTTCTCTAACCAGCTCTCTCAAGATTTTCTGAACCCCAATTCCCGTATTTTCTAGCCAGCAGAGCAGTATTCATTAAAATTCGAGGAAACTGTGGTACATTCATATCTGGAGGACTCTATGTTGGAGACAGGGGTGGGTTCTAACTTACCTCACTGCAGGTTTGCTTCCTCTCATGCCGCATGGCCGCGCCTCGTGGGCACGCACATGCGCAGTGCCGAATTTTTTTTAAAAAAAGCTGAAAACAAGATGGCGATGCATGTGCAGTGCTGGAAACTCAGCTTCTGTGCAAGTGCAGAAGAAAAAAGACCAGGAAAAAATTCAAAAATAAATAAATAAAAAAAATCCAAAAAAACCCCCAAAATAATAATAAAAAGATGCCGGCACCCACGGACCAGCACTGACCGAACCGGTTCCGTGACATCATCATCATGATGTCACCAGTGGGTTGCTACCAGTTCGGGCGAACCGGTAGGAGGAACCCACCTCTGATTGGAGATCACTGCTGTGTAATAAGCTTTTGAAATTTATTTGAATGTGAGGTGGTGTGTAATTTCTCCAAGGTTGGTATGCATGCACCTGATACTCACCTCTAAAAAACCAGTTCTAAATCTCCTGCACCTCATCGGTCAGCTGTCTTTTTAACATACCGGTAGTCCTCAACTTATGACTATTTGTTTGGTGACTTTTCAAACTTATGACAGTACTGAACAAAGGGTCTTACAACCACGCTTGCACTTACAATCATCACATTGTTTCCACAGTCACGTGATGACCATTCAGGCACTTGGCAACCAGCATTTATGTATGACGATTGCAGAGTCCTAAAGCCATGTCATAGCCATTTGCGACCTTCCCAGCTGGCTTCCTACAAGCAAAGTCAATGGGTAACCATGTGATTCACTTAATGTCGACGTGATTTGCTGAACAACTGCAGCAAAAAAAAAGTTGTCAAATTGGTGTGATCACATGTTGCCTTGCTTCACAATTGCACCACTTACCAGTGAATTTTCCGGTCCTTATTGTGAAATCGAGGACTACCTGTACTGTAGTTATAGCTGACATTAATTTGTTTCTAATTCTTCAGCATTCATCTTGCTCATTTCTCAACCCCATGACTCACTGTGTGAGTCAAGACTACTGTCTCCCATATGCAGCTGTCATTTCCCTCCACCCCTCAGCCTCCAGCTGTTCTTCCAACTCCTGGCTGGCGCACTCGTTTTGCCAGTTTTGTGTTACACCATTTCTCTCATCTCCCATGGAAAGCAAGGCTACTGGGAGATCTGGCTTGCTACCCAGCCTTGCACCAGCTTCTTATGTCCAGCAGATCATCCACTTGGCCTTGGCTTCACCACAAAGGATACATATCTGCCACCCTCCCCCTTTTCCCTCCCTTTCTACCACCCCAGTCATGCTGCATCTGCTGCTCTAGACAATTGCTGCCATCTCCCACATAGCAACCTAATGTTCTGCTGCCATGACAACCGGACAGCGTGGGAAGGATGGAGGGTTGCTAAGAATGATATGTGGCACCTTTCTCAGAGGTGATTCAGCCATAGCCCGAGTACAGTAGTAACCTCAACATGACAGTGGATGGAATCTTGATTAGGGAGAGGTTTATATAAAATATTAAATATCTTTATTAGAAGTCTACTTCCCCCCACCCCAAAAAAAAGCACAAGTTTTGACTTCGACTAGGCAAAAAACTCCAGAACTGTCTACAACACAACCTTACCTTTTAAAACAGGGTATTATGACACGGTAATCTCTCATCTTTGGAAATAGATTCAGGTTGTTCTCTCTGAGTGCGATTGGCAGAGCATCATATGAGGTGTATATTTTGCTTTGTTTTTTAACCCATCTTGCCATCTGATGCCCTAAATACAGATGATTCTAAATGTAGCTTTTGGCATCCTTTTCCAGAAAATTCTGCTGGAATAGGAAGTATTTCTGACCAGGTGGAACCTTTGAAAACTATTGTTGGTTAAAATCATGCCAGATCAGATGAATAATCATGTATAAAGCAGTTTCCGATGTTCTAGGAAGATATGCAGAACAGGTCAAATAATGTCCCCTCCAAAACTTGGGTGTGTCCCCAAAAACTCCTCCAAAATGCTATCAATTTTTCCTTTCCATGTGGTAAAAGGAAACATGGTTAAATACTAGGAAAGTCACACTGTTCACTATATAATTTTAATTATAGAGGCCTACTTGCCGTCACAATCAAGAATACTGAATAAACCAGAATTGCTAGATTGATACAGCAAGTCAAGCCATAACACTTTGTTTACATTACTTTTAAATTAAAGCAATATTTTTGTCTTGGCTTTTGCTTTCTGTCTTAATCTCACCATAGTTTTCAGTCTGACCCAGTGCCATTCAGGTGTATATTGAATAGTTATAAGTGAATTTTCATGAGGAAGCTACGTATGGGCTCATCCATTCTGCTAATCCATATTGTACCGCAATTTGTGGCTTGCGGCCACTGTGGTTTATGAACCATGTTTTATAGTTTGGCATGCTGTGTGAATCCAGCAAGTATTGGTTTAATCAGTAAATAATGATTAAGCAAATCAAGAGTAGTGTGATGCGTAAACTCAGTCTGTTGGTCTTCTGTCAGCTGGCATAATGTTGACCTTGAAGATAAGTAGACATGTCTCTCTCATATACGGTATATACATAGTCATTTGGATATTGTTACATTTTCCACAGGCACATCTTAAAACAACAGTTGAATCTTCCAGGTATGGAGTAGGGGGAAATCCCTGTTTTCATATACACAATATAAATGATCCAAAGTAAAAAAAAATACAGACTAATTTATTTAATTTGCATGGGTTATTCTCAGTGCAGTTTCCATCATACTCTCTTGTTCCATATAATATGAATACGTATTTGTGCTTATCATCATTCTCCTGAGGTCAACCTGGTCTTGCCCATTATAGATAGCATTGCAAAATTATCCTAAATCTCTTGGATCTGGTAGGCTCAACGATGGTTATTGTGCTGTACCTGCCGAGGTCAAGTGTGTAAATCTGGATAACTCAGCCCATTGATCACTGAGATTTTGGGAAAAATAGAGGAGCAGGATATCTGGGTACAGCTGCTGTGGCCTAGAGGTGGAGCTCTTGCCTCACAATCAGGAGGTTGTGAATTCGATCCTAGGTAGAGGCAGATGTGAGGGTCTCTTGCTTGGGTAGGGGGTTGGACTAAATGACCTGCAAGGTCTCTTCCAACTCTGTTAATCTGTTATATAGAATCTGTTATATTCTCTCGTGTCTCCTGCTTAGAGATGACATGGGAAGAGAACTTAAGACAATACGTTCTTCCATTCCCAAATTTGAAATCTGATGTGCTTTCATTTTTTAAAATTCATTTGCAGTCCTGGTTTGCCAGATGGAGATGCAAATCTGGCTTGCTTGGTTGAATCCTGGGGCCTGCTGTGCGGGCTTTGTGCCCTCCTGTGATTCATCTCTTCTGCTACCCTCAAATGTGCCAGTGAGATGGGGAGTGGGGGTGGGCAGAGAAATGCCAGTCTGCTGAAAAAGAAAGAAAGGAAAAAGATCTGGAGACAGAATAATATAGTTTAGATTAATATCTCTAAAAACCAACAGCCAAAATCAATGAGGTCAAACAAAGGGAATGCCAAGCCTTCTAAAGCGTAGATTTCACCTAAATTCTGGATTACACATCTGGGGAAATCTTTAACCTGCAGCATCCTGGCTCTGGTTAGCCATACCCGAGGATGTACAATTATTTCCAGATTCGAAAATTAATACCAAGAGCCGGAAGCTGGAGTCTGAAGCACACCAAATAGAATGGAAAGGCAAAAGGGCAGCTTTCTGGTATTTGTACTAGAACAAGCACACTGGCCCCAGACTAGACTGCATTATAATTAGTGGGGGGCTTAGCATGTTGCGTGAACCTATTCACCATGACTTACTTATTTATTAAGTTGCAGTTAAACAAGCACTGATTTAATGCAGTATTTGAACCCAGTCATTGCCTGGGTTTTATTCTATTCTATTTTGTGTCTGAAGAGGGCTCTGAATTCAACAACAAGGGCTCCTAAACTCAAAATCAAGCAACCCGTGCCTCTTTTTTGTGCCCCCGCTTTTTCTGATTAGAATTGCTGAAAAGGTTATCGGTTGTTTTTTTTTTTAAAGGACAATTTCCCCCAAAACCTGGAGAATGAAAATTTAAAAATTCCTGGCTTGCTTATTTGCGCCATCAGTCTAGCCACTGAAGCACTCACTTCTCCCAGAAGAATTGGGATTCCAGCCACCAAAATCTTGCATGTTCTGGTATAATCTCTCTTGAGAAAGCTGAAACTTCAATGCTGGGTGTTTTTTTCCCCTCAGTACAGGTCCTTTAGAATTATTTTAAAATACTTTGCCAGGAATCCAGGAACTTTGCAAATAATTTTCTCCCTTAAATATCAGCAGGTAATTGAGGTTTTATAGTTAAAGCCATCACTCAGGAAGAGAAACAGCCAATTCTTATTCCATCTCTCTATAAACTATTAGCTATAAGGATGGAATGTACCAAATAAATCATTGGGAATATACCCCAAACATGCTATCTGACTGGGAAAACCATTGGAAGAGGAAATACGTTTCAAGCAAGCAAACATCATTTCATCTATATTGTGATCCTGATTGGAATTAGGCAGGGCTCCACTAGTACTAGCTGAAGAAAGATGGTTGTCCCAAGCTCTTAAATTATTCTAGCACCACAAATGACAACAAAAGAAAAAAATTCTGAGTGGATTGGTTACAGAAATGATTAAAGCTAGAGTAGGCTTTTTTTTTTTTTTGCTGGTTCTCATATTTGGAATAAGTTGTTGGCTTTCTCATAAAATGGCTGACACAGGAAACTTTGCCTATTAACAAAATGGCTGCTGATCAGCATAGCAGTCATAAAATAGAGAATTGGCAGAAGGAAAAGAGCTGACCATCTCCTACAACTTTTCCCATTTCCCCAGGATTTTTTTTTCAAAAGAATATCTCTCTCCCTGTGTTTTTTCTTAGCAGAAGGCACATTTTCAAAGTATTTTGATCAAAAGCCATCTACTGTATGTATGTCCGTAATTTTTCTTCTCAGTACCGCTTACTGTAATGTGGTGTCCAAACGTATTCTTGTAAATATATATCATGCTGGAGCTTGGAATTTTGTTTGCAGTGCACCTGCTTTCTAGTTATTTTCTGCTTAATTCAAATAAACTTAAGAAAAGAAAAATGGGCAGGGAGCCTAAAAAGAGTTATCCAGAGTCATCACATTGCATATTCCTAGTTAAGATGTCAAATTTTTTTCCTTGTGACTTTTGCACAACGAATATGAATTAAATCTCATTGACACAACGTCCTGCTTGCAGAAAATGTTGCAGAAGCGCCGGATCTTTAAAAAAGAGCACCCCCCCCCAAAAAAATAACATTTTTGAAAAGGTCATACCACACAGCAGAAGTATAACTGACATTTTTTATGGGATGTAGCAGCTGGCATTACACTTGCCAACTTGGGAGAGATAAGTTGGTGTCACCGTCTCAGTTTTCTATGTATAACACAAAAACCTTCAAAAGGATTATAAAGCACATTATGCTTGTAAATCCCGCCTTGCTTTCAATCACTAGGTGGTCATGCGGAATGCCTCTCTTCTTGGCCATCACAATAGTTGGTGATGTCATATTGGGGTCTCCAACCTTGGCAACTTTAAGACTTGTGGACATCAACTCCCAGAATGCAATTCTGGGAATTGAAGTCCACAAATCTTAAAGTTGCCAAGGTTGGAGACCCCTGTGCAGAAACAATTCTTTGTGACTTCATGGAAGACGGGAGGTCTCAAGTACACTTGGAGAACTTAGCTAAAGAGAGATGTCAAATGCTCAGTTTGCTGCTTGGGGCGTCTCTTTGCAGGAATGCATCAGGCACACAGTCTTTCCCCACAACATTACAGCCCCTTTAAGGACGTCCTTGTCTCATGTGTGCGGGGGTGAGGGCTGTGCTTTGTTGCGATGCATGGTGGGGAGAGAAGGGAGGCGTGTGGCAGAGCGTGACTGAGAGTCCCATCCTACACAACTTGCTTTCTTACCTGTCAAAAGCTGACAGGCAGATGGGGAAACCAGCCCCCTAGAAGAGCTCTAAGGAAGAAGGGGTGGGGATGGAGGAGAGCAGGGAAGACAGTGAATTCTCAGCGGCTTTTCAGTGTAAAAGAATGGATCTTTTGCTTAGGGGGAGCAGGTAAGATGTGTCTGCTTTAAACAGGGCAGAAGGCAGAGATGAAGCAATCTGTTGCTGGAGGCTAATCTGGGGGAGGGTCCCATTAAGGGCAACAAATAATTTGCTCATTACAAGAGTGTTATTTTGTGAGGGATGATGGTTGAATTTTCCATCTCAGGTCTCAAAAAGTCTTAGATCATCTCTGGAGATGTTCTCCAAGCTTTTCAGATGTAGATCCATGGCTGAGAATTCTGGTAGTCCAATTGGGTTGGGAAACGCTGCTGCAGAGGAAGTTCTGTGATATGGGACTACAGGCAGTCCTTCAATGGAGCCCAAAGTTTACGTTGCTAAGTGAGACCTATGTTAAGTCTCACAGCCGCATTTTATGACCTTTCTTGCCACAGTTGTTAAGTGAATCACTGCAATTGTTAAGTTAGTAACAGGGTTGTTAAGTGAATCTGGTTTCCCTTTTGACTTTGCTTGTCAGAAAGTCACAAAAGGTGATCCCATGTCCCTGCAACAGTGCAACCGTCATAAATATGAGTCAGTTGCTAAGCGTGACCACGGAGATGCCTGCAGCAGTCATAAGTGTGAAAAACAGTCATGTCATTTTTTCGGTGCTGCTGTAACTTTGAATGGACACTAAATGAGCTGTTGTAAGTCAAGGGCTACCTGTATTTTTACTTTCATTATCTTATTAATTACATTATCTCGACATCTTTGAAATACTTTTGTTAGATGAGCCAGTTTTACCATTTCCATGTGCAAATGTCCATAAAACTCCTTCCCTTGTGGCTTTTGGAAGGTGTTTAAAAGGTAGTTTCATTTCACTCTCTCTCTCTCTCTCTCTCTCTCTCTCTCTCTCTCTCTCTCTCTCTCACACACACACACACACACACACACACACACACACACACACACACACACACACACTCCTGCAATCCTAGCTAGGTTATACTGGTGCCTGTCATAGGGAATATTGATTCATCATTATTATGTTTTAAAATATAGAATTTAGACGTATTCTATTTATTCCATCATTAAATTACATAATAGAGTTGAAGGTTTTAGGAGAGCAACAGTAACCCAAGTTACATAGTAAACTAATATGCAAGATGAGATTCAGCAAGTACAGTAAAATCCCGATCTTAGCTTGTCATATCCACTTCAAAATACAGTCATGAATTCACTGGGCAATATTAGACAAATCATTTTCTCAGCCATAATTCCGCTTTTTTTTAACCAGATGAAAAGATACATAAATCTCTTTAAGCGCTTACCATTCTATGGGAAGTTCATTACCATGAAGTAACTTCTGAGTTTCATTTTAATATTCATATTCGTCTTTACACATTCTTTTAATGCATTTGTGTTCTCCAAGTGGAAATTCTAATAGGCAGTGGGGAAGATGAGACGATGTCTTGATCATTTAATGGTGGGAAAGATCATCACATTTAAATGATCACTTCAGCTATAATGCTTTTGAATAGTGGCTCTTCACTCTCTCAGTTTTGACTGCATATCATTGAAAAATGAACGCTGAAGAGATGAGAATCCATATGTGAGTCAGTAAGAAGTAGGAAAACCAAAATGGTTGCTTTCTGAATTCATTCATTAATGCGGAATAAAAATGCAGGATATTTTGTATGTCCTGTGTGGAATGTGTGCTCTCCTTTACCTCCTTGCCTCACTTTCTAGCATGACTTCCCCCACCCCTTCCATTCAAACATGTTCAGTTCTCAGAGACTGCCTGGACAAGTCTTTGTGGTTTTCTTGGCAAGGTTTTTCAGAAGTAGTTCTGTATTGCCTCTTTTCTGGAGCTGAGAGAGAGTGACTGGCCGGGATTAGAATTCATAACTCTCCCGGTTTCTCGCCTGGTCCCTTAAGCACTGCACCAAGCTGGCTCTCAGCATTGTTCTATTTAATGGGTTTTTGCAGCCTTGGTATTGCTATTGCCTTGTTAGTTGCCTTGAGCTGAGAACTTGAAATGTGAGCGCACACAGTCAAGTTTGAATAATTTGCTCAACTTAGTCAATCAAGAAAATCAAGTGGAGCTTCCCTTCAGTTAGCAGTCCTAACACCAGTCTTCCTCACACCCCCATCATTTCACATGATCTCATTGTAAGAAGGAACTGTACTTGCCATCATGGATTCAGTCCTAGCTTGATGGGTTATGAATCCTTAACAATTTTAACAGTTGCTCTTTTGAACCTTTCCAACGAGGAAAATACATTTTTGTATTGTTCACTACACCACCATTTTATTGCCACCTATTTTTAAAGACTAAAGAGCCAGTTTATATAACAAGCAAAATAACAAACAAGATGATGATGATACCAATCTAGGTCTACCATTTACATCAAAAGTTCAGCAGAACAATATTTTTTAAAAAAGTCTTAATGAAAGGGAACGGAGGTAACGGGTAGGCAGGCTGCAAGAAGCAGTGTTCCATAATTTGTGGGATGCCTTAGTTGAGTAGGTAGATATGTTTCTGCACCATCACTCTTTTCACCTCATATAATGTGGAGAATTTAAGCAGAGAGAGACAGGCCAGGATGAATTTGGGCAGGACAGCTGGTCCTATAATTATTTGGCTGCCAAGTCATAGAGAACATATTGGTAGTCCTCAACTTACAATAGTTCATTTAATGATTGTTTGAAGTTACAATGGCATTGCATACATGGCTAGCTCAGGAATTCTGGGAGTTGAAGTCCACAGATCCTCAAAGAACCATAGTTTGGCCACCCCTGCAAGTCTGAAGGATACAGAATGGATTATTCTGCAATATGGTAGAAGCAGATTATATTTCTCAGTGTGAGACTAACGTTAGGTAATTTCCACTGACTCAAAAGTTCTCTGACTGTCCAAAGAATTGTCTTATAGTGGTTGTCAGGGAGAGCAACAGTGTCAATGATCTTCAAATTATGACTTATATAACAAAAAATAATATACAGAACATATTGAACTCCATTACATTTAAATACAAAAGGACTGTCAAAAAACAGCATTTTGTTGGAGTTGTAATAAGGATAATGCTTCTTTAAAAGATATGTTTTGACACTATTCTATACTTACTAAGTCTTGGGAGAAAGTAGTGCATTATACATATATAATTGTATGCCAAAAGCTAAATTTTAACTTAAAAGTTTTGTTTTTGGAAAAAAGCTGAATGTTTGGGTTCTGTAGTTGCCAAAAAATTTTACAACACCCTTGAATGCTTTCCAGGTGTTTTTGTCTGGCCCAACTAACAGTTCTTCGAACCACTTGTCACTGATGACATATCTGATCGATGGACAACAAAAATGCCTTTCTTCATCTTGGCATCAACTATTCTTGGAAACATCTGTCTCAAATAACGAAAACTTTCACCTTCCGTGTTCATCGCTTTCACACATCAGCTTTAGTTTTATTTGAAGCAGAGCAAAATGTCTATGGAGATTCTCAGTCATACAGGCCATGATTGTCCCCAAAGTACTTTTTCAAAAAGCAACTGGACTTTGTTTTGGTTGAAGATGTCTTACTTCTCATCCAAGAAGCTTCTTCAGTTCTGACTCAGAACTGAAGAAGCTTCTTGGATGAGAAGCAAAACATCTTCAAGGAAAACTAAGAAAGCCCGGTTGCCTTCTGAAATAGCGTTGTTGAGTCAACAAGTGGCTCATTTGCCATGTTTTCTGTCCTGGAACCAAATTGTTTTGGAATTGCCATTTCTTTTTGATGTGATGTGACTCTCTTACACGGCTGTCCCATTTGCATATGTAACAACAGTACTTGGTATAGCTGAGCTGCATTCAAGCAGCAAAGCCACTACTTTTAGATCTCTACAGGTATTTTCGGTTGTACCTGGTGCCCTGGATGTACTTCAACAATTCCATGTTTTTGTATGTTTCTTTCATCAGCGTAGCCAACAGGTACTGAAGGGTGTACGTTGCCATTGTGTAAAAACAGAAGATTTCTATAAAAAGGTACATGTTAGTTTAAATTACAGGTAATTTTTGTGATTAGCAGCCACAAATCTATATGATACACCCAAAAGTGTTCAGAAAGCAAAATCATTGTTGTCCAGTGTTTTCAAAGGATAATATTCTCTTGAATTACATACCTAGTACATGGAATTTGACAACCAGATAATGTAAATGGATTCTCCATGCCCTTACTACTGTGTAGCCAAAAGACAAATGTTGCAGCATCAAAAAGATAAATGTATGGCCTCTTTTACTCAATGGATAGAAGCCCTGATGGCACTTGCCACCTAAGAATGGATTGCCTATAGATGAAGACTTTGTATGGACAAGTGTAATGAAATATGGGACTCGTTTATACAAAATACAGTAGGTTAAAACATTATTCAGGTGTGTATATGTTTGTAATGCACATATAATTATCATAAGTGCATTAGAAATATATACATGCTTGAATAATGTTTGCATTAGATAAATATAGAATTGTAACTGTTTATTGTTATAATGATTTATCATACTATGGGGTTCCCCCCCCTCCTTGTCATATTTATTTAGCTTTTTGTTATTAATTGAAGAGCAATAAAATTAATTTTAAAAATAGTGGTTGTCAGGGAGAACAAAAAGAGGAAATCTTTTTAGAAACTTAACTCCACTTGGATCTCAGGATCCAAGGCATAGTAAAACTCTGTTGTAATTCTTCACACATATACACATTATGGTAATAAGTTACAGCTGTTATTTCATGCACAGGTATATCCATATCTGTCCAATATATTCAGACCAAATCTTCAACTTTGACCGTAGATCAGCATAAAATATAACCAGGAAGAATTACCTCCATTTCAATAATAACACTGAAGAGATAGAAGATAAGTAAAAGCTAGGATTGCTACCACAGTACTATAAAATCAAAATGCTACGCTAGGATTGCTACCACAGTACTATAAAATCAAAATGCTACGATACCTCTATTAAAAATTCTTAATACTAAAACTATGGATTTAAGGAGGGCTTCTGAAGCCATAGGAAAAAAAATAAAAACAAAAAGAGGAATTATTTTTTAGTGCCCTTAATTATTGGTCTACAAATTATAATTGCTGCCAGGCAAAATCTAGTGGACGTTGTATGCAATGAATGGTTCCTTACCTTGGAGGAGAAAATCAAGAAGAAAACTTTTATTGTGAGTGTAACTTGTGTCAGTAAAGGAAGAATGAAAGTTTCTCAGGTAATAAATAGAAGCAGTGTCAAAACACGTGTTTGTGATCTCAATAGCATTTGTGCAACACGGTCGGGTTCTCATACACATGGGGACTCTCAGAATTGTAGAGGGTAAACATCAAGCCTAGCTCTGGGAAAGGCTCTTTGTTGTGCAGGAGTTGCTGAGGAAATTAATCTGCCCTGTTCCAAGCTGTGTGAGATCTAACAGGCAGGAATGTGGCCGCCAGCCCTTTGAGGTAGTCCAGACAGGAAACCAAGACCAGAAGTACTGATATCACCTTTACTGTAGGGTTACAGTGACGGAAGCTTGCCTTTTCCCTTGTCTTTATTTTCCTGAAAGCTAGGGAGCGTCCCTTCTGAAATGCTTTCTCCACCCGCATTCTCCCTCTGGGCAGAGATATCTCTAGTCTGCTTGTTGCCTTGGCTGCGGCTCTTCCTCCTGTTTCCCAAGGTTATTCTCACAGTCCATTACATCACCTCCCCTGTCAGCCTTAGAACCCCTCCCGAATTCCCAGAGGAATCTAAGTGTGGCCATGAGAATGAAATGCAGCTGGTTACTCCCTTCTCCTGCTGATAACTGCTGGCCAAGATCACCCGAGCCACACGGTGATGATACCTGGAAAGGTGACATTGTTTTATTTATAACCTGCCTTTATTACTTGTATAAATAGCTCAAAGTGGCGACAAGGCAGTCTTCAATGTACGGCCACAATTGAGCCCAAAATGTCTGTTGTTAAGTGAGACGCTTGTTAAGTTGCCCCATTTTACGACCATTCTTCCCACACTTGTTAAGTGAATCACTACAGTTGGTAAGTTAGTAACCTGGTGGTTAACTGAACCGGGCTTCCCCACTGACTTTGCTTGTGAGAAGGTCGCAAAAGGTGATCACATGACCTGGGGACCCAGTCATAAATATGAACCAGTTGCCAAGCAGCTGAATTTTGATCACATGATTATGGGGATGCTGCAAAGGTCGTAACTGTGAAAAACGGCCATGAGTCACATTTTTCAGCACCTTTGTAACTTTTAACAGCCACTAAATGAACGGTTGTAAATCGAGGACTACCTGTACTCCTTCCTTCTCTTATTTTCCTCACAATAACGACCCTGTGAGGTGGGTTGGGCTGAGAGAGAATGATTGGCCCAAGGTCACCCAGTTAGCTTTCATGGTTAAGGTAGGACTAGAACCCGCACTTCTCCTGGTTCTAGCCTCATGCCTTAACTTTAAGAGAAGAGGGTAAAGACTATTTTAAAACTGGAACAGCCAAAGCAGTGGTGGGTTCCTACCAGTGCGGTCCAGTGCGTAGTTCCGATAGGAAGCGGCCGATTGTGTAATTTGAGCGCGCCTGCTCCTGTGCCGTCTTCGCCGGTCCATCGCGCACATCGTCATCTTTTTTTTAGAATTTTTGAGCTTTTTTGAGCTTTCTGCGCATGAGTGGAAGCAAAATCTCGCCGAAATCTTGCGAGGGGATGCACGCACAAGATTTCGCCGAGATTTTGCTTCCGCGCATGCGCAGAAGCAAAATTGCGCGAGGGAGCGCGCATGCATAGCGAACGTGTGCACACACGAAACGTGGAGATCAGGGGTGGGTTCCTAATTTTTTTATTACCACTCTGTGGGTGTGGCTTATTTTGTGGGTGTGGTTTGCCAGCCATGTGACCGGGTAGGCGTGGCTTCTCGGACTGCTGAAGGGAGAGGAACTGAGATAGGTCCTGCCGCCCATTCTTTCAGCGTCTCATACGCTCCCTCAGCCATCCTCCCCTGCTTGGACTCACTGTGGGGTAGGAAGGCAGCGCATGAGCAGTGCCAGAAACTTGGCTTCTGGACATGCACAGAAGAAAATTTTAAAAAAATATTAAATTTTTTTTAAAAAATGGCGGCACCCAGGCACCGGCAACTGACCGCACTGGTACTGTGACGTCACCAGCAGGCCGCTACCGGTGCTATAGAGTGGACCGCACTGGTAGGAACCCACCACTGGTGGAGATGTGCACGCAGCGCACCGGTATCGGTAAGTGAGCAACCCGCCCCTGAGCCAAAGATAATCTTAAACTGCCTCAGCTGTGGGCTGGTGATGAGTCAAAGGAGGACATTAGTTGAGGGGACATGTGGATGAGTGCAGAAAAAAACTAGGGACAGGATACAAAGACAGCTGTAGAATTTACAGAATTTATTTCGCTCACATAAATATCCAGTAAGAACAAAGCTGCAGTTCCGTCTATATGCACATGCCTGTGTGTTTCATCAAGCACAATGCTGAAATAAACAGATTTTTTTTTCACATATCTTCCAAACACCTTCTGGCCCTCAAACCTGTTGCGATCGTTGATGCCTAATTTTGCCCAGGATATTTCTTTATAGGGAGACCCTTCTTCAGGACTCTAGTGGGAGTGGAAATAGATGATAAAGCCAGCAGGAACCAGGGACAATGTGGGTGGGTCGCTATGGAAACTCCAGCAGCACTATCATTGCAGTAAAGGTTGCCATTCTTCAACCCTCCTCCTCCTCCTGATATGGCACAATAGTGGTTACTGCAGGAGATCCGTGTCCTGGAAAAATATAAGAAGAAAAAAAAAACCCTCCCCTTTCTGGAATATGAGATAGAAATGGGACAAGGAACACTTTTTTTAGTCAGCTTTCCTTAGTTTTCTACCTTTCACAAGACTTGGATTTTCACAATCTGTAGAAAACTCTGGTAGCAGAAGTGGAATAACTTTTGTAATTAGGTAAATATTTGCCAGCTTGTTAAAACCAATATTATACAGGTATTCCTCAACTTACAAACGTTCATTTAGTGACCATTCGGAGTTATAACAACACTGAAAAAAGTAACTTATGACCATTTCCCCACTCTTACGGCCAGTGCTGCATTCCCATAGTCACATGATCAAAATTCAGACACTTGGCAACTGACTCATATTTATGACGGTTGTAGGCTCCTGGGTCATGTGATCACTTTTTGCAGCCTTCCGACTAGGAAAGTCAATGGGGAAGCCAGATTCACTTTACAATTATGTTACTAACTGTAGTGATTCACTGAACAACTGTGGTAAGAAAAGTCGTAAACTGGGGCAAAACTCACTTAATAACTGTCCCGCTTAGCAACAAAAATTCTGGGCTCAATTGTGGTCACAAATCGAGGATTATCTGTATCTATTTTTTAGCACTCAGGTTTTCTTGATGTTGGATCTGGATTCCATACAGCCAGGCAAACATAGATGCAAATGTCTGGAAGAAGCAAAATTACTCTTAGTTTCTCAGTTTCCTGAGAATTAAACTAAAAGTAGGTGGGGTTTTTTTTGTTTTTTTAAAGAAATTTTTATTTTTTCACCAACTTTACATAAACATCCATACATATACCATAATATCAAAACATACATAATTATACATTTCTGTCCAAAATGCCATAAACAAAATAAATAAATAAAAGTAGTTTTGTTTATTGCAAACAAATCCATGTGTGGCTGGCTGTTTCTTCTTCTGCTCCATCATTTGGGATTTGAGCCTGTACTCAGCAAGGCAGAGCAGATTTAGTATTAGGCCTAGCTGACATATAATATTAAACCAGGGGAATGATTTGTTTTTGATTTAATATATCAACCACCCATCATGATGTGAATCAAGCTTATTCCATGGCTAAAATCTGGGTTGTTTTGTGTGTAATCCCAGCCTGCCTGTAATGGGTATAAAGCAGAGGTGGGTGGCGGTGCCTATGGAGGTTGTGAGTTCAATCCTAGGTAGAGGCAGATGTAGGATCTCCTGCTTGGGCAGGGGGTTGGACTAGATGACCTGCAAGGTCCCTTCCAACTCTGTTAATCTGTTATTCTGGCGCCGCCGAGAGAACCGGCTCGGGGGCATGGCAGGCCTGAGTCGCTGCTGGTTCCAGCGACTCAGGCCACCAAGTTACTACTGGTTCTATAGAACCGGTCCAAACTGGGAAGAACCCACCTCTGATGTGATCCTATAAAAATGCATTTATCTATGGAATTTTAGAGTGGGCTAGTACTCCCATTTACCAGTTGCACAATCCCACAATCGGTAGTGTGAAAAGATGTTACTATCTAAAATAGTGTCTCTTTCACGTACAAGGAAGAAATTTGAGTATTGGGATGAGAAGTGTTGGATAACAAATGCTAAAAAGAGCCTTCATTTTAATTCCACTCCTCCTGCATTAAAACTGGATCTAAATCAGGATGATCTCTTTCAGTGTCTGTGAGAGAAGATTTGGCTAAGATGAGATAAAGCTTTGTTTGCTGCCTGATGAGAATGATGTGCTAGTTCTGGAGGACGCAGCAACCTCTATCCTACAGACAGGGTGGACTCATTGTGCTGTCAACATAGAAGTGAAATTGTCTAGCAAAAGAATGTTTTAACCCTTATTGATGTGGATATCAAAAAGGTAATGCAGGACGTCCCCCACAGGTAGAATAGGATGTCTGTGTTTTGCATACTTTATTATCAAGCTTAGGGCTCCCTGATTTCTTCTCTTTCATTTTAAATGCGCATGAACAGGTTTCCCCGGCATCACCTATCCTTTTATCATTATAATATTGGCATCTTATTCCATTTCCCCCACTAACAGATTTGTTATTTCACTCCTCACGAATATCTTAAGTTGTTTGTATGATTTGCGGGTAACGTAGACTTTGGAATTCTCATTTGCAAAATGTTTTATTATTTTTCAGAGCAAAATGCCCTTCCCCACCCAAACTGAGAAATCGGCCTGGGAAACAAGCAAACATGCCATATTATTAATGTCATATTGATTGGCATACAGCCTAGGCCTTTGGGGAAATAGGAGTGGTGTTTCTATTTTGTACTAAGTTGCCTTGCCTGCTAATTCCATTGTACCAGCTCCCTCTGAGTGTCAATGTTCAAGAGATGAGGGAGGGAGGGATGTGCCTATAAATAGGACATCCAGAGAAAAGTAAAAAGGAGGTGGGTGCTTGGTTTAGTTGGAAAGAAGAAGGTGAAGGGATAAAGGAATAATTTGCATTGATCTCCCAGTAGGAAAAGGGCTCTGTCAGATTAAAGAGAAAGGAATCTCTGTTTTAAAAGAAAGATTATGAAATGTTCAGGCAAAAGGCCTGCAAAAATTAGCAGAAACCCCCACCAGCTTTGCTTCTATCTTTACTGGCACTCACCTGGAGATCCCATGGCTCCTGTTACTGCCTTAATTTCACCCCCCTGTGATGAACATGTTCCCTTTCCAACGCAGCTGGGACAATGGAGGCAAGGGTGATGTTTTTTGTGGGTCTACCCCCTAGCTAAGTTGCTTTGCAAGGATTTTTCACAGTTAAGCATGGATATTCTTCCTTCTATTAAACAGGTGACTTGCCAGTAGTAGAACTTGGCTCCTTTTCCTTCTGGCTTTAATAGGTTCTGTACTTTATCACTTTCCATGACACTGCGTGTACACAAATGGAATATCTCCATACGAATAAGGGAATATTTACTTGCATACTGTTATTTGACTTGAAGTGAGATAGAAATCAGTAACCCATGGAGCATGGGCTACGTATTTTTGCAGTCCTTAGAGCACCCCAACATTCTGATTCCAATAGTCTAGTCCAGGGGTAGGCAAACTATGGTTGTTTGAGAACCTGTGGACTTCAACTCCCAGAATTCCTGAGCCAGCCATGCATGCATGGCTGGCTCAGGAATTCTGGGAGTTGAAGTCCACAGGTCCTCAAAGAACCATAGTTTGCCCACCCCTGGCTAGTCTAACCACTGATTTCAGCAGTATGATTAGTTGCATTTTGACTCAATAAGGGACATTCTTTCTATCCTTAAAGTCCTGCCAATTCTCTCTGTACACTCCCTCGCCCCAATAATGTCCGTCCCACCCATCATGGTGACATAGCTATGTGACTGGATATGCTCTTGTTTATTACAAAACCTGCATGCAACCTGAAAATCTAAAAAGATTGTTGAGCCCTGAAATAAAGCGTCACGGGAGCCATCTTGCTATTCAGATTGTACTGTAGTAATGGTGTAAGCCAGGCCTAAGAGATAAGAATATCCCTCAGAATTGGTAGGTCCATCAGTACTAAGAATAAGTAAAAAAAAATAGATCACCTGTATCTGTGTGTTAGATTAGGAGAAATAGAGACTGGAATTAAAATTGCTGGCAGAATCTTAAATTATGCTGATGATCCAATTTGGTAGCTGGAAGTGAGGAAGACTCAAGGAATCACTTGTTGAAGTTGTGGGGAGAGGGTGCACAAGCTGGTCTGCAGCTCATTATGCACCCCCCCTCAAAAAAACTAAGACATTAACAAGCTACAGTGTGCCATGCCATCCCTCTCCAAATAAGTGGACAAGAAGCTGCAGTAGAAGCAGAGTCTTTATCTTAGCTCAAAAATATACAGGGATGGTGACACAAGATGTGAAATGAAGAAGTATCTGTTATTTAGGAAAGGGTCTAAAACTAACAAAATGTTAAAGTGCAGAGACATCACACTGTCCAAAAACAGGATGTATTCTCAGAGATGAAATTTTTCATGTTGTAACAGATGGCTATGAAAGTTCCTATCATCAGGAAGGCTGAAGAAAGAAGACACTGATGCCTTAGAATTGTGCTTAAAAATATTATTGAGGTTTCCTTTGTAGCATGAATTGCAGCAATGAGATATGCACAGAGTTGGAAAGATTCAGCCCTGCTCACTTATGGACGGATGGTTGGTGAAGTTGAAGCTTGCGGAAATGGATAAATGAACTTCTTTGATTAACTACATTTATTGGTGACTGGAAGAGGTCCTCTTAAGGGCTTCTTGCATAAACATGGAAAAAGGTATTTGTGATCTATGGCTTTGATGATTAGACTGGATAGGTTATAGAAAGAAGAGCAATATGAGGTAACTTAGAGAGAGGAGATAAAAGGTATTTGTACTTATAACTGCTGTGAAGAAAATTGGAAGCTACTTCTTTATATCTTTTTTCTCTTTTTTCTCTTTTTTTCCCTTGCACTTTTTATATTTTCTTTTTGAATTCTTACTTTTTCTTTTTTCTTCCTTACTTTCTATTAGTTTGTTAGTTTTTATTTAAATGTCTTTATATATATATGTGTGTGTGTGTGTGTGTGTGTGTGTGTGTGTGTGTGTGTGTGTGTGTATATGTATATGTATATGTATATATATGCATATGCATATGCATATGCATATGCATATGCATATACATATTCATATTCCTATGTAGCACCATGAGACGGGGTACATAGGTTGAAGGATGGAAATCTCTACTTCTTCTGTCAAAAGTCTTCTGGACCTGCTCCTTCCTTGACCATGCCTTTCATAATGCAGCTGATATATTGTTCCTGCTGCCACCTATCAACTGGGGTTGGTAGTAGTAGCCTGTATGTGCACCCTTCCTCTTACCCCAATGTATGAGAAAATAGGAATCCCACTGGCAAATAACAGGGAAATAATAGTAATAATAATTCTACTTCTCCAAAGGAACTCAGCAAATACCTGAAAGCAATTAAAGCCTTTTTTTGACTAAGATGCAGGCCCAGCTCCTTTTTGGAGTTCAGTTGGGATCCTACAGGTCAGGCGTTGTTTTTTTCCCCTCTTGAAAGAGTTCAGTCCAAGTTCTTGAGATCAATTTTTCAAGTACCTCGCTGCATTCCAAACTTGGTGCTTTGCCATGAAGCGGGCTTACTTAAAATAGAAACTTCTGCCTGGATTTTTATTTTCTTCTGTTGACTTAAGCTCTCCTTTATTTTAGTTGGCTTGGACCCTCTAATTATGACCAATAGCTTTCAGGCTTCCTTGTGCTGGGCAACATGTGCCAAATTGCAACTTTATGGCTTTTCGTGGCCAGCCACCACTCTGATGGACTATGAATGCACACTAGCTGATCTCAGACAATGGGCCGTTGATTTAGAATTGCAAGCAGATTTATCAATTCTTCCTGGAAACATCTTCCTAAACTTCTCTGCACACCTTCTCCAACCAACCAGATATCTTAATTGCATACCAATTCCAAATTTAGAAGGACTTTATCCTTGGTCAGATTTAATGCCCTCCCAAACTCTATTACTAAAGAGATACTGAAAGATCTCCTTTGAACAGTGACTGTTGTCCATGTGATGGGAGAATAATTAAAACAATGGAACACATTATTTCGTATTGTCTCCTCTACATAGATGCTTGCCAGGAATTATTATTTCCATTCCTTATTAAATACCCTGGTCACTCCAGCTTGTTTTATCTTGTTATTATCAGATCAATTTGATTTTATTTCTTTGACCACAGTTAAGCACTGTTCTGTAGTTTGCACAGTATGCTGAATTACTTCTTTTAATCCTTTTTTAAATTTTAGAACAGTATATTTTCTTTATTTATCCTAAATAATTATGTTTTTTTTTTTGTTTCTTTGCTGGTCAATGACCAAATAAAAATTGACGGATTGATATATCTATGGATATTCTCAGGTCATGATTGTCCCAAAGGTGCTTTTTCAAAAGGCAATTGGACTTCCTTTGTTTTTCCCTGAAAATGTTTTACTTCTCATCAAAGAAGCTGCTTACCCAAGAAAATCCAGATGGTTTTTGAAAAACCATCTTTGGGGTGGATTAATTCATAATGGTAATAATAATGGTGAAAAAGGGTAGTATGTTCTGTTGTGCCAACTCATGGCTGTCAGCCTTTATGAGATGGTCCAGACAGGAAGGATTCTTGGATGAACGAATTCTATTTTATTGTAAGGTTAAATTAAGAGAATCTTGCAAGTCTGAAAGTACATTTCTCCCCTGTTCTCTTTACAGCCCAATAAACTAGGGAGGGCCCCTTTTGGGATGTTTGCCACACCCACATTTCTTCTGCAGGTTAGGCTGCCTCTTATCTGACCATTCCCCTGGCTATGACTCTCCCTTTCTCCCATCTCCTGACTCCCAAGGTCATTCCCATATCCTTTACTCTGATCCTGTAACTTTTAGAGAAGCAAGAACATTTCCCCTTTTTAGAATCATCTATACAAAGGTGTTGGAATAAAAATCATGTCAGGTTCCAATCCAGGAGAAAGGCAGGCCGCATGGAAAGAAAGTTTCTGTTTATTTGGATGCCAGAAACTTTAGTGACAGCAGCATGTTTCTGGGGTGGCTGACCAAATGGGGTTGGGATAGGTGGGCTTTTATACATTCTTTGGGGCTTTGTGATTAAGATACCTGTTCTTGTGTAAGAATGTGTCCTTTAATATTTCAATGGCTGTTGCCAGATTCTTTGGGGTCGTGTAGGGCAGTGGTGGGAGTCAAATTTTTTTACTACCAGTTCTGTGGGCGTAGCTTGGTGAGCGTGACACGGCTTGGTGGGCATGGCTTGGTGGGCGTGGCAGGGGAAGGATACTGTAAAATCCCCATTCCCTCCACACTCCAGGGGAAGGTTACTGCAAAATCCCCATTTCCTCCCAATCAGCTGGGACTCGGGAGGTAGAGAATAGATGGGGGCAGGGGCAGTCAGAGGTGGTCTTTACCGGTTCTCTGAACTACGCAAAATTTCCGCTACCGGTTCTCCAGAACTGATCAGAACCTGCTGAAACCCACCTCTGATGTAGAGGTCATGGCTGGCTCTTCAGGCAAAAGGGGAAATGCAAAACCTAGGTGTCTATTTGAGCTAATCTTGTCAACTTGCCTAATTGTGTTGCTTATTTGGAGTCTCTGTTTGCTCTTTGCCTATGAATAGATTGGCCCAATCTTTCTGAATGGATAAAAAATTTCCATTCCCAAAAACAGCCTCTTCAAGCTTCTGCTTGCGATTGTTTTCCTATGGCAGGAAGACTGAGGCTGCTTTCTGCCTTTAAGAACATGTTTCTCCATTTCTCCTTTGGGGAAATATAATATTCTGCCTCTTTTAATATCCCCCAAAATATTCCATTCTCTAGGAGGGGGGGCTTCCCACAAAGGGAAATTAATTCTAAAAAATTAAACCTAATTTTTTTTTTCTAAAAAAGGGAAATAGAATATAAAACTTCTTTGGAAAGGAGACACATGGAAAATGTTCAGTGCAGGGGCGGGTTGCTAACTTACCAATACCAGTGCGCTGCGCGTGCATCTCCACATTTCGTGCACGCCCCCTCACGCAATTTTGCTTCTGCGCATGTGCGGAAGCAAAATCTTGCCGAAATTTTGCGAGGGGACATGTGCGAGAGAGAGATTTTGGTGAGATTTTGCTTCCGCGCATGTGCGGAAGCAAAATCTCACCAAAATCTCACACGCGCATGCGTCCCCTCGCGAGACTTCGGTGAGATTTTGCTTCAGCGCATGTGCAAACCAAAAAAGCCCAAAAAATCTTTTTAAAAGATGGCGATGCACGTGACGGACCGGCGAAGACAGCACAGGAGCGGTCGCAATCAAATTGCGCAATCACCTGCTCCCTACCGGAGCTACACACCAGACCACACCGGTAGGAACCCACCACTGGTTCAGTGGTAAATAATATAGAAATATAGAGTTGCTAAAATATAGCAAGTGACTCCAGAGAATCTCCCCCTCACAAAAAAATTAATAAGAGAAACCTAAAATTAGAAGAATCTCAGCAAAACATGAGATGGCATTAATTTGTTAATAACCACAGAGAGCTCTGTTAGTTAGAGATTCAAAGGGATGTAAACAAACCTAAACACCAGGTTTGCATAGATTAAAAAAAAAACTTCTGACTACAATCATCAAAACTAAAGGAGCAGATTTAAGTATACCCAGCCAAATTAAGTCTTCACATCTGGTAGATTTTTTTGCTAAAACACCTCTTATTGCTTGAAGGCAAGAGTTCCTGAAGCAAAGGATCCACTTTGCTTCCCTGGACCTTAGTAGGGTTTGGTAGATTGCAATCCTTTTGCGGGGCCTCCATTTCCTTGCCTCAGTTTTCCAAAGCATCTACTATGTATAATGGAACAACAGTTTTTCTTTTGAGAAAGAGGAAGGGCTTAAAGCAGGGGTCCCCAAACTTGGCAACTTTAAGACTTGTGGACTTCAATTCTCAGAATTCTCCAGCCAACTATGTCCACAAGTCAAAGTTGTCAGGTTTGAAGACCTCTGGCTTAAAGGCTGTCCGTGGGGGTCTATGTACAGGTAAGTATGAACTCTCCTGCCTGAGATAAATGATGACTTCCTGACAGGCAGCTGACAATTTTTGATGAGAGGCCAGGAGTCTGGGGGAAGGCAAGATGACTGAGCTCGCTTCACAACAACCTGAACACGTGAACAACCAAACGTTCCATGTCAGATGAAGCACCAAGAGGGAAGCTAAAGCTTAGATTTTCTGAACACAGAATGAAAAAAGCAAGAGTCACCGTGAAGACCCCGATGCTTAGAAAAATGAAAGAATATCAAAAGGAGACCAACAGAAGAAAAGATGGCAAGAGATTACCACCAATGATATAAGCAGTTACTGGCCAATAACTGACAAAATGATGTCTATCAAGTCATGAAGAATCAGAAGTAACTAAACCACAACAATCTGTAATATGAATGCTCTATTTTTAGAAAATCCCTTGTGAGTTTCTGTTTTAGTTATTTCCTTAGCTTAACTGTCATTATGTTGAAAAATATTTAAAGCGTACCATCAGATCAGTCTTTTGGAGTCTTAAATCATTTTCTAATATTTTCCATCTTTTTATAGAACACACAGAACGTTGTGTTTAATAGAACATTATTTTATTACAGGTTAAAATAAACAAGTGTGATATCAAAAGATTACAGAGAGCTTTGTATGGCACGGCATTCACACAAGCAAACTGACTAATACAATCCTATATCAAGACTTAGAAAATGATTATTTAACAAGGCTATATGAAAGAAAGAAAGAAAGAAAGAAAGAAAGAAAGAAAGAAAGAAAGAAAGAAAGAAAGAAAGAAAGAAAGAAAGAAAGATAAATAGATAGATAGATAGATAGATAGATAGATAGATAGATAGATAGATAGATAGAAAGATAGAAAGAAAGAAAGAAAAAGAGAGAGAGAGGAGAGAGAGAGAGAGAGAAAGAAAGAAAGAAAGAAAAAAGAAAGAAAGAAAGAAAGAAAGAAAGAAAGGGAGGGAGGGAGGAAGGAAGGAAGGAAGGAAGGAAGGAAGGAAGGAAGGAAGGAAGGAAGGAAGGAAGGAAGGAATTTTATACTTCTTCCTCTCAGAATTCATTTCATTCGACTGAAATCAATGGTATTTTTTTCTTGGAGATTTTCTATATTTGATTCATTGATATTTTCATTCAATTAAATTGTGCAGGTAGTGCTTCCTCTATCATAGCAGAAGCATAGCTTTATGATAAATATCAGCTTGTCGTGTATCCTGTTTGATTCTGAAACCTGGAGAACAATTTCAAAACAGATCACGACACAACATCTTCAGATTCAAGCTTTGCTTTCAGAGGTTTTCCAAAACTTATGGTACTGTGGGATACAGGTGAGGCTTATTTCCTGGATCCTTATCAGAATGGGAGTGATTAGCTCAAATGAGACTAGAGCAAGCCGAGCCAACAAGCCATATTCACAGAACTGAATGGCTGCTTCGTGTTCTCCAGAATGGGATGAGATGTTCTGCAGCAGACCATGATTGAGGAAGCTGGATTGTGGCAGAGCAGCTGAAAAGCAGCAGGGAAGCTTCAGTTTATAAGAAGAAAGCAGGAGGGAAGGCTTAATTCTCTATGCAATGCTTCTCCCCTGCTTTTTTTTTTTTTAATAAATAGGGCGACAGAGAGCAGGCTGCTAAACCTCCTGTTTTATATTCCAGAGTCAGAGCTGCTAACATAGATGATCATCTCATAACACTAAAATCTAAAGCAAAGGGGGCTTCCCACCCCCATGATTTTATATCCTTGGAGAATTATAGCTGTCTTGTCCAGAGTTCCCTTTTATTCCTTTCAAATCACCACCAGATCTTGAACCTTACAGAATGCTTTTGCAATTCAATTTACTGAGGTTGTTGTTCCCTGCAATCTGATAGCTAGACTGGGTCTTTTAACTTCGACGACTGCTTTAAGGTGAACCCTGAGTCCACATCGCGTTAAGCCAATTCATCATGATTTTAAAACCACAGTTTATGTTTCATACTAAATAGTAGGTAGCTAAATAGTAGGTAGCAATAGCACTTAGACTTATATACCGCTTCATAGTGCTTTACAGCCTTCTTCTAAGCGGTTTACCGAGTCAGCATATTGCCCTCAACAATCTGAGTCCTCATTTTATTTATTTATTTGTGACATTTATATACCGCCTCACAGTGCAATCACTCTAAGTGGTTTACACCAGTAAGCAATGTATATTTATATTGCCCCCAACAATCTGGGTCCTCATTTTACCTACCTCGGAAGGATGGAAGGCTGAGTCAATCTTGAGCCGGTGAGATTTGAACCGCTGACCTGCAGATCACAGTCAGCTAAAGTGGCCTGCAGTACTGCCTCTAACCGCTGCGCCACCTCGGTTCTTTTTTTTAACCTTTTTTACCCACTTCAGAAGGATGGAAGGCGGTGAGAATCGAACTGCTGTCAGTCTGCAATACTGTATTCTAATCACTCCACCAACACGGCTCCATTGGGTGCCAGTAGAGAGGTGGTGGTGGACAGCATAAGAACCAGGGCAATACAGCTATAACAGCTTACAAAAGGAAACTAAACAACAATGTAAAAATTACTAAGTGGCTGAGATCACATTGCCCAACTGTTAAGGAGTAGTTGTGCTGTTGAGCACATACACAGCGAAATAGTGGTTGTGGTGTTGCAGTTTGATATGAATGCTATTCAGTCAATAAACAGATACATTTAGTATTTACAAATAGTTTACTTAAAGTAGTAGCAAAGTTCAATAGGAAGTCCAAGTCATACACAATAAGTCAGTCAATGCGAAGAATCTTCTTCTTGCCTATCTTTGTTTTAACTAACAAACAAAGATTACAGCTAACAATCAATTCTACTCTATCACAGATAGTTACTCTTTTCACAGCAGCTCTTCACAGCAATTTCACACAGTCACCAAGACAATTACTCATCAGTGAAGCAGCAGAGATATTCAGCAGAGAGTCAGCACTCAGGAACACACAGTCATCAATCATCATCCTGAGCATGCTCTCTTGCTGCCTTATATAGTAATCAGCCTTCAATGCATTAAAGCAATATACACATAACATTGATTTGTGGCTTGTTCATATATTAGCAAACCAATCGTTTGAACAGGGTTCTAACACCAACGTTATTCAAGATATAACATGAGAATATTGAAATCTGAGTTGATTTTGTCAGACCTCAGATAAAACAGCTACCAACATTCAGTAAGTTTCAGTGGTGTACCTTGGACCTGGGAAAGTCCATTCTCGTTGTGATGGAAGTTCTTGAGCGGCCAGGTTTGAAACTGCAATGGGAGTTGGAGCAGGTTTGAGCAGGGAGTTGGACTAGAAGACCTCCAATGTCCCTTCCAACTGAGATGATGTTCTATGTTCTAAGGCAGTGGCCCCGGGAGAGAAGTAACTTATGTGTTGTGGCTGCTGGGTGACCAACCATTTGGAGCAGTGGCCACTTGGGGCTTTTGCCATCTTCTTCCTTGCTCTATTTCATGAACCTGAAATTGGAGTGGACAGGAATCTGCCGTGCCTTTTGCACTGGTGATTTTGCAGCGGCTCTTGGTTTATATAATCTGTGTCTCCAAGGATTTGTGGGAGAATTGTGGCTGATTGGTCTGGAGACCTGGATGTTAGATGGTTTGGAGAAAAGATGTTGGAAAGAAGCCAGAACCATTCACTCCTTTTCAGATGAAAGATGGGATGGGAGGATGTGTCTGGCTGGTTTGGAGGGGTGTGGGAGAGAGTTTTCTCCTCTTTGTCTGATCCACTGAGTAAGAGCGGAAGAGTTGTGGGATGGGAGGGTGAATGTATGAAAGAAGATGTGGATAGTCAAACTGGCCATATGCAGGGGTGCTGGGGGTAGATGGCTATTCTGCTGAGCTATGTATACTGCAATGGGACCTTTGACATCCATGGATAGTGATCCTGTTTTGGGTGGCTCAGTCTCTCCTGGGTAAGCTGAGTCAGGGGATCCCTTGTAATCAAGTTGTAAAGTGAGTACCATACCAAGTTGTTCAGATTCCCTCAGAATTAGATTCCAGCTATGCTGGTCCTGTGAAGAAAAGTTACTAACCTCTAGCTTCACTATTTCTTTAAATATGGTCAAAAGATAGCATTCACAGCACACGGCCTAATTCACACACAAGTGTTAATCTAGTATTTCCTGCAGCTAGTTACACACAACTCCTGAAATCTCAAACTGATTCCCTAACACCTAGGATATTTTTGACCATGATTCACTAAATAAGGCATAGTGACTTTGTTCACATGTAAGAGTGGGATTTCTGCAAAAGAAATTACTCCTACAAGAAATCAGAACAGGCAATTCATAATTTGGGGTGATCTCTCTCTCTCTCTCTCTCTCTCTCTCTCTCTCTCTCTCTCTCTCTCTCTCTCTCTCTCTCTCTCTCTCTCTCTCTCTCTCTCTCCCTCCCTCCCTCCCTCCCTCCCTCCCTCCCTCCCTCTCTCTCTGTCTCTCTCTCACACACACAAACACACACAAATTATCCTTTATGATCTTTGTAGCATAGGTCTGAACACAAAGGAAGTCATCGTAAAATATGATGTGCAGGGCAGAATTGGATTTACTGTACCTTCCCTTACCTGTTTTTCCACCATCCAGTGAGAGCATAACCTGGAAACCCCAACAAGTGAACAATGCCTGAGGAAAAGAGGAAAGGGCACAGGAGAAAGGATGTATGTATTGTTTTATCAATGCTTCTTATCACTCCAAAATTTTCCTCCTGTACCGCTTAATAAAGGTGTGCTGCTGAAAACCTAGAGGTATGCAGATTTATGACTAGAATTTTTAACTGCTATACATGTACAGATACACTCAGAAGAGAGCCATAATTAACTGAAGTTCCCTGAAGTTAAATATATTCTAAATTACAAATTGCAATAGCTAAACACTCAAAAGAATTTCAAATATCGAGGTTTTGGGAGAGGAGAGAGACATTTTTGTTTTGTCCTTTAACAAAGATTGTTGTCATCGTTTCTGTTAAAAATTGGGATTTTTTAAAGATTGTAAATAAAGGAATTATTAATTTTGAAACACATACAGACAATACATACAGCCAAATGCTACGGTTATCACAGCCAGCGATGATTATTATAAAGATCCAGAGAAAGGTTATGTTCATACATCATGCTTATCCATACTTAACACTATGATTTAAATTAATAAATTTGGATTCACTCAACACACTGAGCCATATACTAGCCAACCAGCTTGTAGGCTAGCGCTAGCATATCAAGTGAATCCATCCAAGGAGTGCTTCAAATATGGTGCTCATGTGCTGAATAAAACCAGAGTTAATTGGGTTCGCCATGGTAATCAAACCAAAATCAAACCACATTATGGCTTAGAACAATGCTTAAGTCTAGTTGGTTTCTACAACCCAATGGTGCATTTAGGCAGCACCAAGCTCCCCTAAACTCATTATAAGCTATTATCATCTAGTATAGGTGTCAGACTTCTCCTTGCTCACCAATAAGATGAGCAAAAAATGCATATTTAATCAATGATCACAATAAAAGAGATGTGATTGAAGAGTGTAAAAGAATGCATATTTATTGATTGGATTGAATTAGTTGCCCATCTCAACCTTGTAACTCTAGGCACCTCACAATGCAAAAGCATAAAAAGACAGGACATCATGAAAACAACATTACAAATGATAGTGGAATCAAAATCCTATGGATGTGATGCCTGGCTTCAAAGCTGAGGGAAAAGCTATGTCTTCAAAGCTTTCTGGAAGGCTACCCAGATCTTGTGGAGTGGTAGGTCTTCTTACAGAGAAGTACAAGCTCCCTGGGTCCCACTAGATCAGGGGTATCAAACTCGATTTCATTGAGGGCCGCATCAGGGTTGTGTTTGAACTGGGGGGGCATGGCCGGTGTGTGTGTGTGGCCAGCTCGATGTCACTTGTTTCGGGGACACCTGTGGTGGCCAAGTGCTAAGGCAGGATTTCCCTCAGACCCTCCCTCCCTCTCATTATATCCTTCCTTCCTTCCTTCCTTCCTTCCTTCCTTCCTTCCTTCCTTCCTTCCTTCCTTCCTTCCTTTCCTTCCTTCTTTCCTTCCCTTCCTTCTTCCCTTCCTTCTTCCCTTCCTTCCCTCTTCCTTCTCCTTCCTTCTTCCTTCCCCTCTTTTCTTCTTTTTCCTCCCTTGCTCTCTTCCCATCTTTCTTTCTTTTTCTTTGTCCTTCCTCTCCTTCTCCTTTCCTCTCCCTTCTTGGATGCTCACATGCAAAAGGGGAAACATTTCTCCTTTTATTTTGTTTTTAGTTTGTTTTGCTAGCCCTCTGCCAGCAAAAACAAAGCCCAGGGGGCTGCATGCGCCCCCCCCCGCCCCTCATTTTTGGGCACGATGACCTCCTGCAGCCCTCTGCCAGCAAAAATGAGGCCTGGGGGGCCCCCCCAGGGCTCCATTTTTGCTGGCAGAGGCACCGTGGGCCGGTCCTTCCCTGTTTCCAGGGTGGCCCTGTGGGCCAGATTTAAGCACCCCGTGGGCCAAATCCGGCCCGCAGGCCTTAAGTTTGGCACCCCTGCACTAGATGATATGTTTCATGGGATGGACCTAGAGCAGTGATGGCGAACCTTTTTTGGTTCGCGTGCCAAAAAGGGGGGGGGTGCGCGCACGCGTGCCCACACCCATTCCCTCCCCCCATGCATGCGCACAATACCCCCCCATGCTGCCCCCTGCGCATGTGCACCCCACCCCCGCGCAAAGGCCTTACCGGAGCCTGGGACAGTAAAAAACGACGAAACGGGCAAACTGGAAGTTCGGAAAAACGCACTTCCGGTTTGTCCGTTTCATCATTTTTTTGCATTCTGGGGCTTCAGGAAGCTTCCCTGAACCCTCCGGAGTGCAAAAAACAGCTTACCGACAAACCAGAAGTGCGTTTTTTCCGCACTTCCGGTTTGCCGGTGGGCAACGCTCGCATGCCCTCCGCTATGGCTCCGCGTGCCACCTGTGGCACGCGTGCCATAGGTTCGCCATCACGGACCTAGAGCATGTTCACTTGTCAAATCTGGTGGGATGGACAGTTCCAAACGAGGATAGATGATCCTGCAAATAAACTGCCCTTGGACATGTAAGCCTTGTAGGTGACCACCAAAACCTTAAACTGAATCTTGAAGCCTACCAGGGCTAAAGTCGCTCACAAAGCATATTTGTTAGTGAAGTTTGAGCACCAAATTAAAATACAACATTTGTTCATTTATCTATAATTACTGATGGGGTTCGCGCACTGTACAGCATCATGGTATGTTTCACTACGTTTTATTAGATCAATCCCAATCAATTTAGCATAACATGCTAAGCCAAAACCAAACAAAACCATAATATTGCTTAGTCTATCGCGTGGCTCCGAATACTGTAGCGGTTTCTTTTTTAAGAGCTATTATAAAGTGTAGTCTTTATAATCCCCAGCTTCTAATTTCAGCTGGAGCACATGAATATTAATTGGTAAGGAAACAGCACTTACCACAAAGTTAGAGGCGCTCTTTCTTCCTCTTTCTGATTTTGAATCTAATGCCTGGCATTGAAAGCAGGTCACTGAGATACGTTTAGCTCATTGTAAAGCCAGACATCAGTTCACAGAAGATATAGGAATATGCATGTGTTTAGTAGGTAAATCCACATTCCAGTTTTGCTGAAACGTGAATTATTAAATTGCTGATCTGAAGGGTGCTAAGTAGTTTAAAATCATACACTTGGATGTGTCTGGATTGGTGGACACTAAGCAGACACATCTTCCCGCTCCTCCCGCCTGCCCCCCCCGCCCCCCACTCCACAACCTGCTCATCCCAATGCCTGGAACAAAGGCCAGTTTTCAAAAGCCTAGCAGCCCTTAGAGTTGTATGCTGGTGCCAGTCCATCCTCTTTCAGGCAACCCCTCCCAGCTGGCCTTGGCATCAAAGAAACAAAGAGGAGCAGCTGGATCTACGCACCTGAGATTTTGTTTGCAAGGCTTTTTGTGGGCCTGCATCAGCCATTCAGTGTGCCGAACACACTTGACCAGCCAAAGGTATTCCCTGATGTGGGCTTGCAATAATATATATATATTTTAAAAAGCTCTCGACATTTATTATTTCTGGCTTTCAGAAAAGGCAGCTAATTTGCAAAGGCAGTTGCAAATTAACAAATCTTTGGAATAAATGTGGCTGGGTTCCCCCAGCATGCTGGTTGAGAGCTGGCTGGCGAGTTGGTGGTTCCATATATTTGCCTGAACACTGCCTTGGGTTCTTTAGTTATCTTTTTAATCGTTGAATACCTGCCTACTCTTTTAGATTGGCTGGGACTTTCACAATGGGGAGGGAGGTGCCGTCAATCCTGGAGGAAACTCGTGCTCCAAGCAGTCCCAAACTTTGGCAAGTTATCATCAAGTATAGAATAAAAGCAGAAACTTGAAAAGACTAAAACCCACCCAAAGGCAGGTGAATTTTTGGTGTGCTCGGGAAAAGGGAATGCAGAATTACTGTGTTATTTTTCATTTGGATGTGCAGGTAGTCCTCAATTTATGACCACAACCAGGGGAGGGTTCCGGTTACGTTCGCTACCGGTGCTCATCGCGAGCATGCGCAGAAGTGAAAACGCATCCCACCGTGCGATTTCACTTCCGCGTATGCTCAGGATGACATTACAAGCCAAAACACAGCTGAGGAGCTTCTCAGCTGTGTTTCGGAGGAAGAATAAAGGTCAGTATTCACACAAGGACGGGTGGGAGGGCTTTTTCCCGACAGCTCAGGACGCAGAGAAGCGCCAAAAAATGACGTCATCGCCGGGCTCCTACCGGAGCTGCGCTCCGCACCACTAGGAACCCACCACTGACCACCACTGAGCCCATTTCCATTGCTAAGTGAGACATTTGTTAAGTGAATTTTGCCCCCATTTTATGACCTTTCTTACCACAGTTGTTAAACGAGTCACTGCAGTTGTTAAGTGAGTCTGGCTTCCCCATTGACTTTACTTGTCAGAAGGTCGCAAAAGATGATCACGTGACCCTGGTGTCAGGGTTCCAAATAGCATTGAAGATTAAATCAGAGTCCAAGGCAAAGTATTCCTCAAAGTCCCAATTTATTAGCAGAGCCATGTTGGCACATCTGGGAGAAACCCGAATCTGAAGTCTCTGGGGTTTCTCCACCCAGTTGAAAGTTCAAGCCCTTGCCCCCACACCCCCAAGTCCATCACATTGACCAATCTTCAACTGACATCCTGGAAAGAATCCACCCATCTCTTTACATGCAGGTGCAGGAGTGCGAAGACAAAGGACGACCTTGACTATCTAGAAAGAATTTGTTATGGCTACATACAGACAGCCCTTATGCAATTCCCCCTCCCAAATTCCCACAGTAGAGAATGCACATTAAAATACTATAAAGTGTGGCAGGCCAAAGACCCCAACTAAAATGGCTTCGGCCTGACGTCTAGGTCTCGGCAACTATCATATATATGAACCAGTTGCCAAGCATCCAAATTTTGATCACGTGACCATGAGGATGCTCAATGGTCGCCAGTGTGAAAAATGGTCACAAGTCACTTTTTTTCCAGTGCTAGTGTAACTTTTGAATGGTCACTAAATGAACTGTTGTAAATTGAGGACTACCTGCACTGCAGAGTTAACTGTTTTGTGTGATTGACAGTTTCGGTAGGCAGAATGTTGCTAGAGCGAAATAGCCAGAAGGTCATGAAAGAAGATGCACACAAAAAAAGCGCCAGTCATTGTATCCACTACGTTGGAAAACACAATAAAAATATAATCCCAAAGCAATTATCAGAAAGTTCTGGCGATTCGATTTTAAAAAGAGAAATAAGCCTTCATTCAGTACAGATGGCAGTTCTAACAAGGATGGCAAGCTCTCCCAGTACTTGTCACCACCGAAGATTTTCAAGGTTCAGTTAGGTCTCACATTCTGGATATGTCTACAGCAAACCATGGAAATACTGGAAGTACTCCAAAAGGCATGAAAATAATTTAAAGCCCCAAGAATTTGTTTATGTGGCTTTTGTCTCAGTATTTCAGAGACAAGCTCCACATTGTTCTGAAGGTTCAACAAAAGAAATTGATGGGAAATTTTGTGGATCTTATTCTCACAACGCAGTTAGCTGGATACATCAGGGGTTAAGCTAACATATATTAAAATGGAAACCATGGACCCAATCAGCTAACCCCTGAGATATTAAATTTAACTCAAAACAAACCCAGTCAAGCACAGAATGAATTTACAGTACCCCGGCTCAGTTGTCTTGTGAGGGCATCTCAACCCTGTCAACCGGCTCAAGGTTGACTCAGCCTTCCATCCTTCCGAGGTAGGTAAAATGAGGACCCAGATTGTTGGGGGCAATATAAATATACATTGCTTACTGGTGTAAACCGCTTAGAGAGTGCTTGCACTGTGAGGCGGTATATAAATGTCACAAATAAATAAATAAATAAATAAACAAACAAACAAACAAATAAATAAATAAATAAATAAATTGATTGTTTTGGACTTCCAGAATTCTTTCCAATCCTTTAATGACAACATTACCCTGAGTCATGTGATTAGGAAGGATAACTTGGTTATCCAGTTATCACTTCATAGGACACTGAAGTGTTCTCACAACAGATCCTCCATCTTGGTGTCAGCCAGTTGAAGCTGGATCAAGGACATTTAGCAGGAAACTGATGGTTTCCATTAAAAAATTTCCATTGAAAAACACAAAACAACCCATTATGCAACTATTCTGACAGAGTAGGTACCTAAGACAGGTTAAATATTAACTATTATAATATTTAATATAATATTAATATTAAATATTACTGAGCCAAGGTGGCGCAGCAATTAGAGGCAGTACTGCAGTCACTTTAGCTGACTGTGATCCGCAGGTCAGCGGTTCAAATCTCACCGGCTCAGGGTTGACTCAGCCTTCCATCCTTCCGAGGTAGGTAAAATGAGGACCCAGATTGTTGGGGGCAATATAAAAATACATTGCTTACAGGTGTAAACCGCTTAGAGAGTGCTTGCACTGTGAGGCGGTATATAAATCTCACAAAATGAATGAATGAATGAATGAATGAATGAATGAATGAATGAATGAATGAATGAATGAATGAATAAATAAATAAATAAATAAATAAATAAATAAATAAATAAATAAGGTTTAATTAATTAGGATGGATTTTTTTAAAAAATGATATATGTATTGTTAGAAAGCTTTAAGTTAGTTTTGTATGTATAAAATGAGTATGTATGTATACACAGGTATGCCGGGGTTTTTTAAGTAATGCTGAACAATATTTTAAAGATGGTAAAATATTATGGACTAAATTTGAAAACATGAGAATGAATTATATATTATTCCCCACAGCAAGGGACGCTGAGATGGTTAAAATGCTTATTTTATCCAAATAAGAGATTATATTTAATTTTGTCTTTAGTTCGAAATTGCTTCCAGATTTTGTGTTTGCAATGAGGGGGGGAAAATGAAACTGATTCTGTTTTTGTAAATTAGACAGGCTTGATTCTGTTTTTGTAAATTAGACAGGCTTATTGTTATAGAAATGGCTTGTACATATTGCTGTGTAAAAGCAAAAAGTTGTAGTTGTAATGTTGTTACCTTTGACTGTGCCAAAGAGAGTCGGAAGTTGGTGCCTTTTTCCTTTTTTTCTCCCATTACACTATACCCCCTCTTTTTCTCTTCCTCTCTTCTTACTTTTCCATGTTTTTTTCTTTGTGTTTTATACTTTGATAAACTAAGAAAAAAGTTGTAACTAAAAAAAGAGTAGGTGCCTAAGACAGGTTGGTGACTTGCAAGGCTCCAACTTGTTTGCTGCAGGACCTCCCTCTCCCATCCAGTTCTGAGCCCAGTGCCTCTGTGACCATTTCTGTTTGGGTTGCCAGGGAGAACAGAACCTGCCTAACAACAAGACTCTTTAGTTTTCTTTGGGAGAAATAGGGAGTCCATCAGTGGTGAAATCCAATTTTTTTTATTACTGGTTCTGTGGGCGTGGCTTGGTGGGCGTGTCAGGGGAAGGATACTGCAAAATCTCCATTCCCACCCCACTCCAGGGGAAGTATATTGCAAAATCTCCATTCCTTCCCCACTCCTAGGGGAAGGATATTGCAAAATCTCCATTCCCTCCCCACTCCTAGGGGAAGGATATTGCAAAATCTCCATTCCCATCCCACTCTGGGGCCAGCCAGAGGTGGTATTTGCCGGTTCTCCAAACTACTCAAAATTTCCGCTACCGGTTCTCCAGAACCTGTCGGAACCTGCTGGATTTCACCCCTGGATTCCATGAGGTTTCAATTCCTAATTACAGTAGTAACTTCCGCTGCCATTTCCTACCAAGTGGTTCCTGTCTCCATAGATTTTTCTCCTACTCTGCAGGCAGAGACATTTGTTATAGAGGGGAAAAAAGGTGGGTAGGTTTTTCTCTTCTCCAAGTATAGATACTTCACACACACACACACACACACACACACACACACACACACACACACACACACACACACTGCTCTCCACTATATCTGTTCTTGTCTCCATTGCACCCTCTGGCAGTAGTAACAACCATTCTCACCCTTGTGTGAGGGCAGCAGTTTTCAAACAGGTGTGCTCTCACTGGTGATGTAGAGAAAAGCCTTCAGATATATGGATGTTGTGGAAACAGGCCCATGCGTACCACTGAAGACATTAATAGTTTTAAAAAAGGGGACGGGACGGGACACGTATCTCTTTCAACAATGATCTTTCCTGATGGATTTCTATCTAGGAAAAGTACCTATAGGGGAAAAAAAGTCTGAGCGAAAACATTTCCTCCCTGTAGTAGTGAATCAGTTTAAGCTTTCAAAGATGCTGCAGTTCAATGGTTAAGTATGAATTGCAAACTTGAAAGGATTTTTTCGGGAAGCCCTTAAATGTTACTTCATAACGCACCATCTGATGATGACAATGAATGGTTTCACTCAGGCTTCACAAAATAAGAGGCACTGGTAATCCATATAGAACCTAGAAAATTAGGCTAGCAAATAACAGGTGAATTCAAACTGTGTTCTGCATGCTTTCATACTATGGTTTAAGAACTTTTAATATGTCGCTTCAATGGGAGGAACCTCCAAACCACAGAACAGGATCCCTGAATGTGACCTGTTGGTTCCTACAGCATGTATCTCTATCAGAGGATAAAGCTTCTGATCTGATCCTTTGCATCTCACTTTCCCTTGTCTTTTCCAATCTTCCCGTCCTTTCCAGAGGCAAAAGCCTTGGCCAGGATATCACCTTTCCAGGGGAAAACCAAGGACAGAAGAAAATTTAGGGGCAGCAATAGCTTAAAAAAAGGTTTGCAGGGGAAGTGGAACATTTAAAAAGGGGGTTTGGGGTGAAGTGCAAAACAATTTTGGGTGGCCGACTTCTGTCCCCTGCCATGATGCATTATGTGTGCACCTGTTGGCACGTTGCATTACACTATCAATCATTTTGAGAAGAAAATTGGTGTACTATCTGTCAATATTATTGAAGAAAACTTTCAGAAAGCAGACTCAAAATTTGCTCGATTGCAGCTAGTCAGAAAACTGGCTATTGATGGATCAGTTGTAAACATCAAATTCTAAGGATGTTTCAGTGTATATGAAGCAAATAAAAATTCCCATTCTGAAAGTGGTACTTGTACTTGAAACTATAAGGAGAGTTGATTTGAATGATTCATTGATCCGTTTGCTAGAAACACTGCCTTACCCCCAAAAAATTGTATATTTTATAAACAAACATATCTGATGAGGAAGTGAAAATATCGGTTTTGGCAGCAAATATTCAAATTGCAAGGTTTAACTGTTGGGCAACCTGTGCTTTCTCATTTTGTAAAATATGCTTTACTTAACATACATAATGCTGTAATGCTCTCTGTGGAATACTTCCAGTTTGGTTAGAAAAATGCACCTGCAGGAAGCTTCTTAGAAAATTCAGCCGCTCATGCTGCAGCCGTAGCATATGGAGAATACACATTGAAATACACATATTTACACCATTACAGAACCAGCTCTACCCCTCTGCATTCTCACACTATCATCCATGTTCAGCAGCTGAGCTGATTTATTTCTAGCTTGGCTGTGATGTCATCTAAACTGGAAAAAAGTAATATTTCTATACAACAATGAAAGCCCAGAAGAGTTGGTAGGTGGCCAATGGTGCAATGAAATATTTATTTCCCTATTCCTGAGCCTGATGTGTTAGCAGACGGAATATATTTTCCTGATTCCTTGAAGCACGGAAGGTCTCCGATTGGAGAACAATTGTTAAGGTTTATTCAGCTAACCAACTTTTGGGGGATTTGCAGACCCTAAAGGAGGCTGAGTATTGCAGCTGGCTGAAAAGTTTCAATGGTAATGCTGTGTTCGTGACATATTCAGTCATGATTTACTAAATAAACTATAATTGGCTGCTTCCACACAATGCAGTAAAACAAACTGGTTTTACAAACCATAATGGTTGCATTCACATGCTAAGCAACAAGTTAACAAACCACATTTTGGCACAGTGAAAATCAGTCTTTTTCCTCTCAAGAAATGCAGCTAGTATTTTAAGAACTAGCCGTATATACAGTATATGAGCTTATTTCTATTACTACATAATCTACAAGGCATTTATGTATATTCAGGGATTGAAATCATGTATAACCCAAGAGTCTTATCATTCCTTTAGGTAAAATGTAGCTTCCCAGTGTTGAACCTAGCTAATGTAGTTGCTTATGTTGTATGAATCCAACAACTAGATTAAATTATTAAAATGTGGCTAAGCTGCTGCCTTACAAGGCAGGTGGCCCAGGTTCAAATCCCAGTAAGGGTATGGCTATCTGATGAGAGCTAAATAGCTCGAAATAGATCTATAATAGTCTCCCTTTATTTTCATTTATCAGCAAAAAATGCTACATATACAAACATACATACATACATACATACATATATACACATACACATACACATATATATATATACCATGTGTATATATTTATATATATTTATATATATATATTTATATATACTGTATATATTAGAGAAATGTTACCAGACTATCTGAATAACCTGAAGCTGAATCCTTATACAGGACCAAGCAGAATATTACATGTTTGTGGCCTGCCCCAATGTGTGTATCCAGCCACTACCGCAAACTATGATTGAAACAAATGATGGGTCAGTTAGATTTATGAATCTAATTTAAATCTTATAGTTTATGATCTTGGGAAATAAAATCAATACATTCAATGTAAAATAAAAAGGGCTTTAAAATATTCTTTGGGAAGGCCAGCAGATTGAAATCAATACCCACAGTATGAATATGCTAGGTCTTCTCTGCGTATAACTTGAAGCTCTCACACACTTTCTTAGTTACATCTTGTTGCTAGGTGATGATAGTGCTGAGCACATATACATTTTAAGGCTGTAAAGAGAAACTACCTTTTTATTTACACTTTCTTGGTGTGATCCCTTGCTGTTACTGTACTAAAAAAAATTGAAAGACTGCAAGAACAAGGCTTCTGAGGCTGGTTTTCACTACCTGCTGAACTCTTCTTATCGTATAAATCTTTTCGCCTTTGTACTACTTGCTAGCCAGGATTTGGAGACACTGTAGTAGCTGTTTTTGGAGAGCACATTTTCCTGATGTAGCCTTTATTTCATTCTCAGTCTACTATGGAGCCAGTCCTTAGTTGTTCTAACAATGCTTTCCATTTTCTCCTGCCATGTGTTTTTATGCAAATGATTTGTGGGACCTTATGCATGGACTTAGTGATGACACAGTCAAGGGTTGGCATATGTGAGGCTGATTGAACACTTCAGGCATGCCTCTTTCCTCCCCCCCCCCCCCCATTCCTAGGCGCTGCCTAAGGCTAGATTGGTTTGAATTGCAGGAGAAACCAAACTGGTCTCCTACAGAGACACCTTCACATGGAATGTATGACCTATGCTTTACAAAACGCTGTCGGATCATTATGCAAGTTTATTTTTTTTATTTTTTTATTTATTTTGTCAACACGTGTACAAGATAACAGGTATGATATAAACAAACAAAAGCAGTATGTATAGGTAAAAATTAGACAATAGGACAGAAGGACAGGGACGGTAGGCACGATGGTGCGCTTATGCACGCCTAATATACAATTATTAATATATACAATATATATACAATGTATAATATATACAATGGTATATATACTAATATATACATATATAATATATACTAATATATAATACTAATATATACTAATTATATTATATTAGTATATAATAATATATACTAATATAATATACCAATATATACTAATATATAATATATACTAATATATACAATGGTATACACAGGTCTTTGAGAGGACTTCTAAAGTTGTTATTAAATACATTCAATAACTTCCCTATTAGTCTATTTATATTATTAATATTATTCTATTCTATTATTCTATTCTATTCTATTATTATAGAATGGAATGAAATGGAACAGAATAGAATAGAATGAGATACAAAGAATAGAATAATATAATATACATATTATACATAATATACATATACATATTATTCTATTCTATTCCTATTCCTATTCCTATTCCTATTCCTATTCCTATTCCTATTCCATTCCATTCCATTCCATTCCATTCCATTCCATTCCATTCCATTCCGTTCCATTCTATTCTATTCTATTCCATTCCATTCCATTCCATTCCATTCTAAAAAATGTATTATATACTATTCTAGTCCAAAGAACAAGAAGAATGCTAAACTTGTTTACCAATCTTTGAGAACATGGGAAGTGAAAAAACAACCCAAATGACAAGTTGGTAGAATGGAGGATGGGTAGGGTTGTAGAGGGCGGAGCTTTCTCAATGTCCTGTGGGAGCTCCTCCAACTTCATCCCACTCCCCGCATCCACTCTACTGATCTGCCAGCAAGACTATTTTTAGAGACAGATCTACTGATCTTCGAGAAGACTAGATGCATGTTCAGAAATAGCCCAAATGACAGGGGATGAGTGTAGAGTATCACTGCATGGGCATGCTGTCAATTGGACAATGTGAAAGTTGGTCACACTCTTTCAAGCTATCCTGCTGCACTTAAGGAAGTGATTTCCTGCTGGCTGCTGACACTGGCTGCGAGGACAAGCAAAGCCAGGGGACTCTACTGATCACTGTCCTTAAAATCTCCCACAATAAAACCATAATTAATTTCGTACGAGACGTAATGACAATAAAGTACTACTACGTAAGTATAGACTCCCTTGCCTTGTTACTGAGCATTGCAATTGAGGCTGATTACAACATGGTTGTCAGGGCAGCACAAATTTTATCGGCATGTTTTCTTGTTGAGTCAAAGAGTGGAGGAATGCATGGTAATGTGGCTGCGAGGAAGATTCCTGAGTGTTTAAGCAGATGTTTTAAAGACTTCTGCAGCTAGGGACACCATTGTTAAGGTTTTTGTTATTTGTAGTTTATCACATTTATAAAGTCTGGCAAATACCAACAATTTGCGGTTACGTTTCTTTAGTTGTTTCCTTTGGCTTTTTTCTGGTGTTCTTGCCTGACCTGTCCCGCCTTTACAGGATGTGAGCCTTTGCAGCAACAACTTTTCTTCATTCTGTACCAAGTACTTTGTATTGATGTTAAGTGCAGTAGAGGAATACGGTTAACTCAAGGGGAGAAACAACAGTGAGATACTACTGGAAACAATGGTCCAAGTCATGGCTTTTGTTCTTTGGCTATCTAGGTAAGAGAAACCCCAAGGCTTGTTAATTTTAGTGTGCTCCCCACCACCACCAAATTATTCCCACCGCCCAATAGTGAGCAGGCAATGTGGTTACTTAGCAACCACATCTACTCTACATACCTGTGATTCTGGCCAAAAGAACATGGTTGACCAGATGAGAGTAATGAATTCCCTTGTACGGTGGAAAGTAAGAGTCAATAAATATCAACAGTGCCCTCCCTGGTGCTACTCTTGCTCCAAAGAAGCAGAGAAAATGCTTATTTTGTTACCTGAGTGTGAAAAGTGTTAGATGGTAAGGCAATCGAAATTGGGATTTGGTCCATTACTGTACAGTGGGATATCCTGTGATCTCTGAGTCAGCCCCCTTCTGTTCAGCCTGCCCTTTACCTCCTCACCAGCCTGGAAATCTGTTGGCCAAGCTCTTTGAAGGCCTGTTGCAAAGGCAACAGGGATGCAGGGCAGGAGCACTTTTTACCCTAGCAAAACAACACTCTCCTCTAGACAGCCTAATCTTTGGATAGTGGGCTCACAGGGGAGAGGGTTAGCATTATAGCACTACAGTAGTATAATTGCTACTGTACTAAAATGCACTCTCACATTCTCAGAAGACCACCAATCTGGGAAACAGGAATATTGACAGCATGATAGTTATGTGTTCAAGTATGCCTGCATTTACATAGAATAGAATAACAGAGTTGGAAGGGACCTTGGAGGTCTTCTAGTCCAACCCCCTGCTCAGGCAGGAAACCCTATACCATTTCAGACAAATTGTTGTCCAATCTCTTCTTGAAAACTTCCAGTGTTGAAGAATTCACAACTTCTGGAGGCAAGTTGTTCCACTGGTTAATTGTTCTAACTGTCAGGAAATTTCTTCTTATCTGTAGTTCTAGGTTGCTTCTCTCCTTGATTAGTTTCCATCCATTGCTTCTTGTCTTGCCCTCGGGTGCTTTGGAGAATAGTTTGACTCCCTCTTCTTTGTGGCAGCCCCTCAAATATTGGAAGACTGCTATCATGTCTCCCCTGGTCCTTCTTTTCATTAAACTAGACATACCCAGTTCCAGAAACCATTCTTTATATGTTTTAGCCTCCAGTCCCCTAATCATCTTTGTTGCTCTTCTCTGCACTCTTTCTAGAGTCTCAACATCTTTTTTTACATCGTGGTTTTTTACATGCATGTCTGATTCCTACACTGCATGTTGTTTACAGAATTTAAAAGTTTGCGCATGCCGGTTAGCATCAGTTAGCTTTGTTAGAATGGATCCCCGGTGAGTATCCATAAATCATCATAGTTTTACTAGTCAGTGGAGTTCAGCTGCATGCTGCTGTATGTACAGTAGACTAGTTCATTCTTTTTTCCCTTTCAGAATTCATAAGTCTCAAACTCTAAATGGCAGCAGCTAACTTTGCATTAAATGGTCATCCAAATCAAGTTACATTTTGGCATAGTGCAATACATGAACCCAGACAACTTGGTTTTAAGTTTTGTTTATTCTTGGAGTCTTGTGTGAATCCAACCAACTATGATTTCTTCAATTCAATAAACTATTCCTTAGCAGGATGAATTAGATCATAGATTGGATTTATTATACTAGCTATAATGTATTTAGGGGTGAGAATTGGCTTGCATGCTGTGTGAGCCCAGGCATTGTGGCTTATTCAGTACATCATAGTAATCTATGATTTAGCAGGCTAAGTCAACCCAGCAGAGTTTCACTGTAAGATGCGTTTGCTTCTCCAGACTTCCTAAGCTCTGTATTTCTATTTCTATATTTCTTTTGGCATGTAAAGGCAAAAGATTCTCTGCTTTTGTAGCTGGCTTGATAGCTGTGCTACAATCTATTTAATTATTTAAATAGATCTATTTGATAGGTCTATTTTTGTCTTTTGTTTGGGGACATTCACTGTCTTTCCAGGCTTCCCACATATCACCTCCCCATACATTCAGTCTCTGTCTTTGATGATGTGAGTACCTTTTACTGTTCCCATTAATGTTGATTTCACCGCTTGGTTTAATTATTCCTGCTGTTTCCCTACATTTTCACAGCTTTGGTTGCTATAACAACAAAATCTAGGATTTTTATTAAAAATCTAATGCATGTATTTGTTAGCTTCTCCCATTTAGAAAGACGGCTGGATTTAACAAGGATATAAGTGGTGGAAATGTCCGGGACAATGCATGATTGGCAGGACATTCTTCGCAGTGTGGTTATTTATTTATTTATTTATTCATTCATTCATTCATTTCTAGGAATAAATGGGAAACAGGTTTCTGCTCTTGGGTTTAATAGTTCCATCTGTAATCACTACTGCATGGGTTTTTGAAAGGATCCAGTCAGCAGCACAAAAAGATCTGACCTGTGGTAAAACAGTAAGAGCTGCTTAAAGCTAATTCTAATGTGGTTCGTATTGGAGCAATTGATTGCTTGAGAAAGAGCATGGTTCAGTGTTCTGACCTGTTTAATTTAGATATATAAAGAGTCAGACCAAGACTTGGAAGCCCTAAAGGAAAAACCAAGACCAAGAGGCAATGAGTAGCAGAATACTGATTTTGCATCAATTGATTTGAACAAATTACAAATCTCTCGCAGAGCAAAATAATAATAATAAATAAATAGAACCTCCTAGGTGCACTTAACTGTTGTGGTGGTGGCGGCGCAGTGGTTAGAATGCAGTATTGCAGGCAGACTCTGCCCACAGCCAGAAGTTCGATCCTGACCAGCTCAAGGTTGACTCAGACTTCCATCCTTCTGAGGTCGGTAAAATGAGGACCCAAATTGTTGAGGGCAATATACTGACATTTGTAAACTGCCCAGAGAGTGCTGTAAAGCACTCTGAAGCGGTATACAAGTCTAAGTGCTAACGCTAGTGCTATTTATGACAGATTGACAAGATGGGGTTTGAAGTTTCACTTTAACTTTTTCCTCCATTCATTCTGTTCTGTAAAGGGGGGGGGGAACGGAAGCTTTTCCAAAGGCAGTGATGTTTAAGGTGTGACATAGAGCAGTGTTTCCCAAACTTTTGACATATGTGTACCCCTTCTATAATTTTCGTAACGCTGAGTACCCCTCATAAAAACATATGCTTTAATAAAAATAAAAATATATTTCTTTTTTCTTTTTTGGTACATATGCAAAATAAACGAAAGTTATATTATAAAGAACATTTATTTGATTCAATGAGAAGGATGAAATTGTTTATGTTGAGATGACAGATTATCATAATTTGGTTCCCTGGTTGTTAATTTTAATCTGAGATGCGGTTCCACGTCCAATAGTCTGTTCCTTTTTTTCGACTTAATGTCTACAAATGCAGAAAAAGCAACTTCGCATAAATATGAAGTTGGAAAAGGCAAGATGTATTTCAGGACTTTTTCTGTTAAAACCAGATACACATGTTGCATAACATCCCCAGAATGATGTTAATGTACACTCCGTTTATTTCTCAAGAATCCGTCCGAAGCTAACTCCAACAATTGCTCTAGTTCCAGATTTCAACCAGCGATCCATAATCTCTGTTAGGGATAAAAATTGTATTTTATAAAAATAATCAAAATCAGTGGAACTTACTAAAGCATGATAACAGGCGCCCGGAACTAACTATTAAAGAAGTAAGTTGTCTCTGTAACGAAGTGCAGTATATTCACGCCTTGTCATGCCTCACAAGACTGTCTAACCGTTAGATAATACTGCAATTCTCCGGCGTTTAAACAGCTCCGCGGCTCAACGTCAACTGTTAATGTTCCCGCAGTTTAAAAATGGCCGAACCCGAGCTGCGCGAAGGATGCGCAGAAGTTCCCGCCATAATGAGTTGCGATACGATGTACGATGGCCCCAGTTCTCATGTAAAAACTGTGATACGCGCCTATTTCTTTCCTTGTTCTGTGGGCGCAGCTAAGCACGGTGCAGTGGATATTCCCACGTGATCCCCACCAAACTCCGGTGCAACAAGTACCCCCACCAAACTATTCCCGTACCCCTGGGGGTACGCGTACCACACTTTGGGAAACACTGACATAGAGGATGTGGTTTATGGGTGACTTTCCTAAGCAGTCTAATAATTGTACATGTGGTTCTGTTCGTTTGGAAAACTATAATAAAATCTAAGAGGAGATTGTGTAGCTTGGGAGGGAAATTATCTAGTATTGGGTATTTCTACCATAGCCAATAGTGTTGTACTACTTGGGATGGCATGAGGGGTGAAGAAACAGCAGTATGTTTGACAATGAGATCTGGGTAGATTATTCAGTGAGAGCAAAGTGTCCTTCTACAGCTGTTCATTGAAAGTCTGAAGAAGCTGAAGCCCAGAAGATATTAAGGCTTTGAACAACTGCACTTCTTTGCCCCTTTAACAAGCATTCATATCTGCTCCTTCATATAGTTAGTTAAGTACAAAGAATAACAGAATAACAGAGTTGGAAGGGACGTTGGAGGTCTTCTTCCTGTTCAGGCAGGAAACCTTGTACCCTTTCAGACAAATGGTTGTCTAATCTCTTCTTAAAAACTTCCAGTGTTGGAGCGCCCACAACTTCTGGAGGCAAGTCGTTCCACTGATTAATTGTTCTCACTGTCAGGAAATGTTCTCCTTCATTCTAGGTTGCTTCTCTCCTGGATTATTTTTCATCTATTGAGATGTGGATCCGGCTAGAGATTCTGACAGTGGGTCTCAAGCATTTTGTATTGTGTATCTCAAGCATTTTGTGCATTGTGTAACCATGGTAATCATCTAACAAAGTGCTAGCTTACTTCTTGCTACACCAAGACAGACAGTAATATTCTTGTATCAGCTCAGTGGAATTCATGGGGTAGGCAGCTTTATACGTAAATCTACCATTCTTGTGATTTGAGCTAGACTCTGAGCAGTTTTCAAAATTGTTGGCATCTTGATATTCCATTAGTTAAATATTGTTATACTTATCTGCCTGTAAACTCCGTAGGCCAGAGTCTCTAATAAAATCTGGCTTCGGCCTGACACGTAAGGCCTTTGTCCCCTTGCATCTAGCCATGGCAGAAACATGTTCGGACACCATTTTTCTGCCGTGGCTCTGTTGCCTTCAGCTTAACCATAACCCATGGGTAAAATATGCTTAAATCACCCTTAGCTGTAAGAATGTTTTATGTTTTCTCCCTTCTTCCAATACTGTCGAAGGGCAGCCTCAAGGTATGTTTGTCACTCACTGTCTTAAAGAGATGAGGTGACTGGGAACAGAGTGAACACAGGTAGGAGAAGGATTAGTCGTGGGAATTTCAAGGCAGTATAGTTTTTCCAGCACAAGAATAGATGGACAAGCACTTCAGCTCGGCAGTAGGAAAAGGCTCAAAAAAAGTCTTCGGATTGGAGCCCTGAGTTCAAATGACGTTGTGTAAAGCCTGCTATGGGGGCAGGATTTAAAAATGGTACTGCACATGTTCTCTTACGTAAGATTTCTTTCTCAGCTTGTTGGGCAAACAGGATCCATTTGTACAGGTATTCCATGACTTACAACAGTTCATTTGGTGACGGTTTGAAGTTACAACCGCACTGAAAAAAGTGACTTATGACCATTTTTCACGCTTACGACCATTGAAGCATACCCATGGTCACGTGATTTATCTTCAGATTCTTGACCACTGACTCACTTTTATGATGGTTGAGGTGTCCCAGGGTCATGTGATCACCTTTTGCGACCTTCTGACGAGCAAGCTCAATGGGGAAACCAGATTCACTTAACAACCACGTTACTGATTTAACAACTGCAGTGATTCGCTTAATGCAATGTGGTAAGAAAAGTCGTAAAATGGGGCAAAACTCACTTAACAAATGTCTCACTTAACAACATAAATGTTGGGCTCAATTGTGGTCGTAGGTTGAGGACTACCTGTATTTTTATCACACTACAGGTAGACCTTGTTTAACCACCACAATGAGGACAGGCCACTCAGTCATTAAACAAAGCGGTTCCTAAGTGAAATTGCAACAGTGCTTATGACCTTATTGCTTTGCTTTACTCCCCTGTGAAAGTCGTATATATAAAAAAAATAACTTGGTTTTCAAGTTACTTTTTTGTTCTCCATTGTAAGTGTGGACAGTCACAAAAGGAAGACTACTTGTATTTCATAGAAATGCAGTGCAGAAAAGGAGTGAGGAATAGTGGGCAACAAAAATTGTAGGCAGGAGATAAGAAAAATAATAATAATTATTATTATTGACACAAACACCATTCACTATAACTTTCTATAGCTTACTCTCCTTGCACTCTATCATTATTTCCAACACACTTACACAATGCTTGCTTCGTATATGTCTTTTGTTCTTTATTTCTCTCTCTCTTTGGGAATCTCATCTATTCATTTCAGCCACAATTTCCCCAGGCTTCCACTTTCTCTCAACTCATTCACTCACTCACTCTTCATACATTGGTTTTACAATTTGATTCTCATTCATTCTCTCTCTACATCAAGCCCCTTCAACATAATTCTTTCATTCTGGCCATTCACTTTTCTATTCACTCTCCATTCACTCATCACCTATTTATTCTAGACACTTCTTTTTACCACATCCCCACTCTCACCTCCTTATAATAGAATGGACAGAAGAACACTCTGCTATAAAGTCATTTTTGCTTTTTCGGCAAACATTTATTCCTCACAATAAATCATACATTATCTTTCTTGCAGCATTAGCATATCTTAAAATTTCTTCATCCCCCCCCCCAACGTAGATAAACATAGATACACAAATGCGTCTACTAGCTCTAGTTTTACCATATATGTAGAATTTACTGTTGTTCACTCCCTTTTCCCTGACACAATTATCGTGGTGTTCATGTATTTCTTGTTGCATCAGACAATCTTATCTAATATTCCCTGCAAATCATTCAGGTTATACATTTATCCATAAATATGTTTAAGAATGTAATTTTTTTCATAGGTTTTTTTCTGTATTTATTCTACTTTTGCTCTGGCTTTCACTTCTTTTTGTTTTTTCCGTATCTTTTTTTTCGGAAGACCTATTCTCCATACTAATAGAAAATGTCTCTCTCATCTTCCGAACTGTTCAACATCCTTGTAACATTTAGTTCTTCTCAATCTATCACATAATCACATCAATCCTGTTTTTAGGTTTATATTTATTCTTTTGCCATGTGTCTGCATGAATAGACTAGTGCTTACACTATATATTTGAAATATACAGAGTTTCTTCTAAACAAATATTCATCAATCACTATTCTTATTCATTCTGGAGCTTTTGAATATCCCAATCATTCTTTCTATCCTCTCTAGCCTTGTTCCACCCTCCATTCATATCACACAACAGAATTTTCCCATCTTGGATTTCATACAGTCAGAATGTTCTGCAATTTCCAATCTCTGGTCATTATATCAATATCTATGGGCCCATCTGATGCTGACCGTAACATATGGCTTGGAATTTAAGAAGAGTAAATCCTAAAGAGTATTCATTAATTATTGAAATTATTAAAGATATATTGTGTATGATCCAAAGAGAATTGGGAAAGACGTGTTAGATCTGAATGAAGCTGTCTGATCTTATGGAGCAGAGTTAATGAATATACAGGAAAGAGAAGGTGTAAACTACAAATGGAAAAGCAAAAATGTATATGAGAAACCATAAACCAATATAATTTAGGTTGTTATGAGTTCAGATGTGCTGTAAACTGCAACTATCACAACCTCTGGATCCTTAGATTCATCTGAACTCATAACAGCCTAAATTATATCAGTTTATGCTTTCTCATATACCATATATTTTTGCGTCTTAATTTGCAATTTAAACCTTCTCTTTCTTGTATATTCATTGCTCCATAAGATCAGACAGCTTCATTCAGATCTAACACATCTTTCCCGATTCTCTTTGGTTCATACCCAATATATCTTTAATTTCAATAATTAAAGCATTTAGAATTTACTCTTCTTAAATTCCAAGCCATATGCTATGGTCAGCATCAGAAGGGCCCATAGATATTGACGTCTGCTCTTCTATTATGCCTTTGGATAATCACAGTTTTCACATCATACCTGCTAGTTAGAAAAGGAAAGACTGAATTAATAGCCTTATGCCATATGTAATATTCCCCGTATGTTCACTTCGGTCACGCGTGCACCTACATCACGTCGGGGAAATGACCCTCTGCGCATGCGCAGAAGCCTTTGCACATGCGCAGCCGCTTTCCAGAAGCAGCAACTGGAGGACCAGTTCGGGGGTGTAGCCAGCCTGCCATCGCTGCCGGTTCGGCGAGCGGGATCAAATTTCCGCCACCGGTTCAGGCGAACCGGTCCGAACCAGCATCAACCCACCACTGCATTCCACATCGATGCATACCTGCTCCTAAATTGAGCAGCGGATTTCTGTCCATGTAGAGATAGCTCCTAGCAGATTTCAGCCAAGCCTGTGTATGTGGATAATCAGTTTTTCAAATGGAGCACCCGTGTTGGTTTAAACTAGAGTAAGTGTGCCCATATCAGTAGGTGTAAAGCTGCTTCTGGAAGCAACCTTCTGGAAGAAAGTGTTTTCTGCAGTGGCAGCAAAATATGCGAATATGAACACATATCCATGTGAAAGCTTCCTCTCCAGCACAGTGAAATAACTTGCAACCCATGTAGAGAATTGTAGTGATTATGATGTAAGTACAATTGGCTAGAATTGCTCCCTCAGCACTTTGGAAAGGAAACAGCCAATGCAGAGTAGAGCATGCTTGCTTTTTCAGTATGAATAACTTTCAATAGTGCTGTCAATTGGGATATTTAGAGGCAATTAGCATTAATTGGCCCCTTTTTTCTGGCAACATCATATTATTGGTTGGAGGAACACATACAGAAACTCTGGAGATGGACACATATCAGCAGGACTTAAGAGATAAGGATGTGCTTGTGTACTTGCTTAGTACTTATTTTGAAAAACATGGCCCTTTTATCTAAGGCTTTGACATTGCTCCTGACACGGTGCCACACCCTTTTGTTCTCAAGCTGGCATCATGGCAAACTGACTTTCCTCTGGTTCAATTGGCCAAAATCTATGGTTGCAAAACTTCTACTTTTCTTATTACCCTTCTTGCAATTTTGAGCTACCTGTTGAGAAGGAGGCAAGATATGTAACCCACTTATATACTTATGGACATGATAAAATAATGAAGGGAGATACGGTTTTGTTGATATTTAAAGAGGCATTAATGATTGGCTGAGTTCCCATACAACATTAAGCCATGTTAATTTTTTTTTTTTTGCAGACGGCTTTTAAATTACAGCTAATTGAACATAGCCAATTATGGCTTATTATAAACCATGATTATTGTAAATATTTAATGAACTAGGTCAGGGGTGGGTAAACTATATCTCTTTGAGGAGCTGTGGACTTCAACTCCCAGAATTCCTGAGCTGGGAGTTGAAGTCCACAGGTCCTCAAAGAGCTGTAGTTTGCCTACCCCTGAACTAGGTCAATACTGGATTAGATTAGGAATAGGCAAAATGCCACCCTTCACATATTTTTGGACTAACAACCATCAAACTAGCTGGCCAATAGATTGTAGTGACTGTATTACAAACATCGGGCTGGCTGTATGACTCTGAAATAAGTTCCCCATAATACATGACTATATTTCTGTGTGGCCGGGTTCACAAAACACAAACATGCTAGGCTAAAATAATGTTCACTTTTTTGAGATGTTACTTTTTTGTATGAAACCAGCCAATGTGCTATGAAAAGACAACCACAAGGACTTCTTGCTACTATTTTGTATGTATGTAGAAATAGTCACAGGTTATGCTTAGGTTAGGGTCAGAGGTGGGATTCAGCAGGTTCTGACCAGTTCTGGAGAACCGGTAGCGGAAATTTTGAGTAGTTCGGAGAACCGGTAAATACCACCTCTGACTGGCCCTGCCCCCATCTATTCTCTGCCTTCTGAGTCCCAGCTGATTGGGAGGAAATGGGGATTTTACAGTATCCTTCCCCTGCCACGCCCGTCACGCCACGCCACGCCCACCACGCCACGCCCACAGAACCGGTAGTAAAAAAAATTGAATCCCACCACTGGAATTTAGGGGTAGCTGTGATTGGTCTGGATTTCACTTGACATGTTGTCTACACAGCCTTTGTAATGTTCAGCAATCATTTATTGCTGTAACATGCATCTAATAAATCCAATAAAGTTTATTTTTATTTATTTGTAAAATTTATATGGTTGCCCATATAGCTCTGGGTTATAACTCTGCATACTATGAGTGCTTAATAATCAATAAATAGAAAGTCACAATTTTTTGTAAAAAAACCACAATTTTTAATTCAATAATGAAGCAAAGCATATTTTAGTGTGATTTATAAAATGCAGGGTTTTGTTTGCATACCATTTTAAACCATAGTTAACTGAATTAACCCAATTTTTCGGTTCATACCATTGAAACATCAACTAATTATTGGCTGAATTGGCACAACACTTTCACTGTTTTTTTCATTTGCGACTTAGTATTGCATGAACTACTAGTGTAGTTGATAAAACAAGATACATGGATCAGTGTATTGGGAAAACCCACCCAACAATAGATTACAGAGTAGTTAAGGAAAATTGTGCAGAAGTCTATGCAATCACACCATAACTTCCCCTTATATCCTGAATGAGGTAATGTGGCAACGCATTCTAGGACATGGTGAATCAAATGTCTGGAGCATTCAAAAAACTGCCAGCCATTTTCCAATGGTTAGACTTAGGACTATGTAGGGCCGTGATGGCAAACCTATGGCACGAGCATGGAGCAATATCTGAGGCCACGCAAGGTGTTGCCCAATGTCAGCTGGCCAGCTGATTTTCGGCCTTCTGGAGGGCAGGAGGAGGCCGTTTTCGCCCTCCCCAGGCTTCAGGAAAGCGTCTGGAGCCTGGGGATGATGAAAAACGGACCCAAAGGGCCTATCGGAAGTTCGGAAATGAACTTCCGGTAGGCCTGTTGGGCTGTTTTTCGCCCTCCACAGGCTTCAGGAAAGCCTCCTGAAGCCTGGGAAGGGTGAAAAATGGCCATTGGGCCCGTTTTTTCGCCCTCCACAGGCTCTAGAGCAGGGGTCGGGAACCTATGGCTCGCGAGCCAGATGTGGCTCTTTTGATGATTGCATATGGCTCGCAGATAAAACAAAATATTCTCACTTGTTTTAATTAAGGTGACCAGACGTCCCGATTTTTTAAAACAATGTCGGGATATCTGGTCACCTTAAAACACCCACCCATGCCTTTCTCTCTGCAAGGCGGGCGCAGAGAGATGACGTCGCTGCTGTCGGCGCCCCACGCTGATTGGCTGTTGAAGGGTGAGCGGCGGCGGCGACAGCAGCAAGCCGGGAGCGCTCGCCCAGAATTGGAGTCAGCGAGCAGCCGGGCATCGGGGCTCTTCCCCTGCCTTCTCCATCCTCCAGGGTCGCCACTGTGGGGGTTCCGTCTCTCCGGTGGTGCCTGCGTTGGAAGGGAAGGGGGGGAAAGAAAGGCAGCCTGCGGGGCTTGGCACGGCTGGGAGTTGCGAGGCGGCGTAGCAACCGGGCTGTTCCTCCGGGTGTGCTAAAGTGCTCGAGTTTTTTCTCTCTCACACACACATGCACAACCTTCCAACGACTGGGAAGTCGTGCTGGGAGATCCAGTCCGACCCGGTCGTTGGAAGGTTGTGCATGTGTGTGTGAGAGAGAAAAAACTCGAGCACTTTAGCACACCCGGAGGAACAGCCCGGTTGCTACGCCGCCTCGCAACTCCCAGCCGTGCCAAGCCCCCAGGCTGCCTTTCTTTCCCCCCCTTCCCTTCCAACGCAGGCACCACCGGAGAGACGGAACCCCCACAGTGGCGACCCTGGAGGATGGAGAAGGCGGGGGAAGAGCCCCGATGCCCAGCTGCTCGCTGATTCCAATTCCAGGCGAGCGCTCCCGGCTTGCTGCCGCCGCCGCGCGTGAACGCGGTCCGCGGCGGGAAGCGAGTTCAAGCGACCCTCCGCCGCTGCCGGCCTGCAACCCGGCACCCCGTCCTGCGTGCCCCGCCCCGTGCCCCGTATGGTGAGTGTTATAACAACATTATTTAAAAGAATAAATTCAGAGGCTTATTATACTGACATTTAGTTGAATTCACTTTTAAAATATATTATATGGCTCTCACTGAAATAAATTTCCAAATTTTTTGCTTTCATGGCTCTCTTAGTCAAAAAGGTTCCCGACCCCTGCTCTAGAGGCTTTCCTGAAGCCTGGGGAGGGCGAAAAACGGGCCTACCGGAAGCTTCAGTGAGGCTTCAGTGAGGCCTGCGGCTGCGCGCATGTGTGAGGGGGCCAGCATGGGAGGGGGGTTGTGCACGCATGCGCAGGGGGAGGGCATTGCATTATGGGTGTGGGCGCGCGCGCCCTTTTGGCACCCAAACAAAAAAAGGTTCACCATCACTGATGTAGGGGGAAAAGAGGCAGAGTCTGGGGGCGGAGTCGAGAGAGAAATCAGCCTAGTCTCATTACAATTACAATTCCACAAGTGAGCCAAGTCCAGCCCTCCTTGAATTCCATGATCCAGCACCAATTTAGAGCCGATTCTTGTGCATAGGCATGAGCAATAAGTCAGCTTAATTGGAACACGGGATCCTGGTTCTCTGCACCTGACATGACTATTAGATCTGGCCAAATGACCAATGATCACGTAGTAGCCACTGAGATTTTTGCAGCCCAGATTTGGTGGTGCTGCTACACCCTTGCTATCCCAATGGATGAGAACGCACTGTTCGCCCAGGGCAATATCCACAAAGCCGATGTTCTCCGCAGCACAAAAAACACTTATTGTGGCTAAATCAATACTGCATTAAAAAGGCATTCAATTTAGATGACCAACTCCAGACACCTTAACCCATCTCTCTTGCCTGATGGAGCCATTCCACTTGTCCGGCTTCTGTGAGTAAGGAAGGGAAAGGGCAGATGGTGGGGCGGCTAAGCCACCTGTAACTACACAGGCGACCCCCCCTTCCTTCTCTAATTACCCCACCGATCCTATGGCAGGCAGGCAAGGTGCGAGGGCATTAAGGCAGCGGAGGCTAGCCTCTAGATGTGGGCCTTCCCAGCACTTTGCAGTAGATTGACTGATGACCTTGGCAATGGGGCGAACTGAAGAAGTCAATTAGCGTGGCTAATTTAGCTCTGCGGTCGAAAGATGTAACATCTGCGCTCACCGTCTGCCCGCCCGCCCCCTCTCCTTTTGGCCAGCACCGGAAGGGCGTGTTAAGTTCAGACATGCCCTATCTTGAATAGGACCCCGCCCCGGGTAATGTCTGAAGAGTGGCTGAGAAAAGGGAAGAGATCTTGTGTGCAGGAGATCCAGTCCGGGATTTCCTTGTGTCTCGGCGCAAAAAAAAAAAAAAAAAAAAAAGAGCCCTCACTTCTTGGCGTGTATATGTTCAATGTGATAACTCTCCAGATCTCGTCTCTCCCGCCTCCCAATCTTTTTTTTTCCTTTAAAAAAAATTAAATCCTTTTTCCTTCTCCTCCCATTCTTTTCCTCTTCACTCAAGACCGTCGGATACAGCAAAGCGATCGTGACACAGGGAAGAGCTTCCGTTGTGTTTTTTTTTCCGGGGAATCAGCCTCAGCGAAGGGGTTGGCTGCTAGTGCTGACATAGCTCTGCTTTTTTATGATTTCCACGCGTTTTTTCCCCCCACCCACCGCCGCGATCTCCGCATTTCTGCCTGCCGCTAGCCGCTGCTTTCGCCAGGGCTATAGAAGCAAGCTTGCACCGAGCGCGTGCAAAGCAAAGATGCGCTTAGAAAAGTAGAAACCACCAGAGGGGAGGGGGACAGAGACCCCCCCTCCTTCCAAAACCAACGGGAGGAGGAAGGAATTGCTGCAGCAGAGGCGGGTGATTTGGGGGTGGGGGTGGTTGGGGAGAGCTGAAAGAAGGTGTCCGACTGGCCTCTCGCTCAGCTTGGGCGGATTACAGCAAGCTGGGAGGCCGACGAAGAGGGCTGGGCGTCGGGCAAAGGATGCACCGTAGGACCGCTGCAAATGACAAGACCGGAGGGGAAAGTGTGAAAGATCCTGGCAACTCGCCAGCACTATGAGGTCTGCACTGAGGGGCTATCGAGGTTGCCGCAGCACCACAAAAGGGGACTTGCTTGCAACGAAGCTGTGATATTTTTTTTTTTGCCTTCTCCTCCACCTCCTCCCCTTCTTCTCCCCTGCGCCGGCTTCTCTGCACGGGAACAGCCATCCTTTTGCCTGCTGCCGTTTGCCTTTCCGGAAGCCACCGCATCCCACGCCGGGCTCTGTCGCTGGCTGAGATTTCTTCCTGGAAAGAGGCTGAGCACCCCACCCCCTTTGCCCAGCTTCTGGCGTTTGGACTCTTCCGCTGGCAAGGGGGCTGCTTGGAAGATGCTCCCCTTCAGGCCTTGGGCAGCTGAGCTGCAGAGAAGTGGATAATAAGGTTTGGAAGAGATGCTCCGGCTCCTGCAGCATTCCTCTGGAGCTGCCCTTTGTGCATGGACAGAGCAGGGGAGGCGTTAGGGTTCCAGCTGGCGGCTGGCATCCGCTGCCATCCAGAGGGGGTGGCAACCACCCAACCGGCGGCAGCAGCAGCAGCGGCAGCAGCAAGAGGAGAAACGTCTGGCAGATGCTGGCTAACGGTGTGGGCACTGCCGCCGTCCGTTCCCCCAGGCACTCATGAGCAGAGGAGCAACCCTGCAGCGAAGGACGACCTACCTGATCTCCCTGACCCTTGTGAAGCTCGAGTCCGTGCAGCAGCTCCAGCAAGGGGAACAGCAGCAGCAGCAGCAACCACCACCGCCAGAAGATGAGAAGGCAAGGGCTGAGGATGGGGTTTCTCAGCCGGAGGGCAGAGCAGGCAGCCTCCCCTCCAGCCCTATGGCTTTTCCATCAGTTGCCGAATCCTCCGGGTTAAGGAGCCACAAGGAAGCTGAGGAGGCGGCCAAGATCAAGAGGCAAGAGCGCATCTTCCACCGGCAGGATGCGCTCTGGATTAGCACCAGCAGCGCCAGCACTCCCGACTACCTACTGCAGTTGTCACCAGGCTGCCCTGAGACGCCTGGCCCATCCCCATCCCCTGATGGCACTGGGCGAGCTGGATCTCTCTGGACCCCACCCAGCAGCAGCAGCAGCCAAGGCAGTCCTTGGGATCCAAATCTTGGATTAACAGCAGCTGCCCCCAAGGCCAAAGCCACCGTCAGCTTGGATGCACCAGCCATGATGCCAAGATCTGAGGTGCTGGGAACTTCAGTGGCTCCAGTTGTGCCCCCCAAGCCTGACCCACTGGTGCTCCCTGTTGCACCAGCTGTGCCCCCCAAACCCGAGATGGCGTTGACCTCCAAATCTCAGCCAGCTGTCCCCTTTATCGCTCCGCCTCTGGCTCCTAAACCTGAGCCTGTGGTGCCCTTCCAGCGTGAGGCAACTATGCCATGCATAGCCCCAGTTCCGCCACCCAAACCCGAACCAGCAATTCCCTCTATAGCCCCCATCATCCCCCCCAAACCAGAACCACCTGTGGGCATTATCTTTTCATCTGCTCCTCCCAAACCTGTGATGGTTGGCCCTTCGGTCTCCTCCACTCTCCTTTCTAAGCCTGAAGGTACTTGTGTCCCGTCAGCTCCTGCTGTAGCTCCAAAGCCCAAAGCCATTTTGGTTCCAGTCATGCCCAGTGTGCCGCCAAAACCAGAAGTGGCTCTGATCCCCTCCAAGGCTGGGTTGAAGGAAACCTTGGAGATCCCTGGAGATGAGTTGCCAATCCCCCCTCCAACCACTGCCAGCTGCTCCTCCAGTGCTGCCGCACCTGGACGCCGGATGTTGGTCAGTCACGCTAGCTGGGGTGGCCCTGAGCCTGGGACCATGGAAATGACGGTGAGCCGTGTGGGTGTTTCTTCCTTCTCTCACTCGGGAGCCTCCTCTCCTCACCCCGCTGCTGGAAATCGCCGCCTCCGCTTGGCCACAAATAAGCCTTTCAAAACGGTGACCACCACGGGGGCTAAGGTGGGTACAGAGCCAAAGGCCAGCAAGGGGAGCCACAAAGGGGGTACCCCAAATCGCCTGTCGTGGCCGGAGAGTGAAGTCAAGGGCCGCATGAAGGTGGCAGTCAAAGGGAGCGGGGAGACTGTCCCCCGAGGAGGGTCCAGGGCAAAACTGTCGCCTCACAAAAACAAAAGCAAGACTCTGGACAACAGTGACCTTAACCATGGCCCAGTCAGCTTAGCCTCATCTGGTTCTTGCTCCTCAGAGGCCGCAGTAGGGCTGAAGAGAGGCCGGGAGGGTGGAAGGGCTTCCACTCGTGACCGGAAAATGCTCAAGTTCATCAGTGGCATCTTCACCAAGAGTCCGGCTTCCACTCCCACTCACCCTGGGCCTGGCTGGAGTCTGAGCCATAAAGAGCTGATTAGTGCTGAGCTGGCCAAGGGAGAATTACCCAGTAAGTATTGGACCCTGCTTTCTGGATGAGAACGTGGGGATAGGTGGGACCTCCTATCCACTGATCTTGAGTGTGGATGCTGTAGGCTAAATAATGAAAAGGGCTTGAGGACCTGAATGTTTAATATTGTGATTGGGAGATGTTAGACCCCCAAATCTTGGTTTGGAATATAGGAGGAGAAAGAGTAGACAGATTTCCTCAGCCTGTGATACTTTCTAAGATGATAGGACTACCATTCCCAGAATTCCAACTACTGGGGGATTCTGCGTGTCATCATTCAATATAGGCAACAGGTTGGCATGCTATTTTTTTTGCAAAGAGTTGCAGTAGTAGAAACATAGGGACCCCTCCTCTCCCAGTGTTAACCATGATTCCTTTGTAGAGCCTCTGGAGAACCTCTTGCCTTACCTGATCCTGTATTAGATTTCCCATAGAAGATCCTACTGTTTCTCTGAGAAAGAAATTCTGGGCAGCCTAGCCTTGTTGCCAAGGTGATAGTAGATCATGGCCACCAATAAATGTGTATACTCACGTTGGGAAAGCGTTGAGGTTAGAAGGGGATCTCTTGCTCCCAGCTGAATGCTGCTGCAACTGAATCAGTTGGGGATGTGCCTGAGGTTTTCAGATGGCCTCCATGTCATCCCCCCTGCGAGAAACAGGAGAGAAAAAATTATTAGCACCTTTGATGGGACTATATAGATGATGTGAAGGATTCTTTCTCAAGATTGCATGGAGTCAATCTATATTAGACAAGCACATGTAGCAGGGGGTCACCTCAGGCTCCTCCTCACCCCCAGCTTGGAACAGGGGTGTGGGGTACAAACGATGGAGTAAAACCCTGGGTAATTTCAGGCACAAATACCAGGGTTCTGGTTTGGGCAAACCAGCTTCTATTTCCTCAAGCCAGAGTTGATAGTTTTCTGAAGGATATGATCTTCTGGTTTTTTTTAAAAAAAAAAAATCTTCCCCTTATCAGATAATCTGGAGCAATCTAGGATCCGGCTCTGTTCCTTAGAGTTCTACCAAGGATGGATTGGTAGAGCAAGCTGTTTCTGAATTCTTTACCATGCCAAACAGATTGAAATTTTGCCAAGGCAGAAGTGGCAAGCACAATATGGAGTCTATTTCTGCAGCAAATTGTTCTCTTGCTTATTGAATTGAACCAGATGATGATGATTGATGATGATGATGATGATGATGATTACTACAAGTTGCTTCAGGAGAATTGTTTGCGAAAATGAGATGGAGTGTGTGAGGTGTGTATGTATAACATAAATCTATAGAGATGATGATGACGATGTTGTGATGCCAAAAAGTGTGTTTGACCGTCAAGAAAAAACAAGTACCACGTTTTACTGTTTTACACCAGGGAGAAATGATTGGCATTCAACTTAATTAACAGGCAAATAAAAGAATTAAATATATAAATATCAGTGATGATGCTCTCTTGTTCGGTAAATAGAGATTTCCAGTGGAAACATATTATGAGTCTTCTGTATGATTATATGGGCATTAAAATCTATATGGAACTTGATTTGAAATTTGACAGCCTCTCAGAGGCGTGCTTTGCTTTCCTGTTAGTCAGGAAACATACAGTTTTCATAGTTGTGAAGCTCGGTGTGCATTATCCTGTCTCCCTTGTGCAAAAGGCCATTCCTTTGCGAGGCTCTTTGCAACTTGTGACACAGCCTCCAAACTGCATCCTTTTCCTGCTGCTCTTTCATTCATTCATTTGGAAGGGAGCATGGCTAAGCAAGAGACTGCATGCTTTCTATACTAAAGGTTCCAGATTCCGTCTCCAGCATTTCCGGGTAGAGAAATTGAATACCTGGATATATGAAGAAGACCTCTATGTTCCCCGAGAGTTTCCCGCCCCACTCAGAGTAGATTATATAAATGGAAATATTCATGGTGGACAGCAACTTCCTGTATGCATGTTTTTGATTGGTTTAAAACTGAAGCACAGTGGAAAATCTGCTATGAAAGAAATGAATATAGCTAGTCCTTGGGTTGCGACCACAATTGAGACCAAAATTTACGCTGCTAAGCGAAACATTGGTTAAGTGAATTTTGCTCCCATTTTACAACTTTTCTTGCCACTGTTGTTAAGTGAATCATTGTGTTTGTTAAGTTAGTAACGTGGTTGTTAAGTGAATCCGGATTCCCCATTGACTTCGCTTGTCAGAAGGTTGCAAAAGCTGATCACGTGACCTGGGACACTGCAACCGTCATAAATATGATCCAGTTGCCAAGCTTCTGAATTTTGATCATGTGACCATGGGGATGCTGAAACGGTTGTAAGTGTGAAAATCGGTCATCAGTCACCTTTTTCAGTCCCGTTGTAACTTTGAACGGTCACTAAATGAACTGTTGTAAGTCAAGGATTACTGTAATTGGTAATATAAGAAGATATTTGCATCCATTAATGTATCATTTTCCCTTATTAAAGAGCAAGAATAGGATTTCAATTCCCTTGGACTGCATTTTGGACTTCAGTTTATATTAGCTTTGGCAAGCATGGGCGGTGACAGTGGAATTTAGAAATGGTAATGCAAAACATCTGGAAGAAACAGGTTAGCTTTGATTTCGAAGTATAATTCTGAAAATCACCACATTAACATGTAACACTTCTATTAACTGATGACTAGAAGGACTGTGCTAAATCAATCCATGTTTTTATATGTGGCATATTCTGTTAGGCTACCTAGTTCCACCAGATGTGTTTCCCCATAATTCCCAACCAGAATGGCCAATTAGATTGGAATTGGGGGTACTGCAGGGGTGGGTTCCTACCGGTGCGGTCCAGTGCGCAGCTCCGGTAGGGACCCGCCGATTGCCCAATTTGCGCGCACCGGCTCTTCGCCGGTCTGGCGCGCGCTGCCATCTTTTTTTTGGAATTTTTCGGTGATTTTTTGCTTCCGCACATGTGTGGGAGCAAAATCTCGCCAAAATCTCACGAGGGGACGCATGTGTGTGTGAGATTTCAGCGAGATTTAGCGTCCATGCATGCGTGTAAGCAAGAAATCTCTAAAATCGGGCGCGCGCGCCCGTCCCCTCGCGAGATTTCGGCAAGATTTTTCTTCCGCGCATGCGCAAAAAGCAAAATCGCACAAGGGACGCACACGCGTAGCGAGCGAGCGAGCGCGCGCAACATGGCAGTGCACTGGTAGCGAGGTAAGTGCAACCCGTCCCTGGGGTACTGAAGTTTAGTTATCTGGTGGATAGCCATTTGAGTCCTTGGTGTTGGTTTTAGTATCCTTCCTCAAACTGCTAACTCAGTTTTTAATAACCTGCAGAAAGCCAATAGAGTGCAAGTAGGCCAAATTTCTTTGGGGGGAGGGGCGAGGAGAAAAGAGCTGGCTACAAACCTCGACCTCATTTTCCTTCATGAAAGTTGGAGGGTCCTAAGCAATTTCTCCCAAGATGTCTGGTTGTGGTGGGCTGAAATTGGGTGGAGATGATGTCCCTGCCCTGTAGGTGCTCCGGGACCACCTTCAGAGGAGTCAAAAGTGGCACATTGAATTGCACTTAAAAACTAATATTGAGACAGCTCAGGGCCTGCAGGAGGGGTATAATATGCTCATGATGGTATGTATCTACCAACAACTGGGCTGCTGCATTCTGATCAATGGAAGCTTCCAAATGGTCTTCAAAGGCTGAGATGGTCTAGCAGGGGTGGGGAACTATGGTCCTTTTCTGACCGGTGGACTTCAACTCCCAGAATTCCTGATCCAGCATGGCTGGCTCAGGAATTCTGAGAGTTGAAGTCCACAAGTCATAAAGGGGCCTTAGTTTCTGGTCTAAACATATATTTATTGGGGCATACATTACTGCTACAAGGGTCTCTAGATGTGGGTTAGTATTTCTGTGTCAGGCATAGCTTGATAAAATCCCCTGGCCATGGTTCCTATTGCACATTTAGCAGTGGCCAGAAGTTCAGGAAGCCTGTCAGGTCATGAACCTATTCTTTCAGGGCCAGGGCCTCCTCACAGAGACAATATCAGAAGCCTCGAGGAACCTTGATGAACAAACAGCAGCTTCAGTCTGTTTTGTCCTAGCCACATCCTCTTTTTCAGTTAAATATTTTAGAGAAGGAATAAAAAAAGTGATAAAAACATATAAAAAGAACTGTTTTTTAAATGTATTAATTATATATATGGAACTTGTAAGCGCCCAGAATCATTTGGAAAGGGCAGCCATAAAAATGTTATAAATAATAATAAAACAATAATAAAAGAGGATACAATTAATAAACTAGAAATAAGTGAGCAAGGGAAGGGAATTGGAAAGTAATGGAGTTCTCCAATATCACTTTAATTATTTATGAACTATAAAATGTTATGTTACTTTAAAAAGCTAGGAAGCACTGTTAAGCTTTAAGAAAAGAGTGAGCATAAGGAACCATAGTGAACAAATCACTGAGTGAAATTATAAACTATAATTAATAATCTATTCAGACTGGAATATCTCATGAACTTAGATTTTGTGCATAGAAAAGCTCAAATTTGGGTTGAGGTACAGAACCATTTATTAAGTTATCATCCAGGAACGGTTTCCAATTAGAATTAAATTTTTACCACAGATTTATTTTAAAGATATTTTGGATATCAAAGCATTTTCCTATAACTTTGTTAACCATTTTTCCAAGGAGGGAATCAAACAGCCTTTCCAGCAAGAAGCATTTAATATTATTTTGCAACTAACATACACAAAGCTAGTTCAGTATCCTTTGAAAGAATATGTGGTTTAGTAAAAATTAATAAAAATATGACAGGTCAGAGTGGGAATTTGGTTTTTAAAATGTGTTTCATTCTAATGTAAATCATTTTCCAAAACTGAGCTTTACAACTGTCAGTCTCCCAAGTAGACCAGACAGGAAACATGACAAGATAAGCTAATTCTACTTTAATATAAGGCTACATTAGCAGAAAATTTCAAGCTGAAAGTACAGATCTCCCACTGTCTCTTTTTACCACCTGATTAGTTGGGGCAGAGCCTGCCTAAATTCCTTGCTCTCCCCATTACTCAATTGTAGGCACCTCCTCCTTTTATCTAACCATTCTCTAGGCAGCATCTCTCCCCTTCAAACCAAGATCATTCTCACATTCCATTACAACATCACTACCATATATTTTGAGGGAGGAATCCAACCTGCTCATTTCACTATTTAGATACTCCCTGCTTCTAGACCAGAGGTGGGTTCCACCCCGTTTGGACCGGTTCACCCGAACCGGTAGTGACCCGCTGGTGATGTCATGATGATGTCACGGAACCGGTTTGGTTGGTGCCGGTCCGTGGGCGCTGCCATCTTTTTTTAAAAAAAAAGTTCGGATTTTTTAAAAAAGATTTTTTGGGGGAGGGGGTTTTTTCCGGGTTTTTTTTCTTTTGCACATGCGCAGAAGCTGAGTTTCCAGCACTGTGCATGTGGTTGCCCTCTTGTTTTTGGCTTTTGGGGGGGGGGGGGACTTTTTAATTTTTTTTAAAAAAAATTTTTTTTTATTTTTTCCGGGTTTTTTTCCTTCTGCACATGCTCAGAAGCCGAATTTCCGGCACTGTGCATGCGGTCGCCATCTTGTTTTTGGCTTTTTTGCCACAGCACATGTGTGCGCGCGTGCGCCCATGAGGCGCGGCCACGCAGTGCGGGAGGAAGCAAACCGGCAGTGAGGTAAGTTAGAACCCATCCCTGTTCTAGACACCTCCAGTCTGGCCTAGCAAAGCAAGATAAAGCTGGGTGTCATCAGCATATTGATCTTCCTCGGCAATGTCGTATACTGTGAATGTTAAAAAGCAAGGGAGAAAAGAGCAAACCTTATGATAGTCCATAAGTGAGTAACCACTTGACTGATCTCCTCCCCCCACCACCACTGACTAGAACTGCCCATTGAAGAAAGAGTAGAACCAAGTTATACAGTACAGGTAGTCCTCGACCTACGGCCACAATTAAGCACAATTTGTTAAGTGAGACATTTGTTAAGTGAGTTTTGCCCCATTTTACGACCTTTCTTGCCACAGTTGTTAAGTGAATTACTGCAGCTAGTGAATTAGTAACCCGGTTGTTAAGTGAATCTGGCTTCCCTATTGACTTTGCTGGTCAGAAGATCGCTAAAGGTCGTAACGGTCATAACTATGAACCAGTTGCCAAGCATTTGAATTTTGATCACATGATCACAGGAATGCTTCAAAGGTCGTAACTGAAAAAACAGTCACAAGTCACTTTTTTCAGTGCTAATTTTCAATTGTAATTTTGAACGGTCACTAAATGAACTTTTGTAAGTTGAGGACTGCCTGAAACAGCAAAAACATCAAAACAAAACGGGGGCCACTAACAAATAGTAAATGTTGACCCCAGTCCCCAAGTCCTAAAAGTGGCCAGAAGGCTAACATGATCGATGGTATCAAAAGTTTGCTGAGAGTTCTAAAATGGCCAGGACAGAAGCCCTATTTTCATCCATACCATGACAAACAACCTTCCACTGATTCTACCAATGCTGCCTCCATCCCATGCCCAGTTCTGAAAAAGAATCCAGATAACCCGCTTCCTCTTGGGTGCCTTACTGGGTAGTTGTATACCACCTGTGATCTCAATAACCTTCCCTAGAGAGGCTAGAGATTGTGCCATCAATTCAAATAAATACAAATCCAGAGAAGGCCTCTTAAGAAGAGAGTGAATTGTGGCCTCTTTCAAGCGTTCCAGCACTTCCTCCTGCCTTTGCTCCGGGCCCCTTTTTTGACCCAACCTCTCACACCCCCTTCTGGACCCCCAGGAGAGGCAAGGATCAAAAACAGACAAGTGACTAGGGACAAAGCACACTTCATCATTTGCCATCACCAGCCATGGCAAAACTCCACTCAACTAAAGTGCTTTCTCACTTATACAGTTGACTCAGCCTTCCATCCTTCCGAGGTGGGTAAAATGAGGACCCAGATTGTTGGGGGCAATAGGCTGACTCTGTAAACTTCTTAGAGAGGGTTGCAAAAGCACTGTGAAGTGGCATATAAGCCTAAGTGCTATTGCTATACCTTCTGCCTTCAAAAAAACCACCTAAATTATGGGATGGGCAGCTCCTGGACCTGTACTGCATTTACTGTATTTAGATTTGCTTCTGGGTTTGTTCTCGTAGGAGGGATGGAGGGATAGAGACAGAGGAGCTGCTACTCCAATTGCTCTCTGAAGTGAGATGTTAATTGAATTGGAAAGTTGGATTAAAGGGTATATTGTAAGAAACAGAATTACTTCTCTGATGAACTAAGGGGAACTGCACTGGCAGCATCCCTGCACATCTAGTCCTGCCAACAAAGAAAGTACAGTTAATCACACTTTGTCAAAAAATGCAAAACCTATCACAAATTATAAGTTGACCTTTATTAACATCTCAGAAGCCACACACACACACACACAAAACGCTTTCAGGATCTTCATCTCTCCTCATCAGGTAAGAGGTGGGAGAAAAGCCGAGAGTGATGAAATTTGCCTGATCAAAATACTATCCCACCCAAACACCTTGCCAAAAAGAAGTAAAAATTTTGTGAATGTTCATAATACAGCTTTCTCCCCAAGATGGAAATGCTGATTGAAAAATGCTGATCCTTTTCTTAAATCAGGCCTGGGCAACCTTTGTTGTCCAGTTTGGCTCTATAATTTCCAAAGGTTCTTGCCATTAGCCAAGCCTCACAGGAGTAGATATCTAAAAAATATCCAAAGGACACCTGGTTGCCCAACCCTCTTGGACTGGATCATTTTTCTCTGATTTGGCTTTTTTTTGACAACACAGAACCTCTATCAACTAGGAGAAAATGGAGAAATGGCAGGGTGCTGTCAGAATACAGGTAATCCTCGGCTTATAACAGTTCATTTAGTGACCGTCCAAAGTCACAATGGCACTGAAAAAAAGCAACAAGACCATTTTTCACACTTATGACCGTTGCAGCATCCCCATGGTCATGTGGTTTACATTTGGATGCTTGACAACTGACTCACATTTACGACGGTTGCAGTGTTCGGGGTGTGTGTGTCATTTGATCACCTTTTATGACCTCCTGACAAGCAAAGTCAATGGGGAAGCCAGATTCGCTTAACAACCGTGTTATTAACTTAACAACTGCAGCAATTCACTTAACAGATGTGGCCAGGAAAGTCGTAAAATGGGGCAAAACTCTCTTAACAAATTTCTCATTTAGCAACATAAATTTTGGGCTCAATTGTGGTCATAAGTCAAGGACTACCTGTACTGAGCAATTTCTTGACAGAGGAAAGAATTTGGGTTGCTCTTCTATAATGATATTTGTGATATTTAAGTAATATTTAAACACGGTCAAAAAGTTGTTTCTTTCATCGAAACCCTAGACCAGTGATGGCGAACCTATGGCACGCGTGCCACAGGTTGCACGCGGAGCCATATCTGCCGGCACGCGAGCCATTGCCTAGCTCAGCTCCAGTACGCATGTGCGTGCCGGCCAGCTGATTTTTGGCTTGCACGGAGGCTCTGGGAGGGTGTTTTCGGCTTCTGGAGGGCCTCCGGGGGGATGGGGGAGGGCGTTTTTGCCCTCCCCATGCTCCAGGGAAGCCTCTGGAGCCTAGGGACGGCGAAAAATGGGCCTACCGGGCCCACCAGAAGTTGGGAAATGGGCCATTTCCGGCCTCCAGAGGGCCTCTGGGGGGGGCGGGGGGCATTTTTGCCCTTCCCAGGCAGTGAATTATGGGTGTTGGCACTTGTGCATGTGCGATAGCACACGCGCATGCACTTTCGGCACCCGAGGGAAAAAAGGTTCGCCATCACTGCCCTAGACTGTAACTTGTAGGCCTATGATAGCAGGTGAAATTGCCTATTTACACATTTTCAGGCATCCTTAGTGAATCATACTTCCCAAGGTTCTTTAGAGAAAACAAGATTGGCAGAAGAGAGAAGCTGTGATTAAAAATTGCTTGTGAAAGTAAGGGAGTAGAATTATGTTGGAAATTCTCATTTTTCTATTGTAATGAATCCAAACTCGTGACCCCCACCTTACTGACCTTAAAACATATTGAAAACTTGGCTCATCTCCTGGGGCCTGACTTAGTATGGTCATATGATCTGACCATACTTTCAGTCTGTTTTTTGTCTCTACTACTGGGAGAGAGAAGTTGGTGGTGGTTCCTTCCAAGTGATGCTATCTGTTGGGTTTTATAACTGCTTTTATAGGTTTTATATATGTCAAACTGATCAGTGTCTTGTGGAGTTGGGAAGCCTAGATATCTAATAAATAACAATAGATGAAAAACTAATAGTCATACTACTTCCCATATGTTTCTTGTAGGTTTTGAAACTGTCCAGAAATTTATTTTATACTGTATATCTTATTAAAAAAAACCACTTCTAATATTTTGGGTGCAGTCTCTGTATTTGACAGCCCATTCTACCAAAATGTATAAACCAGTGGTGGGTTCTGAATTAGTTTGCCACCAGTTTGCGCATGCTCATGCGCGCGCACAATGCTTCTGTGCATGCGCAGAAGCCTCCTGCCGCCGCTACCGGTTCTAAGAACTGGTCCGAACCGGAGCAATCCACCACTGGTATAAACCCAATTTTAGCAAGAGCTGCTCATCCTGTGCAAATCTTGGAGAAAATTACCTTGTCTTTTAATGTTTCCATTAGACAGCTCTTAGTATAATTGATAGTCAGTTGAGGGAGAAAAAGAGGCTAACAACAGTCCAAGGAATTGGCATGTAACTCACCCAACACAATGCAATTTCCCACCCAAGCATTCAGGTCTATTAAGTGTTTCTTAAGGTACCTCCTTCCCATTTTTTTGCAACCTGCAGGAGGCAGAAGCAGGAGGTCCACTTAGCTTCCAGGGAACTACCTTCAGCTTGGTGAACTAATGATTGTATGGGTCTTTGTTAAGGTGTGTGCCTTGAGTTATCAAGGACATGCACATAGAAGCGGGATATTGCAGTAGATATGAGTAATGATCCAGTCACATACACAGATACGTTAAAGTGCATATAGTGTTTACTTTAAGAAATAGCACAGCCCATAAACAGTCCAGGTCATACACATTCAATCCAGTCAATATCTAGAAGTACAATAATCTTCTTACCAGCTTGTCTTTGTTTTATACATTCAACAAAGATATTACAGCTTACAAACACATCAGAATATCAGAGAGAGTAACAGAGCATAATGCAGAGATCACTATCAAGTCGAAGAGTCAATACCGAATGAAACAACAGAGAGAATAAGCCATGATCTCTAGCTCCCTCTTATGGCAACTTGCAATACTACAGCCAATCAGAATATAGCATACAGTTTAAAGCTATAATACATAAATACATACAACCATACAATGTTGGCTTGTTTATATATTGCCAACCCAACCGTTTGGACAGAGTCCTAACAGTCTTTGAGGTGCTTTCCATGATGAAGAGTACCATTTACCAGGAGCCCTGGTGGAGCAGAGATTAAAGTGCAGCATTGCAGGCAAACTCTGCCCACAGCCTGGAGTTCAATCCTGATGGGCTCCAGGTTGACTCAGCCTTCCATCCCTTCAGGGTTGGTAAAATGAGGACCCAAGTTATTGGGGGCAATGTGCTGACATTGTGAACTGCTCAGGGCATGCTATAAAGCACATTATGGAGCAGCATATAAATTCTATTGCTATTTAAGTTTTCTTTAATATTGTCCCCTTCCCATGCTTTCCCACATATGAATATTGTGAATGAAAAGAAATTTCATTTCTGGGAACTGTATATTTTTGCATTCCTCGTTTTGTATACACCTCACAAGGATTTAAGCGGAGAAGTCAATTGAAGTGGGAAAGAACCTATAGGGCCATTACTAGCCAAGCTGGGATTAATCACGATGCTAGAGACTATTGCAGCCAGATTCATCCCAGAGCTGTGCAGCTGCTGGGAATTTCATGGAAATTGTGAGCTTAAGTATCGAGCCTGCCTTTGTGATGAAAAGTCAGTGTCCAAATACTTGCTGTTTTAGGAAATGAGCCACAATTTTTCAGCTGCTGTTTCTTGTTTTTGCTTAAAATATGTCAGCCTAGGGACAGTTTCTCTTGTCAGAGCAGCCAATTCTTTCTGAAGCTTTCATCCCAGAGAAGCTTCTTAGGATTAATGGAGGCTGTTAGAGCCACAGACAATGGTCTGGGTGCATCATTTCTTGTATAAGAATCACTGAGCCATTTACCAAGATTGACCATGATTATTAAAAATTTGTCTCGTATGTTTGCTGCCTCATTTCATTTAGAGAAAAACTGAGGCATGGACTCAAGACAGAGCCTTTGCCATTATTTCCTGGAGGTCATCTGGAGGTCGTCTAGAAAGTGAAGAGTAGAACCAAGCAACCTTGCTTCTACCCATTTCTTTCTTGGAGAGCTGAGATGACCCGTATCTGTTTCTTTATAACCCCAGTAGTTCTTTTGCAAAAATAATAGGTTCTGAAATAAAGACCCTGAAGATCCCGATGTTGGGAAATATTGAAGGCAAAAGGAGAAGGGGACAACAGAGGATGAGATGGTTAGATAATGTCATTGACGATGTAATGAATATGAATTTGGGTAAACTCCAGGAGACAGTAGAGGACAGCAGGGCCTGGCCCGCTATGTGGTCCATGAGGTTGCAAAGAATTGGACACGGCTTAGCGACTGAACAATAACAACAACAACAATATAAACTAGAACTCATAGACATCAGACTGAAGATTCTGAAAATTGTAAACCATGAGATATGAGCTGAAGAGTGAATGTAATTCATCAGGCTCATATGTGAAATGGATTTGTCTTTACTAGACTATCAGGATTTCTTTCTGTGATTGATGTGACTCTAAAGCAGGGGTGTCAAACTCAATTTCATTGAGGACCACATCAGGGCTGTGGTTGACCTCAGGGGGGGACTGGGGGGGCGTGGCCAGCTTGACACCACTCATGGGGTGTGGCTGACTAGGTGGGCGTGGCCAGCTTGATACCACTCCCCAAATTGCTGGCATGTTTCCTCTTCGCATTGGGTAGACCGGGCCAAAGCCACGCTGACACGATGTTTCCTCTTCACATTGGGTAGACCAGGCTGAAGCCACGCTGACCCGATGTTTGTTCTTCACATTGGTTAGACCAGGCCGAAGCGACGCGGGTAGACCGGGCCAAAGCAATGCAGGTAGACCGTGCCAAAGCAATGCGGGTAGACCGGGATGAAGTGACGCAAGTCAGCTCCTTACATTTTCCAGGATGGCCCCGCAGGCCAGATCTGACCACATCACAGGCCGGATGCGGCCCACGGGCCGTGAGTTTGACACTCCTGCTCTAAAGAAAAGAAATCGCAATCGGATTATCTGTTTTGTACCGGGTTTAGGAAATGGTAGCTTTCATAACAGTTCATTAGATACTTGTTGCAATAGTCTACAGTGGTTGTTGGGAGAGTGTGATGTCATTAAAGCACACGTGAGCAACTTCTGGTGACCCAGACCTCAACTTATTCTTTGGTGGTGATGTTGCTAAATGGCCCTATATATGGAGAAAGTTGAGTGTGGGTTTTATCAAATGAGTAGACTTTTCTGAAGGAACATGGAAGACTTTTTAAATATTTCCCACTTCAAACAACAGTTTTCTAGCAATGCAGTCAGCGATGGCTTCAAGAAAAAAAGCTCACATGGTGAAGTAATATGCTAGTTTTATTGATCCTTTTTCTCTTGTGTGGAAGAAGAAGACCGGTATTTGATAGCCAAGAGATAGCCAACTTTCTAAAAAGCTGTTCTCCACTTGTGTTTCCTAATAATTCCAGTTTTTAAACCATTGAGTTTTTCATCTACCATGAATGCCTAATTTAATTTAATTTAATTTAATTTAATTTAATTTAATTTAATTTAATTTAATTTAATTTAATTTAATAGATTTGTATGCCGCTCAACTCCCGGGGGACTCTGGGCGGTTCACAGCATGTCCAAATCTATTACAATAAAACATATGACAATTAAAAAATATATAAAAATTAAAAGAAAATCTCCAACATTCATAATAAGGGGGGAGACCCCGAGATAATCTACTCGGTCTCACTTTCACCCCGCCTGCCGGAAGAGCCAAGTTTTTATTGCTTTACGGAAGGCCAGCAGGGTGGGGATGGCTCTGATCTCCGGAGGGAGTTGGTTCCATAGGGAGGGAGCTCCCACAGAGAAGGCTCTCCCCCTAGGCCCCGCCAACCGACATTGTTTGCTCGATGGGACCTGGAGGAGACCAACTCTGTGGGACCTAACCGGTCGTAGGGAGGTATGCGGCATAATATCTATGTTGCAAAATTATAGCAAGTTTGGAGGTTAATTATTTCAGGATTTCTCAAGAAATCCAAGAGTCAGTTCTTTTCAGGAATTTGGTTCAAAGGCTAAAGCACTTTGCAGTTGAAATCCCTAATCCTTCTGCCTTCCAATAACTGGCAGATTTCACATTCCCAGGATTAAATATGCATGACAAGAGAATAGCTATTAAGCAGTCAACTCTTGTGCAGGTTTACTTGGATGTACAGTAAGCCTTATTTTTCCCCAGTTTTTCAGCTATATGCTTTTCCAGAAATCTGTACATAATTTAAATCTAGTTTCCCTGTAATAAAACAGTTTTGCTGTTTGGTTAGTTGTACTGTGGGACTCATCAAAACAAAATCTGCTTTATCCATGAAAACAATGGGGAAGTTGTTTCAACACAATGTATGTTCTACCAATTGTGCAGTTTACCAGCTGCAACCCCTGTACCAAAACACATTATTTCCCATAGTCTATCTTGGAATTTGCCTCCTTAAATGTTAAGGTAATACATGAGATTTTGTCCAACTTTCCAAAATGAGAATTTAAAAAACTACATTTGTCTTATTTTCTGTAAGGATGAAAACTTGAAGTAACTGACTGACTCGTAACAATTATTTATAATGTTAGAATATAGCCGGATATATAGCCGTGACAGACAGTGATTTCATTTAGGTGGGTGATGCAGAAGATGGTAGGTAGCCGCAGGTGAGTCAACAGGAGATAAGAGCAAAGCTCAGCAACTAGAAAATCTTGGAGCAAATCTGGCCCCATACAATATTCTGTCCTGAGTTGTCTCTTCTTGCATTTGCCAAATTGGAGATGCAGAGAAAGTGCTTTCTAGAGCCATCAAAAATGCTGGAAGCAGTTCCTGGCAAGTCTAATGGATGAAGCTTTTGTTGTTGCTGGGGTTGTTGTTCTCTTCCTAAATTAGCCTTCTCTGGAACATAATTGTTGACCAGGGAGTTGAGCTTTGGATCATTTGTGTGCCTGAAAAGCACATTTCAGACTGATTTTTATTTACCTACAGTTAAATGCTAAATGCTACCCTTTATTAATGTTCTTCAATTGTTATACAGTAGACTATTTTACTATAATCATGTTGTTGTTGAGTTGATAATTGACTATTGGTTTATTTTTTGCATCTTTGCACCATGTCAGGTTTTTTCCCCCCAGGAATAGTGCAATACAAATTAATAATTATAATATGAAAACGTGCATCAAAAATCTACTTTCATTTCTTTTTCATTTATAATGCTTTTAATCCCACTTTTTCTTTTTCTTTTTTCAAAAATCAAAATAACCAACAGCAATCAGTGCAAGGCAAAGTCATATTTAGTGTGGAGAGCAGGCCTTTCTCATTCAGAAACCCTGGAACTGTTAAATTTGGGAAATGTGAAGGGAGAGGGAATAGTTGTATGCAGATAATTGTTGCACGTGTGTTGCATTGAACCTGAAAACTCTGAGTGAACTCTTTTTCCTTTTTGAAAAGTTTGCAGTAGGCTGTAGTACTATTTTATAATAATAATACGTAATAGCAACAATATCCATGAATTGAGAATACAGTATATCTCAAGTAGTGAAATAACCCCTTTGAGACCTGCTTCAGGTGGTATCAGGCCTTCAGGATAGACCAAGTAGGAATAGACTCTGAAAATCTGACTGGGACAATACTTTACAGGTAATCCTTGGTTAAAGATGGCAAATGGGGCTGGGATTTTTGTCACTAAGCAATACAATCATAAAGCATGACATATGACCGCACCGCTTAGCTACAGCAGTTCCAGCACTTCCGTTTGGTGTTGATTCCAACTACTGTAACGTTGTTAGGCATGACATGGCATGATCACCATTTGGGACCTCCTGCTGGTTTCCCCATTGACTGTGCATGGTCAGCAGTGAAGGCCACAACTGGTGATCATGTGCCTGGGGGATGCTTGACATTGTAATTGTGACTTGGTTGCCAAACCTCAAGAACATCATCCCATGCCTATGGGGACACTATGGTGGCTAGAATTTTAAGGACCGGTCGTAAATATTAGTCATTCAGCACTGTCGTAACTTCGCTGAACAGGTGGTTGGTAAGCGAGGGCCACTTATACTGCTATAGGTTGTGGCAACAGAATCTTGAAAGAGTAACTTGAACTTTTCTTCTTAGGGAGGAGTTTGTCTTATATTTCTCACATTTTTTCTGTTCCCAGGGCTTAGAGGTTCTTTAGGCCAGTGGTCACCAACCAGGGGTGAAATCCAGCAGGCTCTGACAGGTTCTGGAGAACCGGTAGCGGACATTTTGAGTAGTTCGGAGAACCAGTAGTAGAAATTAGGGATTGGGCGGCTTATAAGAACTTTTAATTAAATTAAATTAAATTTTGAGTAGTTTGGAGAACTGGCAAAGACCACCTCTGGCTAGCCCCAGAGTGGGATGGGAATGGAGATTTTGCAATATCTTTCCCCCAGGAGTGGGGAGGGAATGGGGATTTTGCAGTATCCTTCCCCTGGAGTGGGGACGGAATGGAAATTTTGCAGTATCCTTCCCCTGCCACGCCCACCAAGCCCACCAAGCCACGCCCACAGAACCGGTAGTAAAAAAAATTGGATTTCACCACTGTTAACCAGTGGTCCGCGGACCACTAGTGGTCCACGAGAAAATTTTGGTGGTCCGCAGAAAAATTATTTGCATTTTTATAGTCCACTAAATACTATTTATCTTTTAAAAAAATTCATATTAGTGGTCCGCAGGATTTAAAATTATGAATTTAGTGGTCCCTGAGGTCCGAAAGGTTGGTGACCCCTGCTTTTGGCAACTGTTGTCTCTGCCTCTTTCCTCCAAGTTTTTCACCTTGACTTGGTTTGGAAGAAGATATTGACTCTTGACTTCTGTTAAGGATAAAACTATATTTTGGGGGGGTCCAAGGAAACTCATGAGACTATATCTGTGTTGTAAATCCGACAATGAAGATGTTTTTAAACTGGTGGTAATTTGTATGTGGTTTAGTTTCTACGGAGCTGACATTTGCAAGTAACTCTAGAATGGTTTCTCCTTTACCAAAAACACCCACCAGGGCTTGAAAGTACGATCTTCTTGTTTGCAGGTAGTTCATATGCCCGCTCTATGCCCCATTTCAACAATTAAATCTCTGGCAAATTATTGCTATTGCTTCCAGTGGAGTTTGTTAATGGCCCAATTCAGCTACATTTATCTGACAGTTTTATTGGCATATTACATCAAACAGCATTGATTCCGTTTCTGAGAGATGAAAGCAGTAAATCATACACTAGAACTTAAAACAAGCTCAAGATGTGGATGTGACTTTGGTTACAGAAGTTAGACTCTGGTCTTTACGATGGCAAAAAAAAAAAGTAGGCTAGGGAAGTCATGAAAGTAGCATGTAGTTCAGCCACATTCCCGGCTTTAGTCAGTAGCAGATGCAATTTCACCAATTGTAGATAGCGAAATAACTGCTTAAGCCATAAGACACGAAGGATCTTATGTGTGGGGTCCTTGGTGCTCTCTGAGCTTGGTGGTATTCTTGCACATGTTTCATTACCCAAACTAGGTAACATCACTAGTGCTAGGTCACAGTGCTAGTGATATCACTAGCACTGATGATGTTACCTAGTTTGGGTAATGAAACGTGTGCAAGAAAACTACCGAGCTCAGAGAGCATTTCAACCCCAAGCTACAAATATTTATTTATTTATTTAAATTTATTTATTTATTAAAATTTCTATGCCGCCCAACTCCCGAGGGACTCTGGGCGGCTCACAGCATGTATAGAAACATAAACAGGTAAAAACAATTTTGTTAAAAAGCCATATTAAAATACTATCCAAATTTAAAAATAACTTTCATTCATACCCCGCCTGCCGGAAGAGCCAAGTTTTTATTGCTTTACGGAAGGCCAGCAGGGTGGGGATGGTCCTGATCTCTGGAGGGAGCTGGTTCCAAAGGGAGGGGGCTCCCACAAAGAAGGCTCTCCCCCTTGGCCCCGCCAGCCGGCATTGCTTGGTCGATGGGACCTGGAGGAGACCCGCTCTGTGGGACCTGACCGGTCGTAGGGAGGTATGCGGCAGGATGCGGTCCCGAAGGTAACCTGGCCCTGAGCCATGTAGGGCTTTAAAGGTAATATTCTCCTTTATTGATCTTATTTGTGAATTCCAAAGCTTTGCATTCATTGCAGTTCCAGTGGCGGGAACATATTTGCCTTTATGTGTGGTAGACATCTCTCTTGCTTCCTACTAAGTAGCAGCAGCGAAATGAAATACGCAGAGATGTCAATATACCTCTTGCAGAATCCAGGGTTCCTTTTAGGCTTAGATGGGTAGATCTGTTAATTGCATATACAAGCACATAGACTGTACCTATAAGCGGAAACCGCTAATAAAAAGGCCTATGCGCTCGCAAATGCTTTGTCAGGAGAAGGTTGAATTCTATAAGACGGTAACGTTCACATCCTGTAATTGCAATGTGAATATCAAATCATTCCCACATCCCCATTAAAGTCCTGGGGTGTTTCTGAACAGAATCCGTTCGGTATTCAGAGCATCACAGAACGGCGGGAAATGTCTGTGAGGGTCTCTGTGGTTAGCCACACATGCATGGAGAATGGCTCCATTTATCAGCAGCATGCCAGCTGTACTTTCAAAGGAGATTTTGTACTCTGCTGGTAGATGATTTTATAGCTGTTATGGGATGCCAAATGAGGGAACTGTGGCATTCTGATAGAGTGAAACGGATACAGAAAGGATGCCCTTTCTATGAAGTTGGGTGGTAATCTCTGTGGTCAGCCAGGGAGATTACACCTTGGAAAATGGTGTTCCACCAAAAAAATCTGTTCCTAAAAAAAACCCCATAAATAAGTGCAGGGGGGGAGGGGGGAAACAGATGTTAAGAATCTCAAAGAACAATGGGAAGAACAAGAATGGTAAAGGACTTTCTGTATGCTGTATGCCTAGAAGTACATTTTTGTCACGATGTGAATACTGTCAGTTGTGAGTCTATGCAGGGTGATACACCCCTATCCTAAACAGGATGGTACTTTCCAATACAAGCAGAACACGTGATATGATGTCTACGCATGTCTACATTCCTAATCCACCATTAATCACTTCTGCCTTGCCTCCTGACCTGAATGGTCGTGTTACTCAGCAAAAATGTAGGTTTATTGTTTTATATTGTTTTGTATTGGAATAAATATTTTCTATTAGACATTTAATCTCAGTTTTATTTCTAAATGATTGAATTCCAAATAAAAGATTCAGATGTCGCCTCTACGGGAATATTCCTCCCTTAACAATTTTATTTTTATTTTTTGTCCTACCTAGTCGATGCATTTAAAGCAGTCCAGATTTCACCTGAGATGAAGGAGTGTCAATATGCTCAGCCAGCAGGATGAATAAGAAAATCACACATGTAGACCAATCACAGTTTCAGAGTTTAAAAATCGTGCTCCACCTGTCATGTAATTGACTCTGGTGCTCTCCAGAGAAAAGCTGTTCTGGTTTTTTTGGAAGATGATGGCGGAGAGTCAAAGCTGTCTGATTTTCGAATAACTTTTCCACGATCGTTGTGTCCGTGTGCTAAACATTGGGTTTTGTTTGTGTTTCCAAATTGGAATGACCTTTTCTGTGAAGGAGCCAGTTGGGCCCCATATAGAAATGTGGGAAGGCTCCTTGGAAATCCTGAAATCTGTGGGGTATGTAAGAGATGGCTCCTGATTGAAAGTTATCTTCTTACCTCTCTCCACTCTTATTTCATCAGGCCCCACCCCAAGCCGATTCCTTTGCCTGCTTGCAATTAGCCTGAGTGGCAGGCAGGCAGAGTGCCAGGCAAGCCATCTTGCAATTTGCTGTCTTTAGGTCCCAACCGATCTCTTGGTTTACAAGATAGGAAAGAAATACAAGCAGCCTCTTGGCAGAGTTCAAACCGGCTTGGTTGGCATTGTGTGCTGGACACAGTGTAGAAGGCTTATGCTTCCTGGAGGACATCAATCACCACATCTGGCAACAGGAAATCAATGGAAAGTAAAACGCCTGCCAAAGTGGCTTAAGGTATCGGAGAAATTTAAGATGGGGAAAACACTTTGTGAATGGAGGGGGGGAAAGTATGAATCGGTGGGTGGGTTGGTAGACCACACTGAGATGGCTTGAATGTGCCTTTGCAGCCAGGCATTTTATAATGAAGTCCTTAAGCCCGCCACAAGTAACAATGCAGAGAAGACCCTTCAGTCTCCTTGACAGAGCTTAGAAACTGGACAGCTGAGAATCAGCGGAGATGCTATTTCTTTTTTTTTATTCCCATACAGACATTTTTACATACTGTATTTATCATCTCATTTCTCATTTCATTCTTTTATAAAATCTTTACACATATATTCTATTTTTATCTAAATCTTTACTAGTTCAAGGTTGCTTTTTTACCATCCTCCCTTCCTATCTCATACAGCCCTTCCTTCTCTTTCTTCTTCCCTTCCCTTCCTCTTCCTCTTTCTAAACCTACTTCCCCTTCCCTCTCTCCTTCTCCTCTTCCCTACGTCCCCTCCTGCCTTCTCTCCTCACACTCTTCTCCCCTCTTCTCTTCTTTCCTCCTCCTCTTTCTTTCTTCCTCCTTCTTCCTCCTCTCTTCCCTTCCTCCTTCCTTTGCTGTACTTTCTCCATTTTTCTGGGATGGTATTCCAGCAACCTTGAATTCTTTTACACAATCTTACATTTTTCATATTTTAGTCCATATATATTCCTTTAATCTATTTCTTTTATCTTTATGTATTTGTCTATTAATACACTTCAAATTTAAATTTTTCTTTCCCCCCCTCCCCTGTCCCCTCATCTCTTTCAAGTGTTACATCTGGGTTACATCATTCCCTTATATTCAAACTTCTTTCTTTATATTCATTTTCTAACCATCTATAAAACTTCCCCCAAGTCTTGTAATACAATGAATCCTCTTTATCTTTTAATCTTAATGTTAATCTGTTCATTTCAGTGCAGTCCAAAATTTTCTTTATTATCTGCTCATCTCCAGGAATGATTCCTGCTTTCCAATTTTGTGCAAATACAATCCTAGCTGCTGTTACTATATGTATTATTAAATATATTTCTTCTTTTTTGTATTTTTCTGGTAAAATTCCTAAAAGAAAGATTTCTGGTTTTAAGTCTGGCTTTTCTTCCACCATTTTTCCTAACCATGTTTTATATCTTAATCCAAAATTTTCTTGCTTCTCTACATGTCCACCACATCGGAGATGCTATTTCTTGATGGAAGCTTTCTAGGTTATTTAAATAAAGCCATCTGCTGAAAAATAGAGGAGAGGTTCTTTGAAGCTTTGTCCCCCACCAATACAGTATCCCTTCCTCATTCACTGTGACCCCTCAAAAGAACAGCCTCTGGCTAGAAGATTATGTAATTGTGAAAAGTTCTCACCATACAGCCGGTACCTATGCTATCTCAGCTTCTAGATCAGTGTTTCTCAACCTTAGCATCTTGAAGATATGTGGACTTCAGCTCCCAGAATTCCTCAGTCACCTTGCTGGCTGGAGAATTCTGGGAGTTGAAGTCCATCCTACTTCAAGCTGCTAAGGTTGAGAATTCTAGACAGTCCAATCCTCTGACTGCCCTCAAGGTAGTTGGGTGTATAAAGCCTTGACTCTCCCGTTGTTTGGAGCAGAGTAAAGGGGGGGGGGAACTAATCAGTGAAATGCAACAGAAAAATAAAATTACCAGGGCATGTAAGTGGTGGAGCCCAGGGAGAATTGTTGGTGCATTCTGGGAGGTTGGTAGAGGTGCCAGATTTTTAGTTTTCGTTATATGATTTTTATAGTTTTATTGTTGTTGAGAGCTCCGCAGAGCTACAGGTAGTCCTTGACTCACGACCACAATTGAGCCCAAATTTTTTGTTAAGTAAGCCATTTATTAAGTGAATTTTGCCCCGTTTTACCACCTTTCTTGTCACAGTTGTTAAGTGAATCACTGCAAGTGATAAGTTAGTAACCCGGTTGTTAAGTGAATCTGGCTTCCCCATTGACTTTGCTTGTCAGACGGTCGCAAAAGATGATCCCATGACCCTGGGATACAGCAATGGTCATAAGTATGAGCCAGTTGCCAAGCCTCTGAATTTTGATCTCATGATCATGGGGATGCTGCAGGTTGTAACTGTGAAAAACGATCCTAAGTCACTTTTTTCAGTGACGTCGTAACTTTGAACGGTCACTAAACAAACTGTTGTAAGCCGAGGACTACCTGTATTTTAAGATGGGCAGCTGTACTAAATAAATAAATAAATAAATAAATACATACATACATACATACATACATACATACATACATACATACATACTAGAGATGGGTTCCTCCTGGTTCGGACTGGTTGCCCGAACCGGTAGCGACCCACTGGTGATGTCACGGAACCAGTTCGGTCGGTGCGAGTCCGTGGGCGCCGCCATCTTTTTTATTTTATTTTATTTTTTAAAACTTTATTTTTATTTTTTTTATTTTTTATTTTTATTTTTCTTCTGAGCATGCGCAGAAGCCAAGTTTCCGGCACTGTGCATGCGTCACCATCTTGTTTTTGGCTCTTTAAAAAAAAATTGGATTTTTTGCCACTGCGCATGCGCACACGTGCGCACATGAGGCACGGCCATGCGGTGCGGGAGGAAGCGAACCGGCAGTGAGGTAAATTATATATATATATATATATATATATATATATATATATATATATATATATATATATATATATATATATATATATATATATATATATACTGTATATATATACTGTATATATATATATATATATATATATACTGTATATATATATTGTGTTTAGATACAGCATAATGCGTGCCCACTTGCTTTTTCTGCTCAAAGAAATATTTAGCAATGTAAGGGATTTCTTCTTTAAAATAGTTATAGTCTGGCTCTAAATTTATATTCTACCAGAGAAAGTCAGTCCAGTTAGAAGCTGAAGTTTCTTGTTAGATTAATCTAGTTTTGTACAATGTATGATTTGTCAATTGATAGGCGTTCCAACTTGACTCAAATGAGTATTTGAGAAGATTTCTGACAATGTGGAAAGAATGTGTCAAGGCCGGCCTGGGGCACATCTCTTAATTGTGTGTGAATTGAGTGTGTGGAGGGCCGGGTGGAGAGTGTCAACTCTATATATTCCAAGGACATGGCACAATTTAATAACTTTACATTGGTTTACATTAATATAACAAATGATTTACAATAATAACTATATCATGCCAAATAAGTAATATCAATCTATCCGAGGTGTAAGAATTTTCCTGTGCCTCATCTTTGGATAGCTATACAATCTAATCTCCGGGACCGCATCTTACCTCATACATCCCTACGACCAGTTAGGTCCCACAGAGTCGGTCTCCTCCAGATCCCATCAGCCAAACAATGTCAGTTGGCGGGACCAAGGGGGAGAGCTTTCTCTGTGGGAGCCCCAGTTCTCTGGAACCAACTACCCCCAGAGATCTGAATTATTCCCACCTTACTGGCCTTCCGGAAAGCCATTAAGACATGGCTCTTCCTGCAGGCAGGGTGAGAGATTATTGAACATCTTAATCTCCCCCTTGGTATGAATGGTGTTGGTTGGTCTCTTCCTATTTTTTAAAAATTGTTTTTATGACTGTATTTTTAATTATACTATTGCTGTTCTTGTATATGCTGTATGCTGCCCTGAGTCCCTCTGGGAGTAGGGCGGCATATAAGAATTGCAAAATAAAACAAATAAAACAAATAAGAAATATTTCAATAATTCCAAGCAATCCCTGATAGCATCTCATGGTGCAAATTTACCTTTCTACTGTATATAGCCGTTTCCTATTTTAGAAACAGGTACAAATATACAGGAGAAGGAAGTTTAACATATGCAGTACAGAAGGCTCAAATCATTTAGGACTGTATAGATCAAAATAAAACCTTAGATTGTTCTACATGCAAATACTGATGAACTACCTGGATTTAAGCACTGGCCTAATGCACAACTCCACTAATTAAATGACCCTGACCATTTTCAGGTTACCTGAAGTGTTCCTAGAACCACCTAGAGGCCAGTCTATGTTGAATTCAGTATGTTAATTAATAACAACTTGAATTGATTTCTACTGAATTCAGGTGACTGGAGAAAACTAAGAATTAGTCCAACTGATAATATAATGTATTCTGCAGGGTTACTGCCATTCTCATAAATAATCTCCTAAAATGTCTATTGCAGCGGTTCTCAACCTGTGGGTCGCGACCCACTTGGGAGTCGAACGACCCTTTCACAGGGGTCGCCTAAGACCTTCGGAAAACACATATTTCCAATGGTCTTAGGAACTGAGACACCGCTCCTCTATCCATCTCCAAGCGGGTCCACCCACATGCAAATAGACTACTGCAAAAAAAAAAATCTGTACCATGGAAACTTCTGAGCATGCACAGAAGCCGAATTTCCAGCACTGCGCATGCGTCGCCATCTTGTTTTCGGGGTTTTTTTTGCAATTTTTTTTAAAAAATTGGTACAGCGCACGCGCGCCCACAAGGCACGGCCACATAGCGCAGGAGGAAGCAAACCAGCAGCAAGGTAAGTTAGAACCCACCCTCGAGTTTCCTAATAATTGTATTATTTTATGGTCGGGGGTCACCACAACATTTAACTGTATTAAAGGGTCGCAGCATTAGGAAGGTTGAGAACCACTGGTCTATTGTGTATTATTAACATAATATGAAAATTCTTTTTTCCATTAATTTTATGGAAACCTTTCTTCATTCTCATAATTCAGATTCAGGAAAGACAAAATGTAGTGGTTTGGGGAAAAATTATCCCTTCTAGGTATAATAATGGCCATTAGATTAGATGGCTTTTAAAAATAAATTCAGATGAATTGATAGAGAGGTCTCGGTATACTAGCAGGACAATCAAATGGAGGGGTCGAGAAAAAGGAACGTTTTTTGTTTATGGGCAAACAGGATATAGTCATTTCCTCTGTATGTTACTTTTATTTATTTATTTTTTTAAATTTCAATTAGAACATGCCTGGGAACAGGAAGCTTAGCTGGATGGTCTGTTTTAACTGCTGCTCATATGTTATAACTGAAGCTGTCCATTAAGGCAGTGGTCCCCAACCTTTTTATTGCCGTGGACCGGTCAACGTTTGATAATTTTTCCGCGGCCCACTGGGGGGGGGGTTTGCGGCGTCGCGTTGATTATTAAATCAAAACAATCTCAAATATAAACAATTTTAATTTAATTGTATTTAAACATGGCATCAAAATAAAATACAGTTACAACAAAATTAATATAACTTAATTTAACATTTTAACTCTCTGGATTCTAGTGACTGATTTTACTGTTAAAATGAGAGTGCGTGTTATACGCTGATAAATACAGTAATTTTACTCATAGTGAAGGGGAAACTACAACTCCCAGCATGCCCAGACAGCCAGACAGCCAAAGGTGATGAGCCGTGCACAGAAGCCCCGCCCCCACGCTGATCAGCTGGGCCGGGGCACATCGGCAGACGCAGGAGTCCCGTCCCTGCGCTTATTATCGGGACTCGCAGGACTCGCAAAAGTCGCAGGACCCGCCGCCGCCGCTGCACAGAAAACGCAGTAGCAGGGCGGCCTGGTACCATTTGTTCTGCGGACCGGTACCGGGCCGCGGACCGGGGGTTGGGGACCACTGCATTAAGGGACCCAATTCTTGACAAAGTCAGCTGATAACATGCCATGAATAATTATAAATATTAGAAAGTTGATTTTCCTATGTAGCAGTATAAGCTTATGTAGATGCATCTTGTACTGTATATATAGACATAGACATATACGAGGGTGAGTCAAAACGTAATGCCATTTTCTTTAGGACAGATATAATTATCAACACAGGAACATGTAGCATACATCAAAATGAAGCTGGTCCTCTGTGGATCACATCCCTACTTCTCAACATAGTCACCGTTTCTCTCAATAGCAATGTTCCACCTTCGAATGAGAGCATGAATCCCTGTCTCGTAAAATTTTGTTGACTGTTCTTTGAGCCACTTCTTCACTGCAGTTTTCACTTCCTCGTCACTGGAATAATAATCCTCCATAGTCACCAGATTTAGCGCCTTCAGACTATCATCTCTTCGGCCCCATGAAAGAGAGTTTGAGAGGCAAACATTATTATCTTGTTTGAAAGCAGCCCTGATGATATCTCCCGACTTTATAAATTCAGGAAATCATAATATGGAACTGAGTAAATGAAAATATGAACGACACCTGGGAGGAAGATAGTAAGAAGCTGAACCTCAGCCATTAGCCTGGTTAAATGGGAAAAGTGGATTCAGAATTCACTTCAGTGCTTAATTTTCCAGTTGCATGGCCCCTATTCTCCCATCTTTCCTGCTCACTGCCCTTGTTCAAGCAATGTACAACTGAGAAAAGCCAGATACCATTTCCTGAACTCCTTCTGAGTGGTTTGACTTCCTCAGGCAATTTCCACTTCTTGAATCTGATTTGATGAGACACACTTTTATTTTGCCAGCAAATATAATCACTTCTTAAGTGTTCGGCTCCTTGATGCTTGCTTGAAGGGGACTTTTGCCCTGTTCCAAAGCTTGGCCAAAGCAGTCTAGAATTGAAGAGAGCTTATTACAGACATGGTTTCCACAAAACCCATAAAATGTCAGATTTGCATAGGATACACCAGGATTTCAGAGCAATCTTTTAAATCTCTGCCATGCTCCCATGTAGAATAATAGCATAACCATTTTTGTTTCTCCTAACAGAGTTGTAAAGTTTGCTGGGAATAACCTGTGTGAAGCATTCTAAACATTTGGGGAGAAAATGTATTAGTACGCATGTTTCAACAAAAATTGCAATCACATGCTAAGACATAAAGACGTGGTCATGTGACCAGGTAATCACTTTGCTATGGATATTTTTAGCCCCAGAATGACCCAAATAGCCTTTGTCCCTACAGATTGAGGAATAAAAGAATAAGTCTCAATACTGATCATGTTTACAAGTCTTTTTTTATTTTATTTTATTTTTTCAGAGAAGATGCAGCAGCTCTGCACTTTCTTTTTTTATTGTTTTATTAGTTTATAATATACAAAAATACAAAAGAAAATAGTAGGAAAATGAGGGAAGGAAAGGGGAAGGGAAAAGTGTAGGGCAAAGGGAAAAAAGAAAGTAAAGGCATTGACTTCCCTTTGGTGCAGTAGAATAAGATAATAGCATCAAACCTCAACTTTTTTTACTTTTACATAATAATATAAGCTAACCATTGCTATAACAACAAACCTATCTGATTGGTAAAATCCAAAATCAAAGTTTCCTTTTTTTTCTACCTCAAGCACAAAGTTCAGAAGTGGTTTCCAAGTAGAAACAAAATTAATTGCATTTTTCCTTTGATAAAAGCAATCAATCTGGCCATTTCTGCTAACTCCATCAACTTTTGCCATTCATCCATTATAGGAATCAAAGCAACTTCCATTTTTGTGTTTAAAGTAATCTTGCTACTGTCAACATATAGAACATCAAAGTTCCAATTTCCCCCCGTCTTTTTCCATTAAACCCAAAAGACAAGTTTCTGATTTTATCTTTATATTCACTTTGAGAATTTTCTGTATTAAGATGTGAATCCTACTCCAATATTTCTTTGCTTTATCACTTGTCCACCATAAATGATAAAAGGTCCCTTCTTTACATTTGCATTTCCAACATTGATTTGAAATACATTTATACATTCTTGACAACTTATCTGGTGTTAGACACCAAAGATACATCATTTATAAAAAAATTCTTTTAAATTATAATTTAGTGTAAATTTTAGACCTTTTGTCCACATATTCTCCCATTGTTCAAACATTACATTATATCCAAAGTTTCTTGCCTATTGAGTCATGCAATGCTTTACATATTCATTCTTCAAATTCAAAAACAATTTATAGCATTATAACATTAGCAATAATGTGTTCATCACTACCATGCAGTAAGATTTCCAGTTCATTTTTCACAAAGTCAAACTCTTATTTTTCATAAAGTCAAAATAACTCTTTTTGGCTGACTTAAATCTTTCAATTGTAAATATATAAACCAATAGCAGACACATCCTTCTCATTCTAATTCCTCTTTAGATTTGAGGATAGGCTCACCAAAATTAAAATATACTATTTGACCATAAGTCCACCAGTCTGGCTTCGCCACCATTTCCTTTCTTTAAAAAAAAACGTCCTGGGGCGACCCCAGAGACGCATTTTCACTGAAAACCTTGTTTTATGTCTATTCCAAACTCTTAGGGTGACACATGTAATAAAATGGTTATTATAATCGACATTTACTTTAACCTTGTCATACCATAAATAGCTGAGCCATCCAAATCTTAATTCATGGCCCTCTAAATCAAGTAACCTCTTATTCTTAAGATTAACCAACTCTTTTAGCCAGACCAAACAGCAAGCATCGAAATACAATTTCAAATCTGGTAAGCCCAAACATCCTCTTTTCTTAGCACTGATCATGTTTATAAGTCTTGAGTGGAAAATTGTTTTACACCATAACAACATGACAATATAGGTTACATTAAGAGTTAGGGCAACCTTCTTTCCTTGGAAGCTTTGCAAAAATTCTGAGTTTGCAGTGGTTTTTTTTTTAATAGTTAGCCCATAAATATATTCCAAGCTATTTTTAAACATTTATTTATTTATTTATTTTATTAAGTTCTTCTATGCCGCCCTACTCCCTAAGGCAGTGATGGCGAACCTATGGCACGCGTGCCACAGGTGGCACGCGGAGCCATATCTGCCGGCACGTGAGCTGTTGCCCTAGCTCAGCTCCAGCGTGCATGTGCACTCCAGCCATCTGATTTTTGGCTCGCACAGAGGCTCTGGGAGAGTGTTTTCAGCTTCTGGAGGGCCTCCGGCGGGCGGGAGAGGGCATTTTCACCCTCCCCAAGCTCCAGGGAAGCCTCTGGAGCCTGGAGAGGACGAAAAACAGGCCTATTAGCCCATCAGAAGTTGGGAAATGGGCCGTTTCTGGCCTCCAGAGGGTGGTGGGGGAGGCCATTTTCGCCCTCCCCAGGGATTGAATTATGGGTGTGGGCACTCGCGCATGTACGATAGCACGTGCGCACGTGCTTTCGGCACCTGAGGAAAAAAAGGTTCGCCATCACTGCCCTAAGGACTCAGGGCGGTGTACAACATTTTAAGAGAACACTAAACACTAAACTTATTTAAAAACAGTTTTAAAAAAGTTAAAAAGACGTCCAACAACATACATACAGGGGGAGATCTCGGATATAAGATTGTCTCAGACCCCTGCCTGCAGGAAGAGCCATGTCTTAATTTGTTATTTTATGGTGTTTTCTTCTGCTATGTGTTTGTAAATTTAAGTTTTGCTTTTGCTTCTATGCAGTCCTCAAGCAATTTCCCAATCAAACATTCACTAGACATGGAGATTCTAAGCTTCAGCAAGTTGACTGCATCGTATGCCCTCAGGCAATGCCCTGGGTCTTGTCAAACAACTTAAATTTGAAGAGAACTATGTGCTACTTTGCTTATATTGGCCAAATTTAGGGAAACACCACAGAGTGTAATTTTTCCTCATTCTCTTGTAAAGTGGACATAACCATCTTAAAGACCACAGTGATTTCTCCCCAAGGAACTTTCTAAGCATGATTATCTTTGTGCCTCTTGTCATGCACAAAATTTAAAGGATAACAAATGTTGCCATAAATATTGGTTTTGAAAAAGTCCAAGATTGACTGTGAAAACAAGATGTGGTTAAGAAATCCACAGTAGCTTCTATCAAACCGTGTTCAGCTAGAGATTCTAATGAAAATTGGTTTATGAACATAGTTAAGTCAAAAGTGTTCCTTGAATTCCTGTTTGTTTACATGTTATAGCCTTATCTACTGTTTCAGAACCAATTTGCACTCCAATATTTCCTTAGTCTGAGATTCTCTTTTCTGGGGGGGAATATTATATTTTATCTAATTTGGCTATACATGACATTACTGAAAGCAAAGAAAGACAGTTCTACGCAAGACTGGTACTTCTCTCACTCTAAATAAGTGATGGCGAACCTATGGCACGTGTGCCACAGGTGGCACGTGGAGCCATATCTGAGGGCATGCGAGGCATTGCCCTATATTAGCTCCAGCGTGCATGCGCGCACTGGCCAGCTGATTTTCAGCCTTCTTTTCGGCCGTTTTCGCTCTCCCCAGGCTTCAGGAAAGCCTCCTTAAGCCTGGGGGCGGCGAAAATGGCCCAACGGGCCAACCGGAAGGTCACTTGTGTGCATCACCCCCAGCCTCCTTTTCGCTGTCAGAGAACTTCAGGAACTTCTTCGGCTTTGGACAGTTGCAGCCAGGCCTCGCACACCTCGGCCCATTTCTTCTGCAGCCGGCAAGGCTTTCCTGAAGGCCTCTGCAGCTGATAACAGAGCTCCAGATCGATCCAGAGCTCTGTTATCGGCTACAGAGGCCTTCAGGAAAACTTTGCCGGCTACAGAAGAAATGGGCCGAGGTGTGTGATGCCTGGCTGCAACTATCTGAAGGTAAGTAGTAGGGCAGCTCCACTTCTGTTTCGTTTCCGAACTTCCAATTGGCCCGTTGGGCCATTTTCGCCATCCCTAGGCTTCAGGAGGCTTTCCTGAACCCTGGGGAGAGCGAAAAACAGCCCAATGGGCCTTCCGGAAGTCCGGAGGCTTCAGTGAGGCCTGTGTGCATGCGCGGGGGGGGGCAGTGCGGGGGGTTGTGCGCATGCGTGGGAGGCAGCGGGTGGGGTGCACATGTGCGGGGGGAGGACATTGCATTATGGGTGTGGGCACACGCTATCGCGCACACGCACCCTTTTGACACCCGAGCCGAAAAAGTTTTGCCATCATTGCTCTAAATATTCCCATTTCCCACATTACGTTAAAAAAAAGCAGCTTTTCTAGGAAGCAAAAAAGTTTATTAAAATGATCTATTTTGACTTGACCCTCATTAGAATTTCCTGTTTCAACTCTAAATGTATACTGACTCTCTCTCATTCACTCTGTGTGTGTGTGTGTGTGCGTGTGTGTGTGTGTGTGTGTGTGTGTGTGAATAGATTTTCACCACTCTTTGTTTAGCATGGCAAGTAGTAAAACAAGGTGTTGATAAGAGATTTAAATGAGCATAAAAGTTAACTAATTCACATGCTTTTATGTCTTACATCTAAAAGTAAAGGTAAAAAAACGAATGCAGGTGTCTGAGCATTTTTTTCTTTTTCTGTTCAATCGTGTCTGATTCTCAGAGACTGCCTCTGGACAAGTCCCTGCAATTTTCTTGGCAAGGTTTTTCAGAAGTTGTTTGCCATTGCCTCCTTCCTAGGGGCGAAAGAGAGTGACAGACGCAAGACAGACCTTAGGCACTAAGCCAGCCCCCACCTGGCTTAGTACCTAAGGCAGGACTAGAACTCACAGTCTCCTGGAAGAACAGTGGGGAAAGAATCCAGCATGCCATCCCGTGTTTATTAAAAGAGAAGCAGAGGTTGATAATGAAGAAACTCTTACTCCAAGAGTTAGAAAAATAACATTTTGGGTTAGCTTCATTTTCCTTTTGGACATGCTTACTTTCCACAAGAAATTGTCCAAACCTGACTTCTTTTTAACTAGGCACTTCACACATTATTACAGATGCGTAAAGCATCTAGGGCAGCACTACACTGTCTTGTGTATAGTCAACTTTCTTTTACATAGTACAGTAAAACTGCAGTTTGAGATGGAAAATCCATATAAAGGGAGGAAGAACCTTTTTTTTCATATCCCTCTGGGCAAACCTTGTATTTTCTGGAATACATTTTTAGAGTGCAAACCAGTTACACACAATAATTAACCAGGGAATGTAATCACATTAACTAGATGTAATTTTAATTTAATTTAAATGCAAATGAAATCAAATTTAGTTTTTGTCTTGACTCCCACCTACTTTTTGGAGCGCAATCACAGGCATGATATTCAAAGAACATTTGCAGTTCTTGGCCCAGAAAAGTTATATGTCCCTGCTTTAAGCAAAGCGTGGCCTGTTGAGGAAGATCCATGTGTCTAAAACCTTAAAAAAGGTTATGTGGAACATTTTGTTCAAGCATGTCACTCTTGAATTTGTCAGTAACTATGAAGTTTCCCACAATTGTGCAGTGGCTTATATAATACTATTTATTATGGCTTTTAGTTGAATCGGAACGGGTTTTCTTTTTCTTTTCTTTTCTTTTCAGAATCATAGAAAAAACATGGGCTGTGATCTATAAATAAATACCGTATTTTTCGGAGTATAAGACGCACTGGAGTATAAGACGCACCTTAGTTTTGGGGGAGGAAAAAAGGCCTCTGCCTCCCAGCAATTTGCCAAACAGCAAACAGCAAACAGTACAGATGATATACACTGTTTGCTGTGTATTTCTGTGCATGTGTGTCTGACCCATAGAAATAGCAAAGAATTGGAGAAATGTACATTATGGTAGTATATTAATGCCAGAAAGTTTTCTTAAATGTAGTCACACTAACTCCTCCCAATTATTTAAATAGATCTACTCCAAACATGACTAAGTCAGGGCTTAACTCAGCTGCCTTATCTTAATACTAAACAGGACACTGTTACATTTCAGATTATACTTTTACAGATCTTTAAATTTGATGTGGCTTTCTGGAGGTATAGTTATTCTATTCTATTTAAAAGAAGATACAATAGCACTGGGCCTCTTCAGATCAAGCATTTATTTTAAAAAGCTTCTTCATTTTGTTAAGTTGTCTAGAACAGTAATAAAGCAGTCTTTTAAAAAAAGTTTATAATCATTTGAACATTCTATAGATATTTATAGTTATTGACTTACCTCCTTGCAGTTTCAGCAGTCCAACATTGCCAGCAGTCTACCTCCCAGCAATTTGCTTCCTTGCTGCTAGTTTCACTTTCAGTTCTAGCAGTGGCCTGCCTGTGCTGAATCAGCTGAAGGTCGGGAGGCTGATAATCAGTTTCTTGTGCTAATTGGGCTCTGTACTGTTTGCTGCAAGGAGGTAAATTGCTGGGAGGCAGAGGCCAAAGGCTGGGTGTGGCTGGGTGTGGCTACATTCAGTGTATAAGCGCACCCAAGTTTTCACCCTCTTTTGGGGGGTAAAAAGGTGCATCTTATACTCCGAAAAATACGGTAGATGTGTTTTACTTTTACATTTGCTTAATTTTAAATTTGCTTAAATTGGTAAGAATGATAAGAGTGCATGTTGTAGAGCAGTGCTCCCCAACCTTTTGTCACCCTCGGCACACCATAGCCTCTCCCAAAATTCCACGGCACACCACATACAAAAATTGGATAAAAAACAAATATAATATTCAAAATATCGTTTTGAAGAGTATAATAGTATAGGAATGTCAAACTGGGCATAACAGAATTACTTGATTTATTATTTTATTTGATAATTAGGTAGTGGTGGCCAACCTTAATGATACCATGCGCCAATTGGCCCAGGCGTCCCGGGTGGGCGAGCCCGCCTGGATGCCGCCATTTGAGTTTTGCCCTCTGCGCATGCGCAGAACGCTGTGCGCATGCGCAGAGGGCAAAAGACCGCAAATGGCTTCTTCGGCTTGAGTTTTAAAAGAAAGCAAAACGTGGGCGGGAGAGGCAGGTCTTGCTCATTAAACCTCACTGCAGCGGCCACCCGTGTTTTGCTGTCTTTTATAACTCAAGCCGCCCAAGGCAGCCCAGAACAGGCGAGTCAATCCAGCAAGTGAGGAGGCGTCAGCAAGAGGCGGAGCTTGGCGACAAGGAAGTTTGCTGGCTTAAGAAGCAGACATCCCTGTCGGCTCTGCCTCTTGCTGACGCCTTCCTCACTCACGCCCTGCCAAGCCCCAAATCAAGCCAGCCCTAGCGCGAGACGCGTGAGACTGCTTTCCAGACTGTATGTGGAAGCTGAAGAGCCTTACCGGTAGTTTGGGAGAAAGAAAGTTTTTTGCTGCTTCTGCTTTTGAGTGCACTGAAGGAAAGCAGCAAAAAACTTTCTTTCTTTCTCCCAAACTACCGGTAAGGCTCTTCGGCTTCCACAAAAAGAAGCGGCAGGGAGGAGGACTCGCGCCCTGCCACGCCCCCCTGCCAAGCCTCAAATCAAGCCAGCCCGCGACTGGAGCTACCGGGAAATGTCCCAGGTAGGACGCCCGCCCCGTCCTGCCCGCCAGTCCTGCCCCGCCCGCCCTGCCAACCCCCAGCGTGAGACGCGTGTCCTACCTGGGACTTTTCCCGGTAGCTCCAGTCGCGTTCCTTGCTACCGTAATAGCGTCCAGAGCAGAGCAGCCCCTTCCAAAAGATAACGTCTCGCAAGACGTTATCTTTTGGAAGGGGCTGCTCTGCTCTGGACGCTATTAGCAAGGAACGTGACTGGAGCTACCGGGAAAAGTCCCAGGTAGGATGCGCGCCCCGTCCCGCCCGCCAGTCCTGCCCCACCCGTCCTGCCAACCCCCAGCACGAGACGCGTGTCCTAACTGGGACATGCCCCGGTACCTCCTCCTCGCATTCCTCGCTGTTGTGTCCAGGGCAGCAAGTCTGCTCATTAAGCCTCGCTGCAGCGGCCAGCAAGCTTAATGACCAGACCTGCCTCTCCCGCCCGCATCTTGCTGTCTTTTAAAACTCAAGCCGAGGCGGCTTGAGTTTTAAAAGACAGCAAGGCACGTGGGCGGGAGAGGCGTCAGCCATTGGATGATTGCAATGCGCCACTTGCAATCATCCAATGCGCCACATTTGGCGCATGTGCCACGGTTTGGCCACCCCTGAATGACGTGAGCTTTTTGCCGCGGCACACTTGGCATGGCCTCACGGCACACCAGTGTGCCGCGGCACACTGGTTGGGGAGCACTGTTGTAGAGCACAACACGAAGAAAAAAATAAGTAGCAGCTGGCAACTTTCTCATTGTGGACAATTTGAGAAGCTTCATTAAAAAGGCCAAAGTTTGAACGCTGACCAGACCCATTTTAATCAGTCCTCTCCAATATATATTTCAGCATTTGGAAGAATTAAATAGATTTACTTCAAGGCAGTACAACTAATTAGTTAAAATATATAATCTCAATTGAGTTTTTACAGTATTTTAGGAACCAACACTGTGTAGTAGGGCATTGACCTCAGAGAATTAAAAAGAAAAATGGGGAGGAAACTTGCCTTGGGATGTGATAAGAAGAAAGAATGGGGAGATTTGAATGAACATTATATTCCTGAGCATCTCAGTGTCTTTAAAAGGGAGGTTATTTTAGGTTATATTTGTGCATGCGTGTGTGTATGAGAGACTGAGCGAGACAAAGAGAGGGAGGGAGGGAGGGAGAGGGGGATAGTAGAACTGATTTTAACAGCACTTGCATATTCTATGCTAGTTTACAACCAGCTCTGGACATCTGTAATTCTATAAGATCTGTTCTGTTTGAGATTTATTACTGACTCAGCTGTAATATACAGGTAGTCCTCGAATTAAGACCACAATTGAGCCCAAAATTACTGTTGTTAAGTCAGACATTTGTTAAATGAGTTTTTGCCCCATTTTATGACCTTTCTTGCCACAGTTGTTAAGTGAATCACTGCAGTTGTTCAGTTAGTAACCTGGCTGTTAAGTGAATCTGGCTTCCCCATTGACTTTGCTTGTTAGACGGTCGCAAACAGTGATCACATGACCCCGGGACATTGCAACCGTCATAAACATGAGTCAGTTGACAAGCATCTGAATTTTTATCATGTGACCATGGGGATACTGCAACTGTCGTAAGTGTGAAAAACGATTGTAAGTCACTTTTTTCAGTGCCAGTGTAACTTTGAACGGTCACTAAATGAACTATTGTAAGTCAAGTAAGATTCTATAGAGATCATGTGGCGGGCCATTTCCCCTTTTGCAGAAATTCCTACCTAGCCCTGCTTTCCACTCCCAGCTATCTAGTGCATTTTTTATATACAATATGCACTTGTACATAGAATGTGTCAACTCTGAAGTGAACCTGGCTGAAGCCATCTTGTGCTGCCTCATAGTTTCCACGAAACCTGAGAGGGGGAAGGGAAGGGGGAAGTTGATAGCCCGGCTAACAGTCAAAACGAAAAGTTTTCCTGTGGGAACCAAGGTCATTGTAACAGGTGGCAGTGGAAGGAGGAGAGGAGCCTGCCATCCATTAGACAATGTGACTAGTGACACCTGGGAAGGGGGATTTTACTTTTTTAATTAGGTGAAAACTGCGGGAACTATTAGAGTTAGTTTTCACCGGCTGTGCCAATATGATGTATCCAATAAACATGTTCTTTGAGGAATCTACCTGCCTTGGAGTTCTGCTTTCAATGGGTGCGTTACTCGGAACGCTGACAGAATGAAGTAAAGACAGGTTTGGGATACATCATTTTATTTTTCCTTTTGTGTGAGGGGAAATTTTTTTCCCCTGCAGGCTCCATGGCAACTCAGAGTAGGACACTATTTTTGTTCTTTGTTCTGACCACTTCAACACTTTTGAAGTGACCGCAGATTAATTTTCAAGTCCTTTTTGAAAAACTGATGAATGGAAGTCTCCCAAAATTGTATCTGGCAACTTCCCTGCCAGGAAGAGGAGCCAGCTCCTTGCTCCAAGTCAATCTGAAGCAGAATCAGTCACAATAACTTCTTTTGATGATTCCATAATTGCTCCCATCTACCCGGGTGCTGTTTTGGGCTGCTTGGCGTTTCTCTGCTTAAACTCCCACTCGGGGGCGTTCCCACTCCATTCTCTTAGCAGCCTTTAAAAAAACCAGGAGCTAATGACGGACATAGGATGAACAATGCTGGTAGATCACCCCCATTGCAGTTCCACCCTCCACCCGTTCCTCCCGGTGCCCTCGCTTCCACGGAGTTTGGCAGGGCCTGACACTATAATGAGCTGCTTTGAGGGTGACTCAGAGCTTTGGAGCTGACAGTTACTTTTCAGTTCTGAACCCAGCATCGTCACCCACAATTGTGCCTTTGAAGATCTCTTCCCTCCGCTCTTTTTAGAGGAGGTAAACAGCTGCTCTTCTGTGTACACAAAGTCCTTGATCATGCCTCATGATCTAGGCTGCCTTGTGAGGAGATGTTCGCCGGCATCATTAGCCTACAATCAACCACTCTGTTTGTCTTCTCTCATCTCCACCTGCAGCTTCCCAGGGGGACATTCTCTGAAGGTTGGAATGGTTGAGCAACCTGAACACCAAAGCAAGATCTGGCACAGGGATTAAAAAAAATGGTTTGACTCCAGACATTGGCATTTTCCCTTGCCTTTTCCCTTCCCTATTTTTCCTATCATTTGTATTTTCTTTGGATGCTACAGGCAATTCAGACCGCAATTCCTGTCAGTTCCAGACACTTGGGCAACCACAAGAAATTGTGGGAATTACAGGTAGTCCTCGTACAAAGTGACCAGAGGTGGGTTCCTACCGGAGCTCCCCGGTACTCAGCTCCGGTAGGGAGCGGCGGATTTCGCAACCGCTCCGGAGCCCTCTCTGCCGGTCCACTCACCATTTTCCCCCCGTGATTTTTGGTTATTTTGGAGCGATTTTGCTTCTGCGCATGCGGGGAAGCAAAATCGCGCCAAAATCTTGCAAGGGGACACGCGTGTGTGTGAGATTTCGGCATGCGCAGAAGCAAAATTGTGCCAAAATCTCACACACACGTGCGTCCCCTCACAAGATTTTGGCATGATTTTGCTTCCGCACATGCGCAGAAGCAAAATCGCTTGAGGGGGGGCGTGCGCATAGCGAGCGCGCCCCCCCCCCAAAGCATGGAGAGGTGCGCGCATAGCTCCGGCAGCAAGGTAAGCGAGCAACCCGCCCCTGAAAGTGACCATACAAAGTTATCACGGCACTGAAAAATGTGACTTACTGTATGACCGTTTTTCACAGTGCGACCTTTGCAGCGTCCTCATGATCATGTGACCAAAATCCAGTTGCCTGGCAACCGGGTCATATTTAGGACCGTTGCTATGCCCCAAGGTCATGCAATCACCATTTGCAATCTTCTGATAAGCAAAGTCAATGGGGAAGCCAGACTCACTTAACCAATTGGGTTATTAACTTATCAGCTGCACTTAACCACGGTGGCAAGAAAGGTTGTAAAATGGGGCAAACTCACTTAACGGATGTCTCACTTAACAGCAGAAATTTTGGGCTCAATTGCGGCCGTCAGTCGAGGACTACCTGTATTCAAATTGGAATTACACCATACTGCTTTCTTTGTGTGCTAATTAGAGGATATTTGTTGAGGGCATTTGGGTTTCATGGGATCCTCAGCTTTATTTTGGTGGCTCATAGGGATCCTCCTCCCACCTGCACTGTCAAAATCCCGCAATAAAACAACAATTTTGGCAGCAAAATTGTGGAGGTCTTCCCCCCCCCGCCCCACAAATTGAGCCCTAAAATAAACTCACTTGGCCTTTGAAAGGGGTTAATAAACTTTTTTTTCCATTTTAACAATAGGGTTGTGCCAATTCCAGGGATGTTGCAAAATTGTCATGGCTCTCAAAGTCTAACAATACGTCTTTTATATAGAGTGAAGAGCCTGACCGTTGATCCAAAACAACTGCCAACCTTTTATATTGGGATATAAAGGCAGGGAAGATTGTAGCATCAGATGTTACTGTGGAATTTGCCAAATATTTTTAGTGCAGTTAGCACCCCAACAGGATATCCTGCAAGAAGCTATTCAAGTAAGGTCATTGTAAACCCTGCTGGAAATTTCCCTCAATTACCAATTTTCACAGTTGTTTGAAAACAGCTAATATAATTACTCCTGATGAATAAAGATCATTTTACAAGCAGGGAAACATTTATGAAATGAATGAAAGTTAGTTTTTCTAAGTCATCGCTATGCAACCAATGTTTGCTAAAAGCCTTATGGAAGCTGATAGATTTACGACTTCTCTAAATCTGTTTGGAAACTGGCCTGAAGTGCTGGAGGCAGCCAGGTGTTGGGAGAAGATCACGGTGAAATACATAGGTGAAGACAGTGGTGGGTTTCACTTACTTTTGCTACCGGTTCAGGAACGGGAGGGCACAGGCGCTTTCCGCATGTGCAATGCTGCTGCGCGTGCACAGGGCCTTCTGCATATGCGCAGAGTGTTTTTGATGACTGGGCAGGTGAGCGGAGCCTCCCACTGCCGCCGCTACCAGTTTGCCCGAATCGGTAGCAACCCACCACTGGGTGAAGATCACATTTTAGGTGGAACCTGCAGCAATGTTCCCTGTAACATCAGAAAACGGTGCGTGACAGTTAGAAACTGCCGCACGGCGTTCTCTTTTAATGTGTGCGGCCACGCAGCCGCGTAGCCTCTGCCATTAGAAAATGCCGCGTGGAAGTTAGAAACTTCCGTGCGGCATTCTCTTGTTACGTGTGCGACCGTGCGGCCGCGCAGCTTAGAGGGAATAGTGACCTGCAGTGAAATGATGAGGGCAGTAGGGAAGGAGACAGAGTTCTTATGGGGGTCATCCTGTCCTTTGGGGAGTACTGGAGAAAGTGTAGATTTCATTTTGCATCTGTACATGTATTGAAAGATTTGAGAGAAAAAGATCCTTTCCGAAGTGTGAATCAGGTAGTCCTCAACTTATAAAATGGTCATTTAGTAACCATTCAAAGTTACAACGGCACTGAAAAAAGCCACTGATGACTGATTTTTACACTTACAACCATTACAGCATCCCCATGGTCACGTGATCAAAATTCAGATGCTTGGCAACCGGTTCAGATTTATGACGGTTGCCGTGTCCAGGGGTCATGTGATCAGCCGTTGCAACCTTCTGACAAGTGAAGTCAATGGGGGAACCAGATTCCCTTAACAACCGTGTTACTAACTTAACAAATGCAATGTTTCACTTAACAACTGTGGCAAGAAAAGTCATAAAATGGGGCAAACTCACTTAGCAAATGTTTCACTTAGCAGCATAAATTTTGAGCTCAATTGTGGTAGTAACTCAAGGACTACCTGGTATATATTTTTCAGAGTTATGTACTGAGTTTATTGAAATGGAAAAAAGCTTATTTTTTAGTCGAAGACAATGGTTTAGATCAGGGGTGTCAAACACGCAGCCCGCGGGCCAGATCCAGTCCGCGATAGACTGCAGAATTGGCCCACGGGCTGTCCCGGAGACAGCGAGGGACTGGCCCCTGCTGCCCCGGGCCTGGCCACACCCACCCAGTCAGCCGTGCTGACCAGGCCACGCCCCCTGCCCCCCCCAAGGGCAAACAAAATCCCGATGCAACCCACAACGGGATCGAGTTTGACACCCCTGGTTTAGATAGTCCTTCTATGAGCAGAATAGCTCCTTTTATGTGAAGGATTTTTCAAATTCAGAGACTATTTTGCTGGCAGAGAATCGTTAAATAACCACTAATTCCTCCTTCTTGCTGTCCCCATTCTCTTCCCCCCTCCCCCCGATGTGACCAAGAGTTAGGTTTGAGAAGGTTGCACACCCTGTTGAGAAGATTGTCGTGCTGGTTTGCTTATTTGTGGCTTATCATTAGCATGATGTGAGAACCCAACACTTGGAAAGCACAGTTGATAGCAGAGAAATGGGCAATTTGAGGTGCCAGCACTGCACGCAGACCCCAGGGATGCCTCCAAATGGACTTGGTGAAAAACTTACCATTTTAAGTAAGATGGTTTAAGTAAGGGAGACATATGGAAATTATACCATAAACCCCAAATTACGGTTCATTTAAATAATTAAAACATGGGAGTGGGGCAATGAAAATCCCAGAAAAGAACAGAAAATGCCAACCTTACCTATGTGTCAATTCTAGCCTCATTTATTTTGCATCACTAGCCCAACCATAGTGTAACTTAGACCCACCACCAGAAGTGCATCTTCTAAGCGCTTACTAAGCAATTGTCCAACTGGTTTAAAATAATGTGAATTCAGCCAGTTGCATTCAGCAAACCAAAATGTTAAACATGCCATGGCTTAATATGTGACCTAGTCACATGTGCACATCTCACTGCATTACGTATAAAACCTCAAATATCTTTGTGTTACCCATAAAACCATATTTTAGCTCAGAAATGTACATTTTTTTTCTCGATTGAAAACAAGCCCTCTGCATTCTGAAATGAAATTAATTGGTTCAGTTTTAAAATAAGCATAAATATTCATTTTAAATATATTTAATTTAAACCTAAATACTGTTAGTCTCACAACTTTTCTCTTTCATCACTTTAAAATGACAATTTGATAACAGTTTTCAGAGATTTCTGAAGGCCTTACTTCTGCTTTGAACTCAGGGGGCATTTTACTGATTCACTGATTCATTGGATTTATAATCCAGAAGACCTCAAGAAGCACATACCACATTCTTTCTTCCCATATTTCACTAAAATATAATTGTGTAAACCGGGATGGGCAGAGGTACGGCGAGTGGTCTCAGTGACCTTCCAGGGCTGAGTGGACTCAAACCTGGATCTTCCTGGTTCCAAGGCCACACAGATCTCTCTTTGAGTATATAAGGCAACAACATTATTCAGGAGAGAACAAATATGTGTTTTTGCCCCAGAAATGTAATGTGAGAAAAGTGAAGTCCAAGTGAATCAGACCTCATGAACATACAGGAATCCCATGCAAAAAAGAGCAGCAGGGCAAACCCTGATGCCCAATCTCAAAAATATTTGAGGGCAGTGGCCTAGAGGTGGAGGTCTTGCATCACAATCGGGAGGTTGTGAGTTCAATCCTAGGTAGAGGCAGATGTAGGGTCTCCTGCTAGGGCAGGGGGTTAGACTAGATGACCTACAACTCTGTTAATCTGTTAACATTTTCAAATACACAGATTTTGGAAAGTGATATTGTGCTGTACTAGCTCTCTTCTCTTCCACTCTGCTGTTTTTGATGGAAGATACGGTTTTGTTAATCATGCTTACATTATCATTAAAAAGTCTATTATGAAAACACAGCCTAATTCTAAAGATCTTTGTTCAGAAATAAATTCCCTAGTAAATGTGTACAATGGACCATTTAAAACAGAGAATAACAACTGACTTTAAGGAACCATATGTTGCAGACAACCAGATAGGAAGCTGCTTACAAGACCTGACCTAATGAGGTGTTCAGCTGCCTATGATTGGATGCTTTCCTTTATGTCCCTATAAATGTCCCCCACAAAAGATATTTTTGATTGGGTGCTCAATCCATAAACCAAGCTTCCATACATGAATAGAGTCCCATGGACTGTATTGTGGTATCTTCCATACTGTGTTTTTAACAGATGCCTTGTCTCTGTCATTGGAGAATACTATATAAAGATTGTCTGGGTGTAGCAGAGTTATCCAAGCATCATTTAGTCTGTCCAAATGTAACAGGATAGCAGTGATTGTGAAACAAATACCAAAAATTAGAGAGAAGAAGCAAATAATGTACGAACAGGAGACTCCAATGTAAACAATATCTGCAAAAACAAAAACCAAAAGATTTAATTTGTATGATTAGGTACTGTTCAGACGTTTTAGCAAGAATAAGAGACAAAGCCTTAAGTATGGAGTGTACCTCACAACTTGCTAGGACTGGCCCATATAGTATTGAAAAACTGACAACCGTCTTTTCAGTACCCTGGAGAGCGCAACATAGTTGAAATTGATCTTGTTCCCTCTGAATGTATTGCCAAACTAGTAAGCAGTTTGTATCAAACAAAGATACATACCCTGTTAACGGTTCACTTCCTGCTTAAAGTTCAGAAAAAAATAAGAGGAGAGTCTGAAAAAGCCAAAAAATAATGGCAGTTTTACTAAAGAATCTAGAAGTGTATTCTTATGCATAGGGGTTAAGATGGTGATGAAGGAAATCCTAACTTAACTGCAATGAAAGTTAATAAACATCAGTTTAGATTTAGAGCAGTGGTTCTCAACCTTCGTAATGCTGCGACTCTTTAATACAGTTCCTCATATTGTGGTGACCCCCAACCATAAAATAATAAAATTATTAGGAAACTCAGGGGTGGGTTCTAAATTACCTCCCTGCCGGTTCGTTTCCTCCTGTGCTGTGTGGCCACGCCTCATGGGCACGCATGCACTTTGTGCGCGCACGCATGCGCAGTACCGAATTTTTTTAAAAAAAAATTGTAAAAAAAACCAAAAAAGCCAAAAATAAGATGGTGATGCACGCGCAGTGCTGAAAATTCGGCTACTGCGCATGCTCAGACGTTCCCATGATACAGATTTTTTTTTTTGCAGTAGTCTATTTGCATGTGGGTGGACCCACCTGGAGATGGATAGAGGAGCGGTGTCTCGGTTCCTAAGACCATCGGAAATATGTGTTTTCCGATGCTCTTAGGCAACCCCTGTGAAACGGTCGTTCGACCCCCAAAGGGGTCGCGACCCACAGGTTGAGAACCGCTGGTTTAGAGTGATGTGTGAGCCCATCTATGGCTCTAGTTAAATATCTAAATTTCATTTTCATCAGACTGACAATGGTCTTGCAGTTTGGGGTGCCTTATTTCCATTTTGCAGATGGAGAACTATGTCAACAAGCAGGCTAAGATTTGAATCTATATTATTGGTATTTCAAATATTTGTATAGCCTTGTCTGCCTCCCTCACCTTTGGAAAGTTGACTTGGAATACTAAAATCTGGCCTCAACTGGGAATTTGGGGGGGGGGAGGAAACCTTTTTGGAAGAAGAAAGTGCCAAGTTACTTACGTAGTACAGTACTGCAGGCTACTTATGCTGACTGCCCATAATTCGATTCTCACCAGGCTCAGGGTTGACTCAGCCTTCCATCCTTCTGAGGTCAGTAAAATGAGGACCCAGATTGTTGGGGGGCAAGATGCTGACTCTGTAAACTGCTTAGAGAGGGCTGTAAAGCACTATGAAGCGGTATATAAGTAAAGTGCTATTGCTATCTGAGTCAAGAACCATACCCGAGAGACCTACAGAAGGAATACTTATTTAGACTGTGCTGTTTTTAGTATATCAAATTACAGCCACTGATAGTCAATTCCTATGTCTATTCATACAGGAATAGGACTTACTAGACATCCCATGATCCATTGGGCCATCATTTCAAAGATATTTCCATACCTAATCAGAGAAATAGAATCATCATGGATGGGAGCAACGTCTAACCTCTTGCCAGCTTCCCCATTTGTCATTGCTTGTGGGAAACTCAGAAATCACTTCTCCTCCTCAACTCATCCGTGGAACTGCCTGCCAATTTGCTGAGGGGAAAGGGAACAAGGAAGCCATCAACCAAGGAAGACTACAGTCCCAATCCCCATCCTGGTATGTCCGTAAGGACCATTTCCCTCCAGGGAGGAAGAGGGCTCACCTGCTAAGCACTGGTGCTTCCCAGGCAGCCCAGCCTCACAAAGCAGCCACTCACCATTCACCTGTTGGGCCTTGTTGCCAGCTGATTGGACACAGCAGTGGGAGCAGAAGTGATTTCTGACTTCCTGCCAGCTTCCCCATTGACTTTGATTGTGGCAAGTTGGCAGGGAACATCAGAAATCACTCCTCAGCTGACTCATGGAACTGTCTGCTGGTGGTAGAGGGAATAAAAGAAGTCAAAGACTACAAAGAAAACTGCATACCCACTCCCCATCCCAGCATGTCCCAAAGGGTCCCCTCCCTCCAAGGGGGAAGAGGGCTCATCCATTGACTACAGACACCCCCAGTAAGTCCTCCCTCATCAGCAAGCATCCAAGTCACTCCCTTGTCCTTTCTTTGCTGCCCACCACTGTTAAAAGATTTCAGATTTCAGCCTCAGTTCCAAAGCAGCCAATTGCTGTTCATCTATCAGGTCTTGCTGCCCATCAGTTGGTTACAGGAACTAGAGGAAAAAAGGACAGAGATATTGACCCTCCCATCTTCCTTGTGCCACATAATCAATGGGATTCTTGGGAAGTGTAAATTGAAGGTCTGGTAGCACTGAAGCAGCCACAACTTCCCCAAATTTCATTCCCCCGGGAGTCATTCTGTAAGGTAGCCCATTTGAGTTACCTTAGTTCAAGAGTCAGCAACCCGCGGCTCTGGAGCCGCATGTGGCTCTTTCATCCCTCTGCTGCGGCTCCCTGTCGCTCAAAATATGTGTTACAACTGCCAATGTGCGACACCCATCGATGTGCAATTTATTAAGCTTTTCGACCCCCAGTAGGCCAACCATGGATAAATCCAAGGAAAAAAAGTTTCAGAAGAAAACAGAATCTTTAATTCAACTATATAAACTACTTTTGTGGCCACTCAGGAAATAGTCAGGCACAGGAAGAGTTTTGTGGCTCCCGGTGTTTTTTTTCCTGTGGAAAATGGGTCCAAATGGCTCTCTGAGTGTTTAACCCTGATTTAGTTCAATAATTTCACACAATTGAAAATCATACACAAAAAGACACGAGAGTTTTTTGTAATAATACTGTTGGGTCATTATTTCAGAAATATTTCCTCACCAGATTCCTCAGTGCCACAATGGCAAAGCTTCTAAGGTACTGGAAAAAAATCTTAAACATTTAAGGAGATATTAAGAGATGTCTCTGCCTTGAAAGTAGCCTATGTTAAACTGTATACTACAGTCAAACATCAGGAGTTGACCACAGGAAATGTTTTATGACATTCAGTATTATGTCATAAAATGCTTTATGATGATTTTTATGCCATTAACTTTCTATAAAATTTGCCAAATTTCAATTCCACAGGAGTAATGGATTCTGGATGCATTCTGTACGTTTCCCCACTTGAGCTACATTGGTTGAAAATATTTTGCTCTATAATGCACCATTTTGCCCAGTTAAAGGTTACAGACAAAAGTTTTGGTAGTACATAGGACAGAGTTCAGTGGGAACCTAATTCCAAATAAGGCTCCATAAAATTGTAGTTAATTTGATCCAAATAAAAAGTGGAGTGAAGCAAGGAAATTGTACCAGCTTTGAGAATGTTCCGTCTGGTTCAGCCACTTTATCTGATGTAAGCAGATTCATTTGTTACATCATAAACCTATATCACTGTGAAGTCATGAACCTCTTAATCTGAAATTTGTCAAAAGTCCAGGGGATACTCAGAATTTATCACAGAGGTTTTGAGATTGGACATCTGGGTTACGTGGTCTTAGGAAACTCTTATCTCTCTGCTTTTATTTTGGGTTGGAAAGCAACCCATCAATTTTTTGGAGTAGCATAGCAGATTATTAAAAAGAGTAATTTTGTAAATAAAATGGAATACCCCCAGTTAATACTATTGTAGTTCAATAATATAAAATCCATTTTATTTCACACCACGATGAAATAAACTTGTGATATTTTATTGGGGATGAACTAAATTGCCAAGTGCAGCCAGTCACTGCCCCCAATTAAGAGTGCATCAATTATATGTGTATGTTTGTGGCATGTGTAGTTGCTGTTGTTGTTTTTAAAAAAGATGCATGCTTAAAATGATTGGTGGAATATATATTTTTTCTTTTCCTTTTGTAGTATTGAAATTCTTCTTGAGGACATTTTCCCACTTAGCAATCTCTCTGACTCTTCACAATCAATCTTTTCAGCTTAGGTCAAATTCCAGGCCGTACATGTAGAATTATAGCTATTTATTTTTCATATTGGCTTGCATTACCTGGCAATCACCCACCCCCATAGAATGTCCTGTGTTTCTGTTTCGTCTCCTCGTTCTCCACTGCTGTTATCTCTTAGGAACCACATAAGGACAATAGGCTTCCATCCTTCAAACAGAAGCCTGGGTACAGTATCTGAATTCTGATGGCAGATATTAAACATGACATGGTTCTATCATACGTTGCTCCTGTTTTCCAGCTAATGCTTAGCCGTACTTTATGGCAGCCATGTGGCTTTTTGCAAGACAAAGGGACATAGACCAAGTAAAGAAACAAGAGACTGAGATCGGCCGTAGAAATAATATTCCCTGGACACATGTGACAGACTGCTTTTGATGGCTCTCTTCCCTCCCCCATCCACCCCCATTTTCTCCCTAGCAATAAGCCTCTGTCTGAGCAGATGTGTTCATCGGGACGAATTATAAGGGTGTAAAATGACTTCTTCAGTTTTCTTTTTGATCCTCGCTGATTGACAGCTTTAAAAAAAAAAAAAGGAATCGGCCCCCAGAGAATCAGTATGCAGCAAGCTTAGGAAGAAAAAGCAGGGGGAGGGAGGGGAAGAATCTATTAGAAATACGCTTTGTTTTGAGTTCTCTGGCACCCAATCATACTTCTAAGCCTTTACAAACTGGCAACTAGCAGCTGTCAGCTCTAATCGTCCTGCATAATCGACTGAAACCTGCACATCAAGCCGATGGGAAGGGCTGTGGAATGCGCTTGGCTCCCCAGAGCGTGTTGTGAGCCAGAGGCCACAGATAACAAGTGTTTGGGTCCTCAGCAGATCTTACTGAGAAGATCTGTTGGGATTTCATTGGAGGCCTGGCCTGGCCTGAGTTCAGCAACTCTTTGCTGAACCCCCAAATCACGGAAGTAACTGAAGTAAATACGGCTAGCGCTCGACTTAACAACAGTTCGCTTAGTGACAATTCGAAGTTACAACGGCACTGAAGAAAGTGACTTGTGTGACCGTTTTTCACACTTATGACCATTGCAGCATTCCCCATGATCATGTGACTAATATTTGGACGCTTGACAACTGGCTCGTATTTATGATGGTTTTGCAGTGTCCCGGGGTCACGTGATCTCTTTTTGCGACCTTCTGGCAAGCCAAGTCAATGGGGAAGCCAGATTCGCTTAGCAACCGCATTACTAACCGCTGCAGTGATTCGCTTAACAAATGTGGCGAGCAAAGTCGTAAAATGGGGCAAAACCCACTCAACAAATTTCTCGCTTGTCAACATGAATTCTGGGCTCAATTGTGATTGTAAGTCAAAGACTACCTGTACCAAGGTCTGGTTTTACAGGTAAGTCCTCAACCTAGGAATCACAGTTAGGACCAGAATTTCCATTTTTCCAGTACAATATTGAGACTTTGGAACAGGGTTATTTAGAAACTAGTTCTGCACTACTAAATTCTAATTCAGTAACCAAAAATATTTGTGTTTACAGTAAAATGGTAAAATAGCATTCCTATAATCTTTGTGGTAGTTATTTCCTGGCTTGCTTTAAAGCAGGCTTGTCAAACTGGCGGTCCGTGGGCCAGATGCTTCCCGTGCAAGCCATGCCCACCCCAGCTTCCGCAAAGGCAAAAATGTTGTGATACGTCACAATACGTCACATGACGTGATCAAGTTTGACACCCGTGCTTTAAAGGGTTGACAAGTTACAACCCTAGATGGATCAAGATGCTTATGGTGATGGTTACTCATGTTTTGGCCACCTCTCAGTCTGATTACGCAGTCTTCCAATATGAAACAGTATGCCCATTCAGAGCGCCAGGCATTACTTATACAGCATAAAACTGGCTTACCTGCACCATCTGGCTGAGGTTGAATCTACCTGTCCTGTAAAAACATTGCAAGGAGGCCTGCTGGATCCCCACACTGACTGAGGGTAAGGGGACATGAATTGTATACTCCTATACTGGCCTATGCAGCTTCTTCTCTTTTAGCATTTCTCAAAGCCATTGAAACAATCCAACTCCACCTTGCTTTTAACCAGAATTGATAGCCATCTTGGGTTTACAAATAGAATTGGGTTTTTCAATACTTTGCCCCCCCCCCAGAATCTGTAGATTTTGGCAGGTTGCCCAAATTGTTAAACAAATGAGCAAACGGAGTTGATATTTTCAGCATGGGCTCTGGAGATTTGGGGCTGTTAAAGTGGGGGTTGGATTCATACTTCACATTAAGCCAAAATAGATGAGACACACAGGGTTAAGTAAGTTATAGCACTCCAGATGTTGTTGAACTATAACTCCCAGCATCCTTCGTCATTGACAAAGCTTACTAAGGATGCTGGAAGTTGCAATCCAAGATTAAGCAGGTGCATCATGAGTTGAATACTACAGATTTAATTAAAAGCAAGAGGATAGGTGGACCTTTTACCCTGTCTCCCCCAAAATTAGACATCCCCTGATAATAAGCCCAATTGGGCTTTTGAGTGCATGGCAATAAGGCCAAGCGCTTATTTTAGGGTTCAAAAAAATATAAGACAGGGTCTTATTTTCAGGGAAACACGGTAGTAAGTAAAGAACTAAGAAGAAAAAAATCTTTAAAAGATTGATCTCCTTTGGATCTAATCATCTTTTTAAAATGGTAATTAACTTTTTTTTGGAAGCAATAAAATAAAATAAAAGCAAAGCATTGTATATAAACTGAGCAATGACTAAATAATAAATAATACATTGCTTTGTTTGTGACATTGTTTCACAGCAAATTCTGGCTAAGGATTATTAAAGCAAGTTTTGAAAATGGAACTGCCTTCTATCATACACCCCTCTCCTATCATGCTACAATTTGAGTGGCGACTGATCTTGGAACTTGATTTTCACAACAGATATTTCTTGATGTTTTAATGATTGACTTGTTGAATCTGCTGACATAAAATGTAGCAATGATAACCTATTGCTTTCTTGATAACATGGGGCTGACTGCACTGAAAGGTTGTGACATGCTATGCACTGCAGGCAAAGCTACCAAGTGGTTGACTAGGCAGCCATCTTCTTCAATTCATACACACATTGCCAAGACTTTGATGATTCAGTATGTTTTATAGCTCTGTTTAAGCTGTTTAATGTACGGGAACTGCCACTAAGCCGGGAAAGATGGACTAGAAACTAGCTACTTCATTCCTATTGGCTAGTAGGAGCTCAAGAGTAAATTAGAGGATAATTAGTCCCCTAATGGCAATAGATTGAAGACCTGTATGGGGGGGGGTGTTCCCCTGCTGCTGTTTTATTAGTGAGATTCATATGACCACTGATTTGAAATTGTTTCAGGCTTGTTTTCAAGATTTCCCCCACCACAAAAGGGTCCTCTTTCATTCCTTTGTTTAGATGCCTGCCTGTTGGTTTAAAGTGTGTGATTAACAAATTGGGGGGGGGGGCACTAAACTGGCAGCTTAAATCAAGACCATCATGTATCAAATGGCTCAGTGGTAGTTGATTTGTTTTTCTCAATTAAAAAAAAAGCCCTAGCATGAGATTTCCCCAAAGTGTAAGCAGAGATAGAAGTGCTACATCCCCATCAAACTGGTACCAACCCAGCCCTGAAGCCGAGCTGCCAAAACTGAGCTGCAAAACTATGGATGCCTGCCAGATGCCTAGAATTTCAGTTTTATAGCAGTGCGTTGCTGCCATTTAGTGAGTGTCTATATTTCTGCAGCACAGATCTAATAGTCCTGCTATAAGGCAAGATGATGCTGTTTGCCTTGACTGGCAGGATTTTGAGGCAGCAGGCCCAGTTTTTGTGTTTCCGTTTTGCAAAAGGGAAGTTTCCTGGATAAGATAACACCTTATACCAGGGGTCTCCAAACTTGGCAACTTTAAGACTTGTGGACTTCAACTCCCAGAATTCTCCAGCCAGCTAAGTCTTAAAGTTGCCAAGTTTGAAGACCTCTGCCTTACACCTTCTCTCAGTCATACCAATAGTGTTGGATCTGAATTGCTCACTTGCTTGTCCTGTTCCTCTGCGTCTAATCCATAGTTTGGAGGGAGACAGCAGCTGCTGCCCCTTGCTCTTCACTTGCTTGGAGGGTGGGTGATTAGAGAATGGGAGCAAGGAGAAAGAATGCTCTCTAAATATGGGTCTCAACATCAGTTTGACAGTATTAATCCCCGTCTCCAGTCCTGTGGGGATGCATTAATGAGTTGCAATTGCCAATTATCTCCGAACAGTTGGCACTTTCCCCGCGTCTGGGAGTGTCATTTGGAGATTACACCTCAGAGAGCGTAAAGTCTTGGGGTATTTCTACTGCTTTCGCACCAGAGAATATTTGTCAATGAAACCAGGCCCAAGAGGAATTCTGAGGCCAAAGGATGAAAATACAAAAAGATGGGTATCTGTAAATGAAAACAGTTTTGGGCACAGTTAGGGTAGATATAAGATTGATAGAAAGGGGCAATGCTGCCCTGTTTTCTGCCCTTTTTAAAATTCACTGAAAAGGCAGTACAGTAAGAAGCTATTTCAGACAAGCCTTGTCAGAGTAGTTAGGCAGCTTCGCTTTTGTGGCTTTACTGATGATTTTGCATTCATTTGGGGGTAGTTCCCTGTCTCAGCTGATATCCTGATGCCAAAATACAAAATAAGCATTTTTCTTCACTAAGTCTAACTTCAGAACAACTTGAAGTAGGCATATCTTTGGCAGTTATGATATGAGCCTAATACACAAACAAATATTCTTCTCAGTTGCTAAATACTAGGCCTTCTCCTATCTAAAATGTGCTTACTGGCAATTTTCCATCTCTCTCATTCAGAGGAATAAGCAGGTGGCCTGGATCTACCTGATGACCATCTGGCAGGGGCATTTTTGATCTTCCATCTTCCACCTCTATCTCCTGCACAGCTTTGTGATATCTGTATTGGTGGGTCTCCTGGTACTTTTCACTGGGTTTGCCTCAGGGGTGGGTTTCACTTACCTTTGCCACCGGTTCACGTCATGACGTTTCGCATGCGATTGCTTGCTCCGCTCGCGCGCGTGCGTCCCCTCACGCGATTTCACTTCCGCGCATGCTCAGAAGGTGGATTCAGCCCGAAACACAGCTGAGGAGCTCCTCAGCTGTGCTTCGGGGGAAGAAATAAAGGTCAGTATTAACCCGGGGGCAGGTGGGAGGGCTTTTTTCAAAGCAAAGAATGCTGTGAAGGCATGCAAACACAGAAAAACCGGCCGAAAATTCAGAAAAAAAGATGGCGGCGAGCATGGACTGACACAAACAGAACCGGATCCGTGACGCCAAAATTGCATCACCAGCGGGTCGCTAACGGTTCGGGCGATCTGGTCTGAACCGGGAGGAACCCACCCCTGGTTTGCCTCCAGGTCTAACCCTCAAATCCTTGATGGACTTTGCCTACATAGAACCAACAAGACACTATGGCAGGGAGGAGGCTCATTATAGACTTATTTTTTGTGAACATTACTTGAATGAGATGATGTAGATTTGTAGACAAATTCATTGGAATTTAGAGAGCTTGTATTGAGCATACTCCCCAAGTGCCTGTTATGAGAAAATGGTCTGTTCTCAACATGATCGCCATGGTTACAACAATACAGGTAGTCCCTGACTTATGACCATAATTGAGGCCAAAATTTCTGTCGCCAAGCAAGACAGGTGTTAAGTTAGTTTTGCCCCATTTTACAACCTTTCTTGCCACCATTGTTAAGTGAATCACTGCAGCCGTTAAGTTAGTAACACAGCTGTTAATTGAATCTGGCTTCCCCATTGACTTTGCTTGTCAGAAGGTCCCAAAAGGTGATTATATGACCCCCAGGGCACTGCATCTGTCATCAATATGATCCAGTTGCCAAGCATCAGAATATTGATCACATGACCATGGGAATGCTGCAACAGTCATAAATGTGAAAAAGAGTCATATGTCACTTTTTTCACGGCCATTGTAACTTCAAATGGTCACTAAATGAATGGTTGTAAGTCGAGGATTACCTGTACATTTACCAGAACCTCCCCCCCCCCTCAAATACTCTTTCCCAACCCAGTGGGGCTTTTGTGGGATCCCAAATCATTACTGCAGTTAAATAAGAGGCAAGAAGATAGTGCTTTGCTTTGCAGTGTCAATATAATATTTGTCCGTTTGAAAAGAAACTTCCAAAGAAATTGTGTGGGACATCTAATCAGCCCTAAGAGAGGTAAAGAAGCATGGCTGGCTGGGGGAATTCTGGGAGTTGAAGTCCACAAGTCTTAAAGTTGCCAAGGTTGGACACCCTTACACCCTTACTGTAAAAGGTTTTTGAAACCCCTGTGGGTGCCTCAGAACTTGGAAGGAAAATGGGAACAAGGCTTTCCCAAAAAACTAAATAGAAATGAACTCTGGACTGTGTCCTGATATGAGTCGTAGCCCTTAGTTCTCCATATAAGTGAAAGAGTAGAGCTGTATCCTTGCACAGAGAAGAACTGAACCCTACAAAGTTTAAAGGTAAAGTTTTCCCTGTCCAGTTGTGTCTGACTCTAAGGTGCGGTTGCTCATCTCCGTTTCTTAGTTGAGGGAGGCAGTGTTAATAATAATAGTAATATAATAATAATAATAACAACAACAACAACAACAACAGAGTTGGAAGGGACCTTGGGGTTCTTCTAGTCCAACCCCCTGCCTAGGCAGGAAACCCTACACTACTTCAGACAAATGGTTCTCCAACATCTTCTTAAACACATTTATGTTGTCTAAAGACATTTCCCGTGGTCATGTGGCCAGCATGGCTATACGCCAGGGGTGTCAAACTGAAGGCCCACGGGCCGGATCCAGCCCACGGAGTGCTTAAATCCGGTCCGTGGGGCCGGCCTGGAAATATCAAAGAACCGGCCCGTGGTGTCTCTGCCGGCTAAAACGGGCTGTGTGCGCCCCCCTCCATGGCCCGTTTTGGCCGGCAGGGTGCTGCAGGAGGCGTCCATCCTGTCTCCCCCCCACCAGCCCGTGGTGGAGAACTACAATGCTGATCCGGCCCGCGAAGAAATCCAGTTTGACACCCCTGCTATACGCCAAAGGTTCATGGAACGTTGTTACTTTCCCACTGAGCCATCTACTCACATTTTCATGCTTTCGAACTGCTAGGTGGGGCAGGAGCTTGGGCAGGAACGGGAGTTTACGCCGTTGCGCGGCTAGGGCATAGCTATCTAGAACATCCACTAACTTCTCTTCCATTTAATTATTCCCGTTCATACTAGTGGAAATGCCATTTGAGATGCCCTGGATTGGAAAATACAGGGAGCTAAGCATGGGTTTGCATAGAAATTTATTGTCATGGTGATCTAAAATTATAAACAGCGTTCCAGCTTTGCACAAGCCTACTGAGCAATATTCCTTTCACAGCCAAAAAAGGAAGAAACAAAGGGTGAGAGAGAGGAGGAGGGTGGCCATGGTCCCCATCGCAGCCTACCTTTTTGCACGTTTGAGGTCAGGTTTTGACATGGCATCCCCAGAAGAGAGAATATTGCAACTTTGAGAGGAGTGTTGGGTGGAGAAAGCTACCAGCCTCCCTGTCCACCCTGCCTGCTCTTCACTTACCTCATAATCTGAGAAAACAGTGTCAGCCCCTGGCAGTCACTCCAAAGAGAGGCCCATGTTTGAGTAGGAACTTTCCTTTGTAAGAGAATTATGTATGGACTTTAGGGCAGCTGTGACAGTGGATGATGTTTTCTTTATACACACACTAAAAAAATGTTGCTACGTTGCTACCGGGGTTTCAATCACAATTTCTCATCTATCTCTCGGCCCCATCAACAGAATAACTACCGTATATTCAGCCTGAGTGGTAGTTTGTTTTTTTTTGTATAGTAAGATGAAATGTATTTAATGCAGGAGCAGGGTACTTTAAAGTATTTAAACCAAATAAGAATTTACTGGTTTGAAGCAATGTTAAAAAGATGGTGGAACATGGGGAGATGACTAAATTAACCTCTTTGATTAGAAGGGGGGGGGGAACAATAACTATGTTTATGGCTGACTGGAAAGCCCTTATAGACTTTTAACATAAAACAGGGGGGGAAATGCACGTATGATTTTTGGGTTTGATGGTTAGAAAAAATCTGGATAATAGAATGAGTTCTCTTTTGTAATCATAGAGTAAGAGATAATTATGCAATTGCACTTTTTATTTACTGCAAAGGAAATCAGAAGCTTTTTTCTGTTTCTTTTTATTCTTTCTTTCTACAGTTCTTTCTTCCTTCCTTCCTTCCTTCCTTCCTTTCTTTCTTTCTTTCTTTCTTTCTTTCTTTCTTTCTTTCTTTCTTTTCTTTTCTTTTCTTTTCTTTTCTTTCTTTCTTTGCTGCTTTTACTCTTTATTAGCGTGTGTTAGTTCTTGGTAAAACTCTCAATAAAAAAACATTTTAACAAAATAAAGCAACATTAAAAATGGAAGACTATCAAGGCCTTAAAATTGGGATTACCAAGTTGCATTGTTTGCTTTCAGAGGAAAAGCAACATGGATGGTGGAGCTGAAATCTATACTAGTCAAAAGATGGGAGTGTATGGCTGCCAGCAGATAAACAATTATGATCAAGAATAAGCTTAATTGTCAGTCAGTGCCTGTATACATTCAGTTTTCTCCAAATTTGTGGGCTCCCAGAGGTATTAGACTCTCATAAGCTGTAGCCAATAAGATCAATGGTACTGATGGCTCAGGGGTGGGTTCTAACTTACCTCGCTGCCGGTTTGCTTCTTCCGGTGCTGCGTGGCCACGCCTCGTGGGTGCGCTTTGCGCACGCACGCATGTGCAGTAGCAAAAAATCCCAAAAAAATTCCCCCCCCCCAAAAAAACAAGCCGAAAACAAGATGGTGACTGCATGCACAGTGCTGGAAACTCAGCTTCTGTGCATGTGCAGAAGAAAAAAAACTCGAAAAAAATTCCCCCCAAAAAAATCTAAAAAAAAAAATTTCAAAAAAAAAGATGGCGGCGCCCATGGACCGGCACCGACTGAAACGGTTCCGTGACATCATCATGATGTCAGCAGCAGGTTGCTACCGGTTCGGGTGAACCGGTCCGAACCGTGAGGAACCCACCTCTGTGATAGCTAGGAATAATGAAAGTACAAATCCATAATCTACAGGTCATCAAGTGTAGGAAAGTGGCATTAAGGAAGGGTGTGGATGTGTGTCATCATCATATTCAGAAGGAGCAAGAGGCTTCAACGTGGGTGCAGAATTACATTCCGTCATATCCTTTTTCAAAGTCAAGTCACCTCGGAGTCAAGCTTGACTCTTGTTGAACTACATACATGCAGTTTCCTTGGTAAACATGGAAGGAGTTTGCCGTTGCCTTATTTCAGGGTGTTGTTTTGACTTCTAACCCTAACTTTAGCTCACAGCCCTGGATGGCCCCATCCAGGTACTAACCAGAGTCAACCCTGCTTAGCTTTCTAGATCAGCCAAGATCAACAAGGTACACAACCTAATTGGACTCTCCTTTTACTGGGCCTGCCAAATAATTTGGTGGGTCAATAAGCTAGTAAAAGAAAAAGGCACTTTTGTTGTTGGTATTGGTGTTAAAAAAGGACACTTGACCTGCCAGTGGGTGTCAAGTAGACAGGTCAAATTTGGATGGGGTTACATTGCTTCTGAATAAGTAGTAAGTGATGCCCTTTGGGGTTCTGTAGCAAAAGACCAGCAGGGTCTGCACTCCTTGTCCCCTTTTCTCTTTGGTTACCTTGGTGATATGCAGGGAGCTGTTGCTAAGCAACAGTTTCAAGTTAACACACAGGGAGAGCAAGAAAAGGCTTTAGCTGTGTTTTTGTGTATGGCCGTCTGCATTTACCTTGATGCTCAGATGCACAAGGTAAGGGCAGTTCAGTCAGAGAACCTTAAAACCAGGATTCAAATATAGAGAAACTGAAGGAGAAGAAAGCTTTCACTACTTTTTTCACCCCAGTATGTAAGGACATACTGGTTTTGAAGGGGAAGAATCGGTTCATATATTACAAATTGTTCTAATATTCCCTACAAGCGGTAATGTTTTGAATGTGTGCTGGCTTGTAGTCATTTCTATTACCATAGCAACTTCCCATGCCCCCCCGAAAGCATCCCTCAGAATCCTGGTTTTAAGGTTGTTGGTTTGTCAATGTAGGTGCCAGTGGTGGGTTGCTACCGGTTCGCACCGGTTTGGGCGAACCGGTAGCGGCGGTGGGAGGCTCTGGCCACCCGCCTGGATGTCATCAAAAATGCTCTGCGCATGCGCAGAAGCTTCTGTGCATGCGCAGAAGCGTTGCACATGGGAAAAGTGCCCGCGCCCACCCGCGCACTTCCGTTCCCAAACCGGTAGCAAAGGTAAATGAAACCACTACTGGTAGGTCCCTCATAAACATTCACATGTCCAATATAACAGTAACCAAACCCATCTTCACAGGAGACCACAGACAATAGCCAACCATTTTAATGCCAGAAATAACTCATTAGAAGCAATATTTTGTACAAGGAGGACAGGACTGGAATAAGGTTTCAGATTTGATTCAAGCCATTCAGTGAACTCATACTTGTCTTAGCTTTAATCCAAACCCACTAGGTTACCTCAGGAATTTGGAAAGTATTGGATATATGTTCCATTTATTTGGGTTTATAGTACTATGTTCAAGTAAGAGATTTCCTTTATTTGACAGCTCAACTTCTTTCTGGTCTGGCTTGCTTTGAACTTCTCCTGTTTCAGGTCTCATATTGAAGTTAATTCTTGCCAGCTAGGATGGATGTGATTGCAAGTCAACTTAGTGCCAATCTCACCTTTTCCTTTTGTAATTAGGCATACAGTACATTCACATGAGAATTCACATAGCACCCTTGGACAAACATGGATCACAGTCCGGTTCTGCTGTTCCCATTTCTCCAACGCAGTAGCAATAGCACTTAGACTTATATACTGCTTTACAGCCCTCTGTAAGCAGTTTACAGAGTCAGCCTATCTGGGTCCTCATTTTACCCACCTCGGAAGGAGGGAAGGCTGAGTCAACCTTGAGCAGTCAGGATCGAACTGCCGGCAGCTGGCAGTCAGCAGAATTAGCCTGCAGTAACTGCATTCTAACCACTGCGCCACCATAGTTCAATCACCAATATACTGTCCAGTGTGCTTATTTTTCAGGCTAGTGGTCTTCTCGTTTCCAAGCATGCTCAAAACCTTGGCACATTAATGTTTAGAAATAAGGACAGCGCGGTCTGAAAATAAATACAAATGACCACTTAGCCTAGAGTGCACGTAACTACAACTGACAGAATGATGGCAAGAATGATAATTGGTTTTTAAAATGGCTGGGAAGTGAACTTCAATGACCTCAGTGGCTGCAGTAGACTCTTCAAAGTGTATTTTGCATACAGAGAACTCTGCAGGTGGCAGGGTGAGGCTGGTCTACTTCCATTGCTGGGCATCTTACATGAATATGCAAATAGCAGAGCCATGTTGCACAGATGTTTCAATGAGTCTGGGAAAGAGCATGGATGCATGCAAGCATCCATAGTTACATGATGGAATTTTGCTCATTGGTCCATGCATTTTAAATCTATAAAGTCTGCTGCCCTCCAGATGTTCTAAACGCTATCATTTCTATATCTTTTACAATTAGCCACGTTGGCTATGGCTAATAGGATTTGACGTCTGAATTATCTGAATCAAATTGCTTACCTTGACAGATGAGAAAACATAACTCTACATGTTCGGTGCTGATAGGCAGACCGATGTCTGCATGTTTTTTTCCTTCCTTCTGCTACTAATTTCTAAAAAGAGTGATACTGGAAGAATAAAATTCTGTTTGGGAGCCTATGTTGTCTGACTTCTAATCCTTCTGCAGATTTGTTTTAGTGAGGGAAAAATAGTTTATGTATGCTCAGAGACTTCCTCTTCAATCTTAAATAATTTAAGGGACACAAAATTAGTCCCTTAAATTTAGTGTATTCTGGAATACAGCTCACCTGTCTGGAACCCACACTGCATATCAGACATAAATACAATGAGAGAGTCCAGAAATATTTCACAAGAAGAGTCCTTCACTCCTCCGCTCACAACAAAATATCTTATTCCACCAGACTTGAAATACTGGGATTAGACAATTTACAACTACGTTGCCTCCGATCTGATCTAAATGTAAAATCATATACCAAAATGTCCTTCCTGTTAATGACTACTTCAGCTTCAACCGCAGCAATACACGAGCACGTAATAGATTCAAACTAAATGTAAACCACTCCAAACTCGACTGCAGAAAATACGACTTCAGCAACAGAGTGATCAATGTCTGGAATGCACTACCTGAACTCTGTGGTTTCTTCCCCAAACCCCAAAAACTTTAACCTTAGACTGTCTACAGTCGACCTCTCCCCGTTTCTAAGAGGTCTGTAAGGGGCGTGCATAAGCGCACCACTGTGCCTACCGTCCCTATCCTATTGTCCTCTTTTATCGTCACTTTTTACTTATGTTTATACAAACTACTACTATTCTATACATGTTTGAGAAATAAATAAATAAATTAAAAATAAATTAAAAAAATAAATAAAAAATAAAGATCTAGTTAATTTTAGACATTTATCTGGTTTGTTCCCCCTTCTATGCATGGCAACGTTTCTCTTTGATTTGCTTATATACTGTATCTATTGCCTCTTTAGCTCTCCTCATACCATCTCTTGCTCCGCATCAATGTCAGAATTGGCATAAGATCTTTCCTTCCACCCCCCAAGTAACTGAATGCTTTGGAAATTTGGTAAAGCTAAACCTTGGCCACCAACAATGAAGTAATCACCCAGACTTGTTTCTCAGCAGCTTTTCCAAGGTATCAACACAAACACCTGCCTGTAGTTTCACTGTGTGCATTCCCTGCCACTCAAACCTCTTCCTGAGAGGACACTTTATGCCCTGTTGAGTGCATCCTTTTTCTCTGACACTTGTCCCAAAAACACTGGAAGGGGGTTGTGCACCCAGTCGCAGCTGCCCTTCCTGTTCTTTTTGGCCGGCTGAAAGTAGCACAAAGAACCGACTGTTGCGCGTGGGAGAGCTGAAGGGTTGAGGGAGTTGTCCTTGCAGAGCAGCGGATGGGACATGAGGAGAAGGACCCCATTGCTGTGTTTCTCTTAGCATTCCTGCCATCACACTGAGCCCACAATCAAGTATTTGGTCCTGAATTTCCTGTCTGCTAAGGGGGCTGAAAATGAGGATCTCGTAAAGATGTTTATTTGACTCTGTGTGGAGATCAAGAGGGAAGGGCCTGCCTCGTTGGGTGGGTGTTGATGGGAACGCAGTGTCCCAAGTCTGAACTGCGAGCCAACATAGTTCAAATTAAAATTGTGTTTTACGGTGATTGGGATCTTGCTGTGTGAGTGCTGACAAACACTATTTGCTGAAGCTTCTTCTACCTGCAGTGTGGGAACAGCCGCAGCTGCCTCACACAGCTGTTGTAGGAACTGTAGAATTATACTTAACTATTTATTATTAATCTATGTATATCTCTCTTTTTCCCCTTCCTTTTTTTCCTTTTAGAGGCTGTGGCAAATAGCCAAGAATGGACTCTTAGCCGCTCTATCCCTGAGCTACGCTTGGTAAGTTTGTTCCCCTTTGTTCCTAGTTTCTATCTCGCTCATGGCCCCACATGTTTATTCCTTAAACTGCAGCTCTTCAGGACAAGAATGTGTCCTCTGAGGTTTTTGTAAATGACCAGTCAACTTGATGGAGTTAATTCAGAGATAGGACTCTGTGACCCTTTTGGAAGTTGACCTACAACTTCCAGAAGACCTAGCCAACAAGGGCAATAGTGAGGACTGCTGGGAGTTGTATTTCAAGAAGCATCTAGTGAGCTACAGATTCTCCAAACTTGGCTAAGGAAGTGACACAAAACATTATCTGTATCTCTCGATCATCTATCCAACTGTGTCTCTAACTATCATCCATCTTTATCTATCATCTATCTGTCTATCATGCAGGTTCTCTAACGTTACATAAATGCTGTCCTCACACTGATGTTAATACAGGTTGTCCTCAGCTTACACCATTCGTTTAGTGACTGTTCAAAGTTATATATAGCAGCACTGGAAAAAGTGACCTATTTTTCACATGACTTGCAGCATCCCCATGGTCACATGATGAAAATATGGACGCTTGGCAACTGGCATGTATTTATGATGGTTGCAGTATCCCAGGGTCATGTGATCACTTTTTGTGAACTTCTGACAAGTTAATGGGGAAGCCAGATTCACTTAACAACCATGTTACTAACTTAACAACTGTGACAAGGAAGGTCTTAAAATAACTCACTTAATAACTGTCTTGCTAAGCAATGGAAAATTTGAGAATTGTGGTCGTAAGTTGAGGACTACCTGTAATTAAGTCTGAAGTAATTGATACATAATAGTACTTTTGGAGCTGGTTTGACCTCAGAAAAGAGTGATGGAATGGGTGGGCAGATGAGTGAGTAGCAAGCATTGTGTCATCTCTAGACCTTTCTGTTCCCTGCTGCTTATCACTCCTCAAAAGCAAAGGATTGAAGAATAGGATCTTTCCAGATTAGATTACAAATTGATTCAATCCTAGATTCATGTGAGGATTGAAATTTAGGCTTCCAACAGCTTTCCACAAATATCCTTGGCTCCCACAGCTTATTAAATTATGCTTTACAATGCATATGGGAATGGAAATATTGTGAATATCAATAACAAATAACAGCCAGTTTGATCTAGTGGTTTAGGCACCAGGATAAAAACCAGAAAACTTTTTGAGTTTTAATTCTGCCTTAACGTGAATGCTGGCTGGGTGAGTTTGTGCCAATCACTTTCTCTGCACTTATCTCCCTTCAAAAGGTTGTTGTTGTGGGGAAAATAGGAAGAGGAAGGAGCATGAGATATGTTCACCACCTTGAGTTATTTATAAAAATAATAAAGGCAGAATTAAAAATATCTAATCTAACAACAACACTGACCAGATTTTTTTTAAAAAAATTGCCTCTCCTCTTCAGGGGATCCTATCATAAGGGGAATTATCATTCTTGAAAACTGCAGACTTGGTGATGAACCATTATTTGGGGGTGACGAGTAAAGTACCTGGGTGGTGAGGACAACAGATCCTAGAGCACCCTGCTTTCACCTCACACCACCCGTTGGAATTGGACCGCAGCTCCTGTCGCTCCCAGCCAGCATATAGCTAGAGGCCCTACCCATGCTGGCTAGCAGTTGAATGGAAGTTGTCCTCCAATGACTCAATGGAGAGCGTCAAAATTGAGAAAAATGCTGCCTTAACAGCTCCAGAAAGCCAAGGACGGTGAGTTTCATCCTAAAATGACTTGTGCTCTTCAACCTCCACAGGGTGTCCTTGGGACCATCAAGAGTGGCAAATCAGCCCTGGTTCACCGTTACTTGACCGGATCTTACTTGGGCCTCGAACCTGCAGAAGGTGAGTTCCCTCCCTCCCTCTCCCCAAACTGAAGCATCTTCTGTGTCCAAGCCTTCATTCGGCCCTTCGGGGTTTTTCTTTTCCTCACAAAGCTGAAACGCTGGAAAGCCCAAAGGGGACGGAAGGAGTGTGTGAATGGAGAAAAATAATTTATTGTATTTAGATATGTAATGTAAAAAGTTAGAGAAAGGACTTCTGCAGGACTTCTGGAATCTTTCCCACTTACTTAATAGCAGTAGAACTCTGGGTCACATGACTAGGAGGGAGGCGGGCTTGGAATAGTTCCATAGAGATAGATACACCCAGGGATTTATTTATTTATTTGTTTTTTCCCCCTCCACATCTTTTGCCTGATTCTGGCCCAATTTTTAACTTAATCTTTCTTTTGCTGACTTTTCCCCTTTGTTCAGGTTTTGGTTCCATTCTGTTCTTTTGGAGAGAGTATTTCTGCTGGCAAGCAAGCAGGCACATAGAGTTCTGAATCTCTTTACATGGTTTCCTCCAAATATTTCATTAGGTTGGAAAGAATAAAAAGGGGGACAGCCAACTTCCTTTTTCACCCTCAGCCATAATCACTCAGAAGGTGACTTGGGGTAATTTATATCAGCCCACCCTTTCCTGGTTTGGGACAGTGACGCAGAGTGTGGGATTGAGGAAGGAGCTGTATGCATCTTGCCTTGAGCTCTCAAAGGAAAGAGTTGATATAAATCTAATAAATCGATTCACGCATAAATATTTTACCTTCTATTTTTCAGGGGGCCAGTTCAAGAAAGAGGTCGTGGTGGATGGCCAGAGCCATCTTTTGCTGATTCGAGAGGAAGCTGGGCCACCAGATGCTAAGGTATGACTCCCTCGTTGGTCCAAAGATTGCAGTAGGCTGAAACCTAGAGCACTTTAGCTATTTGTGAACAGTTGTAGTTGATCCTGCTTTAAATGGCAGGACTTGATTTATGGAACAAGCTTATTCTCCATAGTGGGTGCAACTATCATCCAGGATGGGTTGACCTCGTCCAATCAGGTGAGGACTGTTAATTTTAATTCTGAGGATTCCGCCTTGCCTGGAATCCCCAGTTACGACTCAGTCTGGACGGACGTGGTCTCATTCCATCCTGTATGACAGTTACAACCTTTCTACACTAGGCCTAGTAGGTGATACTTCCACCATACTCATTGTTTGCTTGATTCTGTTCCACGACGAGAAATCATCGCATGTGAGTGAGTGTGAGAAATCATCGCATGTGAGCCGGAAAGAGAGCTCAGAGCCTGGACTCGCTTCCCCTCATCCAGGGACCGAGGAATTATAATTCTGAAGAGAGGAAATAGATTTAGTTTTGAAATTTACAGCTATGCTGGCCAGGTTAGAATTTGTACACTTAGCCCTGGGTTGCCCCATGAGCTATTTCTGAATCAAATGTGCTCCTTTAGCTGGCTGGCAGTTAACACAATCTTCCCCACGTACTGCAACTCACAGTGCCTAAGCTATCATCCCCTATGTAAGGGGAAAGGCTCTTTTCAATCCAAGTTGTCACGGAGGGACAACTGTTGCATGCAGAAAGGTCACAGCTACAGAAATAGATTGATATCTGTCTTCTGTGGGCTGCTTCACCTCACCTTTAAAAAGTTCTCCCCCATTCCAGGAGTTACAGTTTAAAAAAAAACTTGAATACCAAGTGTGTGTGTGTGTATATATATATATATATATATATATATATATATATATATATATATATATATATATATATATATATATATATATATATATATATATATATATATATATATATATATATATACACACCAAGTGTGTGTGTGTGTGTGTGTGTGTGTGTGTATATATATATATATATATATATATATATATATATATATATATATATAATAAAAGGAATTTTCAGTACTACTTATGATGCACACTTCACTTGCAAATTTGAATGAAATGCAGGTAATCCTTACAACCATTCATTTAGTGACCGTTCAAAGTTACGATGGCAGGGGGGGGAAATGACTGACGGGTTTTCACATTTACGACCGTTGCAGCATCCCTGTGGTCACACAATCAAAATTTGGGCCATTTGGCAACTGGCATCTATTTATGACAGTTGTACTGTCCAAGGGTCATGTGATCACCATTGGTAACCTTCCCAGCCAGTTTCTGAGAAGCAAAGGCAATGGGAGAAGCCAGATTCGCTTAACGACTGCATGATGATAGCCAAATCTGGCCTTAGGTTCTGCCTCGGTTTAACTTCCCAATAAGCAACCGAGTCGAAGATAATTTAAAAGCAGTTTATTGGGGTACCCTGATAAAGTGGGATCTCTCCAGAGGTGGGATTCAGCAGGTTCTGACCAGTTCTGGAGAACCGGTAGCGGAAATTCTGAGTAGTTCGGAGAACCGGTAAATACCACCTCTGAGTGGCCCCACCCCCATCTATTCTCTGCCTCCCGAGTCCCAGCTGATCAGGAGGAAATGGGGATTTTGCAGTATCCTTCCCCTGAAGTGGGGAGGGACTTGAGATTTTACAGTATCCTTCCCCTGCTATGCCCACCAAGCCATGCCCACTGAACCGTTAGTAAAAAAAATTGAATCCCACCACTGGATCTCTCTGTGAAAAAGGAGAGAGACCCTTGAGCCCCATGTTACATTTCTTTTTTATAATTAATGCAACAAAGAAAAATGAAAGAGGAAAGTTGGTTGGCCAAGATAAGAATGACCCCTCCTTGCACAGTAATTCAACCACAAAGCTTGTTTGAATTTAGATAACCAGATGTCACTTAGAAAAGTCTTCTTACCCGAAGATAGTATCCAGACATCCTTCTGTAAATTATGTTTTCAGTTTAGGAAAGCTAAAAGCTATCTAACCAATCCATACAACCATAGAATAAAAGTTTTCCTACATTCCAATCTGTAATGAGCCTGAACATATAGAAAATAAGTCAAATTAATACACAAAATAATTGTGTTAGTTAACAAATTACAAAATCCATGTCATGTGCCCCTCAATGATCACTTAACAACTGCAGTGTTTCACTTAATGACTTGTGGCAAAAAAGGATGGTAAAATGGGTGCAATTCAGTTAACGACAGTCTTGCTTAGCAAGATAAATTTTGGACCTAATTTTGTTCGTAAATTGAGGACTACCTGTACTTACTAATCTGGAAGTCACAGTGCAGTGCTATAGGCACCACAGAATCTGTCAAATCTTAGAATGAAGCCACAATCTCCCTCAATTCTTAGATTAGAATTAATTCCAAACAATTACAATGGCTAAAAATCTCACAAAATCATTACATCTTCTAGGAGAGGTGATGGAACCTCTTATGACTGTATGACTGTAACTTGTTGCTTGTATCCTTACAATTTATATTGATTGTTTCCTAGTATGACTTGATTGCTTATTTGTACCCTATGACAATCATTAAGTGTTGTACCTCATGATTCTTGACAAATGTGTCTTTTCTTTTATGTACACTGAGAGCATATGCACCAAAGACAAATTCCTTGTGTGTCCAATCACACTTGGCCAATAAAGAATTCTATTCTATTCTACTATTCTATCTGAAAAGGTTGTTGTCTTCTGTCAGTGAAGTGACCGCTCACACTTTCAATTCAGGGCCAGCGCTATTCTCAGAGAATGAAGAAGCAACCTTAGTCAATCAGTGCTGGGATATAGCAGGTTTTAAGAAGATAGCATTCTGTATGCCACATGGTCTGCCTTAACTAGAAGCAAATTTCCTGGTACCTTCCAGATGTTTTGGACTACAAGTCTCACAGTACTTTGCCACTAACCATAGTGGCTGAGGTTGATAGACATTGGAATCTGAAACATCTGGAGTTTGTTTACTGCTGCCCTAAATTAATTTCTTTTGAGATATCTCCACTCTGCAGGCATGGAGACCTCTAGACATATACAGACTCATTTGAATTCACACACACACCCCCTTCAAAAGGAGGAAAAATTGTGGAATGATTTACAGATCTCCACATGTGACCTGTCTGCGTTTTTCAAACTTCTTCAGGTCACAGAAATTATTCTCTCCACTCCCCACCCCTAAATAAAACCTAGAGCTATTAATCATGAGTCATAGATTTAGTGACTGAAAATTGGCTGTGTTCAAATGAACCTCTTTTTTTTTTTTTTGCCCCTAGTCTCTCGTGGAAGCCCATCAATTGCTTGCAGAATCTTAGGTTCTGTGAAACACCCACTTTGGAAAACTCTGGTCTACCTCTCATAGTTTATCTTCACTCTGCCAAACAAAGCATTTTGGTGGGATAATCTGGAGGTGTTGGGGGCCATGGGCTGAAGTGTCTGGCACAGGAGGACGTGCACATTCACTCCTCCACCCTACAGATCAGACTTCCAGCCCAGTAACTGTCTGCCTGTGTGTTTCAGGCAGCTGTTCTTTTTCTCAGCCTGCTTACGATAGTCTGGGAAAGAAAGGTGGAAGAATCTGGAAATTACAGCCCACTTGAAAATCCTGGCAGTTCTAATGAAAAGGCTATCCCATGTTTAGCTTGCATCGAAAACAAGCTCTTCCCATTGCAAGAGAAATTCTGCGGACTCAACCAGACTTGATGGGAGCAGCCATGTCTGCCATTCAGTTGTCTGGCTCATTCATGTAAAAAGAAAAGATGGTAGAAGTGTGTCTGGTTTTCTTTCCAAAGGAGGGTGTGGGTGAGGGGAGCTCATTTATCACCCCAGCTCTTATTAATCAGCCAAGCTAGGAGCAAAGTGTGTTGGGCAACTGCACGCAAGGAGGAAAGGAAAAGGAAGGTCTCAAACCTCTTACCACGCACTCCCTTTTAATTTAAAGTTTATTTTATTTATTTATTTTTGTCAAGTACGTGTTGGTAATATACATAGATATAACATTGTTTATATACATAAGATGGGTACTGATAACAGGGAACATTAGGATAGGGACGGTAGGCACGCTGGTGCACTTATGCACGCCCCTTACTGACCTCTTGGATCAACAAGCATGTCAGTATATAAAATCAGTGTCATTTAACTCCCTGCAGCACTAATTGTGGGAATCAAGAAATAAAAGTTTCAGAAACAAAAGAAATAGCCAGTTTGCTCCTAGTGGTTAAGGCACTAGGCCAGGGGTCTCCAACTTTGGCAACTTTACGACTTGTGGACTTCAACTCCCAGAATTCCTCAGCCAGCATGCGCTGGCTGAGGAATTCTGGGAGTTGAAGTCCACAAGTCGTAAAGTTGCCAAGGTTGGAGACCCCTGCACTAGGCTAGAAAACAGGAGACTGTGAGTTCTAGTCCCGCCTTAGAGGGGGGGACTAAGGTGACTGGGAGACTTTGAGCCAGTCATTCTCTCTCAGTCCAATTCACCTCACGAGGTTGTTTTTTATGGGGAAAATAGGAGGAGGAAGGAGTAGTAGGTATGTTCACTGCCTTGAGTTATTTATAAAAAAAATAATAAAGGCAGAATTAAAATAAATAAATGCTTGGCTTGATGTAAAGTTCTCCAATCTTCAATAATCTCTCTGAGTTTGGAGTCAGTATCATTCTCCCATTCCCAGACCTATTCTGAGTGTGGAATAAAGGCTGTCTAAAGGAAACTGCCTGGTACTGATCTTTCCCACTTGCTTTTCTTCCCCCATACAGTTCGCCAATTGGGCAGATGCCGTCATCTTTGTCTTCAGTCTGGAGAACGAGGCCAGTTTCCAAGAGCTGACTCAGTTCTACGGGCTCCTCACCAACTACCGTGCCGTTTCCGACATGGCTCTTGCCCTGGTGGGCACTCAGGGTGAGTGGGGAGAGGGCGCCACTCTTCAGGAAGTGCACTCTAAGGGTTTCAGAAGATGTTGAAGTGAAGGGAGCATAGCAGGGCCCTAAGGCCTACCGGGAGTTGTTTAAATAAAACAGAGTCAAATCTCCAGGTAGAGAGAGTCTGTGGCCTTGGTCTTCCCCTTTATTCATTACTAAGTCAATTGTTCGCCCTTTGGCTCTTCACTGACTGTTTGGGTTACAAAAAGAGTGGATGATTTTTCCATCCATTCAGCACTTACCTTTATGGAAGAGCTATGGAGTTCTAATTTGCATGAAGAGCAGTGAAAATGGATCCAAGATGCTATCTGGAATTAATGCAAACTATTTATATAAAAATATGAATAATATATTTATTATAATTAAATATATGTATGTATCACCGGTGGGTTGCTCCCGGTTCGGCCCGGTTCTGCGAACCCCACCCGCCCAGGACAGAAGGGTTGCGCACGTGCACGAGCGCGCACACAAACCGGTAGCAATGGGTTTTAGAACCCACTTCTGGTATGTATGTGTATGCACACACACACACACACACACACACACACACACACACACACACACACACATATATGATGTAAAATATATTGCATATAAATACCGTGTTTCCCCGAAAATAAGACCCTGCCTTATATTTTTTTGAACCCTGAAATAAGCGCTTGGCCTTATTGCCATGCACTCAAAAGTCTGATTGGGCTTATTATCAGGGGATGTCTTATTTTGGGGGAAACAGGGTACATATATGTACATTTATATTGATACAATTTATAACTATATATATATATATATGTTATATATAACATTTTATAAAATGCTATAAATTGTATCAATATAAATGTATACTATCTATCTATATCTATCTATCTATATCTATCTATATCTATATCTCTCTATCTCTCTCTCTATCTCTCTCTATCTCTATCTATCTATCTATCTATCTATCTATCTATCTATCTATCTATCTATGAAGAATCGATAGACATCACGATCTCCGGAACGTTTTAAAACATTTATTAAACTAACCCTTTGTCAGCCCCTGCTGACATCGTCAGAGTGTAAAATCTGTCAGCATGACTAAGGCAAAAACAACAAAGTCAATTACAGGAGGGAGGCAAGGGTGTGGGCCTATTACGCGTGCAATGACTAAATCGATCAGCATTACATAAAAGCAAGCATCTCTTCAATGGGGATTTTACACTCTGACGATGTCAGTAGGAGCTGACGAAAGCTTAGTTTAATAAAAAAAATTAAATGTTCCCAAGATCTTGATGTCTGTCGATTCTTCATCTATAACTATACCTGGAACTCGCATTTTTAGGGCAAGAGATTGGGCAATATTAGCATGGAAAATGGAGGCATCCTTCACTCACATGATGAACTGGATGTGTAGCTGAGCTTCACTGAATGAGTCATTAGAGTAAAGCGCTCTTGCAGTGCTCTGTTTGCATAGCTTGTTCACAATTGGCATCACTCACTCTTTCCCGGAGAGGCACAGATCGTCTTCTCCTGCCAGGGTCCCCCAGAATGATGAAGCTGCTCTCCAGCATTATTTAAATATTCTTTTCTTAATTAATCGATTTACAGTTGTATTCAAAAAGGCTCAACTAATTGAAATTCTGTGCTCTCAGATATTTTCATATATATTCTTAAATGATATGATAGTTTTCACTTGTGCTAATTATGGATAGCGCTGTACTGCAAAGCATCTTTACTCGTACTTGATCACTGGAAATCCTTGTGCAGTTTATGAGGCTCTATTAGGTGATTGCTCTACAATCCACTCATAAAAAAAAGCGATCTGCCTCGCATTTCCTGAATATTAGTGCAATAATAATAATAGCATACTGTATGTAGATTCCTGACTGTTCTGTAGTGGGATTAGAGACCTCACTTTGATCTAGGAATTCCATTTAGCATTCAGGACATCTGCAGCTACTTAACAATGACCCAGTGCCCTAGTATTTTCCAGACACTGAAGTGGGTTTGGTAATGCCTTGTAAAGGCTTTGACTTGGATCCCTTCCAAAGAAGCCAGTATGATCCTTCAAGGCAGGCTGCATAGAAGCAAAATTAAGTCCAAACAGGTTTATTATTTCTAGGTCACACCTGCACCTGTGCCAAAGTGCTGCTAACAAGAGCTGGACTGGAGTAAGGAGGCACACCGAGTTCAGGAACCAAGAGGGAAGCCGAGAGCAGTAGAACAATAGCACAGCGGAATACTTTGAAAACTCATAGCAGGGATGGGCAAGCAGATAAAATATGCGCCTCATTCATGCAAAATAAATGTATACTGCCCCTTTTCTTTTCTGGTTTTAGGGTAGCCTTAGCTACACGTATTTTAAAAGCTTACAGAATGAGAATTAATGCAAGAATATGTTTTGTTTGAACAAAGTCAATGCAGCCTGACCGTTAATAAAGCAGAGAAATAATTTTTATCGCCCACTCTGCAAGATCGTTCGAAGAAACCTCTGTTGATTACACTGCGTTTCTTTCCACCTGAAACACGGAGGGGGGATTATTATTTTTTTCCCATTCAGACAAAATCAGTGCCAGCAATCCACGTGTGATTGAAGATTCCCGAGCCCGGACTTTATGTACAGAAATGCGCCGTTGCCTCTACTATGAGACCTGTGCCACTTATGGGCTGAACGTTGATCGGGTCTTCAGTGAAGGTGAATATCTACCTAGAATGTATTCTGAGTAGGTAGAAGAGAGGGAGGCCAGGTTGTCTGTCATGGCAATCAAAAACAGGTTTGTGTGTGCAAACAAACATTCTTCCCAAGATATAAACTCTGCAAGTAGTATGGCAAGGGGAATGTATTTTTGATATTGTACTCTAGATATGATAGGTCCCTATTGGTCTGCTGCAGAAGTGATAAATCATATTAGCAAGGCACACACACGCTCAATAGTACTTGCACACTTTTCTACCGGTGTTTAAATTTGTGTTGTCCGTTTCTGAAGTCGCTTTCCCCCCTCACCACCACCCACACCAAGCATGGGAAAAGTTCAATACACGTGATACAACTAGACCAGTGACGGCGAACCTTTTTTTCCTCTGGTGCCTATTGCGCACGTGCGAGTGCCCACACCCATAATTCAGTGCCCCCCTGCTCATGCATGTGTGATACCCCCATGCTGCCCCGCCCCTGTGCATGCGTGCACGATCCCCCTGCTCCCCCATTTCCCGATTTTGGGTGGGCCCAATAGGCCCATTTTTCACCCTCCCCAGGCTCCAGAGGTTTTCTTGGCGCCTGGGGAGGGTGAAAACGGCTTCCCCCGCCCCTCCGGAGGACGAAAATGCCCTCCCAGAGCCTCCATGCAAGCCAAAAATCAGCTGGCCGCCACGCACATGCGCACTGGAGCTGAGTTAGGGCAATGGCTCACGTGCTGGCAGATATGGCTCCACGTGCCACCTGTGGCACGCATGCCATAGGTTCGCCATCACTGAACTAGACTGTGAGAGTGTGAACCTGACCTAGAGCTGTTCCTTCTCTTCTTGTGTTGAGTTTGCACTCTGTCAGCCCCCTGAGACCTATCACTTTCAACAACCAAAGGCAAAGGGAGGGGGGCTTGTGGAGGAGTTCAGCATTTTCAGAAGAAATGCTCGTGTCATAAAATATTGAGGCAAACTGCTTATACTGGACACGCGGGTGTTTCAGACTGAGAGCTACAGAGATAAGACACTGTCGGGATAAGTTACCGGCCTGCATACGGTTTCATTCCTGTAATGGCTGTTCTGCTGTTTCCTGAATGTTTTTGGTTTCAGAATGTCTATAAAGTGCAAGAACAATCAGCTTGCTTTTATAAAATAGTGGCCCCCAACCTTTTGGGCACCAGGGACCGGTTCCATGGAGAGAGGTTTTTCTGCGGATCAGAGGGGGCGTGGTTTCGCATGCTGCCTGCATCCCGCAGATGGGGCTTTGCTTGATTGGCTCAGCCTGGTTTCTGCCATGCCGTGGCCTGGTGCTGGTCCATGGACCGGGGGTTGAGGAGTCCTGTTGTAAAGTAAAGGATATGAGAGTTGCATATTTATAGTACAACCCAGGATTGGAGGGAAGAACATCTTCAGAATGTGTCTATGTGAGCGAGGCTAATCACACTGTGTTTTATTTTAACCTGATCATTATCTTCCCATCAGGGACTTTTCACAGAAAGTCACATATGATCCGTCCCACGCATATGACTATGTTCTCACATACTTCCCTCTAGTACAAGATCACAACACATTGAAGTGATAATTGCTGGATGGGTTCACAGAGTGAGTGGGTGGAGTATCAAAAATGTGTTGAGTTTGTGACCTGGTCCTTAAGGGGGGAACAATTATGGGTTGGACGGAATCTCAATGCTCTTATGACAGATCTCTCAAATTGCTCTTGGATGGGGCAGTTGGGAAGCCTTAGCCACCATTTGACTTTCCTACCCGTCTCTCCCTTCCTATTCCAGTTGCCCAGAAGATTGTGAACATGAAGAAACAACAACAGCTGCTTGCATCCTGCAAATCTTTGCCCAGCACACCCAGCCATTCAGCAGTTTCTACACCGGTGGGTGGCATCTACTTTGTACAAATATAGGCCGTGTCTTTTTCTTCATTTCAGGAATCGTGTTTCTTCGGAAAGGGTGTAAATGTCCCCAGGTCCTTAGCATCTTGGAAGGAAGAAGCTGGCTTGGTGTAAAGACACTGGGTTCTCTTCTCAGAGATTTAAATCACTTCCATGTGGGGCCTGTGCAAAAGGTGAAAAGGGGGTCCAAAGGACCCACAGATTGGAGAAATGTCTGCCTGTAGTGCAATTACAACCCCAGCCCAGTTGCTCAGGCAAACTAATGAAATAAATTGGAGTGGAGCATTGTGGCTTTGCAACAGACAGATTGTACGTGGACTGCAAAGAATTTGGATCATGTAATATAGCTATTCAGGTGTGGGAAATATCCTTAAACTTAGCTGCCATAATACCAGTTAGGTAAAGTTTGAACCAGAGATGCTGAATGGTTTTAAAAAACACACACACAATTAAAGATTTTTTAAAAATCTAAAGTCAATTTTGGGATTAATGTACAAAATATATATAAAACAAACAAAAACAAAAATCGAAATTGATATCCTGCAGTTCATGTGCCATCCTTATGTGAAATCCTTCCTTAGATTGTCTGCGTGGCAGATGGGAAGTGTAACAGGGTTAACAAAGGTCGTAGTGTTGCTCAAGGGTTGTTCTATGGTAAATCTGTACAATACGTAGATATGTGAAGCAGAGGTGGGTTCTAATTTACCTCACTGCCGGTTCACTTCCTCCCGCACTGCGTGGGGGCGGCATATGGGCATGCCATGTGGGCGTGCCGCGTGGGCGCGCACGCACATGCGCAGTGCCCAAAAAAAAAAAATCCAAAAATAAAAGTTGAAAACAAGATGGCAATGCATGCGCAGTGCCGGAAACTCGGCTTCGGCGCATGTTCAGAAGAATTTTTTTTAATTCCAATTTTTTTTAAAAAAAGATGGCGCCACCCACGGACCGGCACCGACCAAACCGGTTTCATGACTTCATTGTGATGTCACCAGCGGGTCGCTACCAGTTCGGGCGAACCAGTCCGAACCGGGGGAATTCACCTCTGATGTGAAGGCTTGGAGGAAAATAGAAGTGGGAGAAAAAACGCTGGCTTTTTTTTTCTCTTCTTCAAGAGGCGTGAATGAAAGGAAGATCAAAAAGTGGAGCAGTATTTTCCCCTTAACCTTTCCAGTTTTGTTTTTGGCTTGTTAGTTTTGTTTTTCTTTTAAGAGGTGGATTGCATCTCTAGCTTTATGTCATCATTGGAAGAACCCAACTAAAAGAGAGAGAAACTCCCATAGAGACTTGTACAGCCAAAGATGGAAGACCAAAGAAGAAAAATAATGCCTTAAATAGCTTCCCTTTTCCCCAAAAGCTGGAATGGGCCTAACTTGCCCAGATCCTGTGCAAGGTCAAAGACAATCGTATTTATTATGAGTACACTATTAAAACAGCCATAGTTTTCCATTCATATATTGTTGTTAATATTATTATACGGCTGCCTGTCAAACACTTGAGAAGGTGGGACATATTAAAAACACAATATAACAGTAAAGAAGAGCCCAAACTAGCAGTTTCTATGCAAAGTTAATTTGACAGTCCTGGCTCTTAGATCTTTGCCTTTGGTTCAATGGCAATTCTATGAAAGCAGATGCCTTGGTCTGCCTTTTTCCCCATGGGGCAGTGGTGGGTTCCTACCAGTGCGGTCCACTCTATAGCACTCTATAGTGGCCCACTGGTGACGTCACAGTACCAGTGCGGTCAGTTGCCGGTGCCTGGGCGCCGCCATTAAAAAAAAAATTAAATTTTTTTTTAAAAAAATTTTCTTCTGCGCATACCCAGAAGCCGAGTTTCCGGCACTGCGCATGCGCTGCCTTCCTACCCCACAGTGAGTCCAAGCAGGGGAGAATGGCTGAGGGAGCGCGTGAGACGATGAAAGAACGGGCGGCAGGAGCTATCTCCATTCCCCTCCCTTCAGCAGTCCGAGAAGCCACAAACACGCGGTGATGATCCTAGGCATTTTCGCATGTTTGAGGCTTCTTGAGCTTCTGAGGGGAGGGGGAATGGGAAGCAGGACCTATCTCAGTTCCCCTCCCTTCAGCAGTCTGAGAAGCCACGCCCACCTGGTCACATGGCTGGCAAGCCACACCCACAAAATAAGCCACACCCACAGAGTGGTAGTTAAAAAATTAGGAACCCACCCCTGTCATGGGGCAAGGATAGCCTATTGCTGGGCTCCATGGGCCCCACAGCAAGAGGCAGGAACACTTTCAAAACATTAGTTTGAGGGCATGAAGGAATAACAAAACTGATGGTCATGGCAGGAAATGCTTGACTACATGCGTTTAATGCAAATATTCTTGAGCTCAAACAGCAGACGGAAACGGCTGAAAATATTTTGGGAAGCAGCTCTATCTTTCTGAGACATCTTGCTAGCCCATGATCAGACCAACTGAGTTTTGGCAAATGACAGATGAAATGTGAAAATACTATACAGGTAGTCCTCGACTTGCAACAGGTTCATTTAGCGGACCGTTCAAAGTTACAACGGCACCGAAAAAAAGTGACACAACCATTTTTCACAGTTAACAACCTTTGTAGCGTCCCCAAGGTCACATGATCAAAATTCAGATGCTTGGCAGCTGATTCATATTTATGACCGTTGCTGTGTCCCAAGGTCATGGGATCACCTTTTGCCACCTTTTGACAAGCAAACTCAATGGGGAAGCCCGATTCACTTAACAACCGGGTTACTAATTTATCAATGGCAGTGATTCACTTAACAACTATGGCAAAAATGGGGCAAAATTCGCTTAACAGATGTCTCACTTAACAGAAATTTTGGGCTCAATTGGGGTTGTAAGTCGAGGACTACCGGCATTGCGCTAGATTACATTTGATGATTACCTGAGCGAACGCTCATGGATATTCAAAACAATCGAGAAAGTCCAGAAATATTTCACAAGAAGAGTCCTCCACTTCTCTGTTCACAATAAAATACCTTATTCCACCAGACTTGAAATTTTGGCCTTAGACAATTTAGAGCTACGTCGCCTTCGATCTGATCTAAATGTAGTTCATAAAATCATCTGCCACAATGTCCTACCTGTCAATGAATACTTCAGCTTCAACCGCAACAACGAGCACACAATAGATTCAAACTCAATGTAAACCGCTCAAAACTCGACTGCAGAAAATACGACTTCAGCAACAGAGTGATCAATGCCTGGAATGCACTACCCGACTCTGTGGTTTCTTCCCCAAACCCCCAAAACTTTAACCTTAGACTGTCTACAGTCGACCTCTCCTCGTTTCTAAGAGGTCTGTAAGGGGTGTGCATAAGTGCACCATTATGCCTACCGTCCCTGTCCTTCTGTCCTACTGTCCTCATTTATCTGTACTTACTTTGGTTATGTTTATGTTTATACAAATACCTGCTATCTTGTACATGTTTGACAAACAAATAAATAAATAAAATAAATAAATAGGAAAAAAAACTACTTATGAACACCTAGCAATCAAGGTGGTCGCTCTCATACTAGTGCTCTCCTCCTTCCCTTAGGCATAAATCTTTCTGGATTTTTTTCTAGGCGAGTAATGGTGGCCATACAAGCGACTACTCTTCATCCCTTCCTTCCACGCCCAATATCAGCCATCGGGAGCTGCGCAGTGAGGCTTCGGCTATAATTGGCACACCCAGCTCCCTGCAACGTGGGACCAAACGCCGGACCAGCCTGTTCACTGTGAGTTTCTCCCAGAAGTCCATCAGAATGGAAGAAGAAGGAGAGAAAGCCAAGGGCTGGATGACCTTAGTCAGGTCAAATAAGACACAGTCATTATAAGGGAATTTGGCCAGATTCCAGCTGTTCATTGATTTATCCAGGGTGAAGGAAAGCTGCTTTCCTCCCCTACTCATTTAAGAGCAGGGCTTTGGGATGAATCTATCTCTGCCTGCCTTCTTGTAGACGGCAACTTCCAATCTTGATAGCTCTTTTCTGGATTCTCTGGTCTCTTTTCAAAGATGATCTAATGATAGACAAGCGCAGCAGCTGAGTTCTCACGGCAAAGTCAATTATAAACATGCTAAGCTTGACCGCTTATCGTTTTGGTAAGGATTGTGTGGGGTCTAGAGCAGAAGTGTCAAACTCAAGGCCCAAGGGCTGGATCCGGCCCGTGGGGTGCTTAGATCTGTCCCGCGGGGCCACCCTGGAAACAGTGATGGACTGGCCCGCAGTGCCTCTGCCATCGAAAATGGAGCTTGGGAGGGCTGCTTGTAGTCCTCCCAAGCTCTGTTTTCGCTGGCAGAAGGTTCTAAGAGGCCATCGCAGCCTAAAACAGAACTTGCGAGGGCCACAGGCGGCACTCCCAATCTCCATTTTTGCTGGCGGAGGGCTGCAGGAGGCTGTCGCAGCCAAAACAGAGTTCGGGAGCCTGTTTTCGCTGGAAGAGCACTCAGGCTACCAGAAGGGCCACCACCCTGCCCCCAACAGTGACGTCAAGCTGGCCACACCCATCCTGGCCACGCCCACTCCACCCCCCCCCCCAAGGTCAAACACAACCCTGATGCGGCCCTCAATGAAATCGAATCTGACACCCCGGGTCTGGAATATTGTACAAGCTCTGCCTGTTTGGCTACTTTATTGTTCAGTGTGTAGCACACACCCTAGAAAAATGGTTAATTAAGTAATCAAGTATGGCGTGAAGTTGTCTCCATCATTCCTGGTACCCAAAATGCTTGAAGCCTCTTTCTTTAATACCTCTTACCCTGTTCCTAGCTTGGTGTCTTTTAGAGGTCAGATTCCTGTATCAGAATCTGTGACGCTTATTATTCAGTCAAAGCAGTACCTATTTTTAAAAATTATTCCTGGGACACGTGGCATTTTTCAGATCCTTCTCAGGAGGTCTCAAGAAAGAGATAAATAATGCTGAAGATTTAAAAAAAAATCTTTTTACTGATATGGCAACTTGCTCATTACTATCAATCTCTTTCTCTGCAATGCATGTCTATTGAAGAATGTTGGGTATATTTTGGGCAATTCACATAAGTCAGTGGTAGACAAGTAAATATTATCCCCAAAGCATGGGGTGAGGGAGATATTTATCAAAGGAAGTTTCCATAAAAAGAATTCATAAGTTTGCGCTCTAAAAGGTATTCTAAGGCTACAGCCATTACATTACACACCTAGGATTAAGTCTTGCTGAATCCCAGTGAAAAGAAAAACAGACTTCAATAGAACCTACACATTGTGATCAGTAGTGGGTTCTAAAACCCTTTACTACCGGTTTGTGCGCTCACTCGCGATGATACTGTGCATGCGCAGAAGCGTCCCGGGTGGGTGGGCGGAGCGTCCCGGGTGGGTGGGCGGAGTGTCCCGGGCGGGTGGGCGGAGCGTCCCACCACCGGCATTACCAGTTCTTAGAACTGGCCTGTACCGGGAGCAATCCACCGCTGATTGTGATCTCAGAAGCAGGCAACATATGCACCATTTTCAATTCCCATTGTTCTCATCACTTTCAAGCAATGTTCCCTCTGACATTAGAAAACGCTTATTAAAATTAAAACGCTGCGCGGCAGTTGGAAACTGTTGCGCGGTGTTTTCTTATCACATGCGTGGCCGCGCTTCAATGTACCCTCTGACATTAGAAAACGCTGTGCGGCAGTTGGAAACTGCTGCGTGGCGTTTTCTTATAACGTGCGCGGCCGCGCAGGTTAGAGGGAACATTGCTTTCAAGTGCATCTGATGGTGAGAGGTAGTGAGACTTGTTCCAGATCCGATATCTAGAGCAGGGGTGAAATTCAAAAATTTTCCCTACCGGTTCTGTGGGCGTGGCTTGGTGGGCGTGGCAGGGGAAGGATACTGCAAAATCTCCATTCCTATCTCACTCGGGGGGGACAGCCAGAGATGGTATTTGCCGCTTCTTCGAACTATTCAAAATTTCCGCTACCGGTTCTCCAGAACCTGTCAGAACCTGCTGATTTTCACCCCGATCTAGAGAATCACACATTCCTGGTTTATAACATTTCTGAGTTCAGATGATGCTGTTTTTAAGCTAGGGAAAATCAACGTGGTGCCCTCCTTTGGCTAAGGGCTAATGTAAGCCAAAGTTTAAAAAAAAATCTATATTGTATTACAATGTGTACCCCATTTTTAAAGTGCTTCAGTTTGAATTATTTTTATAGAAATGTCTCCTGATAAAGGGTACCAACACGGCATTTTGGGCACTATATTGATTTGTGCAGTGATGGCTTGTCCAGTAAATCATGGTTAAATAAAGCCATAGTTCAGTGCAGTTCATAAATGAGGGATCCTTGGTACTTTCTCAGCTTGCTTGTTTTCTTGCAGACGTTTCATTACCGTACCTAGGTAACATCATCAGTGCTAGTAAGGAGTCCTGTTTACTGTCAGTTTATATTCTGATGTCTTGCCTGTCTGCGTGGGTGGGTGAGTGGTCTTAGGGATTCTTTGGTTGGGCTATTTACTGATGGCTCTTTGGCAGTTTCTTGATTAGGGGTATTGTTTCCTTAATTGTTGGTCTGAAGTTGACCTTGGAGTTAATTTATGCTCTGATCTGGTTGCGGATTACTGGTGGAGAGGTGCTGGAGTCTTTTTGTTCTCTTTCGGGCAGTTCATAAAGTCAACCAAGATATTTGAATTGTCTCCTTGTAGAATCGCAGAGGGAGTGATACAGAGAAGAGGAGCCTGGATAGCCGAGGTGACAACACGGGCAGTGGGAGAGCTATACCCATCAAACAGGTAAACCTTCCAGTAAGGGCACTGTTTGTCAGTCCTCTTAATGCTTTGCCATAGCAAGGGAAGGCACAGGGCAAACTTCATTAAGCCTGAAATGCTACCCAAAGATTGCTTCATTTTTTCCCCCAGGCTTTGGGGGATTTTATTTTATTTTTCTTGCCTTCGGTTGTGTCTTCCCTCCTGTCCCGCCAGTCAAAGCCGTTTTCTAAAACATCTCTATTTCTAACTTCGCTTCAGCTTTTTCAAATATTGTCGCGGCTTTCGTTCCTTCTTTAGCTGATTTTTAATTTACGTTGTTTTGGCTCGGTTTTAACCTTACTGTTTTCTCGTGCCGTGTACGCTGTCCCAGCCGCTTTGATTTTAGAGTTAGGTGACCAGACGTCCCGCTTTTGGCAGGACAGTCCCGCTTTTTAATAATTTGTCCCGCGTCCCACGGCGTTTCAAAAAAGTCCCGCTTTTTAAATTTGAATTTGCCCTGCACACCCCTCTGCCTCGCCTGCCTCCTCCTGCCAGGCGGGGAGGGAGGGCAGTGAGAGGGGCAGCGGCGGTCTTGCCTGTTCGTCGCCGCAGAGCCAAAGAAGCTAGTGGCGTTCAAGGCGCGGGGCTTCCCCCGCCCGCTTTCCTCGGCCACCGGGACGCTGCCATTTGCATTCTTTAGCCCTCTGTGCAAGCAGAACGCTTTGCGCATGCGCAGAGGGCAAAAGAACGCAAATGGCGGAGTCCCGGCGGGCGGGGGAAGCCCCGCACCGCAAATGCCACCAGCTTCTTCGGCGACGAACAGGTAAGCCTGCGTCGGTAGGAACCCACCCCTGGCTGCGATGAAAGGGGGGGGTGTTTGGGGGGGTGCACAAAGCTGCAGGATAAGAGAGACGGACCCCTCCCGTCTTGCTCCCCTAGAACCCCCCCCCGGTCAATGGTGTCCCGCTTTACAAATATTAAAATCTGGTCACCTTATTTTAGAGTAAACAAAACAAATGAAAACTGTGGCTTGGCTAATGACCGTTGTGTCTCCTGGTAGAGCTTCTTGCTGAAACGAAGTGGGAATTCTCTGAACAAGGAGTGGAAGAAAAAGTATGTCACGCTGTCCAGTAATGGCCTTCTCTTCTATCACCCCAGCATTAATGTAAGTTCCTTGTCAGTAGAACAGAATGTGACGTGTGTCCCTAGATGATCTGATCTGATTCACAGAATAAGCAAATTGGTAGGGTTTTGATAGGAATCCTTGGGAGAAAAACACGGCCTTTGAAGTGAACTGGAAGATTTCAGCTTCAGGAAGCATGCAGGGGCGGGTTGCTCACTTACCAATACCGGTGTGCTGCATGCGCATCTCCATGTTTCATGCGCTCGCGCGCTTGCTATGCACGTGCGCCCCTCGCATGATTTTGTTTCTGCACATGCATAGAAGCAAAAAAGCCCAAAAATTCTTTAAAAAATATGGTAACGCATGCGACGGACCGGTGAAGACGGCACTGGAGCCGTTGCACGCAAACTGAGCAATCGGATGCCCCCTACAGGTGCGGCAGAGTCGACCGCACTGGGAGGAACCCACCCCTGAAAGCATGTATCCATGCCCATTATTTTTCTGCCAGGAAGAGAGCTACTAAAATCTTGAAATACAGCCTTTTCTCAGCGTAGCGCCTTTTAGAAGTGTTGGGCTTCAGTTCCCATAATCTCTGGCCAGCCTATTTTTCCTTATTAGAATTAAACTATATTCATATAAACTATATTCATTCAAGGATCGGTGTTGTATTCCACAGTATTGATTCTCGTTGTATTCCATGAGAATTTGGGGACAGGTTTATCCAAGGCAAGCGCTCTTTTAGGGGAAAGTAACCTCAAATATATTACTGTACAATGTTCCCTCTGACATTAGAAAACGCCGCGCGGCAGTTGGAAACTGCCACGCGGCGTTTTCTTATCACGTGTGCGGCCGCGCAGCTTAGAGGGAACATTGTTACTGTATGCTCCATTTCATGGATCCCTTAAGTCAAAACTGATTGAGGAATATAGTGAAAAGTCTTTGATTTGTGAAATGTGCAAGATGTCATTTGGATTTAACTCCCTGGATCCACTTTCTTCCACCTACGTCATCCACCTCCCAAACCCCATCATAGCTGGGAATTGTGGAAGCTGTAAATCCAAATGCACAGAGATAAGAGAGGATTGTTCTAGAGCTTGTCATTTTTTGTAGGGCACGATAATTGCCCTAAATGCTTGTGAATCGCATCTGACATGACCTGGACAGAAATACAGGTTCGAGATACCTTCTCAGGTGAACCATGGAATCAGGCTGGTTAAGAATTGCAGAATAAGACCATTTCAAAGCCCATGTCTGGCTGAGGTCCAGCTTCCTAAGTTTTCCCACCTGTTCTTCCTGCCTCCCCAGGATTATATCCATGGAACCCATGGGAAAGAGATGGATCTCCTTCGCACCACTGTAAAAGTACCTGGCAAACGCCCACCCAGAGCCATCTCTGCCTGTGGTGCCTCCTCAAGTATCAACGGCCTGGTGAAAGACATGAGCAGCGTCGGAGTTGGGGACAGCAGTAGTAAGTGAGCTGTGCTATCTCAGACAACATAGACATAGGAGAGAGAGGACCCAGGTGCTGGTTGGCATCACTACTGTGAGAAAGGCTGCCAAGCTGAGTGGCAGGGCACTCTTATTGTGACAGGGAGAACTAAGACTCTGGTAAAACAGCCCAAGGAGGAATATTAAAAGCTTTTTGCCAGCCAAGGTGTGTATATAATTACTGTTTGCGAATTCACACTGTGATTCATTGAGATGCCAGTTTTCTGTGTAAGAGTTAAGGAGGGAGAGTTCCCTACACTGTTCCTCCTCCTTTTGCACTACCAATGTGCCAGTAGTCACACTTTTCTTTAACCTTACTTGGCGACAGCCCCAAGAATACGATAGAAAGAATTTATGAAGAACAACAGGTGGTGTTTTTAAATGAGGGTATCCTCAAGCATTACAAAATTCTAACTGGGAAGAAGTGGGAAGAGAGAGAAAGCAGATAATATTAAGCACTGATTCCCCCCCCCCCCAGTATGCTCAGGGTAAGAAGTTATGGCCAACCAGTTTGTGTATATCACATCTACATACTTTTTGTATAACAGCATATTAATGTGCATATTTGGGAGGCTACATACTTGGGAAGATTGTCAAGTGTTAGCATCACGCTTTTCTTTAAATGCTTTCTGCTGAAAATGTGATACGGAATGACACCTCTAAGGACAGCTACTTTGACTGTTTTCTCTTTCACACAAATTTGGCCAATGAATGATCCAAAAGCCATTGGCTTTCCTGGCTTTTGGCCATTATTGCAGATATCTCCCACCGTATGGGAATAAATATATATATATATATATACACCGTATTTTTCGGAGTATAAGACGCACCTTAGTTTTGGGGGAGGAAAACAAGGAAAAAAGGCCTCTGCCTCCAAGCAATTTGCCAAACAGCAAACAGCAAACAGCACAGATGATATACACTGTTTGCTGTGTATTTCTGTGCATGTGTGTCTGACCCATAGAAATAGCAAAGAATTGGAGAAATGTACATTATGCCAGAAAGTTTTCTTAAATGTAGGCACACTAACTCCTTCCAATTATTTAAATAGATCTACTCCAAGGTAAGTCAGGATTTAACTCTAATACTAAACAGGACACTGTTACATTTCAGACTATACTTGTACAGAGCTGTTAAAATTAATTAAAATTTCTGGAAGTATACATTATTCTCTATTATTTAAAAGAAGATACAATAGCACTGGACCTCTTCAGAGCAAGCATTTATTTTAAAAAGCTTCTTCATTTTGTTAAGTTGTCTAGACCAGGGGTCTCCAACCTTGGCAACTTTAAGACTTGTGGACTTCAACTCCCAGAATTCCACAGCCAGCAAAGCTAACAAAGCTGGCTGTGGAATTCTGGGAGTTGAAGTCCACAAGTCTTAAAATTGCCAAGGTTGGAGACACCTGGCTAGAACAATAATAAAGCAGTCTTTAAAAAATAAGTCTAATAATTTGAACATTCTACAGACATTTATAGTTATTCACTTACCCCCTTGCATCCAGCAGAAAATAAAAATCTGCGTTTCTCTCCCAGCTATTTGCCTCTTTGCAGCTAGTTTCACTTTCATTTTCCCATGTAGCAAACCTAATCAGCTGTAGGTCGGGAAACTGCTACTGACTTGCTTGGCTTTACAGGCTCTTCCTTATTTGCTGCAAAGAGGTAAATTGCTGGAAGACAGAGGCCAAAGGGTGGGGGTGGCTGGGGCTGCATTCGGTGTATAAGACGCACCCAAGTTTTCACCCTATTTTGGGGGGTAAAAAGGTGCATCTTATACTCCAAAAAATACGGTGTGTGTATGTGTGTATGTGTGTGTGTGTGTGTGTGTGTGTGTGTGTGTGTGTGTGTGTATATATATATATATAAAATCAAATAGCAGTTTTTCTGATTAATGTTCAATCTGGACAATTAGCTGAACATCAAACCAAATCAAATTTGACATAAAATTCCTAATGCTTCCTGTTTGAGCTGCAACATTGATCGAAGCAAGTGATTGTTCAAATTGAATTCATAAAGCTGGAAAGCCACCCCTAGCTCCAGTGCAGAAACTGTGCACAGTATAATAATCCAATAGTGACATCTACAGGAGACCTTCCCATTCAATAGCGGCTAGAACATTATTTGGAAAAATGAACAGTCATGGGTGGTAAAACTGGGGACTGTTTGGCATATGGATAAGACTGAGCAGTGGGCTCAGTCCAGGCCGCTTTGCTCAGAGATAGCCATCTGCACGGATCTTGAAAGCTTCCTTTTCAATTATTGCCTCTCTCCTCTGGAGTAGCTCATGCCCAGATATTAGAATGCTCCAGGGGTGGGTTCTAACTTACCTCGCTGCCGGTTTGCTTCCTCCCACGCCACGTGGCCATGCCTCGTGGGTGTGCGTGCACTTTGTTCGTGCGCGCATGCGCAGTGCCAAAAATTCTCAAAAAATTCCAAAAACAAAAAAAAGCCGAAAACAAGATGGTGGTGCATGCGCAGTGCCAGAAACATGGCTTTTGCGCATGCACAGAAGGAAATTTTTTTTATTTTTTATTTTTTAAATTTTTTTTAAAGATGGCGGCATCCATGGACCGGCACTGACAGAACCGGTTCCATGACGTCACTGTGACATCACCAGCGGTTTGCTACCAGTTCTATAGAACCGGTGCAAACCGGGAGGAACCCACCTCTGGAATGGTCCCTTCCAAGGGTGGTATTCATTTACCTTTCCTACCGGTTCACAAATGTGAGTGCGCATGCGCAAAGCCTTCTGCACATGCGCACAGCCTCAAAAACGTGACGTGCTTACGTACGAGCGAGTGGGCTGAATATCACCACTGGTCCCTCCCTTCCTGGTTTTTAGAAAGTCCATTAAAACCTGGCTGTTCCATGAGACTGGAATGTTGTTCCTGTTCCCTCTGGTGAGGAAGAATATTTCAATGTTTGGTTTATTGATTGTGGTGTTCCTGGGGATTTAAATGTTTTTTTCTTTTCCTATTGATTTGCTCTATTATTATTTTTGATATAACTAAGATTAATTATTTGTTTGTCATCTAAATTTCCAAAGATGTTGCTTGGAGTCAACGAGAAAGGCTTATAAGCCTGGAAAAATAAAAAATACTTCTTAAAAGATGGATGGAGGGGGCTGTGACAGGAGATAAAGCTGGTTTATCTCAACAAGATCAGGATGGCAGCTACAAACGTTTCTTCATAATATCCTTAAAGGAACTAATTAATCCTTTAGTTGCGTCCCATGGAATGCTTCCACCAACTGGTAGCTACCGGGAAATGTGTTACTATAGTCACTGGGAAATTGGAAGATGGCTTCAGGCTCAGTCCTAGGTATTGATGAGATTCCTCTGAAGTTCAGCATAAAAGCACTCTTCGATTAACCACCTCCAGGTTGCTAGTGTCCTCCTTGTCCTTCAGTTCTGGTCAAAGAAATTAGAATCCCATTACAAGCTTTAACTTACTTCTGTGTGTACGACTTGCATGCAGGAGACACCTGGTCGCATTCACAACTTCTCTGTCTTAAAAGACCTCCAGTAAATGGGCACTTAAGATCAAACCTATCTGAGATGTCAAATATTATTTGTATTACAATGTATTACACATTGGCAAAAAGAATCAGAACACAAAATACAAACTGAGGGGGACATGACCTTGTAGGTGACCCTCACTCTGTCAAGGACCTTGGAGTACTCATATCTAAGGATCTAAGTGCCAGAGCCCACTGTAACAACATCGCCAAAAAGGCATTAGAGTTGTAAACCTAATATTGCGTAGCTTCTTCTCCGGTAATATTACACTACTAACCAGAGCATACAAAACATTTGCTATACCAATTCTCGAATACACCTCATCTGTCTGGAACCCGTACTGCATATCGGACATTAATACAATTGAATGTGTCCAGAGATATTTCACGAGAAGAGTCCTCCACTCCTCTGCTCGCAACAGAATACTTTATACCACCAGACTTGAAATTCTGGGCTTAGACAACTTAGAACTACGTCACCTTCGGTATGATCTAAGCGTAGTACATAAAATTATCTGCTACAATGTCCTACCTGTCCATGACTACTTCAGCTTAAACCACAACAATACACGAGCACACAATAGATACAAACTTAAAGTGAACCGCTCCAAACTCGATTGCAGAAAATACGACTTCAGCAATAGAGTGGGCAATGCCTAGAATACACTACCCGACTCTGTGGTTTCATCCCCAAACCCCCAAAATTTTAACCTTACACTGTCTACTGTTGACCTCACCCCATTCCTAAGAGGTCTGTAAAGGGCGTGCATACATGCACCTGCGTGCCTACCGTCCCTGTCCTAATGTTCCCTTTTACTTTTATTCATTTCATGTATTCAAATTATGTATATACTTATATGTATTATCTAATACGAGATTGACAAAATAAATAAATAAAATAAAAAATATTGTAACAAGACCAAACCAGCTACATATTGATTCTAACAGGTGCATGTGCTTATTCCTTCTTCTTCGTAGCTAGCCCTAGTCCGGGCCTGCTGAATCCTCCAGTTGACCCAGCAGTCAAGCTCTTAGGCAAACCGGAGCGTTTGCAGCGCTCGGTATCTTCTTCCAAAGCTGGTAAGTTCGGAACACAACCAGAAGCGCCCCCCCCCCCCCCCAGGAGCAGAGAGGGTGCCAGGAAAGGCTAGCTTCTCTGATCCAGTGAGAAAGATTAGCCAGCAGACACATCATCTGTTTCTCCTACCTGTTCCTGCAGAAGTATCCATGGCTGCAGAAGGACTATCCAGTCCTGGCAGCAGTGGCAAAGATCCGCCTCCATCTCCTATGATTGACAGAAAGAAACACAGGCGGAAGAAGCTCGCCACACCATCCAAAACTGAGGGATCCGCAGGGCAGGCGGAGGGTAAGATGCCTCTGCTCTCAGTCATGATTCGGAAAGTTGAAAAGAGTCCATTTCTAAACACAGTTTGGGCTGTCTACTGGGCATGTTAGAACATCTTGGTTTCCAAGGAAGTAGACAGGAAAAACTAGAGTGGCATCTCTAGAGGGATTTTCCTCAGCTTGGTGCTCTCTCTCTCCACGTTGAGGGCCTGCAGCTATCAGAACGCTCAGCCGATAAGACCAATGGCCCCGCCAGCTGGGGATCCCGAGAGATCCATTCGCGCTTTTTTTAAAAAATGCCTATGCATTAGAGTGACATTGTTTTTAATGCAGAAAAGGCTTTTCTCTGAGATGGCAATTAAAGCAGGGCTGCCCTTCGTAATGTGTATCTTTAAGATGCCTCTTTACAAAGCCAACCAACCAAGACATTGCCCTGCTACCATTGACAGTAAAAAGAGCCATTTGTGTGTGTGGGGGTGTAAATTCCAGATCATATATCTGCTGGCGCAGAGGTCCCCAAACTTGGCAACTTTAAGACTTGTGGACTTCAACTCCCAGAATTCTGGGAGTTGAAGTCCACAAGTCTTAAAGTTGCCAAGTTTGGGGACCTCTGTGCTGGGATGTCAGGAGAGCAAAGATGCTCTTCAACTGGGCAGATAAGAGAGTCTTGAATTAGGCAAAGTATTAGCCAGGTAGTCCTCGACTTACGAACATTCACTTAGCGACCATTCAAAGTTACAGTGGCGCTGAAAGACGTGTCTTACAACCAGTCCTTCAGCTTAAGACTATTGCAGCGCACTTAACAATCACAGGATCGCAATTTCAGCGGCCGGCAGCCAACAAGTGTTCACAACGGTTGCCGTGTCGCCAGGTCGTGCGATCGCCATTTGCAACCTTCCCAGCCGGCTTCTGACCAGCAAAGTCAATGGATTCACTTAACAACCATAGCAAAAAAAAAAAAAAGATTGTAAAATCAGCCGCGACTCATTGAATGACTGCATTGCTTTAGCAACTGAAGTCCCAATCCCAATAGAGGTCGTAAGTCGAGGATTATCGGTATGTAGTTAGTACTTTTTTAAAAAAAGGAGTGGGAGGGTCATGTTTGCTTCAGGATTAAGCATTTCCACAGTTCTGGGGGTTGCACTGGATCCTGTCTCTTGGTTGCAGGAAGGGAGGGACGCTTGAACGGTGATCATTATTCCCTGAACTGAAACGTAACCAAGATGGTTGGGGTGGTCAGAGGCGCAAAACTCAAAGAATGCCTCCCAATGTTTATGCAAAGGCCAGACAGATGATTGTTTTCAACAAGCCTGACTGGGAAGGGGGGGGAGGAAAGTAGCATGGGAGCCAGCGAGGGGAATTCGGTGAGGAGCATCCTAGCCAAGGCTGTGGGGAGGTCATGCTGCCTATTGCAACCCCTGGAAAGGAAAGGAACTGTCCTCTCCTTTTGAGAAGGGGTTGAGCCATGGTCAGAGGAGCGGCCCACTCCCACCCTTTTCTCTTAGCTCTGCCTGCACTAAGCAGCTGCTGCCAGACCTTTCACTCCCGCTCTGAGTCTGCGCCACACGGGGCCGTGCCCTTCACAGCTTTCTCCCTCACTGTCCCTCACAGCTCTTCACGCATCCACCACCCCCCACCGGTGCCCGAATCCAGGGGTCTGGGAGTTCTGATAGCCTCTGCTTTTTTTTTTTTAATTATTTTCCTTCTCCTCCTCTGAACTCTCTCCCCTTTCTTCTTTTCCTCCCTTCTCTTTCTCTGCCTCTCGCTTCCTGCTTCCCCTCCGGACCCACTGCAGCCAAGCGTAAAATGTGGAAATTAAAAACCTTTGGTAGTTTAAGAAATATTTATAAAACAGGTAATGAGCGGCGGTGGCAGGTGTGGGCTCCTCTTTGTGTGTGCCATGGCACCCATTGCATGCAGTTGTGCTTATTTTGTGACGTGTGCCCTGCTTATTTTGATGTCTGCCCCTGATACTCAAGGGGATATCCCTTCTTGCTTCCCGGTGAACCATCCCCAGGCCAACAAGAGTGTGTACAAAATGTTCCCCTTTCCCTCCTACCTCCATTTCCTCCCAAAATGGTTAAGTTCCCCAAATTCCTTCAGAATGAGAGTTTTTGAACTTAGTCTGAAACTCAATCAGAACTCCTTTGGGAGGAATATGTCAGATCATCAGCTGAGCCCCAAAAGTGCAAATGAACAGGGCCAGTAGATTCTCCGGAAGGCAACTTCTCCAGTACTTCTGGGGTCTCCTGCTGTACGCAGCCAAAACAATAGAAGGTTGTGTTCTAGCTCAGTGTGTTTTCCCTACGTGTGCCTATAACGATCAGACCCATTTCCATTTTGCACTGTTCGCTGGAGAATATAGGGCTCCACAATTTTTTTTGCGGTGCACAAGCAGGCTCCTTGAAAGACAAATTGGTATTTATTTATTTGTTTGTTTACATTTCTATGCCGTCCAACTCCCAGAGGACTCTGGGCGCCTTACAGCAAACAAAAACAATTCATATAAAAACATCATAAAAGAAACTGTTAAAAAATACATTTAAAATTTAAAAACCGTTTCAATCATTCATACCGTAAAGGGGTGATCTTCAGAACTCATTCAGTCAGGTCATTCATCCCCAGGCCTGTTGGAAAAGCCAGGTCTTAATGGCTTTCCGGAAGGCCAACAAGGTGGGGATGCTACGGATCTCTGGAGGTAGTTGGTTCCAGAGAACCGGGGCCGCCACAGAGAAGACTCTCCCCCGCGGGCCCGCCAGCCTACATTGTTTAGTTGACGGGACCCGCAGAAGCCCTACCCTGTGGGATCTCACCTCTCGCTGGGAGGTATGTGGTAGTAAGCGGTCCCGAAGATATCCTGGCCCTGAGCCATGTAGAGCTTTAAAGGTGATAACCAACACCTTGAATTGTGACCGGAGACCGATAGGCAACCAATGCAGCTGGAGGAAAATTGGTGTAACATGGGTGTACCTTGGGGCACCCACCACAGCTTGCGCAGCTGCATTTTGGACCAATTGAAGTCTCTGAACACTCTTCAAGGTAGCCCCAGGTATAGAAAGAAGAGCCCAGAAACCTAGAGAGCCTTTCCCCATTTGTATTTATTAACAATAGGATCATAAATAGACTGCCACATCCCCATGATTGTTTCCAACCCATGAGTGAGATAGGTTTAGGATCGTCCCTGGCTGTTCTGCAGGAATGTGTTTTCTCCCTCAAGTACAGGAGTGGGTTCCACTTACCTTCGCCACCAGTTCGCATCACGATGTTTCGCGCGCGTCCCCTCGTGCGATTTGGCTTCCGCGCATGCTCAGAAGCAGGAATGAGTCCGAAACACAGCTGAGGAGCTCATCAGCTGTGCTTCGGGCAAAGAAATAAAGGTCAGCATTCACCCGCGGGCGGGCAGGAGGGCCCTTTTTCAAGGAAAAGGAAAAATGCGCACAAAATTTAAAAAAAAGATGGCGGCACGCACGGACCGGCACCGACAGTGACATCACCAGCGGGTCACTACCGGTTTGGGCGATCCGGTCCGAACTGGGAGGAACGCACCCCTGCTCAAATAGATAGTAAATTTGTAGCAGTTCCAAGGTATGTAAAAACCGACACATTTTGTAGATTATTCTGTTGGTGGTAGAGTCATTTGACCTATTGAGGAGTGGGAACAGGCAGAAACCCCTTGGTCCTTTAAGCTGATATAAGCAGGTATGGCCCTTTCCCCAGACTCCCACTGGCTCTCCATTTCCATTTTCTTAATTATTCTCCCAGAAGAAGTGGTCATGGATCACTGGATGAAGATTTGAACCTTGGATCTCCTGCTCCAAGTATAATCAATACTTCAGTATTCCACCACTGGCATTGGAAATAGCTCTGAATTTTTGCCCCCGCTGTGGTCTTTGATTTTGAAGCTTTACACAGGAAAGACAATGGAGGGAACAAAATAAAATCTGATCCATCTGAGATAAAAGTGATCCATCTGAGATAAAAGTGATCCATCTGAGATAAAAGTGCTTAAGCTTTCCCAATCTCAAGGGATGCCTTAGCACTTTTATCTCAGATGGATTGTGATCAGTGGTAGATTCCTACCGGCGCGGTCCACTCTATAGCACCGGTAGTGGCCCGCTGGTGACGTCATAGTACCAGTGCGGTTGGTTGCCGGTGCCTGGGCGCCACCATTAAAAAAAAAATTTTTTAATTTTTTTAAAACATTTCTTCTGCGCATGCTCAGAAGCCGAGCTTCCGGCACTGTGCATGCGCTGCCTTCCTACCCCACAGTGAGTCCAAGCAGGGGAGGATGGCTGAGGGAGCGCGTGAGACGCTGAAAGAACAGGCGGCAGGAGCTATCTCCATTCCCCTCCCTTCAGCAGTCCGAGAAGCCACGAACGCGCGGTGATGATCCTAGGCATTTTTGCACATTCGAGGCTTCTCGAGCTGCTGAGGGGAGGGGGAATGGGCAGCAGGACCTATCTCCATTCCCCTCCCTTCAGCAGTCCGAGAAGCCACGAACGCACGGTGATGATCCCAGGCATTTTCGCACGTTCGAGGCTTCTCGAGCTGCTGAGGGGAGGGGGAACGGGTGGCAGGAGCCTAGGATCATCGAATGGGGAGAGGCATTCAGGCCGGACAGAGCCTCCTAGAAGAACCGCTGCCGCGGTCTTGTTGCTCCCGCTGCGGGGGGCTGTGTTGCGGGTGGGCAATGCCCCCCCGCTTCTCCGTCCGCTGCCAAGCTCCCGAGGCCCACGCCCACCCGGTCACATGGCTGGCAAGCCACATCCACAAAATAAGCCACGCCCACAGAGTGGTAGTAAAAAAATTAGGAACCCGCCCCTGATTGTGATCCTTTACTATTCCAACCAACTAATTCCCACTTCTCTGCCCTGATTCTCCTGCAAAAGGAAGAGAAGGGAAGGGCTGACATTGCAAGAATTTCTTTTTATGTAATCAGCAGACTCCTCTGTCCTACCTCACCCATGGCTTGGGCTTGCTTGCAGAAAAATCTGCTCCCCACCACAGTCCTGGTTCCTTTCAGAGCCCTCAACTGGTGAGGAGTTGCAAGCCTGACCATCATTGATGATCATCCGCTGGCCATTTCCTGCCTCCTGAGCTTGCTGTTCTGGCTGGATCTCGAGTGGAGAATGGGAAAAGAGGAGTAGAAACCTCTTTTATCCTATAGAACCACAGTCGAGCGGTATTGTGTTTCCACACATCTAACTCCGCTCTCTAGTTCAGGGATGAGCAAGTTAAGCCTACAGTACTGTAGCAAGCAAACACACAGGAGTGCTCTGCAAATTAAAAGTGCTCCATAAATAACTTTAAAGTAGTAAATAACTTGTGAGCGGATGAAGTGCTGATAGAATCAATGGGATTCCACACCCCCCCCCCAAAGGACAGCATCCATGTAGAACTCTTTCAGGTTCTTGCTGTTTGTGAATTTAAAATGTTGGCCTGTGTCACGGATAGATAACTGTGTTCCTAATACTAATAGATCGTCTCCCTACAACTTTCCCCAAGCCTCCGTGCTAAAAACAAACAAACCCAAGCCTCTTTTGTGTTTGTTTAACTTCCGAATGTCCTTCCCTGGCCCCCAGATTTTGCCCCAATGCCACTTTGTGACTGTACGACGGTTCAAACTTCAGGGAAAGGTATCATTTCGTTACGTCTGAGTGCCACTCTTTTACATCCGCAGAGGAAGAGAACTTCGAGTTCATCATCGTCTCCAGCACAGGGCAGACGTGGCACTTTGAGGCCAACAGCTTCGAGGAGAGAGATTCCTGGGTCCAAGCGATCGAGAGCCAGATCTTGGCCAGCTTGCAGTGCTGTGAAAGTAGCAAGAACAAGGTATTGAACCTCCCGGCTTCCTGCTGTCCCTTTCCCTATTGAAGCCTGCCTTTAAGTATTGATTGCCTCTAAGGTTGTTGTGATTTTGGCCATTTCAAAAAAAAAAAGATGTTGAGACTTTGGGGAAAAGTGCAAAGAAGAGCAGCTAAGATGATTAAAGGCCTGGAGACAAAAACATATGAAGAACGGTTACGGGAACTGGGTATGGCCAGTCTAGAGAAAAGAAGGACTAGGGATGACATAATAGCAGCATTCCAATATTTGAGGGACTGCCACAAAGAGGAGGGGGGTCAACTTATTCTCCAAAGCATCAGAAGGCAGGGCAAGAAGCAATGGATGGAAACTTATTAAGGAGAGAAGCAACCTGGAATTAAGGAGAAACTTCCTAACAGTGAGGACAATTACCGTATTTTTTGGAGTATAAGACACACCTTTCCCCCCCCCCAAAAAAGTGGGTGAAAATTTAGGTGCGTCTTATAGACCGAATACAGCCATTTTTGGCCTCCCAAACCCTCCATGCATCGTGTTTTCGCCCTCCCTGGCTCCCAGAAGCACACTGCAGTGCTCCGCACAACCCGTTTTTGCCAAAAATGGACCCATTTTTGGGCTCCCAAGCCCTCCATGTGTTGCATTTTTACCCTCCCAGCCCCCAGAAGCACTCTGCAGGCCAAAAACAGGTCATGTAGCACTGCAGAGTGCTTCTGGGGGCCAGGGAGGACGAAAACGTGACACACGGAGGCCAAAAACTATTTTTTTCCAGTTTTCCTCCTGTAAATTTAGGTGCGTCTTATAGTCCGGTGCGTCTTATAGTCCGAAAAATATGGTAACAAGGGGGACAGCTTGCCTTCAGAAGTTATAGGTGCTTCATCACTGGAGGTTTTTAAGAAGAGACTGGACAGCCACTTGTCTCAAATTGTATGCTTCAGCAAGGGGTTTGGGCTAGAAGACCTCCAAGGTCCCTTCCAGCTCTATGCTGATTGATTGATTGATTGATTGATTGATTGATTGATTGATTTGTAAATGCACTATCCATATTAGGGTTACCAGATATCTGAGGAGGCAAAGGAGGGCATGGACAATGCTGTTGTAACTTTGTACGGTCATTTACAAAGGGCTGTAAGTCGTTTATCTTCCAATGCTATCATTCCAGTAATCATCACATACAATGGATGTCAGGAAACAAGGCAGAATGAATGGGCATTTGAAAATATAGCCAAACTTTAGTCAGATGGTTGAACTCTGAAGACCCAGAAAGTCCAGAAGGAAAGAATAAGCAGGCAAAGAAGAAGTTTTAAACAGAGATCACAGTCTCTGATGTGGGATATTCAGCACAGAGAGAGAGAGCAAGTTATTAGGACGAGAGTTGGAAAACAGGCTGGGAAGATAAATATCCCCAGGCCTAACTTGAATTGGGCATACAACATTTTAAAGGATTAAAGAATAAATGTAATTTACCAATAATTACAAAAGGACATTTGAAAAATATTACACAAGAACATTTGTAAAGTATTACATATTAATGTTAAATATTAGGGTATTACACTTTTTATTTGATTGACTAAATCTATTTCTGGACTATTCGTTTTTCAACTGTGGGGTTCAGACAAATGAATTATTTGCCATTAAAACATTTCTGCACATAATTTCAACGTCTTAGGCAGAAGCATTTGAGCTACCTGCCCATGGCATGCCCTTCCTTCCTTCCTCCCTCCCTCCCTCCCTCCCTCCCTCCCTCCCTCCCTCCCTCCCTCCCTCCCTCCCTCCCTCCCTCCCTCCCTCCCTCCCTCCCTTCCTTCCTTCCTTCCTTCCTTCCTTCCTTCCTTCCTTCCTTCCTTCCTGAATTCTATCCTTCAAAGTGATTTAGCCCAGTCATAATTGTGTTATCTTGGTAAGAAGAGTTTGAGCATTATTTGCAAATGATTAATGGTTAATTAATGGTTGCGTTGCAGTTCAACCACATTTGAAACGATCGCTGCAATTCACACAGACTTTTTAAAAGCAAGAAAAATAAAAGCCAATCACACACAAAAAATTGGAAGAAAACTGATTGATCTATTGGAGAGGGAAAAGAGGGTTTCCTTTTGTGAACATTCCCACAGAGTAGGTCCTGATGAAACTAAAGCCAACTTTTGTGATTCATTTCAATGTGTTTGTTTCATTTATATTTGCTGCCCAGTGCCCATCTCATTTCAAAATGACTCTGGGCGGCTTATAACATTAATTCTTTTCATATCAAACATAAAAAATGTAGGGAAGGGAGAGTATCCTCAAGGATCCTGTTGTATCTGAGAATGGAAATGGAGCATAATCCAAAAATTTCATACAGGTTTGGAAGATGGGTTTCAAGACATAGCAGACAATAGCTTACCCTGTCTTGCAAGGCCTCAGTCAAAATTAGGGCGATCTGTGAAGTAGAATAGAATAGAATAGAATTCTTTATTGGCCAAGTGTGATTGGACACACAAGGAATTTGTCTTTGGTGCATATGCTCTCAGTGTACATAAAAGAAAAGATACATTTGTCAAGAATCATGAGGTACAACACTTAATGATTGTCATAGGGTAAAAATAAGCAGTCAGGAAACAATCAATATTGATATAAACCGTAAGGATATAAGCAACAAGTTACAGTCATACAATCATTAGTGGGTGATGGGAACAATGAGAAGATTAATAGTAGTGCAGACATAGTAAATAGTTTGACAGTGTTGAGGGAATTATTTGTTTAGCAGAATGATGGCGTTCGGGGAAAAACTGTTCTTGTGTCTAGTTGTTCTGGTGTGCAGTGCTCTATAGCGTCGTTTTGAGGGTAGGAGTTGAAACAGTTTGTGTCCAGGATGTGAGGGGTCAGTAAATATTTTCACAGCCCTCTTTTTGACTCGTGCAGTATACAGGTCCTCAATGGAAGGCAGGTTGTCAGTAATTGTTTTTTCTGCAGTTCTGATTATCCTCTGAAGTCTGTGTCTGTCTTGTTGGGTTGCAGAACCGAACCAGACAGTTATAGAGGTGCAGATGACAGACTCAATGATTCAGTAACCCCTGAAACAATTGACATTTTAGCATCTATCTGTCTTCTGTCTTCCCCAATAGGCCCGGATGGACAGCCAGAGTGAAGCAGTGGCAATCCAGGCTATCCGAAATGCCAAAGGAAATTCTTTGTGTGTGGATTGTGGGGCATTAAGTAAGTATGTGGCGGTTCAGGTGCGCTCTTGAATTTCCATCCCGCACAGCCAGTGACATGAATGGCTGGAGATGATGGAAGCTGTAGTCCAACAAAGCTGGAGGGCACCGAAGAGAGGAAGGTGGACAGACTTACTTTAGAGAGCATATTGGCTGAACTTGTTCAGATTGCTTGTTTCCAAAAATAAACCCAATAGGGATCGTGAATTTCCTGTACAAACCTCAGTATGGCATTCATTACTAACTCTTAATTCAGCATCTAATATTGTTGCTTCCAATCTACAGAAACAGTATATTATGGACTTAGTTAAAAGCATTTTTAATCCCTTGTTTCAAAGGATTTGTATGGCATGCATATCTTTCTCTTATTAAGGTGATGGGCTGAGCAAAATTGGTGGCTATCAGAATAGCTTTTTATGAAACAATAGGATTTGAAATGTTCTTTGTGCTTCAAAGCCAACATTCACTAAATCTGGGGATGATGGGCCTTTTCAATCCCAAGAGTCACAATAATGAATGGTTTCCCAGAAACATAGCATCCTCCCCAAAATACATATGAGACTCTCCTACATTCATTCTCTCTCCCTGAAATAATATCCTGTATTAAAACTGAGCATATGAGTAATAGGTGGTCTATATGGGTAGATTTAGTAATACTGTACATTAAAGGATTGAGCTACATTTGTATGCATATCTCGTTTCTTTAAATATCACTCAGTTAATTGTTACAGGTAGTCCTTGACTTACGACCACAGTTGAGCCCAGAATTTATGTTGCTAAGTTAAGTGAGCTTTGTCACTTAACTTGTTTTACAATTTTCCTTGCCACAGTTTGTCAAGTGAATCACTGCAATTGTTAAGTTAGTAACACGGTTGTTAAGTGAATCTGGCTTCCCCATTGACTTTGCTTGTCAGAAGGTTACAAAAGGGGATCATATGACCCCGGGGCACGGCAACCGTCATAACTATGAGTCAGTTGCTAAAGCATCTGAATTTTGATTATGTGACCATGGGGGGAATGCAATGGCCATAAGTGTGAAAAATGATCGCAAGTCACTTTTTTCAGTGATGTCGTAACTTTGAACGGTCACTAAATGAACTGTTGTAAGCCGAGAACTACCTGTACTTTATATATTCCTTTTTTATTAGCAATGTTATATTTTTGGTTGCACTTCCATCATATCTTCTAGTTTTTATATTTTACCAATAAAATGTTTAGATCTTAAGAAAAGAAAAAGAAGACAGAGGCAGGAGACACCCAGTAGTGGGTTCTAAATGCCGTTGCTACCGGTTCCCGCGCACTCATGCGAGCGAGTGCGACGCACATGCGCAGAAGCGTCCCGGGCGGGTGGGCGGAGCCTCCCGCCACCGCCGTTACCGGTTCGCAGAACCAGGAGCAACCCTCCGATGGACACACCAAAGAAATAGGAACATAGTTGGATTTATTTCCACCTGCACCTTTAAGATTTAGGGATGGGGCTTTTTTTTTTTAAAGTCTCCTTTGAAGCTTCGATCTGACAATTACTACCTCAAATGATAATGTCTAACTATAAAGAAATAAGCCATCTCCAGCACAGATGTTTCTGTCCTTTGGCCTGTCGTTTCCCAGCAGACGGGTTTGGCATACCAGCCTCAGCAGAGGAGATTTCAGCGACCCTTCCCCTATGCAAGATCCGGCTCCTTTGCGTCCCAGCTGGCACTCCTTTTTAAAGGAACAGATTGATTCTTCACAGGAAAAAGGGGACTGTTTCAAGCCGGGTCTCTTTAAAATATTGGGGAGGGAGACTTAAAGGAGCTCAGAAGAAAAGTCCCACTGCAGAGTCCTTTCCACCCTTCCCTTTTGCTCAGTGTTTCCCAACCTTGGCCACTTGAAGATGTCTGGACTTCAACTCTCAGAATTCCCCAGCCAGCGTTCGCTGGCTGGGGAATTCTGGGAGTTGAAGTCCTGACATCTTCAAGTTGCCAAGGTTGGGAAACACTGCTTTTGCTGGTCAGCTTGTGATGTCTCTCTCTCCCTTTCTCTCCTTTGTCTTTCCTTTCTCTTCCTGTATAAAAGGAAAGCCTCTTTCAGGCCAAATCTGAAAACGATCCCTGATAATAAGGCTTACTCCCAAGAAGGCTGGGCTTTCCCCTTTACCCCATTGGGATATCCCTCACTTGGCTAGTTACCATCTCTCATCCTAACTTGGGTTGCCTGTGACTTAGCGCATCAGAACAATTCCTTTAGTTTAAGGGGCGTGCATAAGCGCACCAGCGTGCCTACCGTCCCTGTCCTAATGTTCCCTTTTATTCGTATCCATTTCATGTATTCATAATTATGTTTTTTATATCCGTTATCTAATACATGCCTGACAAAAATAAAGAAATAAATAGTTCGGCATAACAGATCTTTGCTCTGAAGAGGAAGGGCAGTTCCCTGTCCTTCATCCTACTTTCTAATTCCTCCATTTTCTTCGCTCCAGATCCCACCTGGGCCAGTCTCAACTTGGGGGCGCTGATCTGCATTGAATGTTCTGGCATCCACCGGAATCTGGGCACCCACCTGTCTCGTGTGCGCTCTCTTGACCTGGATGACTGGCCCCTGGAGCTCACCTTGGTGCTCACCTATATCGGGAACGAAACAGCCAACAGCGTCTGGGAGAAATGCACACAGGGACGCCGGAAACCCACCTGTGAGTCATCACGGTAAGTGCAGATAATCTCATCATGTAGTGGAAGTATAGCGTTGGAGACTTAGGCAGGCATAGTGTCTACTTACCTGGAAGTAAGCATTGTGGCACACATACTTGGATCAACACAGAGAGAAGTTAAATTATTAATGCATGATGTAGCTAAGGTTGGGCACATTGCAGCATTGCTGACTTGGTGTGTGGGAGGAGGGAATCTATTGGGGATAACCAGACTCAAATAATAATAATTTATTGTCATTGTACGTATATACACAGTACACCCATACAACAAAATTCCCATAACACTTCAAGACCAGTCCCAACACACATAGCAATCCCTAAAAATTCCTCACCTTGAATCACTCAAACATCCATACAACAGACCAAGTAATACTATCCAACAACTCACTGATGGTGACCCTTTAATTCATTATTAAGTGCAATTATAGCTCTGGGATAAAAACTGTTCAGAAAGCGTGTGGTCTGAGTTTTAATTGTTCTGTATCTTCTGCCAGAAGGCAACAGTTCAAAAAGATTGTAAGCAGGATGAGAAGAGTCTCTGAGAATATTGTGCAACTTCCTAGAACAGCAAGATGCAGAGATATCGTCCAGGGCTGGTAGCTGGAGCCCAATGATATTCTGGGCAGCTGTAATTATTCTCTATAGAGCTTTTTTGTCTGCTGCAGAGCTGCTCCCATACCATGCTAGAATACCATGTCAGGACACTCTCAATGGTGCTGTGATAGTAGGACAACAGTAGATGCTGAGATAGATTTATCTTCCTGAGCATTCTCAGAAAGTACAGCCTCTTAAAAGGGGTTAATTCTAAATATACCTTTAATTCAGGGGTGAGTTCTGGTTCGCTCCTTGACGTGACGTGCGGACGCACATGTGCAGTGCTAAAAAACCAGCTTCTGCGCATGCGCAGAAGCTAAAAACAAGATGACGCCGCCTACAGCACCACCGAGAGAACCAGTTCGGGGGCGTGGCAGGCCTGGATCGCTGCCAGTTCCAGCGACCCAGGCCACCAAGTTACTACCGGTTCCATAGAACTGGTCCGAACTGGGAGGAACCCACCTCTGCTTTAATTTTATAAACTCACCATATGGAGAATCATCATTCTGTCCTTCTCTCTGCCTAAAGAAGTGCTTCTCAACCTGGCTGAGAAAATTCTGGGAGTTGAAGTCCACACATCTTAAAGTTGCCAAGGTTGAGAAACACTGGCCTAGAGGAAGAAACTATGTGGAAGTGGGGGGAGCAGTTGACATCCATACCCCTTCCAAGAAGGGAATGGGACAACTTGCCACAGCCAACTTGCTGTGGCCAACTCGCCATGGCCAACTCGTCGCAGCCAACTCATCCCGGCCAACTCGCTGTGGGACAATGTAACAATTCTATTTAATTATTTAAAATAAATTTAAAAATATTTTCATTTTTGCCATTCACATTTTATTCTGTCCCTCTTATTGCATCCTTTCTTTAATGATTCTATTCCACCATTTCTTTGATATTAGTGTAACTCTCGTTCCGCATTAAATTGTCCTGTGATGACATGGCCGTGGCGAGTTGGCTGTGGCGAGTTGTCATAGACCCATTTAGGATCTGAGAATCATCCTAGCTCTTTGATCAGAAGATGTCCATATAACTGCCTTGAATTTTTCACCATAGAGATCATTAGCAATCAGGATATGAATGTCTGAATTTTGCTCCTTTTCTTCATGCTTATCTTGCTCTTCCATCCCTTTGACCATCTCTCTGCGTAAGAACCTGCCATGGTTTTTTTCTTTTCTTTTCTACCTCATGTGCTTTTCATAACAGGGTGTCTCTGAGCTTAGAGACTCTTATAGCAAACTTTCTTAATTTCCTTTTCCAGGGAAGAGCGAGAATCTTGGATCCGAGCCAAATATGAGCAACGACTATTTCTGGCACCACTACCAAACTCTGAACTCTCCCTTGGGTGCCAACTGTTCCAGGCTGTCTTGGACCAAGACTTGGGGGCTGTGCTGCTCTTGCTAGCCCACAGTGCCAAGGAACAGATCAATGCTCCTACCGGGGACAAGGACCGGCGCACAGCTCTGCATGTGGCATGTGACCTTTCACACGTGGTTATCACCCAGCTTTTGGTCTGGGTAAGTTCTTGGCAGTAGAGGCACTTTTAAGTCCAAGGAGAGAGAAAAAAATATCTTAATGAAAGAAGGCGTGCTCTCCAAGAGTAAAAGTTGACATAAACATTAGACAGATCGCCTAGAGCCAGGGGTGAAATCCAGCAGGTTCTGGAGAACCGGTAGTGGAAATTTTGAGTAGTTCAGAGAACTGGCAAATACCACCTCTGGCTGGCCCCAGAGTGGGGTGGGAATGGAGATTTTGCAATATCCTTCTCCCAAGAGTGGGGAGGGAATGGAGATTTTGCAGTATCCTTCCCCTGCCACACCCACCAAGCCACACCACGCCCACCAAGCCACGCCCACAGAACTGGTAGTTTAAAAAATTGGAATTTCACCACTGCTTAGAGCTGACTGTTAGAACATCAATTTCTGAGAATGTAATGCATTCTCAGAATATATACATATATACATTTCAGTATGTATGCATACAACGGCATATTTCAAATTTCCTTCCGTGATTTCAAATGTTCTTGCTCCATACAGATATGGGAGGTTGGTAGTAGCTTTAAAATAGTTCTTTGGACTTTGAATTGGATCCATTTACAGCATGCATGGCGTCCTCTGGGCAGAAGCAAACAAACCCCTTATATTATGTCCATAGCCTGTGTGAGCTTCATCCACAAGCTATGCAACTGGTTTGAAGCAGAACTTAATGGTGAAGCCCATGCTTTGCTTGCAGAAGTTTTCATCTCTTATTAAAAAGCATCATATAGGAAAACACTAGTGCCCATGAAACCGAACAGAATCTCTAAGTCAAAGTAGCAGTCTCCTATTCTTAGTGCCCTGTGAGGCAATAATGATAACTATCTCAGGTCAAAATTACTTGTACTGAATAGAAGATTTGTTTTATGTTTCTTGGACTATTTAAAACTGAACAATGATGTGGTTTTCCCAAAAAAAATAAAAAAATCAGCACCTGCAGAAGCCTTTCTTAGCCTACGTAACAACCAACTCACGTTGTTCCTCCAATGGAAAGCCATTAAGCTCCTTCTGGAGGCAATAGGGGGGAAAAAACATTGCTTGTCAGAAGTTAGGAACAGCCATAGCATTAGGTGGAAATTTTGGAGAGATATTTTACCCTGTCTTTGAAAGACGGGTACTGATGGAGCTAGAGAAAACTGGAACAAGGTGGGGGTTAAAAAGTCAAGTGATTGGTCTGTGTAGCTTGGTTTTGTTTAATTTTTTTTTCTGCCTTTGAGCTAGTCTTAATTCCTGGTGACTTACACGGAGAAGTTTTCTTGGCAACATTTTCAGAAATGGTTTGCCACTGCCTTCTTCCTGGGCCTATACTACTCAACTTGGGGGAAATATAGAAATAATATCAAAAACAACAAGGGCTGAGTTAGAGAATAACCCTTTGAGAGTGGCAGTGGCTACAGCATATTCCACTCCTTACTGAAGCTTTATTTATTTTTATTTGTTTATTTTTGTCAAGTACATGCTGGTAATATACATAGAGATAACATTGTTTATATACATGAGATGGGTACTGGTAAGCGGGAACATTAGGACAGGGACGGTAGGCACGCTGGTGCACTTATGCACGCCCCTTAAAAGCTCTAGATTTCCAGCTTCCAGATGAAATCCAGTCATGCCTACACAACAGCAGAACACACAGACTTGTGTTTTGGAGTTCCTAACACTAATCGGTCTTTTTTTTTTCTTTCTTCCCCTCCCACAGTACGGTGCTGACGTTAAGGCCCATGATGCTGTGGGGCACACCGCACTCTTCTACGCTCGCCGAGCAGGAAGCCAAGAATGCATTGACATCTTAATGCAACATGGTTGCCCAAACGAAGGCTACAGCACTATTGCCACCCCAGGCCTGCGCCGGAAAAGCAGCAGTGCCAGCATGGGAAGGACCGAGGCCCGAACTGCCCTGGTGTAGCATGCCAGGGGGAGCCTCTTCCCCATCCCTACGGTGCCAACAAGGGTGCAGTGACTGATGCCTCCTCTCCTTAAGGAGATCCCACTCCCCTCTGGCACCTGGACTGTAATGCCAAGGAGCATAGATCATGACTTGTGTCATGCAGAGGTGGTGGCGGCTCCCATCCAGAGCCCAGCTTCAGTGGTTCTGCTTGGCATAGGCTGCCATCACCAAGACACTCAGCTCTCTCTCTACTGCCAGGCCTTGAGCTGCTCTGCTGATATCCTGGGCAAACAGCCGTCTCTGCAGACAGGTCATCAGAGAAAGCCTACAGAGAACCCAGAGCAATGCGTCCCAGTATTTGGAGTGAATAAGAATTAGGACCTGGGCTGACGTTGTGGTCTTCCCAATTAAGACTTTGGGAAACGAGAGGGACAAGTGTTTACGTGGGGTCAGCTCCCCTTTTCTTTCTGGGTTTATAAGAAGTGTTGAAGGCGGAATGTACATCAGCATTACTGGAGCGGTTGGTTGGTGACTGAATTGCACTAACCACTTCTGCGGAGCCCCAAAACATGACAATATGGTGGGGCGGTGTGGGGGGGAGTGTTGAAGGGTCCAAGAGCGTTTGTCACAACAATAGCACTGAGGGAAGAAGGTTCAAGAGGGAACCTTTGTGTCACTTAACTTGGCTTAAGTGAACCCCTCTCCTCCTCGTGTCAGGGTACAGAGCTTAGTGGATGCACTTGAGCTGTGGCACACTAAAGGGGCTGTAGGCCAGCCTCCCTCATTTCTAGGCAGGAGCGTGTACAAAAACAGGAGGGAAGATGCTTGCTCAAATCCAGCGTGGATGGGCATGTGGAAAACATGTATTTCATGGAGAAACCTGTTTCCGTTGTTCAGTTTCCCTTGCCCTTTCAACAAAATGGCTTTTCTCTTCTAGAATGCCGACCGTGTTTCCCCGAAAATAAGACCCTGTCTTATATTTTTTTGAACCCTGAAATAAGCACTTGGCCTTATTGCCATGCACTCAAAAGCCCAATTGGGCTTATTATCAGGGGATGTCTTATTTTGGGAGAAACAGGGTATATATGTATATAAAACAGCGACCTAACTTAACCAGGCAGTAAAACCACCTACTGACTCTTTGGGGCATTTTTCTTTATCCAAGAGAACATATTTTTATTTAGCAGACACAGCTCCTAATGCCTGTTTTATGAAGCATTTTAATTTGGAATGTCGTGAGGCTGTTGTGAAGCCTGCCCGCACCCGGCCTGTCCAGGTCCAAGTGGGTGAGGCTGAATGAATTAGGCCAAGACACCAATTAGCAGCAAGTCTCCACCTATTGCCTTGGCAGACCCCTTTAGTCTTAGACTCAGGATCACCCTGCTATCACTCGGAAATACCAAGCACACTCCCTTCTTCAAGCCGCACTGAAACACATTCCTTCTGCTAATTTTCCTCAGGTCTGGTGCCTGATCGTTGCACTGAAATAGCTGTTATGTCTTACACTCTTTCGAAGGCCCCAGGCTGCCTCCTTCTCCTAGAAACCTTTTCACTCTTTCAGATCGTTGAGAGGAGGCAACAAATGGTTGAGGCAGCTGGTTACAGGCCAAGAAGGGGGCTCAACCACGGTGAGGCAAACGCTGGGCATCTCTGAGGAATTCAACAAGGCCATCTTTTATGGATGCTGAACCTCCTCCTGAAGCTATAGACATACTGAGCAGCCAGAGAGGGAGTTCTTCCAAAGCAACACAGAGCCTGGCTGTTAAAAAGAAGAGTCATTTTTTTTAAGAAAAAGAAATGAAGGAACATTTGTAAAAAGCTCCTTTCTTCACTCCTCCCAGTATTATCTCCCCTTTCTGACTTTTGTCCTAGTTTATTGCTTCATTTCAAGAAGGATAAAATCCTTCCCACTCTTTCTTCTCTTTCTAGTTTGGCAGCTCTCCTGGTGCAAGTGTTTACAGGCCTCGCCTCCACTGTTGTGGCAGGGGCATCTGTGTGGTTGTGATGAGTGGTGTGGTCTCAGGCTTTATTTCAAATCTGTGATCAGGGTAATGCAATTAATCCTCCCTCCCCAGTGTGGACAGACCTGGGCTGGAGCAGCCGTTAACAATTGCTGGCTCCATCCCACTGACCTCTGGTCAAACCCAGCCTGATCTCATTCCTCTGGCTGCTGGTTTGTACCATGAGAACTGGACGTGCAGGCAAAGGGCACAAGCCCAGCCAGGCCACATCACCTCTTAAGACACCTCGGGCTTTCTTGCCCTTCTGAATCTGAACAAGTTCTTGAATGTACTGGCGATTGTGTTGCACGAGATCCATGCCCCTTAGCTGTGAGATGGATCCCAACAGGCCTGGCCCCAAGAGGATAGTTACACACCCACATTGTTGCCGGCTTCCCTAACGGCATGATGGATGAGCATGGCAGGCTGTTGGGAAGGGAACCGGCTGTGCATCCTGGCTGCTGAGCACTTTTGAATCCAGCCTGGAGGGTCAGAAGGGAGGGGGCACTGAACCGTCAACACTGAATGTAATTTATGCTTTGGGGGGGCTGGCAGTTCAGCACAAGTTCCTGGGAGAGCCTCTTGTGCAAGCCGGGCAGATTTGGGGCTCGAAAAGTAAGGTGGGCGGAAGTGGGGGGAGGGGAGGGGATGTGGAAGTGCCAGAGCTGATGATATTGGCCCTGTGCAGCTGTTGTAATCTCTTGGATTGTACCTTGTAAGTATGTGACAATGTAAGAAGATGTAATAACAGTGACTGATTATTCCTTCTTGTGATAGCTGTCCAGAGTTGGATTGCCAAGTGGGTGGGAATATTTCCGTTGTGTTTTTTTTTTCCTCTCTTTACAGCAGCAGCAAATAAGAAAGAGCATTTAGGATCAAGTAAATGTTGGCCCCCTTGGAAATTACTAATGCTGGGAAGGAGGAGAAGAAAATTGATAGCAACGGGGTTTGTAACAATTGGTCAAATGCAAGCTAGGGACATGATATTCAGGCAACCTCAGAAGCCTTGCTATGTTCCCAGGAGACCACGAGAAAGTGACAGTACTCTTAATTCTCTCCACTTGATCATCTCCTTGCCTGTCTTTTATCCCACTGCATCAAAATCTAGTGTTTAAAATGACAGAAGTAGAAAAGAAAACCTCAGCAAATAGATGGACAGGAAGATTCCTAAGAGCATTTGCTTAACTTGTATTGCTTTACCCCTTATTACTTAGCTCCCGCTGGTGTCTTGCTGTAGCGTTATACAGAGACAACTAAGCACATCTACGTCCATTGAGAACTTCATCCACCACATACTCAAATGTGTGTGCTGCATGATAAATATTTCTTCTAGCCATTCCCACCTGTTCTTGCTATCGCAATGCCTTCATTTGTGAACTGCTGCATGAATGGTCCATTTTAGGAAAACCTCAATTTAATAGACGGGGGAGTGTGGTCCGTTAACTCCAAAATGATGTCAATTTCCATCCATTTACACTGTTTGTGTGAAACTTGTCCAGACTGCTTCAGAAATGGGCTTTTGTCTTGTTATTTGCGGGGGAAGCAAAAAGAAAAACATTACCCATCACCTCACAAGCCTGCTGAATTGAGGTTTTACTGTATCTTCATTTAAAGTATGATAATTGGTGATCTGTAAATTGAGTTGGTAGATAGGAAATGTGGTTAAAATAAGTAGATTAAGACTTATTTGGGGGGGAAATGCCACCGAGCAATAATCCATTACAGTTACAAGTAGTTGTTGGCTTCCTCACCCTAACAGGCTTCACACATTCAGTGGGTTTTATTTGCAGCTGCTGCTTAGTGTCAGTCCTGAAATGGCTCCTTCTGTGTCTCCATTAGCCCCTTAAAATAAAAATAAAAAATCCATTTTTATAAAGAAAAACCAGAAGACTCCTCAGAAGGGGGAGATTTAAGGGTTTATTCTTCATTTTAGAAATCCAGTCTGCCAAACTGAAAAAGTACAGATTCTAAATGAACATAAATTCCCCCATCATTGAAAGAGTAAAAAATAAAATTTTAAATTTACTTCAAGTTTAAATAGGTTTCTTTTTCTTCAAGAAACTGTAACAGATGAGTTAGAACACTGAAACTTTTTAAGTGCTATAATTGGTATTTGAAAAACATTAAGACTATTTCCTATAACATATCTTTGCCCAATTCCAATGTTACTTTTTAAATGTATATGCCACACTAATCTTTTAAAGAAGTGGTACTACACAGCAACACTAAGATTAATCTCTTTTTGCGGAAAACCAAGTATTCCCACCCCTACCAAAATCTGCACAATCAAACTCTTCTGTGTGTAATAATAAAAGCCAGCTAAGCCACTGTCATCCCAATTCAGACTTTGGAGATCCATAGTTTAAAAAGTGCTCACCGCTTCTGTGAAAATCTGAAGAGCCCTTTCACCATGCTCAATCTTGTAGGCAAAAAAAAAAAATCAAAATACTGTAGATTCAGCAAATGTGAGAATTCTTAATCGTGTGCTCTTTAAAATGGCGTGCACAGAAGTATGAAAGTCGTTTTAAAAGTTATATCAATGAAAAGATACATATTTATAGGGATCTGGCATATAAAGAGTGCAACTTGCTACATTCAGATGTTTCAGTGGGACTTATGTGATACATATTCTTGGTTTTTCTGACAATAAGACAGAAGTTTTAAAGAGTACACAGAAACCTTTCAAGATTATTTCCCTTTGTACAATTGGACAATAGCTCCCTTATTGGCAGTAACCACGTCAGAATGTCATTGTCTTGAAATGTGTTTCATGGTTAGTAGGCCAGCCAAACATTTTTAGAAACTTATCCCTTCTTACATTTTAATGGAAAAACCTGTATAAACGTGACAAATCTTATTCAGAAGCAAAGTCAGTCAATGAGGGATAACAAGAAAAGCAGAAACTAGCATCTGAAGAGAAGATGGGGACTGGGATTAAACAAATCCTCTTCAAATCAGCACCAAGGCTCAGCCCAACTGTCCATGCAAAATTGTGGAACAAAGGCTTCATTCCCAGCCCTTTCATTTTGCCAAGGGCTAAAACAGCCTCTTCTTTCTCCTCATAACAAAGACACAAAAAATCCATCATAAGTTACAGTGTAATGGAAGCCAGTTGGTTAGGATCACCAGTATGTGTAGCTGACTTAAGCTGCCCTTCTCTTGAGCTTCATCTCCTGGAGTTGGGGGCTAAGGGCCAGAATGGGCAGCTGTGAAGTTGGCGCCACAGTCAACGTAATTGTAGGTCTCCAAGGAACTTTGAGATATGTGGCCAATGTAGGAGATTTTCACTGAAGTTCTGAAAGGCAGAAACAAAAGAGAAAAAGATGATTTTTTTTTTATAAACCAAAAAGTAAGTGGAGTCCTCACAACGTATACCTATACTGAAATATTAAATTATGGGCCAGAATGTTTATATTATTCAACATACAAATACAGAAGCTCCACACTGGACAACGCTCAAGTTAAGCTGCATTCAAAAACCATCGGCAAAGTTCTAGGGCAACATTGTACATATCAATAAAACCATCTCCATTTAACGTAAAGGAGAGGGATCTACCACTGCCAGCATCTTTTACCATTTGCCATGGAGACCAAAGAGGGTAGGAATTAGAAACCAACAAGGTTTGGAGGGGCACAGACTCCTCACCTCGTTTAAATTTCCTGTAACTCCGCTCTTCTCCTTCAGAAGGCCAGAAAATAGTTCATCAAAATGCAAATTTGCTAGATAAGGCAGTGGTCAAGTTCAGAGAGTAATCTGGGACCTAAAAACCAACAAACCCTCTCTATGTTCTTACCAAACCTGGGTTGTTCACTCGGGTGTGTTTATATGAAAGCAATCAGATAAAGGCATTAAATGTGGGAGGAGAGGATTGTTAAATTTTTGGAGAGACTTTTATTATGTGTTAAGACTAATCCAGGATATAAATAACAGTTTGATTGTCTTTTCCAGTTGTTTTTTAAAGAGAAAGCCATAATGCCTGCTTTTGGCAACTGCTATCAAAAATCAGCAGAATTATTAAAGGGGGTTCTGGGATTAAGAAAATGATTTTCTAGTATTGGGGGACAATCACTAAACTAGTTATGAATTTATTATTTGGAAATATAAAACAGAAAAGAGGAATGTTTTCTAACCCAAGAGATACACAGATTTTAAAAAATCCGTAAAAGTTACACACCTCATGAAAATCACAATATTGTGCACTCGGATCTTTGGTAGCGTGCAGAAGAAACTAAAAGAGAAAATCACAAATCTTAAAATAATTTAGAAACTAAATGATTCAAGCAATCTTGAAAACTATTATTCTATATCCAGAACATGGTATAGCCAAATTTAACCTTGAGCAGATTTTATTGCCAAATCTGTGTTTAGCTTTATTTAGGTTATGGATTATTTTTGATACCTAAGGCTTTTGTAAAATCAGTCACAATGTCCTGCAGTATTCAGCTGTCACTTCCAATTATGAAGCTCACTAGCACTGAAACAATTTTAAAAAAATACATCCAGGATATGACTGTACAACATTCAGTATGTATACCATTTAACAATAGCATTAAATAGTAGTATTGACACAGCAACATCTTTTTAGGAATAAATTTTCTTTTGGAACGACTAGGAAAATATTCTACACATACTTTTCAGACTATTCAAACAATTAAAATATTTTTTAAAGGTTGGGTTCTTCCAGTGGTTTAAAGCAATGAGAAAGATTATGGCTCCTGAAGTATCTAGAAGGTACTCCCAATTATTATTATTTTTTTACATGGAAGCCTGCAGGGAAAAAGCTTTTAAATTTATCCAAATGGGAATAAGAAGGGATGATACTTGGAATCTTTGAACAAAAGTGAAGGCTTACACATAAATTATACCCACCCATTGGCCTCTAGCCTAGGAGCTGCCATAGTTCTACTGCATATATAAGATAAGATAGCTTTATCTTTATTAGGGAACCTAGCAATGGCAACTATCTCACAGCAAATATTGTATTTCTTCATTACACGTCAAATGCCAAAAACACAAATTACTCACTATACGTAAGGTCCACCCATTTCAGCTTTCATGGTGAAATTGACCTGGAAAAACACAAGTTGTGAATTAAGTATAAGCCAGCAACAGTAAAGGACTTTGAAGCGTTTGCTTCTTCACAAAGAGGTTGCCATAGTGGATGGTGCCAGTCACAAAAAACCCTCCAAACAACAAGGTACTCATGTCCCCACATACTCTCAACATTCAGATTATCTTTCTCTTTTTTAATGAGGGGAGTGACAATAAATAAGGTCAGGCATTGCATTTTTTTTTTCAGAATAAATATGGGGTCTATTTTAAGTCAAGAGATATTCTTCATTCATATATTTTTTTAAAAATGTAGAGTTAGTCATCTTAGAGCACAATTTTGGGTGGCAACAGATCATGAGCATTTTGGACTTTCTAAGTTTCCCATTTATTGACTTTTCAGTCAAATAATTTTAAAAATACATCTCATATTGCAAGGAGCCAACAGAGGAGTCCATGGATCCATGTGTATTAAAGTTGCCAAGATTGGGAGCCCCTGAGCTACAAGATTATCTGTTCTTACCACACTTAGTCCCTCTCTCCATACATCTTAGTTTCATGTAAAATAATTGCCATACCAGCTGATCACTCAGTGGCTGGATACGGGTAACATTGTTGATTTGTTGGGTCCCAACCACAGTGTTCATGTATTGCACCTGACTGGACAAGTTTGTCACTGCTACAGAATAGAAATTGGAATTCCGGATCCGAAGGGTAGCCTATGGACAGGAGAGAGGAAGGAAAATTGCTGAAGACAGATTTCCAGTTATCCAAGACATCTAACTTTATTAAGGTTAATGCACTGGATCTTACCGTGATGGAAAGAATGACTAGGGAGTTTTTTTCATCAAACCAGACTGTAACCACCTTAATGCCATTGTCATCCACAAGCACTGAATGTGGAAAAAGAAAGAAGACCACCAACCCTGATGCCAGAAGACAGAGCAGCACTGATACAGAGACGTAGAGCTTCCTGCAGAAGACAAGGACAATAGTTCAGGCAATTTGCTGTGCTTGGGTCCTGCAGGCAGATCTTGCTATATATTGCAAAAGATTCCGTGTTCTACTTAGAGATAAAACTGGAAGACCTTCTACTTTAATATTTAATGCATTAATACATCTCAACAATGTATTATTGTTTACCATTTGCAAAATTGCATATCAGACATCGTAAGATCTGGAAAATGAGCTGATTATATAGGGGAATCTACTCAGCCATTCTAAGATGCATTTTAGTTTTTCTGGAGACGCAAATCAAGTTCCAACAAAATATTTCATCCTAGCCTCAAAATAGGCAAATAAGTCAAATACTTTTTGTTTCCCAAGACAATTTGGGACAGGGCCCTATACAACCTTAAGCAAGAATTAGATTTCCCATGCCATGACTAAGACTTCAATCAATTTCCGACTTTAATTTCTAAAATTAAAGGTAAGCCTTCTCTATTTTAATCTTTCTGTTACAAACTACTACTCTTAAAACTACTTTAGCTATTCATACTGATCATTTTCAAATAAGATTTCAGTGAGGAAAATGAAAATTCTAACCCAAATTCTCAATTCCAGTTCTCAACAGCCCCAGTCTATGTAACATATAAGGGGTACTGAAAACTGTTAATCCAGTAACATGCGAAGAATCATCAAGTTCTCAGTCCTGCTTCAATTAAAGCAGTTTTTCTCAACCTTAGCAAGTAGTCTGAACTTCAATTTTGCTAAACAAATAATTCCCTCAACACTGTCAAACTATTTACTAAGTCTGCACTACTATTAATCTTCTCATCGTTCCCATCACCCATCTCCTCCCACTAATGACTGTATGACTGTAACTTTGTTGCTTGTATCCTTATGATTTATATTGACTAGTTCTTAATATGATTTGATTGCTTATTTGTACCCGGACTATCATTAAGTGTTGTACCTTATGATTCTTGACGAATGTATCTTTTCTTTTATGTACACTGAGAGCATATGCACCAAGACAAATTCCTTGTGTGTCCAATCACACTTGGCCAATAAAAATTTTATTCTATTCTATTCTATTTCCAGATTTCCCATCCCAGGCAGCATGTTGGCTGCGGAATTCTGGGAGTTGAAGTCCAGACATCTTAAAGTTGCCAAGGTTGAGAAACTTTAAAATATTCCCTTCATGAAATTTCATTCCCAAAAGTAATACTTCCCACTTCAGTCCATGAAAATGTTTCTCCCCATAGACATGTCAATCAATATTCTTTGTTGTTCAAGGGCATTTCCACATCTAAGATTTAAGTTATTTGAAATGATACCTACTGAAAATAATCATGAACAGACGGAGAGGGGGAGGGGGAGAGAGAAAGAGGGGGGGAGGGAGAGAAGTTCTAAGCTGCACTGAAAAAAATGAAACGTTGCCTCCCATTAAGATGCCAGAATTCACTTGGTAATTATAGGGACAGACTGAAGATAGCAAATTATATTGGTAGTCTGATCACATTAAGTTATAATCCAGAAGCACCCAGATATTTGAGAGATTAAAATGATTTCCAAGCATTCTCAACTGACATGGGTGGGGTTGGAAATACAAGTCGCTTTTTAACTGGATATTCATTTGTTTCATGCCCGCTCAAATTATATATGTTACACAAGAAAAGGAATTAATTATTCCTATATACTTACGTTCTTTGAGGTTTTAATCTTTGATCATGATATGGAATCAAAGCAACCAGTTCGTTAACTTGCTCTGGAGACAAAAGCAATAACAACCATGAGTACCAGCCCCTCTGTGTCATAGTGAGAAAGGACCATTTAGTCTTACTTTAAATGCAGTGTGAGTGGAAGTGAAGAACACATCATTTTAAAAGTCACATTTTTTATTTTCATACCAAGAAAAGACAACATGTAACAAGCTTAGTAAAATGCAGGAACCTCTCTGGAGCACAAAACTATATATTGTCTTCCAAGGGATTTTTAATCTAAATAAACAGATGGTAATAGCTTAAGGAAGATTTTCCTTCATGTGGCAAAAATGAAACAGCTCTGTAAGCCACTGTTTTTGATTATATGCAATATATTACCATGTTTCCCCGAAAATAAGACCCTGTCTTATATTGACAGTATATATCAATATATATACTGAAGTAAGCGCTTGGCCTTATTGCCATGCACTCAAAAGCCCGATTGGGCTTATTATCAGGGGATGTCTTATTTTGGGGAAAACAGGGTAGTGAAACTTTAAGTCTCAGGCACCAGACAAAAGACATTGCATCTAATGTCAGCAGCAATATAAGGTTAACGAGTAAATCTAGGTTGGTTTCACTCATTGTGCTAAGCTGTACACCACAATTTACAAGTCCAAAATAGTAGCATTTCATACCACAAGGAAACCAACACGCCTTAGTGTACTACGTAAACCAGATCTGTCAATGCTTTTACCTGAGGAGGGACTTGATTTCAGGCAGATTAACCCCAAGGGCATTAGTAATTGTATGTGTGATTGTGGCAACAAATGAGGGCAGAGACGGGAGAAAGAGAATCAAGATCTCGAGAAAGTTAAAAGGGATGAGGCCAGCCTTACTTTGCGGGAAAGGGGATTCCATAAAGTGGAGGAAGGACACAGCAGAAAAGCCCTGTCACTTAGGACCCATCAATTAAACATGATCCGCAGGATGGGTAGATGTAATTAGGGAGAGGAAGTCCCCTCATATAACGCAGCCCCATGTCATGTAGATAAGACAAAGTGAGATGGAACAAATTCTCAAAACAGGGCCCTGATGAACTATTCTAGCGATAAGTTTATAGAACTCCATATCAAAAACGATGGCGAGAGTTCTGCCCTGAAACAAAATTTTCCAAACAACCCTAACCCCATAAATAACACCCATTCATTTGACAAGAAAGTGTTGTGGCCCGCCAGCAGCCTGTGCAGCCAGCACCTTTGGAACCTCCAGCACCTCTTGGCAATGTTGAGAAAGGAGGGACTACTCCTTTCCTGAATGCAAGAGCACGCAGGGCTGCCAAGAGGCAGGAAGGTTTACTCTGGAGGAGGTTTCCTCGGGAGTAAGATTGGGGGCTAATTGGCCACTCCCCTAGTCTATTTAAGAACAGTTGCTGGCAAGTTGCAGGAAACAATAGTTTAAACTCGGATCTCTGTCGTGCCTTGTATTGTGAATTCCTGGTTCCCTGCTTTGGATTTCTTCCCAAGAAAGACTCCTGGGCATTTGGTCAAGCCTTCGGACATTCCGTGAGATAACCAGAACTAATTGCCTTTGTTTGGAGCGAAGACTGACTGAAATTACGCCAGCTGCTAATGAAGCCGAATTAGCAGCTGGCTGATGCAAGAAAGTATTGCGTATTTTGATTTGTGTGTTTGTCACTGCTAAGCCAGTTATTAGCAGTGGTTCATTAATTAAACCACGTTCGTTCAACCGTTGTGTGTTGAGACTTTTGTAACTGGGGACAGAACAAGTTGTTCTTCAACTGTTATCATTACACCTCTTGCTAGGACCATGAAATGTTCACGTCCAAAAGGACTCACCATTCAACAAAAGCAGGACACATAAAATTACCTGTGGGAATACAGCCAGTGCCTTGGCAGGAGGGACAGGTGATGCTGTCTCGTCCAGTGAATTCCACATACGGAAACTTGGCAATATCTTCTTCTCGATCTTTATTGGTCAATAAATCCTCATCATTCTCTTTCTGCCTCCTGGAGCAATGGTTACTTGAGTCCACCGAATGGAAAGACCCCATTGCAACTAGTATCCAGGGTAACCCCACATGAAACTAAGTAAAACAGAGGGGGGAAATTTACACAGGAGTAAGAGTCTTCCAACATTAGCACAAATTTCACATGGACAACACAGTCTTAAAAACGCATGCCTTCCAATAATCCAAATTCTGAAGGAAAACATCCAAAAAGATCTGTGACCTATCACAGGATGTGCCTTGGGTTTTTTCTTTTCTTTTTTCTTTTTGGAGGAGGGGGATTCACAGTGGATTATGTTAGTGAAACAAGAGAAGTGATTATCACTGTATAATTATATTAGAAGAGAGGGAGGGAGGTATTCCATTTATCCAAGATTAGCCTAGTCTATAATCCTATTTAGGAACAAGATAAGTATTAGAGTGGGGAAGGACAACCAATGCTTTCCAAAATATTTTGGATTATGGTTACCCATAAACTCAAGAGAGCATTATCAGAATTAAAGTATCTGGAGAGGCCTATATCTGACTAAAGATATACTTCTGGAGCCAGAAAAAGAAGATACAAGAACTATCAACCAGTATCAAGTAATTAGGAATAAAGATTTTATCACATTATGGAAGTTCCCATTTTTTGTCATATGTACACCATTTCATATTTTTACAAGTTATAAAATCAGTGGACTTCGATCTACATGAAATGATACAGCAACTGAAGTGAGTCCCTTTCTGAACTCATTAGACTTTCCTTTGAGGGAAATTCTCATGTTCAACTCTCCTTTGAAGGAATTGAAAGTGTTTTTATTTTCTTGAGAAACCTTCTCCAAATTGGTGTACTCCATGTATTTAGAGACTGCCAAATTGGGAAACGCTGCTTTCAGGCAGGCTGTAAAGGGCATGCGGCAGGGAGGGGGGAATGGTACACTTCTGAGTTCTCTTCAATAAATGAGATAATTAAGATCTTTGGAGGATGGCAGGCACAGCTGAAATTTGAGGAATGTGTCATTTGGTGCACCCCAAATATTGTTCATGATCAGGCACAAAGCACTTACCTTCCAGAAAGTGGCCCTCTTGCTATTACCTTTGCTCTCAACTTGGTCTGTATCATCCAATTTAATTTCCTGTCCATTTTTCTGGGAAAGTAGACCTACTATCAAGCACTATGCTTAACTGCAATCAACACCATTTTCTTTCAAAGGACTACAAATCATTCTGGTACAAGGTGAACCTGATGCTTCACTGCATGCCATATTCTCATTATTGTATTTTATTCAAGAATTGTTTTGAGGTGGGGAAAAACGAAACTTTGATTTTAGGTTTTGCTGATTAGATAGCTTTGTTGTTACAGAAATGGCTAGTATATGAGATTATATAAAAGTAAAAAGTTGAGGGATTTATGTTACTACCTTATTCTACTGCATCAAAAGGAGTCTGGAAGTTAATGCTTTTCTTTTTCTTTTCTCCTTTTCTTTTTTCTCTTCTCCTTTTCCTCCCTATTTTCCCATTATTTTCATTCTTCTTTGTACGTTTTAAAATATTTTAATAAACTGATAAAATATTTAAATTGGGAAAAGAATTGTTTTGAAAGTTAATCTTTTTTTTAAAAAAAGTTAAAATTGGATGAAGCAAGACATTCTGATAAATACTAAGGAAGGTGGCTGCAAGGTAACCACTAACACCACAATGCCTACTTTTGGATTAAGCTCAGCTTTTAACACTTTTAATAGAAAAATAACAATACCAACATTTTTAGGGAATGTTCTCTATTGTAACTCTCATTTAACCACACCTCTACAACAGTGCTAAAGCAGTGCTAATTAGTCATTTTTATTTAAAGAAACTCTAGCACTGAGGCTGAGCCCAAAATATAAATTACATGTGCTGCATCCTAACAACGGTACAAGCAATCTGAGGGAAAGTTCATACTGAAGGTGTGACCCAAATAATGCCATCACAATGCACAGGAAAAGAGTTGGGTGAACCAACAATCTGCGTGTGGAATTCTGCAACTTGGGAGTTGCAACTGAAGAAACGCAGCTGCTGTAGATACAACACAGCTTCTATTACAAAATGAATGAAGAAGAAAAACCACATGGACCTTTCAACCAAACACCCTCCAAAGACAGACAAAGAGCAGACCCAGTCCATTCTTCTGCCTGAAAAACAATACTTCGATTGTAAACTTCCCCCCCCCCCCCGTTAAGCCCGCCCACTGCATCACTGCAGGAAAATTTAGGACCACAACTGGCAGAGACTACAGCTATCAATATTTCACAAACAATTAAACGTTCCACTGACCGAAGGGGCAGAATTCCAGTAAGAATTAATTTCTTTCTCAATGCTAGGACTGTCCCGTAAAACGTGCTTGGGAATTCAATTACCTCAGCTCTGGTCTCCTCCTGATACGCTAGGCTACAGCAACCTTCATCCTCAGAGTGGAACAACTACTATGACTACTAATACAGGTAGCCTTTGATTTACGACCACAATTGACTGTTGCTAAGCCAGACAATTGTTGAGTTTTGCCCCATTTAAGGAACTTTCTTGCCAGAGTTGTTAAGTGAATCACTGCAGCGGTCAAATTAGTAACACCGTTAAGAGAGTCCGTCTTTCCCATTGACTTTGCTTGTCAAAAGGTTGCAAAAGGTGATCGCATGACCCAAGGACACGGCAACCGTCATAAATACGAGTCAGTTGCCAACCATCTGAATATTGACTACATGTTCATAGAGAGATGTTGCAATGGTCAGAAGTGTGAAAAATGGTCCCAAGTCACTTTTTTCAGTGCCGTTATAACATTGGTCACTAAATGAACTGCTGCAAGTCGAGGACTGCCAGCAATAGCAATAGCACTTAGACTTATATACCGCTTCATAGTGCTTTACAGTCCTGTCTAAGCGGTTTACAGAGTCAGCATATTGCCTCCAACAATCTGGGTCCTCATTTTACCGACCTCCGGAAGGGATGGAAGGCTGAGTCAACCTCCGCAGTATGAGCCTCCATATTCAGCCGTAATACTGACTGGAGAACCCCCAGCCCGTTCCTGCAATCACAAGAAGCCACCGTCACAGGTTGCTGTGAAAAGCTACCAGAAAACCTTTACTTCCTTAGAAGAAAGGCAGGCTCAGGGGCATATAAATAAAAACAAACTTGCTTTGCTTTGCAGTCTATGCAACTGGATACAAACTGCCTTTAAGGACGTTCAGTTGTTGCAGTTGCTGCTGCTATAACCACCGTCCCTATTTGCCCCCCCCCCTCACTTAACTTCTGGGAGCCCCTCCTTGCTGGTAAGAAAACACACGGACAGCTCTCCTCCCCAGTCTCTCATTACCATCATTAAACCTTGGTCTCCCACCCCGCAAACCAACCTGCAGCCGCCGAAGCAAACTCTCACTGCCGAAGCCTCTCTTCTCTCTTTAGAATGTTGTCGCTACGGCACCTTATTGCGTCACCGTGCGGAACTCTCCCTCCCCGCACCTTTCTCAAAGCAGCAGGACCGACGCGAAGGCAGCCACAGAATTTCAGCCGCGGCGCCTGCTACCGACTGCGCATGCGAGGCGCGGAAGTGTGGGAGCGGGGCAGGCAGGCTGTGCTCTTAGGCGTGCGCCGGGCGTCGCAGCGTTCCGTCACGTGAACGCTACTGCCTGCGGACGTGACCCTGGGGGCCTTTTCCCTTTTGTCTGCGTAGCTTTTGTATGCCGCTTACCCTACGGACCGGGCGGTGGCGGCTGTCTTCGCGCGATTTACCAGTAACGACGGCAAAGCGAAGGTCTTTTTAAGCGCCTCGTGTAAACCAGCTCATCATCTCAAACCGCGGGAGATCGGCTTATTCGCGGTCTACCTACCGTTTTGCTTGAAGCTCGGCATCGTTGATGTAACTTGCAGAGGTCTTCAAACTTGGCAACTTTAAGACTTGTGGACTTCAACTCCCAGAATTCTAGGAGTTGAAGTCCACAAATCTTAAAGTGCCAAGTTTGGGGATCCCTGAACTAGAGTGTTGTTGCTGCAATGCCTAGAATGTCTATGGAGACTCTCAGTCATCCAGGTCATGGTTGTCCCCAAGGTGCTTTTTCAAGAGGCAGCTGGACTTTTTCTTTGAAGACGTTTCGCTTCTCATCCAAGAAGCTTCTTCAGCTTTGACTGAATGGTGGGCAATGGAAGGATTTATACTCCCTGTAAAAAAAAGCCCTGTCACGTAGGATGACCATCCATCTGCAAGGAGTATAAATCCTTCCATTTCACTCCATCCAGTCAAAGCTGAAGAAGCTTCTTGGAGGAGAAGTGAAACATCTTCAAAGAAAAACAAGGGAAGTCCAGTTGCCTCTTGTAAATAGCACCTTTGGGACAATGCCCAGAATGGATCTCAGAGCATTGTTTGCGGAAGCTAGGCTTCCGTTCCATCCCACATCTTAAATAGAAAAGGTTTTATTTTTAAAAGTGGGAAGTTGCCAGTTTGGTCTAGTAGTGGTTAAGGCGCCTGATTAGAAACCAGCAACAGACTTGGTTTCCTTGGGCATGAAAACCGGCTGGGTGACTTTAGGCCAGGCGAATGACTGTCTCAGCCCAGTCCACCTCACTGAATTGTTGTGGTGAAAACTGAAAGAGGAAGGAATATTAGTTATGTTTGCCATTTTGAGTTATTTATAAAAATAACAATAAAGATGGGCTATAAATAAATACCATGCTGAAGGACTCCATTCTGAATCTCTATGACTTTTTAGGAGAAAGGAAATTAATAAACTGGTGGCGTCCCCTTGCCATAAATACATTCTAGAAATTATATAGGAGAAAATTGACGGCTGTCATGTTGCATTCTGGTAAACTAGAATCAATGTGGGGTGACGCTAATATGATTTCTATTTTGACTGCTTTTGTTTTGTAACACATGGTCTTATTGTTCTGCTATTCTCATAGAATTTGAATGTGGCCCTGGTGAAAATTGTTTTGAGAATAGGCAAGCCACACAGTAACTAACAAATTTAACCATAATATCTCAGAATTTGAAATATGCCTAGAGGTCTAAAAAGAACGGGGACCACTGTTTTAGCATGTCTGATCACAGCTTTTAACAAGTATGTAATGGCACTAATATGCTGCACCTGTTCCATGCCCTCCCTCCAGCTGTTCCAAGCATTCTATTTGCTGCTTGTATAAGATCCAGCATTAACTTAACCTTTGTTTGCAGTAGACAATAATTTGGGTTTGCATGAAGAATGAATCATACATTTAATTGCATTGACTAGATTTGTAATGAAAAAAGGACTTAAACTGATACTCACACTTAATGACTGTTGCAGCTTCTCCACAGTCACGTGATCAGAATTGGGGTGCTTGGCAACTGGCATTTACAACGGTTGCAGCATACCAGAGTCGCGTGATCCCTGTTTGTGAACTTCCCAACCGGCTTTCCACGATCAATGGAGGAAGCCTGGATTCGCTTAATGACCATATGATTCATTTAGCAACTGCAGTGGTTTGCTTAACTGCTGCAAAAAAGGTTTGAGATGTGTCTCACTAAAGATTCACAATGGAAATTCTGGTCCCAGTTGTGGTGGTAAGTACCTCTGCTAAAATGATGTTGATTGGTTTATGGCTGCTCATGCGTATGTGAAACAGTCACCTTGCTTTCTCTGATTCTAGCTAAAATCTAAAATCTGTGTTTTCCCTGGTACTTATTTCCTAAACAAAGGGAGGTTTGCTAGCAAGTCAGTTATGCAGGGAGAATTTTATAAATATATTCCCATTCTGCCAGACTTCTCTAGCAATGATTCAAAAGACAAAAATATGAGGAGAGGAGAGACAGACACTATAATACAGTGATGGTGAACCTATGGCATGCGTGCCACAGGTGGCACGCGGAGCCATATCTGAGGGCACACGAGGTGTTGTCCTGTGTCAGCTCCAGCACACATGCACGCGCTGGCCTGCTGATTTTTGGCCTTCTTTTTGGTCGTTTTCGCTCTCGCCAGGCTTCAGGAAAGCCTCCTGAAGCCTGGGGACGGCGAAAAATGGCCCAACGGGCCTACTTGAAGTCTGGATGCTTCAGTGAGGCCTGTGCACATGCACGGGGGGGGGGCAGCACGGGGGGGTTGTGCGAATGTGCGGGGGGCAGCACAGGGATTGTGCATTGCATTATGGGTGTGGGCACGCGCGCGTGCGCTATTGCCCACGCGCGCACCCTTTTGGCATTTGAGCCAAAAAAGGTTCGTCATCACTGCTATAATAATATATAACACAATATATTATAAACATATTTGTTTCTCTTCTGTAAGATTTGGCAAATTTAGCATATTTTGAAAGGATTCGTTTTATATGCTAATTTCAAATTTAGCAAGTAGTGTTCACTTACTTGATAAATTCTAATCCAGTGAATTTAACAGTGAGTCCCCCTCGTCTGAATCCAGTGCTACACCACTTGCAGCCACTGCTTCCCACTGTGATAGTTGGCCTGTGTTACGTGTGCAGAAATCTGTACATTTGAGATTTTCCTTTAAGCTAACATTTTAGATACCTTCCTTTACATTATGTAAAAAGAGAAAGCAGACATGTCAACTAAATATTTTTTCCCATTATTTATGCAATGTTACTCATTTTTATTCAAATACCATATATAGTATACATGAATGTCAGTGCTATGTAGGATTTAAACCAGTGTTTTTCAAACTTGGCAAATTTTAAGACTTGTGGACTTCAATTCACATACAGTAATTCTTGGTGGGGAATTCTAGACATTAAATTTCCAGGTCTTAAAAGTTGCAGAAATTGAGAAACACTGAGTAGAGCTAAGGAAATATACATTCCTGCCAGCCATAAAGCATTCTAAGTGGTTTTATATTAGTAATAAAGTCACAATCATGCCTAACAATATTATTGGGGGGGAAGAGATAACTATACGGACATTATTGCATGCTGAGCTCCTTGAAGGTATCTATAAAACAATTTTAAAAAGTCACAATTTGCAAAGGAGAAATGATATTAGGATGCCTCTGTGAAGATGGGCAGTTTTAAAATTTGATAAACTAAATAAACTAAATATGTTTTTATGTCAGTTCTTTCAGATGTCTTAGACTGCAGCTTCCATCATCTCCAACCAGTATTTTCACATACTGACTTTGGCCGTGATGGGAATTATTGTCCAACATCCAACATTAACTTAGATGGTTTTACAAAGATAGTTCTATTAAGGGTTATTGCCTACAATCCCTAAAACTAGATGAAGAGAGACCAATTAAATGAGTCAAAATATTATACTCATTCATTTCTTCCTCGAGGAAAATGATCCCGAGCTGCTGAATGATACCATCTGCTGAAACTTCCCAAAAAGAGATAAAGTTATATTTTAAATCTCTGCATCTTAGCTGAGCAATTCTTTTGGGTTAAGAATCACATTTAACTAGGTTTTTATTTCTTTGAGGGACACTATGAATAGAAAAGTATTGCAGTGCAAGCTACATTATGTATCTCTTAGTGAAACAGAGTCTCTTTTTCTGCACTTGGATTTGGGGTTTTTCGTTATTGTTAGCTGTGTTGTAGGGCTTATAATACAGGTTTTGTGTGGTTCACACCTCAAAACTTCATCAGCCAAATTTAGCAGCATGGTCAGGCGGCAGAGAAATGATACTTTATCCATCCTGCTACAGGGAATTAAATCCCAAAGCTGTCACTTCATATTCCCCAACATAGATTCCCTTTATAAGTCCAATTTTTCCATCCATTCATTCACCATGCAATTGCTGGATCTCTCTCTCTCTCTCTCTCTCTCTCTCTCTCTCTCTCTCTCTCTCTCTCTCTCTCTCTCTCCCTCTCCCCCCTCCCTCCCTCCCTCCCTCCCGTTGAATTCTTAATTGATTCCTTTATATCTGTCAGACCAGATAGGAAACCAATATTATGAGTTCTAATACTACCTTTATTGCAAAGTTACAGTAACAGAATCTTGAAAATCCGAAACACTTCTCCCTTCCCTTCCCTTCCCTTTACTTTCGGGAGAACTAGGGAGAGTTTTTTGTGAGATGCTTTCTCCACTTCCATTCCTGCTATGGGTTAACAATCTTATCCAATTGTTGTCCTGGCTGTATTTATTTACCACGATCTCTCAAATATTGTTCAATATTTTAGGCAAATCCTTAAAAGTCATTCAGTAATCCCAATGAACTAACTATACTCATTTATCTACTTTGTAAATGCAGATATTTTGTGCCACTGATTTCTTCTACTTTGTGCCATAGATTTCTTCTAAGTAAACTATATATGTAATAGCGGTCCCAAATGTGGTGCCCTTCAGGTGTGTGGAACTACTTTTATAATAATCGCATTGTTATGTTGAGTGGAAATTTTAAGTATCATAATTCCAACTTCTAGACATCACCAATTGCCTTAGAAAGAGTGAAAAATAATAACCAACTTGCCTGCCCATCTTTAACCGGAAATGAATATTTATATCAGTTGCAGTTTCCTTACATTTCACTAGATGGCTCCAGATGCCAGGGGAAAGCCTTTGAGTAAAATCAGGCCTTCCTTTCTCATGTTTTTAGTTCCATCAGATGTTGCTGAATTCCAAGTTCGAAAATTGCCAGAATGGCCAATGTTGAGAATTGTAACATTTGGAGTGTTCCCATGTTGCACCCAGAGATCGAAAGAAATGTCTATAAAATGCAATTGTATCAGCTATCTCAGTATCAAATGAAAGTTCTATTTCTTTCGGTCTTCCTATGTAAAAAATGTAAAAAAAAAGTATCAGAATAAACACTGACATATATCAAAGGATCTTTCTATTCCCTGCTACCATTTTTAAACTGAAAAGGGATTGCTTGCTTATTTAATTGATCAATCTCAGCAGCTATTCTAGGTATACTGTATAATTATGAATGAAACAATAAGGCAAGAGATTGCTAAAACACAACAAGAAAACAACCACAGTAAGCTACACACCATAAAGTGTAGATCAATAGACAGGGTCACAAACCACTCTGACCTAAGGCCTGCTGAAACAGGCCTGTGTGGCTTTCTAAAAACACAACAGGATTGGAGCCACATAGATGAAGTTGGAATACTTTTCCAGAGAATATTGTAGTTGCATTGATCACAGAGGAGGGTTATCTCTGAAGTCTCACAACCACTTCAAGGTTGGGCTTAAAAGTGTCCTAATCCTGCAAGAACTTAACCAGGTGGGGAGAAATAGCTAAAGGAGGGCAGTTCCATAAATATTTGGCACTGGGCCACAAAGAACTTAATAACCAGCACCTTGATTTGCACCTAAAAACTAACTGGTTACCAGCAGAGGTTTTACATGGAAGCAATATTTACTATCCTTACTTACACCACTGCCTTCTATACCGGCCCTAGTTTCTGAATGGTTTTGAAGATCTTTGTTGTATTTGTGTCTGCAGCAATTCTATGAAGCAGGTTATTGTTGGTCTCATTTCCAATCGATCTGAGGCTCAGAATTAGCTAGCTTTAAGAAAGACTGCGGGATTGTTAAGCCTGTTCCTTTACATGCGCAAAGAAACATAGTTTAATGATATGGGCAATAATAACTAGAGTTATAGCGGCATAAAGGTCCATTTAAGCTACTATTCTATAATCATTATAGCATTAATATAGTTTTACTATCATAACCTCTGTAGTAACTTAGATACTTTTATTATGATGTCCGCTTCTGTGGACTTGAACCAACATCACAAAATGCAAATTTTCATTGGACTCCAATGCTGTATCCTAATCAGTGATCATGCACCTTTCCTGTACAAATTTGCTGCACTGAATAGAAAAATACACTTCCATCCCCATGTTTGGCCAAGTAAAACCATTTATAAAGGGGAAGACACAAGATAGTCCAAGTTAAGGTGCTTCAGTTTACTGAAGATACTTGGTTTTTCTCTTTTTTTTCTTTTTTCAAGAATGATCTGATCATGGAAGAAAAGGAAAGAAATGCGAGAAACCAGTATAAAAGTATAATAATTCACAAGAAGAGAGAGTAGATATACAGTATGTGTCTCCTAAGGAAAAGAACATAATTACAAGGGAAAAAAGATCTGGAAGCTACTTGGACCAGAATGAAAAGAATTACAGAATGTGACAGAAATGTGTCAGAAGTGTGAAAAGAGGTGTTTCATAGACTGATGAAATGGAAGAGGCTCTGGATAATGTGGAAAAACAGACATTAGAGAGTGATGGCTACAAATATGAGGGAAATATAGTTGCAATGCATTTAATAAAAGAGCAAAAATGGTTAAGGTTTAAAAAGGCAAAGAAAATAGAGAGTGATTTTGATGGAAATATCAAAAATCTCCCATGCTGGCTGGGGGATTCTTGAAGTCCACATATCTTAAAATTGCCAAGGTTGAAAAACACCCATGTGGACTAATGAGCTCAGCTAGAGAGTTGAAAATAAGAGTACATGGGAAAACTCAAAGCTATCAGGGACACCGAGGTCTTTACGAGAATAGCTTGTTTTTCTGAAAGGTAAAGAATTCAAAAATTATAAGAGCAATACTAGAAAAACCCTCTGAGGACATAGTTGCATGACCGAATTTTTCGCCTGAAAGAAATCCATCATATTCTAAAAGACTACCTCTGTTCTCTTAATGATTGTATGTATCAATAGGATACATTATTAATAATACTTTGCATAAGTGTGAATTATACTAAAGTGAAATGTTGCTCTTGTGCTTATTGCAATCCTGCAATATAGGAATCATCATTCTGACCTTTGAGGGGAGTATGGTCAGTTGGAGAAGGAGGCTCTACTCACGGTCATTCATGCCCTCGTCACCTCTAGATTGGACTACTGTAATGCGCTCTACATGGGGCTACCCTTGAAGAGTATTCGGAGACTTCAACTGGTGCAAAATGCGGCTGCGCGTGCTGTGGTGGGTGTCTCAAGATACACCCATGTAACACCCATACTCCGCCAGTTGCATTGGCTGCCCATTGGTCTCCAGGTGCAATTCAAGGTGTTGATCATAATCATTAAAGCCCTACATGGCTTATGTCCAGGTTATCTTCGGGACCTCATCCTACCTCATACTTCCCTTCGACCGGTTAGGTCCCACAGAGTGGGTCTCCTCCGGGTCCCGTCAGCCAAACAATGCCGGCTGGTGGGGCCTAGGGGGAGGGCCTTCTCTGTAGGGGCACCTGCTCTCTGGAACCAACTACCCCCAGAGATCCGAATTATCCCTACCTTGCTGGCCTTCCGAAAAGTCATCAAGACATGGCTCTTCCTGCAGGCGGGGTGATTTTGTGACAACTTTTCCCCATGTCTGCATAGTTTTCTATGTCTTTTTAAACTTTTTGTAAATTGTTTTTAATAATTTTACTGTTTAGTTGTTCTTTAAAATGTTGTACGCCGCCCTGAGTCCTCAGGGAGTAGGGCGGCATAGAAGAGCACTAATAAATAAATAAAAATAATAAATAAATAAAGTTTCACAGAATAGTCCCTTCATTCTATGCATAACAATGTTGTACACAATATAGGTTAAGAGTGACAGAAACAAATGCTAATTCATGTTTCAACTGGATAATTCATTCCTGAGGCTGCTCAACTTTTCTCTTTAACGCTGGAACATATTTGGAATTGGAAGGAATTAGGTTTTGAATTGAATAAACTTGCTATTTATTCTGTGTCTGAAAATGAAAAATATGGAGAAATTCTCTTCGGAGAATTTGTTGGCAGTGTTGTGTTTATGATCCATGGCAGGCTCCATGGCTTGGCCAGCTCACTTTTATTTCCTATTTTCAGCCTTCTGAATATGTTGTTGGGTAAACAGCCCAACCACTGCTTGCAATCCAAAGCTAAAGATAGAAAATTACAGAGACAGCTGCCAGAGGAAAACATTGGATCTAGAGCAGAGAAAGCAAGTTGCCAAATTTCAAGTAGTTATTTAGAAAGAAACATGATGGCGGTGAAAGTGAGTTTATTTATTTATTTAGCATATGGCATACAATGTCAGAGAAATCTACACATGGTAGACACAATGTGTAGAGAGCCGAGGTGGCGCAGTGGTTAAATGCAGCACTGCAGGCTACTGCTAGTTCAGCAGTTCAGCTGTTCAAATCTCACCAGGCTCAAGGTTGACTCAGCCTTCCATCCTTCTGAGGTGGGTAAAATGAGGACCCAGATTGTTGGGGGCAATATGCTGAACTCTGTAAACCGCTTAGAGAGGGCTGTAAAGCACTATGAAGCGGTATATAAGTCTAAGTGCTATTGCTATTGCTAATATAGTCCTGACAGCCTAGATTGCTAGTTTATTTTGTTTGGCGCTTGTAAGACTATTCATAGTGCACTGCAGGGGGCAAAGTAGCTTTATACAAATTAGCTAGCGGCGCTCGGGTTGCTGGCTCTTCCAGGCTCCTCCACCGGTCTCACCTCGCCTTCTGTTGCGATGCCTCGTGTTCAACCAGGTCCAGGACCAGCTTCCACTCTCTGCACACACGCACGCAAGTAGGTTTTTCCCACTGAAGTGGTACCCATTTATCCGGTCGCAATATTACATGCTTGTGCGCAGGAGCTAGAAATCGAGCAATGGGAACTCACTCCGTCTCACAGAGCCGGGCTCGAACCGCCAGAGTTGCAGACCATTTCTGGCCAAAAGTTCCAGCATTATTAAACCACTGCGCCATTGCATCCCCTAGTGAAAGTGAGTGTGATAAAAAGATAGACATTCAGGTGGCAGCTCTCTTCGTAGTAGATAAGATTACTTAGAGCAGACTTCCCTAAATTTGGAGGTTCAGCTTCTAGAATTCTACAGTGGCAGGGAGACTTCTATGAATTCTAGGAGTTAACTTTTCTAAATGGAAAAGTTGGTTTGAGCAGCACAAGGTGCTGTTGGTGGAGAATGACCAAGATGCCTTCCATTTCTTCTTACAAACCTACCCCAAAGAGGATAGAAGGGCAGGTCAGCAGCAGGTCTGGCTGAACAAGTGTCAACAGCAAGAACAATTGCCTGGGTTGGCAGGAAAACAGGAAAAGACATGTTTCAGTCCTCAAACACCTACCGTATTTTTGGGACTATAAGACGCACTTTGTTGTCTCCCAAAAGGGGGTGAAAATGTCTGTGTGTCTTATAGACCGAATATTGCTGAAGCCCCGCCCATCCACCGGCAGTTTTTTTTGGCCTCTGCACACTCCGTTTTCGGGCCTTTTTTCGGCCTTTTTCAGGCCTTTTTTTGGCTTGTTTTGGGGGCTTTTTTCAGCCCGTTTTTGAGGCTTTTGGGTGGCCATTTTCGATGCTTTTTTCGGGTTGCTTTTGAGGCTTTTTTCGGGTTATTTTTGAGGCTTTCTCCGGCCCATTTTTGAGGCTTTTTTGGAGCTGTTTTTGAGGCTTTCTCCGGCCCATTTTTGAGGCTTTTTTTGGGCTGTTTTTGAGGCTTTTTTGGGCTGTTCCCCCCCCCCCGAAAAACAGGCCGAAAAAGCCCCAAAAGCAGGCCAGAAAAAGCCTCAAAAACAGGCCAGAAAAAGCCTCAAAAACAGGCCAGAAAAAGCCTCAAAAGCAGGTCGGAAAAAAGCCTCAAAAATGACCCGAAACCCCCCCTCAAAAACGGTCCAAAACCCCCCTCAAAAACGGCCTGGGAAAAGCCTCAAAATCTGGCCGAAAAAAGCCTCAAAAATGGGCATAAAAAAGGCTGGAAAAGGCCCAAAAATGGGTCGCACGGAGGCAAAAACTTTTTTGTTGTTTTCCTCTTCAAAATTTAGGTGCGTCTTATAGTCCAAAAAATACAGTATATCCCTCGAGTGAATGCTTTGCATGACTGAGGGCTGGGTGTGCAAAAAGAAAGAAAATAGAAGGGGAGGAGTCCGGAAAAGCAATGTGCCCCCATTCTTGTCCCTGGCATCGTATGCTTTGGACTTGCTCTTTTGTCTAGTGTTGTGGAAAATAGTATTATGTATGACGAATAAATCATCCCCTTCCCCAATACTCTTTCCTCAGGAGAAATAAGTTATCAGCTCAGCCATAAAATATTGAGACCCAGGAATGTTGATTGGGACACTGGTAAGCCAAGTGGCTAAAAGAGAATGCCTAACAAAAAGCAACATGCCCACAGTATAGGTAGCCCTCAACGTACAACCACAACTGAGTCCAAAGTTTCCATTGCTAAGTAAGACTAAGTGAGTTTTATCCTATTTTACGACCTTTCTTGCCACTGTTGTTAAGTGAATCACTGCAATTGTTAAGTAATATCCTTCCCCTGTCCCAGCAGGTGCTGCTAAACCAGTCTCTTAATCAATAGTGATCGATAAGGTATATATTATAATTAGCATAAATCTATATAATAGGGTAACAGTCCTGCTTTTCTTTAGATTAGACTTTACTGCCTCTGGTACCATAATAAAGCAATTTGTGATTCAGTGAAATAATCTGTCTTTTCCCTTTATTGTTTGTATTATGTTTTTGTGCCCTTTCTAGTTTTGTAGGCCAACTAGGGTCCATTGGAATTGGGCAGCTAGTAAATATAAATAATAATTTATTAAAGAACTCTTTAAAGAAAATTATCCTCTCCTAGACTGTAACAATTTCTTCTTGCATGAATGTAGCCTTCAACAGAAGAAAAATTACCCACTCCTGTCACGTTGTGAATTGCAGTTTCGCTAGTTGCACTTCAGTTCTTAATTTCAAAATTAATTTTATACCATGAAGAAAGTATGTTGTTTGTAACTGGCCTTGTTCTCTTCTTAAAGCTAATAAGCACTGCTGAAAAAAGATTTCTGTGGATAGCCAAGGGCCTAACTGCAGCTGTAATGTTGAAACTAAAGCCAGGTTTTTATGCATTTTATTTACTTTGTATAATACCTCTCCCTCAGAAGACTGAGCTGCTCTTGGGGTTCACTACAAAGAGTAATTAATTGTCCATATATCTATAGTACACTTTTCAGAAAGGTGCTGGACTAGAAACCAGGAGACTCTGAATTCTAATCCTGCCTTAGGCATGAAAGCTTTGGGCCAGTCACTCCCTCAGCTCAACTCCCCTCACAGGGTTCTTTTGGGGGGGGGGGGGGTGAAGGAATATTAGTTACATTTGCCACCTTGAATTACTTACAAAGTAATGAAGAAAGGATACATATCTAATATTTCAGATATTTATTTATCTAATAAATAAATTTAAAAACAGCATTCTACATGGGTGCTGCTCAGTGTTTTTTTTCAAACCTGGCAACTCTATGAACTTCAACTCCCAAAATTCTCTAGCATTTTATAAAGTAAAAGCATTAGCAGTATTTTCTTAAGACTGTTTACAAAAATGTCACCAAGGGGAGGTATATTTTTTTAAAAAATCAACAGGAAAAAAAACTCAATAGAAAATATACTTTAATGTTTTAAATAACATTTAAATATGTTCAAGCATGTTCAAATAACATCACTATGTTTTAATATATTATGTGTAATGTATGTTTTAATATATATTACATTAAAATAGCATAAGGGAATACAGGATCGTGAGTATTAATTGAATCTTCTTTATCACAGCTGAGTTTAAGTATTATCCATCAGTCCTTCAGGTGGCAAAAAAACTATTGCATATATTTGCAGATAAGCCAACCCATGAATTTTTAACCAAAATACTATGAACAATGTGCCATCCATAGGTGAACCAACCAGCTTTTTTAATGAAATGTTGGTTAAAAATTCAAGGATCAGTTTAGGCTTATCCACAAGTACAGTATATACCGGAAATACTTGAAAAAACTATTACTGTATATTCAGGGATAAGCCCACTCACAGATAAGTGGAACCTGATTTTGGGGGTGCCTTTGGGCACCTACAATTCTTGGCACATCTGCAAGCATATACGGTGTGCTGGCATAAAATTTGAGATCCCCACCATCAGTCCCTATCTTACCATAGGAAGGTGTCCCCAAATGGTTTTCTCTTACTTAGGGTGTGCAGGACATATTAAGGAATTGGTATTGCACCTAGTTCTAGTTTTTCCCCTTCCACTAAACATCAGTAGCTGGCAGGAGAACATCTGCCAATCACTCTCTTTAACTTGAATAGGGCTAAAGTGGGACTTGGGGGATATTTTGATAGATGACTAGACTGTCAGACATTCTCTGGTTTACTTTTGTGTGTGTGTGTGTGTGTGTGTGCAAGTGTTTTGAATGGCTGCATTTCAGGAGAGCCTGACTATCAGCTGATAGAGAGATGGATCGAATTGGACTGTTCCAGAAGAGTACTAAATGTACATTCAAAAATAGCATGAATGACAGCTGGTAGGCTAAAAGGGGAGCTTTGCCATGAAGCAGCAAAGAGAAACAAAAGGAAAACTCTCCTACTTCACACTATAAGACCCCACTTCTGCCACCCCTAGTTAGATTCTGGTTGGGCTGATTCAGGTTTCTGAGCTGCAGGTTGACTTGGAATTCTGGCAGGTGCAGAGAGATTCTGGTTTGAAAGAAATGGATTCTGCCACTAAGCGGGAAAGTGGGGTGTCCTGTATCAATTTGACATGGTCAAGAGATACTGGGCTGATCCACTCCCAGAGGTTTCATGACAGAATGGCCTGCAAAGCACATCAGAGCGTATCTACAGCAAAACTTATATTGGAACAATTCTATTTTAACACCATTACATCTGAGGATGACTTAAATTCGTCTCTGGTAAGAATTGGGGATCAGATGAGATTCATGTCTTCAGAACACAGCAGAAAAAGAGTTTGCCAGAGCTCGTTGCAGTTAAATGTAGGTGAAGAAAAGGCTTTTAGATGTGTTTAGGGGGGGGAAATCCAGAGTTCTCTGAATGATAGTTCTGGCAAAACTATCAGACTCCTAAGTGGAATCACTGTGTTTATTAAAACTACTAGAATGACAGACCTATCATCCAGACACTGATGGCTTTATTTACATTGCTTATAGCCCACTCCAGTCCTGAAACATTTGTTCCTTAAATACTTGGTGAGAAGACCAAAACTGAGGATATTTTATTCTAAGAGCCGAGGTGGTGCAGCGGTTAGAGGCAGGTACTGCAGGCCACTTTAAGCTGACACTGATCCGCAGGTCAGCGGTTCAAATCTCACCGGCTCAAGGTTGACTCAGCCTTCCATCCTTCCGAGGTAGGTAAAATGAGGACCCAGATTGTTGGGGGCAATATAAATAAACATTGCTTAGTGGTGTAAACCGCTTAGAGAGTGCTTGCACTGTGAGGCGGTATATAAATCTCACTAAATAAATAAATAAACACAGTACTTTCTTATGGGACTTTACATAACATTGGATTGACCGCTATAATTTGGGAAGCAAGATGTTAGAATGAATCGGTCATTCTGTCTGGTTCTGCAACCCAACAAGGCAGACACAGACTTCAGAGGATAATTAGAACTGCAGAAAGAACAATTACTACCAACCTGCCTTCCATTGAGGACCTGCATACTGTACGAGTCAAAAAGAGGGCTGTGAAAATATTTACTGACCCCTCGCATCCTGGACATAAATTGTTTCAACTCCTACCCTCAAAACGATGCTATAGAGCAGTGGTTCCCAAACTTTTTCAGTCCACCGCCCCCTTGGTGCTACAAACTCATCCTCACCGCCCTCACCCCACCCCCTCAGGTGGGCATGGCTTAGTGGTCAGGTGACCGGGTGGGCGTGGCCAACTTGTAAAGTGTGGTGAAACTCACTTAACAATGCTCTTGCTTAGCAACCAAAATGTTAGGCTCAATTGTGGTCATAAGTCTTTCTTTCGTTCTTTCTTTCTTCTCTACCTTCCCCCTTCTTTCTTTCTTTCTGTCTTTCTTCCTACCATCTTTCTTTTTCTTTCTTTCTTTTCTTTCTTTCTGTCTGTCTTCCTTCCTTCCTACCATCTCTTCTTTCTTTCTGTCTGTCTGTCTGTCTTCCTTCCTACCTACCATCTTTTTCTTTCTGTCTTCCTTCCTTCCTACCATCTTTCTTCCTTTCTTTCTTTCTTCCTCCCTCCCTCCCTCTTTCTTTCCTTTTTCTTTCCTTCTTCCCTCCCTTCCCTTCCCTCCCTTCTTTTTCTGTCTATCTTCCTTCCTTCCTACCATCTTTCTTTCTTTCTGTCTTCCTCCCTCTTTCTTTCCTTCTTCCCTTCCTTCTTTCTTTTTCTGTCTGTCTTCCTTTCTACCATCTTCCTTCCTTTCTTTCTTTTTCTTTCTTTCCTTCTTCCCTCCCTCCTTTCTTTTTGTCTGCCTTCCTTCCTACCATCTTCCTTCATTCCTTCCATCCATCCATCTTTCTTTCTTTCTTTTTCTTTCTTTCCTTTTTCTTTCCTTCTTCCCTCCCTCCTTTCTTTTTCTGTCTATCTTCCTTCCTACCTACCTACCATCTTTCTTTCTCTTTCTTTCTTTCTGTCTTCCTTCCTTCCTCCCTCACTCACTCACTCACTCTTTCTTTCTTTCCTTTCTTTCCTTCTTCCCTCCCTTCCCTTCCCTCCCTTTCTTTTTCTGTCTGTCTTCCTTCTTTCCTACCATCTTTCTTTCTTTCTTTCTTTCTTTCTTTCTTTCTTTCTTCCTCCCTCCCTCTTTCTTTCTTTCCTTCTTCCCTCCCTCCTTTCTTTTTCTGTCTTCCTTCCTTTCTACCATCGTTCTTTCTTTCTCTTTCTTTCTTCTTTCCTCCCTCCCTCTCTCTTTCTTTCTTTCCTTTTTGTTTCCTTCTTCCCTCCCTTCCCTTCCCTCCCGCCAGCCGTGGCCAGGCCGCCTCCGTTCACCCAGGCTGATGGCTTGGTAAGCGTTCTCCGGGTCGTGCACCAGGTCGCAGAGAGCCATCAAGACCAGCTGCCGCGTCAGCAGCTCGGGGTGCTGCAGCTCTTCATTGAGCTTGGGGAGGCCTCGGCGGCCGAAGGCCACAGGCGCCTTGGTGGGGTCGATGTCGGGGGGCAGCTGGGCCGAGATCCGCGGGTGCTCCATGCCGGAGGGGAGCCTGCCGAATTGCACGCGCCGGGTTGCTAGGTGACAGGGACGTCGGGCGGGAAAGTCCGCGCACGTGCAGGTTCCGCAGCAGGGCCTTCCTGCGGGTCTGCGAGCGCTTGCCCGAGCAGCTTCAGGAGCAGTTGGCTTCCCTCGTCACTGTGCCATGCTCAGTACCTAGCAATTGTAACTCCATCGCATTCCACGCTTTTGGGTGCAGGGCAGCCCATTCTGAAAGAAATGAGAAAGACATTTTCTTTCAGAATGGGCTGCCCTGTACACAAGAACGAGGAACGCAAGGGAGATTCAAGTGCTAGGTAGGATGCAGTTTGGGGTGACCAGTCGTGCTGGGCAGGGCGGAGTGGAGTGGAGCCTGGGCGGGGGCTGGGCGGGCCGCGAGACGGGCATCATACTTAGCACTTGTAACTCCGTCGCATTCCACGCTCTTCTGTGCAGGGCAGCCCATTCTGAAAGAAAACATTTCACGTTTTCTTTCAGAATGGGCTGCCCTGCACACAAGAGTGAGGAATGCGAGGGAGCTTCAAGTGCAAAAGCATGGCAAACCACCTACCGCCCCCCTGGCCCCTCTCACCGCCCCCCTGTTGCCTCTCTTGCCTCTCACTGCCCCCCTAAGGGTTTCCACCGCCCCCTGGGGGGCGGTACAGCCCACTTTGGGAACCACTGCTATAGAGCACTGCACAACTAGACACAAGAACAGTTTTCCCCCCGAACGCCATCACTCTGCTAAACAAATAATTCCCTCAACACTGTCAAATTATTCACTGTCTGCATTACTAATACTATTAATCTTTTCATCGTTCCTATCACCCATCTCCTCCCACTTATGACTGTATGACTGTAACTTGTTGCTTGTATCCTTACAATTTATATTGATTGTTTCCTAGTATGGCTTGATTGCTTATTTGTATCCTATGACTATCATTAAGTGTTGTACCTTATGATTCTTGACGAATGTATCTTTTCTTTTTATGTACACTGAGAGCAAATGCACCAAAGACAAATTCCTTGTGTATCCAATCACACTTGGCCAATAAAGAATTCTAATCTTCTAATCTAATCTAAATTCTAATACACTAGGGACTCTTTTTATGGTTTAGATTAGACCACTTCCATACATACTGTAGTTCCCCTTCTTCCCCAGGAGAAATTGGCATGTGGTAAAAAATATTCTGTAATCTGGGTGTATAACATATGTATGTGTCAGGATAGAGACTTTTTTTAAGAGTCTGTTCTTCTGTTTAATATTGGTCCTGTGATGTGAAAGTGGGGGAAAACAATAATGTTTGCTTTATCGCCAACAATCACCATCATCATTCATTTCAGTTACTCAGTAGCTCTGTTTAAGATTCACCTGACCCTTTTTTCCCCTCTACTCCCTTTATTGTTTGAACCTCCTTTTTTCCTTTTACAATTGGAAAGGTATTTTATGGCAGAAGGCCTTAGATTAGCATCTGGTGTTGGCACCAATATGTCGGGATGCCTGTTTATAATGGCTAGGTTGAAAATACTATGGACCAGCCTTTCTGAGCCTGGTTCTCTCAAGATGATATAACCTTGCAGTTCCTGGAATTCCCAGTTCTAAACTCAGGAAATAAAGAAAATAATCAAGTTGAGGGTATTGAGTGGCTTCCAGATGTTCCAGCACATTTGGTTGCATTAGACTAGGCCTGTCAAACTGGCGGCCCCTGGGCCGAATACGGCCGCGCAGGCCATGCCCACCCTGGCTCCGCAAAGGCAAAAAACATCCCGCTATGTCATCGTACGGCCCGCTATGCGATCAGATTTGACACCCCTGCCTTAGACTAAGGACTTTTTTGGGGGGGGAACACCAGGAATCTCTGGCTCCAGCTATTTAGTCCAATGCTACCTGTTGCATGATAATAACATACAGGTAGTCCTTGACTTACAACAGTTCATTTAATGACCTTTCGAAGTTACAACGGCACTGAAAAAACGTGACTTCTTGTGACCATTTTTCACCTGCCCATGGTCACACGATCAAAATTCAGATGCTTGGCAACTGACTCCTATTTATGACAGTTTCCGTGTCCCAGGGTCATGGGATCATCTTTTGCAACCTTCAGACAAGCAAAGCCAATCAGGAAGCCAGATTCACTTAACAACCGTCTTGCTAAACGCCTGCAATGATTCACTTAACAACTGTGGCAAGAAAGGTCGTAAAATGGGGCAAAACTTACTGAACAAATGTTTCACATAGCAACAGAAATGTTGGGCTCCTTTGTGTTCATAAATCGAGGACTACCTGTATTTATATATCAGTTGTTTTTGTTAGACAGAGGCTGCCCTGGGAAAATCTACTGTATGGCTATTGTTATCAGCATGACTACACAGAATGAACCAAATGAGAACAGTTAACTTAAAGGGATCAAGATGGTGTCATCCTTTTAAGGTAGTGCAGACCAAGAGGCCAAAATTATGCATGCTAACACTACCTGTATTATAAAGTTACAATAGTACAGTGATGGCGAACCTATGGCACGGGTGCCACAGGTGGCACGCGGAGCCACATCTGCCGGCACGCGAGCCGTTGCCCTAACTCAGCTCCAGTGCGCATGTGCGTGCCCACCAGTTGATTTTTGGCTCACGTGGAGGCTCTGGGAGGGCGATTTTGGCCTCCGGAGGGCCTCCAGGGTGGCAGGGGTGAGCGTTTTTGCCCTCCCCAAGCTCCAAGAAAGCCTCTGGAGCCTGGGGAGGGTGAAAAATGGGCCCACCGGGCCCACTGGAAGTCGGGAAATGGGGGAGTCGGGGGGTCGCGCATGCATGTGCAGGAGGGTGGAGCAAGTGAGGGGCTTTGAATTATGGGTGTGGGCACGCACGCGCATGCAATAGCGCGCACACGCCCTATTTCGGCACCCGAGGAAAAAAAGGTTCGCCATCACTGCAATAGTAGAATCTCAGCAAGTTTGAATTACCTTCCTCCCTCCCTGCCTTTGTGTTCTAGGGATCTAGGGAGGATAAATTCTGAGATGCTTCCTCCACCTGGGCTTTGGTTTCCGGTTTCTCTTATCAGACTGTTGGCCTGTCTCTCAAAGTTATTCACACAGCCCATTACAGATCGGGTTACTCACACAGTGAAAGTAGATAAGTGAAAATTGATTAAAGCAACATGAGCCTAAAAGAGTCTCCCGCACTTGCCTCTGGTGGGATCTGTAGAAGACTAGAAAGCAAAGGGTAATCAGCTAGATTACCCATTCCTAAGAGGTCTGTAAGGGGCATGCATAAGTGCACCACGGTGCCTACTGTCCCTGTCTTACTGTCCTATTGTCCTCATTTATCTGTACTTATTTACTTGTTATGTTTATACAAACACCTATTTTGTACATGTTTGACAAACAAATAAATAAAAAAATAAAAATAAAAAGATGGAAACCAGTGCAGAAAGGAATAACTGCAGGGACAGTCTTGCTATACAGTGAAGCAAGTTTTCAGTCTTATTAGATAAACCAGATCAGGAAGTTACCTCCTCCGGAAAGCTAAAGCTACGTTTATTGAGATTAGTTCTAACAACATACATACAGTATCTGATTGTGATGTGTCTCCTCCTCCTTCTACTACCGCTAATCAGGCAGGCATCTGTCTGAACCACTTCCAAATGTTATCTGGTTGTTCTGGTCTTAAAAAAAGAAACCCAGCTCCTTCCGCCTAGTTTCCAGGTTTTGCATATCTCCATCAATGTGATCCTTTTTATTCTTTATACCAAGGTTTCTCAACCATGGCAATTTAACTTTTAAGATATGTGGACTTCAACTCCCAGAATTCCCTAATCAGCTCTATACTGAAGCAGCCATCTTGGGCTGCATGGGGCAAGGTCATGTGACTCATGGTCTTCCTGCCTTTTGTAACTTAGCTTGCTCTCTTCAGGTGTATGATGAAGGTTATCCTGTTGCTATAAGCTGCATTCAGCTGCGTAGTCAGTCAGCCACTATGTACAAAATTAAGGAATCCTCATTTGTCCTTAATAGGTAGCACATTGTTTTCAGAATGGTATGCAAAGCTTCTCTTTGCTCCACCCTTTAAGTAAACTCAACAGGTGTGATACTTTGATCCTGACCCAATCCTCAGCCCAGCTGAGCAAGCCTTAAGCCACCATTTTAATGGTTGCATATAAAGCAATCGAGTTCTCTGGGTGGCTTTAACAGTCTTCATGTGAATTTAATCTAGAAATCCTGAAGCGTCAGATCAGAGAACATAGGGGCAGGTGTGGTGTGGATGTAATACTGCTGTTTAAGCAGTTTTGTTCCCTGAAGAGCCCACATAACAATTACGATAAAACAGTAACCAATATAAGGGTGAGTAGTGACATTTTGTTTGGGTGTGACTGCTTATAAACTATAAGGCTCTTATGATGTTATTATCCTGCTACATTTTTAAAAAAATTCTATAAAACCTTTACCAGTTAGAACTGGGATGTGGTTGGATATCTCTGCTAAAAACCACCATGAGTTTATATAAACTTTGTGCTGGCTGGGTGCAATTGTGTAAATGTGCTAAGAGTTTAAAAGGCATCTCAGATTTTCTCCTAGCCTTGATCTTCCTTGTGATCTTCCCAGCAGACTTTCAACAAGCAGAGTCAATGGGGGGATGCTGGATTTACTTAATAGCAGTGAGATTCACTTAACCACCATGGTGATTCACTTAATGACTGCAACAAAAAGGTAATAAATTCAGATGATTCACTTAATGACTGCCTCACTTAGTGATGAAAGGTCTGGTCCCAATTATGGTCATAAGTTGAGGACTATCTGTATATAACTTGGACATCTGAGTTAGTTTTTTTCCCTTCCTGTTCCTTATCTCCATCCCTGAAAACTCCAAATTATCTAAACCAGGGGTGTCAAAACTTGCGTCATCACGTGACATATCGCAACTTTTTTCCCCTTTGCTAAACCGGGTGTGGGTGTGGCCAGCACGTGACTCAGCCAGCGAGTTTGACAGCCATGATCTAAACTCTTCTATAGCAGACAATTTTATATAATATATATCAGTTATCTCCAAATGCCACCTACATAAATTTGCATATGCAAATCTGTTTTTGTTTAATAAAGTATAAGGGCCATCCAAGCATCCCTGTGAGTACTGTAGAGATAAGTCAGGAAGCTTCTGTTTCCATATGCCTTTCTCCATTTTAGGCAGAGCAGAAATTAAATTAGTTTAGTTTACCCTAAATTTAAATATTGCCAGGGCCAGCTCAGCCCATAAAGGCAGGTATTAATAAAAAATGGAGTTATTGGCACAAACATAGTTAATACATTGGTACATCTTGCCAATGTAAATGTATGTCTGGAAGCCATTTTTTAAAATTCTTTTTCTTCTTTTAATCTCACACATGCTGAAGAGCCTAATAAAGCCGATATTATGGGAAAAGCTTTTCTGCACACCAGAGATGGGTTGCTCCCGGTTCGGACTGGTTCTATAGAACCAGTAGCGGGAATTCCCCCCCCCCCGCTCGCTGAACTGGAAGCGATCGCCGGCTGGCCACACCCCCAAACCGGCTCTCTCGGCGGCGTCATAGGCGGCACCATCTTGGTTTTGGCTTCTGTGCACACGCAGAAGCTGTTTTTTTGCTTCTGTACATGCGCAGAAGCCAGCTTTTTGGCACTGCATGCATGCAGCTGCGCGGCGCGGGAGGAAGCGAACCGGCGACGTAAGTTAGAATCCATCTCTGCTGCACACACAGAGAAGTTTATTTCAACCAAGCTTTGCTCAGAATCTGAAAACTTGCAAGAGCTTGAGAGAGTATCTTGAGTGAAGGGAACATTCACCATGAATGCTATAATCATTATTGGAAAGCTACCACAGAATACCTTGAAATATAGAGATGCTGTGCTGTTCTCGGTACCAATAGTAGGAAGGAAATACTCTCTTTTGTACCTATTTTGAGGGTTTTCTGTTGCTCCTAGCAGTGGTGGGTTCCTACCGGTGCGGTCCACTCTATAGTACCGGTAGCGGCCCGCTGGTGACGTCACAATACCGGTGCGGTTGGTTGCCGATGCCTGGGTGCCCCATTTTTAAAAAAAATTTTTTTTTTAATTTTTTAAAAAAAATTCTTCTGCGCATGCCCAGAAACCTGAAAATTAAGTCTTTCCCCGTCCCTTTGCTTGAAAAAAATAAGAAGCTCACATTTGACACTTTTCCTTCGCTTTTGCCTAAAGCTTCCCAAAGTGGGCATTTTCTGAAAGCTTAACCTTTTATACTGTTAATTTTATACAGTTTTATACTGTTATTCATTAGACGAAAACATTGAGGACTGTTAAAAGATACTGTTCTTTTAACAGTCCTCAATATTTTCGTCTAAGGAATCCATGACTGAAACCAAAAATGCTGTATGAGACTTGCTTGTCTTTTAACTATAGCATTTTCTGCATATAAAGGTTGCTGTGTTGCCATGGTGTAACATGCACTTTGTATGCAAAGCTTTTCATGTAAGGTATAAAATAGCAAAAATAGTAGTAACATCTCTCTGAAATAACTGATATATGACTGGCAAGCCAGGCCCACCCGGTCACATGGCTGGCAAGCCAGGCCCACCCGGTCACATGGCTGGCAAGCCACACCCACAAAATAAGCCATGCCCACAGAGTGGTAGTAAAATAATTAGGAACCCGCCCCTGGCTCCTAGGTTAGGGGTCAGCAACCTTAAACACTTAGAGAGCCATTTGGACCCATTTCCCACATAAGTGAAAACATCGGTAGCCACAAAACTCTTCCTGTGCCTGACTATTTCCTGAGCGGCCACAAAACTAGCATATATAGTTGAATTAAAGATTCTGTTTTCATCTGAAACTTTTCTTTTCTTGGATTTATCCATGGTTGGCCTACCGTGGGTCGAAAAGCTCAATAAATTGCGTGCCCACAGGTGTCGCATATTGGCAGTTGTGACACATATTTTGAGCGACAGGGATCCGCAGCAGAGGGGTGAAAGAGCCACATGCGGCTCCAGAGCCGCAGGTTGCTGACCCCTGTCCTAGGTGATCAAAATGCCAGACCCAAAAAACGTTTGGTGGGATATAGCAATTCTCTTCTTACATTCTTACAATCTCCTTGCTGTATGTTTTCAGGATAATAAAAGCATATTTCCAGTTCTCCTTGACAATCCTTGGTTCCATTGCTGAATATGAAACAAAAACTCCAGAGCCCAGCTCTTACCTGCTCCTGATTTGTTTCTCTACAAAATTTGGAATCTCTTACAAAGCCAGGTTGCTTTGGGTTCATCGGCTACCCCTTGCTTCCCTGCAGAATTACTACCAAGGTAATTCTGGAGAAAGGGGTTGACCACTATTGACGCCTGCTGTATCCAGCACTGACGCCAGCTAGATTAATTTGGGGTTTTCTTGATGTATATTTGTTGACTTTGTCAGCCACAGTGGAAAGATTGCAAAGACTAACTTCTTCATCATTCACACTAGCCTTTGAAAGGAAGGGGAAGGCCTTTTATAATATACCATGTCCCAAAGCATTACATTTTTCCTGGAATCCTTTGAGAGATATTTCAGAATTTCATCCAATCTGAAGGAAAAGCCTAAATAAAAAACAGCAGCAGTGGGGCTGTTTTGGCAATTATAGTTCTGACATCCTGGCAAAAATGGCAGCAACGCCAGCTCCGCCTCTCCCACTGACTTTGCCAGAACACTAAAATGTAGAGTTTATTGCAAGAAAATGCTTGCAATAATCTTCTCACATTTACAGAGCACAAGAAAGGCTTCCTCTCTCGTTCCCAGCGCAATGGCAAATCATTGATGGAAAGTTTCAGCCTCATTAGAGATTGCCTTCTCAAAATGTCAAATAAGATGTTTCTCTTATCTCCCTCTAACAGCCTGTTCCTTCTCCATTTATACTTAATGACTCTGGGATTTATTTAGAATCGGCATCTGCGTCAAGAAAGGTGGTGTCTGCAGGGTTTTTTTGAGGTAGAATCTGGAAAAACAGAACATGAAAGCTTGAGGTGATGATGGTAGAAAAATATTGAGAGACTGATCATATCAAATGTAAACGTTAGCCTTTGCAGGCGCCTCCATCCAAATATCCTGGAAATTGTAGTTTTGGTCTCCAGCCCATAATCCCCACGTTCTGTGTGAAGGACAATTTTTCCTTCACAGTTTATTATGTAGTTATTAGGGAGGTCAGGAGAGCAAGATTTCAGTAATTCCGCCGAGAGAGCCAAAGGTGCAGGGAGGCGGATCGCGGGGCGCTCTCTCTCTCTCTCTCTCTCTCTCTCTCTCTCTCTCTCTCTCTCTCTCTCTCTCTCTCTCTCTCTCTCTCTCTCTCTCTCTCTCTCTCTCTTGTCTCTCTCTTGTGTCTCTCTTTCTTGTCTCTCTCTCTCCCTTCCTCTTTCTTTTTCTTTCTTTTTCTTTCTTTTTCTTTCTTTTTCTTTCTTTCTTTTTCTTTCTCTCTCTCTCTCTCTCTCTCTCTCTCTCTCTCTCTCTCTCTCTCTCTCTCTCTCTCTCTCTCTCTCTCTCTCTCTCTCTCTCTCTCTCTCTCTCTCTCTCTCGGCAAGGCAGGTTCTTGTGACATGGCTGGAGGGCTCACTCGGAGGGAATCCCTGCGGGGGTTTCATAACCATGACCAAGGACAACGCGCACCTCCGAGAAAGGGAGGGAATCCCGTGAGGGGACCGGCAGCCACGGCCAAAGCTTCCTTGACAGCAGGGGCAACTTTCTCTGCCTGCGATCTCTGCTCAGGCCGAGCTCCCTCAGCCTCGCTGCCACCGGGCAGCGTAAGTGAACGGCCGTGCCCCTGCAGGCAAAAGGCAAAGCCGAGCCAACGATCCCCACTTGTGGCAGAGAAGTAGCTGGAAAGGTAGCATCTGAGGACGCCAAGCTCAGGCAGTGGAACAGGCTCCATGCGGACCTGGGTGACTGAGGAAAAGTGAGCGAAGCAGGAGGTTAAGGGGCAGCAGGGGGAGCCCGGCTCCGCTCAGCATCCAACTGGAAAGTTTCACATCCCCTTCACGTTCTTCCCTATGCCGTTGCCAGAGGCAGCCAAGGCGGCGGAATCCATGATCCTCGTTGTTGGAAGCAGCACTAGCAGCAGCAGTGGCATCTCCCCTGCCTCGAATCGGCTGCTCAAGTGCACCATCTGCCCACGCCAGATGGTGCACTTTGATTGGCGTTCCTGGGAAGGCAGCGGAGCAAATTCCTGCACGGCACTTTCCTGCGTGGAAATTGCCACAGCGCAACCTTCGCCTGCCATTCGATTCCCAGGCAACTTTCCCAACTGAGCACCTGAGTCCTACCACCACCACCCCGCTGGCAATATGCATGGGAGGCACGGAGGTGATCTCGCAGGGGAGGGGACCGGTAGCACCTTCAGCATCTGCGGCTTTCATGGCAGCAGGCACGGTGGTGACATTTCCAAAGGCAGCCCAGGAAAACCTAAAAACCTGGCTTCTGCGCATGTGCAGAAGCAAAAAAAACACAGCTTCTGCGCATGCGCAGAAACTAAAAACAAGATGGCGCCGGCCATGGCGCCGGCAAGAGAGCTGGTTCGGGGGCGTGTCCATCTGGCCATCGCTGATGGTTCGGTGAGCGGAGGGAAATTCCCGGTACCGGTTCTATAGAACCAGTCCGAACCGGCAGGAACCCACATCTGTGGAGCACCCATGATTTCCGATATCCTGAAGGGAACAGAAATATAACTAGAGGTAGTCCTCAATTTATGACCAGAATTGAGACCAAAATTTCTCTTGCTAAGCGAGACTGTTAAGTGGGCTTTATGACCTCCCACAATTGTTAAGTGAATCACTGTAGTTGTTGAGTTAGTTACATGGTTGTAAAGGGAATCGGGCTTCCCATTGACTTTGCTTGTCAGAAGGTCGCAAATGGTGATCACATGACCCCAGGACACTGCAACTGTCGTAAGTATGAGCCAGTTGCTAAGCATCCCAATTTTGATCACATGATCATGGGGATGCCACAATGTGAAAAACGGTCATAAGTCGCTTTTTTCAGCACCGTTGTAACTTTGAACGGTCATTAAATGAAAGTTTGTAAGTTGAGAACTACCTGTAAACATTTCCATCATTTATTATGGAGAGACAGTTTGGTGTGGTGGTTAAAACACCAGGTTAGAAATCAGGAGGTTGTGAGTTCTAGTCCTGCCCTGGATACAAAACTAGCTGGGTGAATCAAAGGGTTGTATGGATACGTAATACATGGGAATAAAATAAAACAATTTAAAGAAAATAGAATAAAAGTCCAGAAAACAGAAGCCAAATAAAACAGGCACTGAATGGAGCTTACTTAGTGTGGGCTGCTCCATCAATACTATAATGTCCTCCTAATATGACATGACTTACCATACTTTGTTTTTTTACTCTTTTCACGATGTTGATTCTTTTAATTCACTGGTCAGTCACCATAATAATAAATGTTATCTATTATTTTGAACTGTATACCAAATGGTTTGAAAAGTAACAGGAAGACAATGAAAATAGATTGTGTGCACTTTTATAGTTAGAAAAAAAAATGTTCCACAGTTAGAATGACACTCCTAATCAAACGCTTGTATAATTGGTTGAAGAGTTCACGTCGTCGTCCATATTTGAATAGTATTTTAGGCCATTCAAACTGCGTGTATTATTTTAGATGCTGAACTTTCCATTGTTTTCCATTAACTGATTTTAACCTATGCATGGAGGGATGTATAAGATTGAATTTGCATGCTTTTGTGGCCTTCTACTCTTCTTTCCTAATATAATAATAGGGTGTTTTTTTTAAGCAGGGGGACATTTTCCTTCCCCCCCCCAAAAAAAAACCCTGCCCTGCTAATCAATCCTGAGAGGTAGTCTCAGAATGCACCATTCGATATCCTCATGGATGGATCTGTGGCTAAAGTAACACACTGGAACTGGTGAGGTTCTTGTAGCCTACTAAACTCTCTTTTGCTTGCTGCCATCTTTCCCTGGGAATAATATACAAGTAGTCCTCGACTTATGACCAGTCACTTGGTAACTGCTTGAAGTTACAACAGACCTCCCCAAAAATACTTACGACCAGGTTCTGAAGTTCCAACAGCCACTACCACCACTCCACAATCACATGATCACATTTATGGCCATGTGCCTCATTCTGCTGGTCTAGAAACTAGGAGTTCTAGTCCTACCTTAGGCATGAAAGTCTGCCCAAAGTCACCCAGATGAGTTTCATCCTTAAGGCAGTAGCTCATAGTCTCCTGGTTCCTAGGCCAGCAGCTTAACTAAATACCAAACTGGCTTTTTGAAAGTAAATTTGCTTTTTGTAAGTAAACTTGCAGGGACTGAAACATATTTGGCAGCTGTGTGGTTTCAGCAGGTATCCGGTCCTATGCGCAATTTTGATAGGGGTACGAATGCACCATTAATTTTGATTTCCCCCTTACTTCCCAGGACTAAAACTTCATCCAGGCAGGGTTCCTCAAGATCTCTCCACTCTCCATTGATGGGATTAAGTCTATGAAGTTGTGAAGGAAGGCCCTGTTTTCATTATTACATTTTGAAACAGGTTCTCTTTCCCTGTTTTTAATTTGACCTCCATGTCACTGAGTAGAGAATTTTAATTTTAAACTATGTCCCTGTACAAGAAACAGTTAAAAGCCAGTTGACACTGACAGTTGCAGGACAGATGAGAATAGAGAAAATTATATCCAACAGAGAGTGGTTTAGATTTTCCCTTCCAAGAACGATAAGAGCAGTTACTCTAGAATAGGGCTTATGATTAGATAGTCACCATCACATTATATTTTATTTTTAGTTATGCATATACAGTTTGTTCTCTATGTTCATTTTTGTGTGCGGAAACATTCCCTAATGGCCACTATGGGTGAATGTCAATATTTTATGGAGAATTAAAATAATATTTCTGCACTCGGATTGAATTTGGACATTGAGGGCTGGTCCCTTCAAGCACCGTGTCACCTGCTAGGCCTAGCTGTTGAGATTTCCTACAACAATAATATATATCTGAAAATGAAGAGGGAAGAGTGATTTTGGCAGAATCTAGGAACGGAGAGGAGACCCCTCCTTGAACTAAAACAAGTAATAGCAGCCCACCAACAGAGCGGGTAACTGCTCGACTGCAGCGGGAGGACCCTTTGTTCAGGAACACAACAGCAGCAACCCTCAGGACCGTGTTTCTCAACCTGGGTAACGTTAAGGTGGCTGGACTTCAACCCCCAGAATTCCCCAGCCAGCCATGTTGAAAGCCACCCATCTTAAAGTTGCCCAGGTTAAAAAACACTGCTTTAGGAAAACATAAAAAAGTGGGTTCTTCCTGTTAACCATGAGATGTGACCACATTTGTCAGAATACTGATTATCACCCCCCCCCAAAACCCCAATCTATTCTAAAGGTATTCTGACCTCCTACCCAAGGTACACAGACTGCTGCTCCATTAATCTTTAAATAAATGGTTGTTAGTCTACACCAGGGGTGTAGGGTTGTGTTTGACCTCGGGGGTGGGGTGGGGTGGGGTGGCCAGGATAGGCATGGCCAGCTCAACGTCACTCATCGAGGCCCTGTTTTCAGCCATGATTAAGGTGACCAGACATCCCGCTTTTGGCGGGACAGTCCCGCTTTTTAATAATTTGTCCCGCGTCCCGCGGCGTTTCAAAAAAGTCCCGCTTTTTAATTTGAATTTGCCCTGCAGTCCTGCTGGTTCGGCCGGGCCAGTCGTTTGGCGTAGAGCCGATGGAACTGGTGGCAGTCGCAGCGTGGGGCTTCTCCCGCCCGTTTCCCCCGCCCGGCTGGACGCCGCCATTTGGGTTATTTTGTCCTCTGCGCATGCGCAGAACAAGATCGTCGGGACGCGAAGGAGCTGCGAGGAGGGTCTTCCGAGCTCGCCCAGCTCCCCCTCAAGCTCCGCTCCCCCCCACCCCCGCTGCCAGCCCAAGTGGACCTTTAACCCCTGGATTAACTCCCCACACCCCCACCTCGGAGCCCCTCCGCACCCCAGTTCCTCCTCCTCTCCGGCAGCCCCTACGGGGTGAACCGGCAGGCAGGAGAAGAGCCGGACCGGTTGGGCACCTGGGGGAGCCGGCAGCGAGCGGGTTAAGCTGCTCCCGGCCCCGAGAGGCTGGCTGCGGGGAAGTCTCCGAGCAGCAGCCGCCGCTCACTCCGGTCTGAGCCAGGCAGCGAGCAGAGGGATGGAAGCCGGGCAAGATGCCCCGCCGGCGGCGTGAGCGGTTTCCCCGCGTCACCTTCGGAGTCCGGGGCTTCTCCCGGGCGGCGGCGCTCCGAAGGGCGCCGCTCCGAAGGGCGCCGCTGACAAGCAAAGTTAATGGGGAAGCTAGATTCACTTCACAACCGTGTTGCTAATTTAACTACCCGCAGTGATTCATTTGCTGCAAGAGAGGTCGTAAAGAGAGATGCAAAACTCACTTAAGAAATGTCTCCCTTAGCAACAGAAATTGGGGGCTCAATTGTGGTTGTAAGTCGAGGACTACCTGTATGGCTATTGAATTGGGAGGGAGGGCACAGCCAGTCCTTCCTTTTCTGAAAAAAAAATGTGTGGTGAAGTTGGAAGTTGGTGAGCTGCCCCCTTTTCCTGCACCTCTGGGATGAAATCGGCACCTGAGGGCAACCCCCTTCCCCACCCTCAGTAGTATCCCTGATGCCTCTCACAGTTTGCATGTAAAACGTTCTGCAAACAACTTTCCAGCCTTCAGAGGAAAACAAGGAGGCAGAACCAGACAGCCTAATGTAACCAATGCCCATTGCATCAATTGCATCCCTTTCTGAAGAGGTAAATTCAGATGAATCGGCTTCACTCCATTATCCGCCTCCCCAAACAGAACACAACTCTTTTTTTTATTTGTGGTAGAGAAGAAAACGTAGATCCTGGGATAATCAGGTTTCCACAGAGAGAAAAGACGATAGTTCCCAACACATGAAAGGTGATACGCCTCGGGGAAGGGTTGGGTCCGTGCTAGCTTGCTCTTTACCATTCCCTCTCCGTGTGTGTGTGTGTGTGTGTGTGTGTGTGTGTGTGTGTGTGTGTGTGTGTGTGTGTGTGTGTGTTTAAATGTCTCTGTCACTGTGAGGTCATGGAATTTTCCAGCAATGCCATTTCCTAGAAAACCAAACCTGTTCTATTTCTGAGGAAAGCAAAGCGTTACTTAGAGGTCTGTAGAATAAGACACCTTCCTTGCAAAGTGCAGGCTTCTGGTATTCTCATCTGTCCCTGTCCACAAAAGTTGTGGTGTCTTTTTTTCTGGCAGACGGTGTGCTTTCCTGTCGTTTGGCCCACTCCCAAACCGGATTTCATATTTACTGGGCAGGATCTTATACCTAGAAAAACCACTGCAAGAATTCCATTCTGAATTTGGTCAGCGTCCCTCTCTCGGTTGGCTTTGTGTTCCTCAGGGCTCTCTCTGCCCACGCTGCTTATGTTAGAAATAGGCTTTCTACAACTTCTGAAAATCCTATCTTCAATATAGTCCCTCTTTCCCTGCCACACTCACGTTGTGTGGTGAAACCTGATTACAATATGCAGACCTCTGGACTGAGGGTAACCAAATGTATTTTATTAACAAGGTTTTATATAGTTTCTTGGCGTGGGTGCAGTACAAGCCCACAGCTGCTAATTGTGTACCTGTGCTGAAGGCAGGATTGTTCTTTCTATAAATTCAACATACCTTCATTACAAGTCCCCATTTGACACACAGAAAGATGCTATAATTTCCCCTTTTCACAAGCCCTATACAGATAGTCCTCAATTTATGGTCATTTGTTTAATGGCTATTTGACTTATGATGGCTCTGAAAACAGTGACTTCCAACCAGTCCTCAAATTATGATTGTCGCAGGATTGCTCCGGACATGTGGTCAAAATTCAGGTGCTTAGCAGCCAGCATATATTTATGACAGTTGTGGCATTCTGGGGTCACTTGATCAGCGTTTATTACCTCAGGGGGCTTCTGAGAAGCAAAGTCAATGGGAAAAGCTGGATTTGTTTAACAACCACACGATTCACTTAACAACTGTGGCAAAAAAGTTCATAAAATCAGACACAACTCAATAATCACATAGCTTAGCAATGGAAGTTCCAGTCACAACGTCTGGAACAAGAACTACAAGTCAAGAACTACCTATATAAAGGTGGTGAGACCTGCACAAATGAAAGATACTTTCTCTGACCTATAAAGGTTATACAATCAAACCCACATGAATTTTGCTTAAAATATTCTGCGGGTTTATAATCGAGAATAATTCTACTTGTTTCTAATTGACAAGAAAAACAGCAAGAATTAAAGACATTCAAACTGACAGGGCCAGAGTTTCCTATCTCTGCTATTCAGCTCCTCCTAGATAACCCCAAATATAGGTAGCCCTCAAGTTATGATTACAATTGAGCCCAAATTTATGTTGCTAAGTGAGAGATTTGTTAAGTGACTTTTGCCCCATTTTACGACCTTTCTCACCACAGTTGTTAAATGAATCATTGAAGTTGTTAAGTGAATCTGACTTCCCATTAACTTTGCTTGTCAGAAGGTCGCAAAATGTGATCACATGACTCTGGAACTGTCATAAATCTGAACCAGTGGCCCAGCCTCTGAATTTTGATCATGTGACCATGGGGATGCTGCAACGGTCATAAGTGTGAAAAATGAACATAAGTCGCTTTTTTCAGTGCTGTTGTAACTTTGAGCGGTCACTAAATGAACTGTTGCATGTCAACGACTACCTGTATTGTTTCAATATTCTGCATGTCTCACATAGAAGGCGTTTGTCCCTGATCCAAGTCAATGCATTACCTTTTGGGGTAACAATGGGCAGACATATTGGCCTTCTGTGGCACAGTACTTCAGCCAGATTTCTGATAGCCTAAATTAACCCTCTATAACCCCTAATAATTTTTTATCTGCATAATAATATCAAATGGATCTTTGTCACCATGTGGATTTGTCAACCCTATCTTTGTTATTGTTCAAAACTGAGAGCCTTAGAAGCAGTGTCAATGACAAGCTCTGAGGATAAGGTCAATTGTTTGCTAGAAACTGTAATGGTTTGTGGGAATGACCTTGGCATAATACAAGAGGAAGAGGTTCAGACTGGACAACTGTCATGCAAATAATATCTCAGCCCACAGAAGAAAAAAAGGGCGTGGCAAACATCTCAGAAGGGACCCTCCCTAGTTTTTTGGAAAGTAAAACTAAAGTGCGACCGGAACAATCTGGAACTGAACACATTCAAAACCGTAGAAATGGTGGTAGATTTCAGGAGAAACCCTCCCATCCTACCACCTCTTACAATACTAGACAACACAGTATCAACAGCAGAGACCTTCAAATTTCTAGGTTCCATCATATCTCAAGACCTAAAATGGTCATCTAACATCAAAAACATCATCAAAAAAGCACAACAAAGAATGTTCTTTCTGCGCCAACTCAGGAAGCTCAAACTTCCCAAGGAGCTGCTGATACAGTTCTACAGAGGAATCATTGAGTCTGTCATCTGCACCTCTATAACTGTCTGGTTTGGTTCTGCAACCCAACAAGACAGACACAGACTTCAGAGGATAATCAGAACTGCAGAAAAAACAATTACTGCCAACCTGCCTTCCATTGAGGACCTGTATACTGCACGAGTCAAAAAGAGGGCCGTGAAAATATTTACTGACCCCTCGCATCCTGGACATAAATTGTTTCAACTCCTACCCTCAAAACGTCGCTATAGAGCACTGCACACCAAGACAACTAGACACAAGAACAGTTTTTTCCCGAACGCCATCACTCTGCTAAACAAATAATTCCCTCACCACTGTAAAACTATTCACTAGGCTGCATTACTATTACTATTAGTTTTTCTCATCGTTCCTATCACCCATCTCCTCCCACTTATGACTGTATGACTGTAACTTGTTGCTTGTATCCTTACGATTATTTCATATTGATTGTTTCCTGATTGCTTACTTGAACCCTATGACAACCATTCTTGACAAATGTATCTTCTTTTATGTACACTGAGAGCATATGCACCAAAGACAAATTCCTTGTGTGTCCAATCACACTTGGCCAATAAAGAATTCTATCTATCTATCTATCTAAAGGAGGGGGAAAGTGCTATCAGACTTGCAAAATTCTGTTAATGTAACCTTACAAAGATAGTATTAGTACTTGCTGTCTGGACTTCCTCAAAATGCTGCCAGTAAGTTCCTGGTTTCAATTGCCTGGTCGCACCCACCGATTTGACGCTGTTCTCCCTTCCTCCTGCAGTTGCCATTCAATCTTTATAATATTTCTGATTTCAGCAGAATCCCTATCTTCTCTGAGTTTGGAGGCTAACAGAATTGGGTAATTGGGCAGCACCTAAATTAAAATAAATAAATAATTTGGATGAGGGACCATCAAGGAATTCTTGATTGGAGACTAGATTTGAATGTCAAAAAAAAATCATCCAGAAAGAAGCAAGGGGCAACTAATTTCTATACTGCTGGGAAACACATTATATGGCTGTGGCCATGACATCACCAGAAGTCACATTTGATCCCCCAAAGACCTTCCTTCTTACAGCAAGAGGAGAGGCAGTGGTCTACATGCCTATTCAAGGTGCTTTTGACCACTACTAGCATTTTCAGTGGTGGTTCTCCCTCTTCTTTTTTACATCTCTTTATCTTCACATTTAACCTGTCCGCAGTCCTTTCACTGTTAATATTTTCAAGCAGTCTTCAATCAGACCATCAAATGCAGGAATATAGTCTGGTTATTATATGTCTAATACACTCTACACCCGTGATAATGTATTTGTGGAGTTTGAAGCCTAGGATATGTGTTATGGGAAAGTTGCACTATATATTGATACCAGTTAAGTATCAATTAATTGTTGTCCCCATGTTAAACGCCTTAGGTTTGATTCTTTTCTTATCAGCTTGGATTTTGTAAGCGTCCCTAGCGTCATACAGGGCCTTATTAACAATTGGCCAAGTGTTTTGCAACTGTGAGATCCATTCTTTCAACGAAGGGATTACTGGATCCTTTCCTGGCAGTTCAGGCATAGGATTAAATTGTTGTCCAGTAGCGACTTGAAATGGAGTGAAAATGATGAATCCTGTTAAAATAAGAGTGCAATGAAGTCTTGGCTCACCCTCTTTTCTGTGGCCTGCAGAGCCTCCTGAAATTGCATCTCTGTGGCCACCATTCCAGAACTAAGGCCTACACACAATCCCTGCTAATCACTGACGTGTTCATCAAGAAAAGTGCAGGCTGAACGCTGACTGAAAAACAATGTATGGTACTTAGGTTTTAATTGCCTACAATGACTTACAAACAATGAAATTCCTGCCAGAATGGAGTGTTCCTTGCTGTAATGAAGATTATATTATGTCGTTTGGAAGTACAGGTTAATTTTTTCCCCTCATTCATTTAGTACTCCTATAACAACAGTCTTTCTGTTTTTGTTCCTCACAAAAACAGAAGTCTGTTCCTGATGTCAGATGCCACGCTATTCTTCCTCCGTCATTAGACATCATCCTAGTTTTAAAAGCACCCCATTGTGCCCCTTCCAGGAATGGATTGTGAAGAGCTGGAATTAAAATAATAAGAAGGGACTGCCATAGAAAGCCACAACCTTTCCTTTGTGCACCCATTCTGAATCCTGACCTTTACTTCCTTAATTTCAACTTGCCACTCCTATAATTCAGAATTGTCTACCATGTTCAAGAGTGAAGATTTAAGTTGATAATACAGTTGTTGCTGGTATCTTTAAGTGTATTGTTTGTTATGAGTCATGCTGCTTGCAACATTTTCAAGTGAAATGAAAAAAAATCCTCTTCTTTTTAAGCTTCCCAGACTGGGAAAAATATTACCAAGCAGCATCACTCACATGGGCAAGAGATTGGATACACCTAAAAAATAGGAGGTTACTAACATTAGAAGGTCATCACATGCAGATAGAGTGGCATGCTATATTCTGGGAAGGAAAACACAAGATTCACCAGTACTTCCAGAAGCATTACATTAGACAGGCACTATTAGATGTTTGGGTTAAAACTAAACAACGCAACTATATGGAAATTCCAAATTGGCTATCTACATTGGAGATGTTCATACACCCAAATTTTATACAATTAGGAAGAGTAATTACATATAAAGATATATTAAATGAAAGAGGAGAATTGAAGTCTCGGAAAAATTTACATGAAGAAGGTATAGAACTTGAATGGTGGGCATACCTCCAAGTACAATTGCGATACATAAAGGATAAGAAAGATTGGGGCATAAAAACAGACTCTACGGAACTAGATAAAATTTTATTAGGAACAGAGGAGAAGATGATAAAAAAACTATACCAATATCTCCTGGAACAGGCTATGTTTGAAGAACAAGTGAAAGAAACTATGCTAACTTGGAGCAAAAATTTCGGTTACAGTATTGAGCTAGATAACTGGCAGGAATTATGGGAGACAAATAGAAAACTTACATTAGCTACCACGTATAAAGAAAATCTATACAAGATGTTTTACAGGTGGCATCTCCCACCCACGAGACTTGCCAGAATGAGCAAAAATCTTTCACCGATGTGTTGGAAATGCAAAGCAATGCCAGCGACTTTTTATCATATGTAGTGGGAATGCCCAAAAACCCAAAAATTTTGGTACCAGATTAAACAATGGCTGGAAGAGATGTTAATGCAAAATATAGAATTAAAGCCAGAACTGTTCTTACTGTAAGGTGACCAGACATCCCGCTTTTGGCGGGACAGTCCCGCTTTTTAATAATTTGTCCCGCGTCCCGCGGCGTTTCAAAAAAGTCCTGCTTTTTTAATTTGAATTTGCCCTGCACACCCCTCTGCCTCCTGCCTCGCCTGCCTCCTCCTGCCAGGCGGGGAGGGAGGGCAGTGAGAGGGGCAGCGGCGGTCTTGCCTGTTTGTCGCCGCAGAGCCGAAGAAGCTGGTGGCGTTCGCGGCGCGTGGCTTCCCCCGCCCGCTTCCCCGGCCGCCAGGACGCCGCCATTTGCATTCTTTTGCCCTCTGTGCAAGCAGAACGCTTTGCGCATGCGCAGAGGGCAAAAGAACGCAAATGGCGGCATCCCGGCGGCCGGGGAAAGCGGGCGGGGGAAGCCCCGCGCTGCAAACGCCACCAGCTTCTTCAGCTCTGCAGCGACAAACAGGTAAGCCTGCGCCAGTAGGAACCCACCCCTGCTGCGATGAAGGGGGGGTGTTTGGGGGAGTGCACAAAGCTGCAGGATAAGAGAGACGGACCCCTCCCATCTTGCTCCCCTAGAACCCCCCCCCCCGTCAATGGTGTCCCGCTTTACAAAAAATAAAATCTGGTCACCTTATCTTACTGGGTATTACAAAGGACAAATATAACAAGGGAACATTATATCTAATGTTACACATTCTAACGGCAGCAAGATTGGCTTTTGCACAAAAGTGGAAAAACAAAGAGACCCCCTCAGAAGAAGAGGTATTAAACAAAATGCTGTCTTGTGATGAAATGGACAGGTTGACATTGGAACTCAAAGATAAGAGCGATACTTTGAGGGAAAGGGCTAATTGCTGAAGATGCCTTAGAGCAGTGATGGCGAACCTTTTTTGGTTCGCGTGTGAAAAAGAGGGTGCGCGCGCTAGCGCGCGCACGCATGCCCACACCCATTCCCTCCCCCTCATGCATACGCACAACACCCCCCCATGCTGCCCCCTGCGCATGTGCACACACCCCCACCCCCGCGCAAAGGCCTTACCGGAGCCTGGGACGGTAAAAAACTACAAAACGGGCAAACCGGAAGTTCGGAAAAACGCACTTCCGGTTTGTCAGTTTCGTCGTTTTTTGCATTCCAGGGCTTCAGGAAGCTTCCCTGAACCCTCTGGAGTGCAAAAAACAGCTCACCGGCAAACCAGAAGTGCGTTTTTCCGCACTTCCGGTTTGCCGGTGGCCAACGCTTGCGTGCCCTCCGCTATGGCTCCGCGTGCCACCTGTGGCACGCGTGCCATAGGTTCACCATCACGGCCTTAGAGTCTAAAACCCAGAAAGTCGTTTAACACAATTTTATAAAGCTGATTTGTTAGAACGGTTGGTAATGATGTCATTTCCAAGAAGAGCAAATTATGGGTTCTTGTACTCTGTCACTGCTTTCTCTTTTTTTCTGAACCTCATCTCTGCTTAGTAATGCTTGATCAACTTGCACATTTGTCCATAAACTGCTTCAACGGTGCTATACATTTTCATTCACTTACCCCCCTCTCTCTCTCAAATATACTGTGCTAAAGAGAGTCCATAATCGTTTAACACAAAGGAAAATAAATGAGAATCAGAAGCCTGCCATGTGTGCTTTACTAATATATTTCTGAGGCTTATTTTGATACAAAAAGGATTTTCCTCAATTGGAAAACAGTCTATTTCATTTAATATGCCCAGAGTAAGGTAAGCATTTGTCTTGCTAGATTTATATTGGTACCACTGACATATTTTATCCCAGGGAGTCAATTTTGTCTATCAGGAATGCTGCTAGATATGAATGTGATGTTTCCTTTTTCCATTTGCTCTGGAACAACAAAATGATCTACCACAATCTAAGACAGGATATTGGGTGGTATTATAAGATGAGACTTCTTTCAATTTCATTAAATTAGCCAAGGAGTTATTTATGTAGTGCTGATATGGGAAGAGAAAAGCAAAATGTCAGATTAGCTAGTGCCCTTGTAGGTGGACTAAAGAGAGGATGTGAAACTGTTTAATCCTTTCTTACACCTGGGGTGAGCATCTGGAAAATCAGGTCCCCAAAGAATTATTTCTAATCCTTCACAACCTCAACCAGAGTTCAGTCAACATGCAGTTAATGAAACTGCCAGAAAGGGAAAAATAAAAGCAGCAAATCTCCAAATTTCTGTACTGTGTACTGCATATATGTTATATCTTATATACATGTATATGTATATACAGTATATACTTATGTATATATTGTATGTATATGTATTTATGTATTTATGTACATCAGAAGTGGGTTCCTCCCGATTTGGACCAGTTCACCCGAACCAGTAGTGACCCTCTGGTGATGTCACAATGACACACTGGTTCGGACGGTGTGTCCATGGGCGCCACCATCTTTTTAAAAATTTGTTTTGAATTTTTTTAAAAAATTGATTTTTTTTTAATTTTTATTTTTCTTCTGAGCATGCACAGAATCCAAGTTTCTGGCACTGTGCATGCAATCTTTTTTTTTCTCGGCATTGTGCATGCTGCACGACCACGCGGCGCAGGAGGAAGCGAACCGGCAGCGAGGTAAGTTAGAACTCAACCCTGATGTATATGTATATAAGATATAGCCATTCTTCTATCCAATTACACTTTCTGAGTGGGACAAAGTTTGGGAATTAAATTATAAACTTACATTAGCGGCCTCATACAAAGAAAATTTATATAAAATGTTTTACCGCTGGCACCTCCCCACTGCCCGACTGGCAAAAATGTTCCCAACAACCTCCCCAAAATGTTGGAAATGTAAAAAGGAGAGATGAACATACTACCACCAATGGTGGACTTGCCCTAAAGCCAGAAATTTCTGGAACAAAATTAGAGCCTGGTTGGGAGAAATATTACAGAGAGAAATTGCATTAAAACCTGAAGTGTTTTTATTGGGGATACTGCGCACGAGATACTCAAAAGAAGAAAGATATTTAATTTTACACATAGTCACAGCAGCTAGATTAGCATACGCCCAGAATTGGAAATTAGAACACATCCCCACTGCTTCGATGGTCATCAGAAAAATACTCGATTGCGCAGAAATGTGCAAACTAACAATGCAAATCCACGGAAAAGATGACACGGATTTCTACGAAATATGGAATAAGGTATATAATTGGATCAAACAAAACCCAAAATTAAAAATTTGGCAGATGAATTGAGATATATTTATAAATACTTTCTTTACAAGCTGTAATTAAATAAACTAACTTACGGATGATAATCACCGATACTCATGACATGGAACGTACTTAAAATGTATATATAGATTTTGATACGAAACAAACACTTTAATAACGCTGTTAAAGCATTGGACTATTCTGTGTTGTTGTTTGTAAATACGTGTACTCGTTTGTGTTTCGTGTGTTTTGTTTGTGTGTTTGTGTGTGCTGTTTGTGTCTTTTTTCTTATTGTAAAAATTTAATAAAGATTATTTTATTAAAAAAAAAAAGATATAGCCATTCTTGAAAGGTCAAGGAGTGCTGCCAATGTGCCCTGTGAGAGGATTATTTAGGAATATATACATGATTCTCAAAGCTTCCCATATGACCCTCTGGTATCACTGAACATGTCATGAGGTGACCAAAAACAATCCATAGTAGTCCCATCACCCTCCTTATGCTGGTCTTTGACCATGATAAAGATTTGATTTAATTAGAATAAATTGTGGTGTCATGCTATTAGAGTAGAATTTTGAGGAAGGAAATAGAGCACAAAATACTCTGAAGATAGAACTGACCTACCACATACCGAAGCAAAGTAATATGAAGTACCATTTAAGACAGATGCATTTATACAATATAATTACTATGCTGAATAGTCCTCACTTCCAGTAAGATGATGCTTCTAAGATATAAATTGAGTTACTTTACTTTTTGCAAATGGCAGCATCAGAGCTGATTTGAATGACTTTTGTATCATAAATAAGGGAACCGGCAATAACCACAAAACATACAGAAAGGCCTATTGAAGTCCTTTGAAGATCTCTTCATAGAATTCCAATAATCTGTATTATCTGAATGTGTTGTATCTAATTTGTAAACCTTTAGTAATGGCTTTTGACTTCTCTTGGAAGCTCCAGTGGGAAGAAGGATAATGTTCACCATTGCCTACTTCTTACAAGTCCTCCTCCTATTTTCCCATGTCTGCTCTGAAGAGTTGGGAGAATGGTGGGACTGATAACATGGGGAGTTGCAGGGGACAGAGGGAATCATGTAGTATCCTCAGTGGAAGCACCTGTTGGATCAAAAAGCCAGCCCTGAGAACAGATACCGTTTAAATGAATGTAGGTTCATCAATTGTCCCATCTTCCTTCTTAAGCTTGTCCTAAGTAGATTTGAAGGTTCAGTGTTAATGTGTATATGACCCTCCCATACAAGCCAGCCAGGTGAATGTGTGATATTTGTATAGCATTTGTATATGTACTGAATAATACTGAGATATTATTTCACATGGAAAATCATCAGTCTTCTATGCCATAACCCCAGATTTTAGCTTTAGTCTCTTCCTGAAATTACTTTATTCATAATGAAAATTTTGAAAAGATCTAGAAAATGTCAAGCTCCTTAAGCAATTTTCCTGTGAGTAAGAGTTTCAGAATTTGGCCTCTTCTACTGTGGGTAGCAAAAATGTAAAGGGGAACATGATAGAGATATATAAAATTTCATATAGAAAAGGTAGATAAGAAAAAACTTTTCTTACTAGATTATCATGCTAAAATTTGGGACCAGCTAACAATATTGAGTAGAAGACACTTCAGACTAATAAAAGATTCCATGGGGTCTGGAATTTGCAGTCAGAGGATATATGGATGGCCTTTCAGAGGATATAGAAAATTGTGGAAACATATTGGGGAAAGTGTATTTTTGAGGTTTGATGGCTAATAACACCACTTTTTTTGGAGTAGTACCATAAAATTATATATCAATGGAAAGATAATTTAATCAAGAATGTAATGCAACAAAGTTTATTCAACTATCTGTACTCTATGAAATGTTGTATCCAAATAACCAGAAAAAGGAAGCACAACTTGCTTAGGTTGAAAGCAGGTAGCTTTCCTTCATCTGATTGTAGCCAATGAGCATGAGTGTTTAGAGAGCCAATCAGGTGTCATCTTGTTTTGGCAATAAGCCAATCAGAAACAAGTAGGATTCAGTTATTGATGTCATGTATTGAAGCTGAGAGGAGGCCATTTGTCAGTGTGTTATGTGATCGCTATCAAGTTGGTTGGATTTTTTTGTGTTCTTTCATTTAGTGAGCTTGTAAAACGTAATAAAATTAAAGTAATGGTGCAAAGAATTGACTGGTTGCCCAGTGAACAAGGCTACAGTTATAAAGAAATTAGAAGAAAAATTGGTGGAAATTTAACCAAAGGTGGCATTTCTAAGTTTTTGAAGAGGTATAAGGAAACTCAGTCACTACAAAACCACACTGGTAAAGGCAGGAAAAGGTGCACAACAGCAAATGATGATAGAAGAATTAAGAGACTGTGCCTACGTGACAAAAGAAAATCATCTGGGTGTATAAAAGATGAAATGGCGCAATGCAATGGGAAGTTGAGTGCAAGGACTGTTTGGCGCAGACTGCAGGAATTTGGCCTACAATCTAGAATTCCACGAAAAAAGCCACTTGAAAGCCATCTCTCAAACAAAGGTTGAAAAGACTAAACTGGGCTAAAACCCATGTTATCTGGACAGAGGAACAATGGGACAGTGTTATTTGGAGTGATGAGACCAAGATCTCCCTGTTCTGTAGTGATGGCATAAAAATACACTTTTCCCGAAAGGTTTCCACAATTTTGGCCACTACTGTAAACATGTCCATGTGAGACTAATCTTACAAATTGTCAAAAGCATCAGCAGATAAAGAACATTGATTGATTCTTCAATTATGTGTCTTCAAGTCATTTTTTTACTCCTAGTGACCCATAGATAGAGTTTCTCTTTGAATCTGTCTCTAGCCTGGTTCTTCAGATTTTCCAAAGGTGTACTCATCACCACTGTAACTGGGTCTACTCCAGTGGTGGGTTCCTACCGGTGCGGTCCACTCTATAGCACCAGTAGTGGCCCGCTGGTGATGTCACAGTACCAGTGCGGTCGGTTGCCGGTGCCTGGGCGCCCCATTTTTTTTTAAAAAAAATTAAATTTCTTCTGCACATGCCCAGAAACCTGACAATTAAGTCTTTCCCCATCCCTTCACTTGAAAATAATAAGAAGCTTGCATTTGACACTTTTCCTTCGCTTTTGCCTAAAGCTTCCCAAAGTGGGCATTTTCCGAAAGCTTAACCTTTTATACTGTTAATTTTATACAGTTTTATACTGTTATTCTTTAGACGAAAACATTGAGGACTGTTAAAATATACTGTTCTTTTAACAGTCCTCAATATTTTCGTCTAAGGAATCCATGACTGAAACCAAAAATGCTGTATGAGACTTGCTTGTCTTTTAACTATAGCATTTTCTGCATATAAAGGTTGCTGTGTTGCCATGGTGTAACACGCACTTTGTATGCAAAGCTTTTCATGTAAGCTATAAAATAGCAAAAATAGTAGTAATATCTCTCTGAAATAACTAATATATGACTGGGAAGCCACGCCCACCCGGTCACATGGCTGGCAAGCCACACCTACCCGGTCACATGGCTGGCAAGCCACACCCACAAAATAAGCCACGCCCACAGAGTGGTAGTAAAAAAATTAGGAACCCGCCCCTGGTCTACTCACCTTGCTGCTGGTCTCTTCCTCTCTTTCCTTCTAACTTTCCCAGGATTAGAGCCTTCTCCAAAGAGTCTTTGCATAATGTAACTGAAGTAGAATAATTTGAACCTGGTCATTTGTGCCTTGAGTGAGAACTTTGGCTTGATTTTTTTCATAATCTATTAATTTGCTTTCTTGACTGTCCATAGTATTCTCATGTATCTTCTCTGATAGCAAAGTTCATGTGATTCAAAAACATTCATACCCTACCCTACCCTACCCTACCCTAACCTACCCTAACCTAACCTAACCTAACCTAACCTAACCTAACCTAACCTAACCTAACCTAACCTAACCTAACCTACCATACTATACCAAAGATTTCTTGGAAATCCATGAATACATTTCAAAGACATCAGAATTAGAGGCTTTTGGGTGTATGTAGGAGCCCTGGTTGTGCAGTAGTTAGAGTGCAGTATTGCAGGCTAACTTTGCCAATAGCCTTGACTTCGATCCTGACTGGCTCAAGGTTGACTCACCCTTCCAGCCTTCCAAGGTCAGTAAAATAAGGACCAAGATTGTTGGGGGTAATATACTGACTCTATAAACCACTTAGAGAGGACTATAAAGCACTGTGGAGAAATGCTCCCGGTTCGCTCTTGCCTCTCGGTCATCGGAGAGCCGATCGCAAAGCATTCTGTGCATGCCCAGAGGGTAAAAGAACTCAAATGGCGGTGTCTCGGTGGGTGGGCGGAGCGTTGTGCTGCCTTCACGATAGGCTCTCCGACGACTGACAGGCAAGAGCGAACCGGGAGCAATTCACCCCTGTGTGGAGTGGTATATAAGTTTAAGTGTTAGTGCTAGTGCTATATCCTGGTGTGTGAATGTATTTGTGAGACATTCACCACAGAGGTGGCCTAATTATTTTCTATTGGATTTGCCTAGATTGCTTTGACACAGAGTCACATTGCAGGCTTCCATAGACGCATTATGCACAGGCACCTGTGCACCAGTCCTTAAATACAGCAGTTTTTCATGTTCTTAATTGCCAGCCATTTCCACTGCAGTACTTTTATTCACCTCTTCCCACACACTGTTCTAATTAAGATGTTTATTGAGCAGAGATACCATAATTTCCTCTTGTAGTAGTTTCAAAATGTGTCTTACAGTAAATTATTCTCTTTTGTGGGCTTGCTTGCGTATGGGTTCCTTCCTGCTTCCTCTTCCTCTTTTTCTTCCCCTCCTTCTCCTTTTCCTTCTTCTCTTTAAATGTTCGTCAGACTACAGTGCAGGAAAGCATAGTGAGGACAAGGCTCAGTCCACAGACAGAAATAGCAATTTGGCAAAGGGTCCCAAATGCCCTTGGGATACCCTTCAAATAGGTGGGACTTTGATTCCCAAGTAGCATTTTGGAAACTAGTCTGAATCCATGTGGAGAGCACCAGATTCAGCAAAGTGGAGTTAAGGCTTTCTTGACTCAGACAGGAGATAGCTCTGTCTTTCTTCCTCCTCCATTCCTTATTATTATCACAATTATGATGAATAACAATGTTTATAGTCCATCTTCTTGACTGTTAAAAGAACTCCAATATTATATGTCTGGAAGCTGAAGAGTAATTATATTATGCAACTAGCAGTAAGGAAACAGATTGGTTTGGGTGTGGGCCCTGCACTTACCTCACATCCAAAATGGGCCGCATGGAGACTCCTGGGAGGGGAGGGGAAGGATGGGTGGGGCCAGCCAGGGGTGGGATTTGGAGGTTCTCCGAACAGGCCACAACGTTAGCTATGGGTTCTCCCGAACCCGTAGCAGCCCACCCGTGGAGCATCTCCTCATAAAGTAGCTGGAAAAACTTCCTTTCTTGGGGAAGGAAATTGGGGTACATGAAGTCAAAAGATCTTCTCTCCCATCTGAGCGATTTCCCCATACTGCTGAGTTTTCTCCGCCCGTTCTCGATTCAACAACAAAAATAAAATCCAGAATGAAAGTGACTGTAACTTCATCGCTAGTCCCTTGTTTTTGTTCCAAATCACCATGGTCCCCTGACTTCCCTGGAAAAGATAATGGATGACCAAATGCCAAATCGATTTCACACATCTTCTGGTTGCCCTTGGACAGTATTGGAAAAGGTAGAAACAGGTAGAGAATACTATTTTAATAGCAGGACAGGTTAAGCCTGTCTCAAGGGAGATGGGGATGAGATGAAAGCAAAGTTATTGAAATATTGCCAAATAAAAGATAACAATCAGGGCATGTTTGTGCCATGATTAGGTATGAATGGGGAGAAAGACTTTTTGCATGATACTGCTGTTGGGAGGTTGCTGATAATTCAACAAACAAGTTTCAATTTGCAATTAGCTGTTCTTTGCATATGGAGACAGAACCACTGCCAGGATGAAAGGAGGCTAATCTGTGAAGAAAGTGAGAGAGAGAAAAATGCATCCCTGGTAATTATCCTTTCTTTCAAACCGCTTCCAAATATTTTTGAGAAAACATGGAATGGATAAAGGAGGGACCGGAGGTTGCTGAACATGCATGCTGTTGCTCAGACCATACTTTCAACGGAAAGAATCCACCTTCTCCAACCTGATGCCCTCCATGACTTTTAAACTACAACCTGCATAATCTCCTGCCCATTTGAAATGGGACAAAATCATACTTGGTGGGTTACAATCTTAGCTGACCCCATAGAATTTACAACATTATTCAATTAGGCCAAGATTTCCTTGAAAATATCAGCTTCCATGTTCCTTAACAGAACATCCAACATTTCAGGTTAAACCTAGGTTCTCTCTAGATGTTTTTACTAAGCTTTATTGCAAGGTAGTTTCTGATATATTTTCGCAGACTTGTATTTGAAAATCTCTGCATACAAGAAAGAATGTGGGTTCATGAAGAAGACTGGGAAGAATGTTTTCGGAAAATGACTGGTTCAACTTATCAGGAGGGCTTTAAACTAAAATTGAGGGGGGAGGGTGACCACTCTATAGGATCTCCAGGACCTAACTCCAAGTAAAGACCCCTAGTAAGCAAGGCAAATAACGAACTAAAGAGGGATGGGAAGGAAGACAAACTCAAATGCCAAATAGGAGACACAGAAAGCACACCCAGAGTCAGGCACAAAAATCTCAAGTACCTATACACAAATGTACAAAGTCTGGGAAATAAACAGGATGAACTTGAAATATTAATACACGAAGGTAGATACGACATAGTTGGAATAACAGAAACTTGGTGGGACGAAATCCACAACTGGAACATGCTGATAGAAGGATACAAACTCTTCAAAAAAAACCCAGACCATAAAAAAGAGGAGGTGGAGTTGCACTGTATTAAGGAACACTATATTGCTACAGGGTTACATGTAACCAAAGAAGAAAACCACCTGGAATGCATATGGGTCAACATAAAATAAAAAAAGAATGACATGGCCATAGGAGTATACTATAGGCCACCCAATCAAGCAGAAAAAATGGATATCCTTTTTGCCAACCAACTAACAAACATATGTAAGAAACACACTACAGTAATAATGGGGGACTTCAACTACCCAGATATCAACTGGAAAACTAATTCTGCACCAAGTGAGAAATCAAATAAGTTCCTAATCAACCTAGCTGACAACTTTGTTGTCCAAAAAGTAGAGGAGGGAACTAGAGGGACAGCCATACTGGACTTAATACTTACAAATAGAGAAGAAGTGATAGAGGGAGTTGAAACTGCAGGAACCTTGGGTGAGAGTGACCATGTCATACTAGAATTCAACATACAGTAACACAAACAGAAACAATAGAACACAACGATACCAAAGTCTTAGATTTTAAAAGAGCTGATTTTGATAAACTCAGAGAGCACTTGGGAAAGATTCCTTGGATGAAAGTCCTAAAGGGAAAAACAACTCAAGAATCTTGGGAAACTCTGAAAAACATGATCATAAAAGCCCAGACCAGCACAATACCGATGAGAAAGAAAAACAAAAAATCCAAGAAGAAACCAGCATGGCTGCACAAAGATCTCTCTGACAAATTGAATGAAAAGAAGGACAAGTACAAAAAATTGAAACAGGGAAACATAACTAAGGCAGAATATCAGCAGATAGCCAGAATCTGTAAATATGAAGTCAGGAAAGCAAAGGCCCAGCCCCAGAATGAACAAAGACTTGCAACAAAAGTCAAAGATAATTAAAAAAAGTTTCTTCCAACATATAAATAACAAGAAAAAAATCAGGGAAACAGTTGGTCCACTAAAGAGAGAAGACGGCAAGGAAGTAACAGGCAACAGAGAGAAAGCAGAGCTGCTTAACTCATTCTTTGCATTGGTCTTCACACAAAAAGAAACTATAGCCCAATCTACCAGAAATATAACTGCAAAAAAACAGATTGGAAACTAAAGTTAAAATAAGCAAAAAAAAAAACAGTAAGAGAACACCTGTCTGAACTCAACGAATACAAATTACCAGGAACAGACAGATTACACCCCAGAGTACTATAGGAGCTCGCAGATGTCATCTCAGAATCACTGCACCACATCTTTCAAAAATCCTGGAACACCAGGGAACTATCAGAGGACTGGAAAAGAGTTGATGTGGTTCCCATCTTCAAAAAAGTAAAAAAAAAACGACCCAGGAAATTACAGACCAATCAGCCTAACATCAATACCCGGGAAGATCCTGGAAAAGATAATAAAAAAACAGATCTGTCAACACTTAGAAACGAGTAAAGTAATAACTAGCAGCCAGCACGGGTTTGTTAAAAACAGATCATGCCAAACCAATCTCATTGCATTCTTCAACACCATGACTAAATTAGTAGACCAGCGAAATACTGTGGACATAATACACCTAGATTTCAGCAAGGCATTCGACAAAGTAGAACATAACTTACTTCTTCATAAGCTAGAGAAAAGTGGGATAGACAACCTCACCACCAAATGGATCCACAACTGGCTGACAAACCATACTCAATGAGTAGTCCTTAATGAGTCTAAATCCACATGGAGAGAAGTAAGCAGTGAGGTACCACAAGGCTCCGTCTTAGGCCCAGTACTCTTCAATATCTTCATAAATGACTTAGATGAGGGAATAGAAGGGGAACTTACCAAATTTGCAGATGACACTAAGCTGGCAGGAATAGCTAACACCCTAGAAGATAGGCTCAAGATCCAGACGGATCTTGACAGACTTGAGCGCTGGACCCTATCTAACAAAATGAAATTCAATGTAGAGAAAAGTAAAGTTCTACACTTAGGTAAAAAAAACCCAAAAGTATATATATAAACTGGGTGAAACCAGGCTTAATAGCAGTGACTGTGAGAGGGATCTTGGAGTCCTAGTGGACAACCAGCTAAACATGAGCCAGTAGTGTGCAGCGGCAGCCAAAAAAGCCAATGCAATCCTAAATTGCATTAACAGAGGGATACAATCTAGATCAACTGAGGTACTAATACCACTCTATAAAGCCTTAGTTAGACCGCACCTGGAGTATTGCATCCAGTTTTGGTCACCACACTATAAAAAAGATATTGAGACCCTCCCGAGATATTGAAAGCCTCCAGAGCCTGGGGAGGGTGAAAAACTGGCCTCCTGGAAGTTCCGGAAATCTGGAAATGGGCCTGTTTTCAGCCTTCGGAGGGCCTCCGGAGCCCAGGGGAAGCAGTTTTCGCACTCCCGGAGGCTCAAGGAAAGCCTCCGGAGCCTGGGGAGGGCAAAAAATGCCCCCCATGGTGCAGGCGACAGACTAGGCCATGCCCACCATGGCCACACCCACCCAGCAACGGGGCAGCGAACCCGTTGCTAAAGGATCTGAAGCCCACCTCTGCCACCATCTATCATTTCTCTAAGGACATTTGCAGTTTTTGCACATTCATCTTAATTTACTAGGATCACAAAATCTGGACTCCCACTTCTGATGCAATCTGATGCTTCCTCCTCCTGTCATTTGAAAAATGAAAAAAGCAGTGTTTCAACGTCTTCTCAGGAAGCTCTTGTCCATTCTGTGGTCCACGGGGGCTATCTGTTTTCCCATAGAAGGGGAGGAAGAAGGTTAAGTTTCTTGCTCATGGAGATTTGAAAGTCCTAGTATTTAGAATCCCCTCCTTTACAGGGGCGGGTTCCTTTTACTTTCACGCATGCTCAGAGAGCCAAAAAATCCCCCAAAATTAGGAAAAAAATATGGCAGCCCGCAGGGACCGCCACAGACAGCACCGGAGCCGTCAGCTTAAATTAATGGAGCCTGGACCGCACCAGTAGGAACCCACCTCTGCTCCTTTACTCTCTCTGTTCTCCATTTCATCCTGACCAGGCCTGCTTTCCTTCCTTCCTTCCTTCCTTCCTTCCTTCCTTCCTTCCTTCCTTCCTTCCTTCCTTCCTTCCTTCCTTCCTTCCTTCCTTCCTTCCTTCCCTCTCTCTCTCTCTCTCTCTCTCTCTCTCTCTTTCTTTCTCTTTCTTTCTTTCTTTCTTTCTTTTTAAAATAGAAAATGGAATCAGAATAGGACATAAACAAAAGGAATATAATAAAAATGCTTTCTTTAAACCCCAACTTATTGTAGAAAACAGTGATTAGCCTAGATGCTATCTTGGCATGTTTAGCCAATATTCATCGCCATCTTGGGGGGCTTTCTTCTTATTCAATTATTTTGTATGAAAGAGTCATTCCCAAATAGTCATTTCCAAAAATATAGTGCATTCCAAATGAAAAGCCCTCTAGGAGCACTGTTGCTATTACAGATGGTAAGTCTGAACTTGCCTATCTGAAACCCTTGGGCATCAGGCATTTGCGTAGCATGATTTACAGACAGAAGCAAATGCTAATAAGGAACATGAAAACAGAAATGAACTAGTTGTATCCTGGTTTTATAATCAACTGAAACAATATGCAGTTCTTGAGTGAATGATAAGAGCAGCAGAACTGATGTTGAAGAATGCTAGATCACATAACCTACTTATCTAGATTTCAACTTTCAAAAGACCCTCAAGGCTGCCAAGGCGTTAGGTTTTCTAGAACAAGATTGATGAGGTCTCAGCAAAAATATGATAGGAGCATGGCGGCTTACAAGGTTAGGATGCAGGACTGATGATTGGCAGGCTCGTGTTCGAAATCTGGTTGCTGTGTTATGGTGTGAGCTCCCGTCACAGGCTCCAGCTCATGCCAACCCAGCAGTTTGAAAGCAGGCAACTAGAAATAGATACAGTAGATGGGTACCACTTCGGTGGGACACTTAACAAGGACATGAAAGGAACCCCCAACTGGGCATCCTTCAGGCAAAGATGATGTCACCATTCAATTCTTTCAACCCAGAAGCACTTCGATGGTCCAGACACGAATGTAGAATTACTAGCAAAAATATGGCTACCTGCCATTCCCCATTGGGAATTCACTAATTAAAAACTTTAGCACCTGTGTATAAAACTATATTATGTGGAAATGTTTTTCTCTGTCAATAGAAATCTCCTGTAAGGCCTTTCAATGTTAATTAAGGCCTTCCTGTTGACACTTCTGGATCCATTATTTCTTTTCAGTTCAACAACGATAGGTTAACTATTTTACTGTTCCTTAAATCAGCTGTCTTCTCTGTGGGATACTAAACCATTGGGGTTTTGTAAAATTATTGTTATTGCTTTACTTTTCCAGTATTAAAAAAAAATCCAATGTTGACAGTATAATCTGTAATTTTACAATCTCCCTTTCCCTAGCCCAGAGGTCTCCAACCTTGGCAACTTTATGAGGTGTGGACTTCAATTCCCAGAATTCCTCAACCAGCATGGCTGGCTGAGGAATTCTGGGATTTGAAGTCCACACCTCATAAAGTTGCCAAGGTTAGAGACCTCTGCCCTAGCCAATCAAAGGTTGAACAAATAAGAAGCAAATCCCCTTGACTGCAGTAAGCAGGAAAGCAATAACATGGGCTGAACATTAAGCAGGAAACTTTCAAATGAAAGAATACTGTGCTGAAGCCCCTTTTTGTTCTGGATATGAAGTCTGAAAATTCTAGGGAAATAACATGGAAAATACTAGTATGCAACAAATTAATGGCAATTTGTGTGTGTGTGTGTGTGTTGTTAGATTTATATCCTGCAATTATTTTGTGCAACTCAAGGCAGTGTACATGATGCTCTTGAAAATGATATGCGGCAGGGGTGGGTTCCACTTACCTTCGCCACCGGTTCGCATCACGACGATTCACGTGTGTGCGCATGCTCTGATTGCGTGCGTGCATGCATCCCCTCGCGCGATTTTGCTTCTGTGCATGCTTAGAAGCAGGAATGAGCCCGAAAGAGCTCATCAGCTGTGCTTCGGGCAAAGAAATAAAGCTCAGACTTCACCCGCGGGTGGGCAGGAGGGTCCTTTCCAAGCCGTGTAAGGGGAAAAAAAGATGATGGCGTGCATGGAATGGCACTGACAGTGACATCACAAGCTGCTCGCTACCGGTTCGGGCGATCCGGTCCAAACCAAGAGGAACCCACCCCTGATATGCGGTAATGACCTTGGGAGACTGGGCTAGTTAGAGGTGCTTTGGACAAATGGTTCACTCCATGCATTTATTTATTTATTTAGCATGTGGCAAATACATGGACTTATAGCATTTAAAATGTTAATGTCCAGTCCACCCAGCCATTCAAGGACAGAGTGGTCTATGTTGAAAAAAATCAGACATTGGGCCGGTGTGAGCTCTTGATGGACATTCGGACACAATGTGGTGGATAGTTTGTTGAGGAGCACCACAGTCACACTGGCGGGTAGAGACAAGACCCCACTTAAACAATAAATCCTGGCAGACATGTTGGGTATGGATCCTGTTCAGAGTTAACCAATGCTGGCGAGGAAGATCAAAACCTGGCAGACCCTTCTTCCACACAGTATCGTATGCTGCAGTATGAGTGATGGAATGGTTGAAATGTGGAGATAAAATACAGGCATCTAATGTATCTGCAATACACTTATGGAATTAGCTAAATGATGCAAGTACTGAGACTTAGATGCACGAGTGATTGATAACCAAGTGGTGAGGAGCTGCAGACACAAATCAATGTTATGATAAATATCTGCAGCAGGAAGTTCTCACGTTGGATAAAACAGTTCCCATGGCCAGATTTCATGAAAATACTCAAGCAGAAAGTTGCATAATGGCAAAAATGAGTAAAATCTCTGTATGAATCATGTTCAGTAAAAGGTGCTCTCTAAAAGCCAACAAAATGCACTCAAACCGCTCCTGGGGAAAGTGTGTTTAGGTGTGTTTAGTGTGTTCCCTTTAGTATATTCTTTATGTACACATTTCCCCTAAAAATCCAAACAGTAAAATGAGCACAAATGAGCAATGAAAACAATACAATGAAATTTAGGGAAAGGTTGATTCAGTGTAACAAGGTACAACTCAAAGGTTCTTCCCATCTCATATGCCACAGAGAGGAGGGGGTCAGGCTGTTCTCTATGGCACCAGAAAGCCAAACAAGGAATAACGGATGGAAGCTGACCAAGGAGAGATTCAACCTGGAAGTGAGGAGAAACTTTCTGATGGTGAGAGCGATCAACCAGTGGAACAGCTTGCCAGCGGAGGTTGTGAGAGCCCCAACACTTGTGACCTTCAAGGAGAGACTGGACTGCCATCTGTCTCAAATGGTGTAGGAACTCCTGCTTGAGCAGGGGGTTGGACAAGATGACCTACAAGGTCCCTTCCAACTCTAATAATAAATCTAAAATCTCACCTGGACTCTGTCTGCATTTCCCCGAGAAAGGCATTCCTGACCGTTTGGGAACCCATAGGCTCTGATTAATGAAAAATAAAGGGGTACTATTCACTCCTGAATTCGAATCTTTGTGTGGTCTAAAAAGCTTCTTGATGTTGTTTTTGCCATTGCATCACAGCGCTGACTCAAGTTTATCTTTGACTGATTGCAAGTCTTGTTTTGACATATGCTAATACCAAACTGCAAAGAGCTCTGGTGAACAGAAAAATAAAAATATCATTACAATTATTCCCCATTCTCCTGCAACTTTGGATGTCCTCAAACAATATTGTATATATGTTCACGTATTTCTATGAAATTTGAAAACTCACTTCTGAATTTAAAAAACACACATAATGATGTACATGTTCTAGAAAAGGGAGGGATTGTTTGGATTTTGAGGAATATTTTGAAAGAATGTTCACCTGGTATTCTGGCATACATCATTCCTTGCAAAGTCATATCTCACTTTAGGATGAAGACAAGGAGAGAAATAGTTGCAATGGATTCTTATTTTATTTTAAATTCACGATCTGCCTAGTAGATGTATCGTATGTTTGTTTTTTATGTTTATATACCACTGCAATTAAATTGGCCCTCAAATAGATGAATGTCAGAGCCATTTCAATGAGGCCTAGTAGTTTGGCTTTCTGTCAAATGGGCTAGGAACAGAAATTGTGGTTCCAATTAGACTAGGCATTAAATCACATAGCCAAAGGTCAGAATTAGGAATATTTTGGTTGAATACAAAGTGGTGACCAGGTACTAGTTTAGACAGGTGAAAATCAAAGGGCCAGAAGCAAGAAGAGATGGAGCTAAAGAAAACTAGCAGGAAGTCAGGCTATCCAGGGGTGGCCAAACTATGGTTCTTTGAGGACCTGTGGACTTCAACTCCCAGAATTCCTGAGCCAGCCATGAGCTCAGGAATTCTGGGAGTTGAAGTCCACTGGTCCTCAAAGAACCATAGTTTGGCCACTCCTGCTAACAGGCCAATTGCTTATACAGGTAATCCTTGACTTACAACTACAGTTGACCCCAAAATTTCCATTGCTAAGTGAGACAGTTGTTAAAAGAGTTTTGTCCCATTTTACAACCTTTCTTGCCACAATTGTTAAGTGAACCGCTGCAGTTGTTAAGTCAGTAACAAGGGTTGCGAAATGAATCTGGCTTCCCCATTGGCTTTACTTATCAGAAAGTCGCAGAAGGTGATTGCATGACCCCGGGACCCTGCAACTATCATAAATATGAACCAGTTGCCAAGCATCCGAATTTTGATCATGTGACCATGGAGACGCTGCATCAGTTGTAAGTGTGTAAAAAAAGTCATAAATCACTTTTTTCAGTGCCATTGTAGCACTTAGCACTTAGACTTATATACCGCTTCATAGTGCTTTACAGCCCTCTCTAAGCGGTTTACGGAGCCAGCCTATTTCCCCCAACAATCTGGGTCCTCATTTTACCCACCTCGGAAGGATGGAAGGATGAGACAACCTTGAGTCAGTCAGGGTCAAACTGATGGCAGTCGGCAATAGGTAGAATTAGCCTGCAATACTTCATTCTAACCACTGGCTCTTTGAATGTAACTGTGAATGGTCTGTAGAAAGTTGGTACCCTCCCCCTCCTAGAAAAATGAAATATCCTAGGAAATATTGAAAAAGGAAAGCATATGTTTCCCTGAATGAGGAAAGGAGAAACATGTTTTAAATACAAAGCAGCTTCCTGCAGCTCCCTGCCCCCCCTCCTTCAGCTCCAGGGTGATGGGATTAAGATCTTCCCCTTTAGGACATCAGAGGATTAGCCCTCTACCACCTGGAAAATTACCAGCACTCAAACAAACTTGGGAGACAGCCTAAAAGGCTAGCTAAGACCCCCGCCCCTGGGGGGGGTCTGACCACCAATTGGAGTGCATTACATACACAGGAACAGGAAACTAAGAGGTGGGGCCCAACAGAAGTCATAAAACCAAGGGACTCCGCATCTTTCCTCCCCTTTTTCTCTTCACCTACATCTAGAAACATGTGGTCCATCTTTTCTGTTCAGGGGCTCATGCTATGTGCTCCTGTCCACCATATTAAACCTTCTTTCCAAGCAACTTCCATTAATCTAGTGTCTTTTTCCCCACTTGGAACTGAACCCAGAAGGATATTCCTTACAACAGGTCATTAAACAAATGATTGTAAGTTGAGGACTACCTGTATTGAGGAATATTAAACCAGGCTTAGTAAAGGGGGGGAAAGTTGCCACGTGAAAAATCTAATACTGTAGAAATAAACCAATTTCAAAAGAGAACCTGAAACCTACATACAAATCAAAGCTTACATCGTTCCAGAATTTTTCAGTACAGTCCATAGTCCTCGAGGCACAACATATGTTACCTTATAGGAAAATAGATATGAAAAATTTGAATGTAGAAGGTAAATGTTAAAAAGTGTTAATGTGTAGAAGTGCTTAGAATTTTGTACCCAAAATTCTTTTTGTGTTCTCTCCCTCTGTTTGTAGTATAAACAGTCCCTGAACTAATGTTATTAATTTTTTTAATGTCAAGCTAAATAAAGGTTTTCATAAAAATGAAAAGGAATTTTCCATTTGTTGCTAGATACCTGGTTGTTCTTTAAACCACCAGAACTTGGTTAAAATGTGCTGATATGTTAGTTATGAGAATCATGTGGCTATTACCGGTAAAACAAATAGCACTCAATGCTGATGCTTCAGAGACCTGATGATATGGACTAAATGCTTGGGCTTTGCAGTATGCATCTCTGATTTAAATCCCCTGGTGATAAAGTCTTTCTTTAAGCTCATGGCAGGCTATTTTCAAAAGCAAAGTGACAAATATGTTTTCTTTTTCTTTTTACAGAACAAAACCAGGAAGATTTCAAAAGCACTTGCAAAAATTGCCTTAAGCATGGGAGGGAAAGAACTGTGGGAATAATTGCAATTTTATTGTAAGAAATTAAGCCCTTCTCCACTGTCTCAAAAGCTGTCTATAGCCGCCCAAGGCAAGAAAGGATGTTGCCATAGATACTTTTTAACAAAGATCACTACAAAGATTGCTGAAAGCACACCTCCACTAAGCAATCGATAAGCAGTAAAACTAATTACCTGGGCAAAAGTAATTAACCAGATAAAGAACTCATTCACCCACACTTCCCCAAACCCATAATAGGCTGCCCAGACAGCATCTACACAACAAAGAAGCAAGCCTACAAACACAAGGACAGACAATTAAGGTTGACCTTTTGACAGAGTCACACCACTAGAACCATGATGGTGAACCTATGGCATTCGTGCCACAGGTGGCATTCAGAAAACCCTCTCTGAGGGCACTCAAGCCATCGCCCAGCTCAGCTCCACCACTCATGTGCGCGTGCCTCCCACCGGCCAGCTGGTTTTTTGATATCTGCCACACATGCGCAGAGGGCAGGGCGCATGCGGGAGACATGTGCGCATGTGTGGGGGTGGGGGGCTCGCACGCACATGCGGGGTGTGGGAGGAGCATGGGGGCACCCCCCGTGGCCTATTTTTGGTCCCAGGAGGCTGCAGGGAGGCCTGCAAGGCCCAAAATGGGGCGTAGGGGGTGCGGTGCCCCCCCTCAACCCATTTTTAGTTCCAGGAGGCTGCAGGGAGGCCTGCTAGGCTCAAAACGGGGTGAGGGTGTCGCGTGCGCATGCACAGGGGGCGGGGGAGAGTGGGGTGTCGCGTGCGCATTTGTGGAGGGCGGAGGGTGAGTGTCGCGCATGTATTGCATTATGGGTGCTGACACACACACGTGGGCGCTGTCATGTGCTTTCGGCACGCAATGAGAAAAAGGTTAACCATCACTGCATTAGAACCAACACTACACAAACCCGTGCCCCTCCAGCCCACACCAAGGACCAGTCCTCCTATAAAACAACCTCTCTACACCTCATTTTCTTTGTAGCTACCTCCAGGAGCAAGCCTGTTGCTTTTGTGAATAAACGGATCACCTCCTTTCCACAGCAACGCACCTGGTGTCTTATTTCAGAAACCAGTCTTGGATCGGCAGCCGGAATTCTTCCAACAGAATGATGATTGATGCCACATAGTTTTGTAGAAAACCATTATCATCTGCCATTTATTGACTATGATGGAAGAGTCTTTTAGTTTTTCAGTATTTATCCTGGGCAGAAAAAAGGAATATACTATTTTAAATGTCAGGATATTCTTCCTATAGCATAGACTGCCTTTTGGATGTTACCAATAGTTAGCTATTTATTTATAACAATTTGATCTTGTTTGATCTCATTTCTATTCTTTTACTCATAAACCAGAGGTAGTAAAAATAGGGACTGGTTCTCTGAACTGGCAGTAAGGGCAGCCTGGCCATGCCCCCGAGCCAGTTCCGCTCGCTCAGACGCTCGCCTTGCCTCGCCTTCCCCACGTGCATCCACTGCCTCCTGCCATCACACAGGTAAGCATTGTGGCAGGAGACGCCAGTGATTGTGGCAGGAATGGCAGCAGCGGCGGGCAGTGCCTCTGTCCCAGCTGCGGCGACAGCAGTGGCGGCAGGGCATCCCGGAACTCCCGGGGAGTTTTCGCACATGGCTTTGGCCAGGATACGGCGAGCAGCAGCCCCAAAAGCTGGCAGGGTCCCCAGCACCACCTCTGCCAAAGGCTGCCTGCCCTTCAGCTGTAGCGCCTTTACTGGCTGCCTCTAATCTGCAGTTTACTCCTGAGCACCATGCTCACGAGTAAACATGCTCACAAGTAAACTGCAGATTCGAGGCAGCCGGCAGATCCTGGCTTGCTCAGGGTCGGGGACGGAGAGGTCTTCAGCCGAACCCCCCTCCTCTCTGCACCCTCCCCTCCCCGGCCAGATCTGTTTCGCCATAGTTTGCACATGGAGAGGTTATTTGGCTGGGTCCCAGGTGCTTTTCCCCCTTCCCACCCGCTGCCCTCACTTAACCCTGCCCTCACATACAGCCACTGTGCCTGCCTCTCACCTGCCCCGCTCCCTCGCACCTGGGGGCAGCAGGGACAAGCCCTGGGCTCAGCTGCAGGGGAGCAGCTCCAGACAAGCCCATGTCTCCCGAAGCTGCCATCGTTGGAGCAGTGACAGGGACAGGGGTGGCCTGGTAATCTGGGCGCCCGAAAATGGTGCGGAGGTGCAGGCGAGGAACTGCTCCAGATGAGCCATTTCCCCCTCGCCCTGCCCAAATATACAGCCGCCATGCCCACCTCTCGCCTGTCCTGCTCCCTTGCACCCAGGGGCAGAAGGGATAAGCCGCAGGCTCAGCTGCTGGAAAGCAGCTCCAGACGAGCCCAGCATCTCCCGAAGCTGCCACTGTTGGAGCTGCAACAGGGACGGGGGAAGCCCAGTAAGTCAGGCACCCGAAAATGGGAGCTTGACTTTGCCTTCCGTCTGCAGGGGCACGGCTGTTCACTCACACTGCCCAGTGGTGGTGAGGCTGAGGGGACTCGACCCGAGCGGAGATCGAGGGCAGAGAAAGTCATCCCTGCCGCCAAGGAGGCTTTGGTCCCATGGGATTCCCTCCCTTTCTTGGAGGTGCACATCATCCTTGGCCATGGTTATGAAACCCCTGTGGGGATCCCCTCCGAGTGAGCCCTCCAGCCATGTCACGAGGACCTGCCTTGCCTCCTTCTCGAGAGAGAGAGAGAGAGAGACAAGAAAGAAAGAAAGAGACAAAGAAAGAAAGAGAAAGAAAGAAAAGAAAGAAAGAGGAAGAGAGAGAGAGAGAGAGAGAGAGAGAGAGAGAGAAAACGCAGCTCCTCTTTCTCTACCTCACCCCCTCCTCCTTCCCAAAGACTGCAACTTTGTCCCTCGCACCACACAAAAACTTTCCCGCTCCAGATCTGGCCTCCCTCCTCCCCTCCCCTCCCCACCCCACCTGATTGGAGAGCCAGAGAGATTTTGGAGAGACCCGCTCCAAAGCTTTCTAACGGGGAGTCTCTGGAAGATTTTAAACCAGAATTGGCATTCTCCACCAAACAGTGAGCCACCAAACTGGCCTCTTCTGCCCCATTGCTGCACTTCATCAGAGAGATCTTTTGAGGGGGAAAGGAGACCAGACCCGTCATTTGGGGAGTGGGGGGAGAGAGGTAGAGGAAGGGAGGAAAGAAGCAGCCCCTTCAGATGCCGGGAAACAGAAGGGAGGGGAAAAAACCCTCCTAGGCGAGAGAATTCGCTTCCAAACATGTGAATGAGGAAAGAAGAGAAGGGAGAGAGAGACAAGAAATAAATAAAGAGAGAGAGAGAGAGAGAGAGAGAGAGAGAGAGAGAGAAAGAAAGAAAGAAAGAAAAGAGAAAGAAAGAAAGAAAGAAAGAAAGAAAGAAAGAAAGAAAGAAAGAAAGAAAGAAAGAAAGAAAGAAAGAAAGAGAGGGAGAGAGGGAGAGAGAGAGAAAGAAGAGAGGGAGAGGGAGAGAAAGAAAAAAAGAGAAACAAAGAAAGCGGAAGGAAGGGAGAGAGAGAGAGAGAACTCTGTGCTATTATTTTTAATTGTTCCATTATTTATCATGTGTTAATATTTTATACTGTCCCTACACCTAGAGTGATTTTACTGCCTTTCTTTTGCCCAGGGCTACCACATATTTTTCAGGGATTTACATGCATTCAATGTCTATAGTCCAGAACATAAATATGTGTGTGTTTATTTTGTACATCAGGTTGCATAAGTCCATCTTAATATGGTATTCCTGGTATGTGATGTTTTGTATACATACAGAGAAAGGTCTTTGACTTTTAGGCTTGCTGTCAAACATAATACTAATTACTGTTTTGAACAGTATGCAGGTTGTATTACAGGAATGGCTATTTTATATGTGAAATTATGACTGAAATATTTCTGCACCTATATTGGTTCTCACTGTCAGGAAGTTTCTCCTTAGTTTTAGGTTGTTTCTCTCTTTGTTCAGTTTCCATCCATTGCTTCTTGTTTTGCCTTCTGCTGCTTTGGAAAATACATTGCCCCCCTGCCCTTCTTTGTGGCAGCCCCTTAAAAGCCTGTTGCCTATCACACTCTTGGGCAAAGCATACGAGCCATTTCCTCCTTTCAGTGGTCCATGAAAGTACATCTATAGTATGTAGATAATAAAGTTGAAAAAAGTGAACAACATTTTTACACAATTATAGATACGTTGAGGCTGGGTGTGACAAGGAATGGCTGGGAGGGTAGGGGCCAGATGAGGCACCTATTGATGTGAGTGGCATTGAGTTGGCCGCGCCCAACCAGTCACATGACCATGAAGCCACGGCCACCCAGTCACATGATCATGAAGCCACGACCACCATCACATGATCATGAAGCCACACCCACAAAATAAGCCATACCCACAGAACCAGTAGTAAAAAAAATTAGAACCTACCCCTGTCATAAACCATACAATTGCTAATTTAGGGTAACATTTAATCAATTGCAAAGAAAAGATATAATTCTCTCTCTCTCTCTCTCTCTCTCTCTCTCTCTCTCTCTCTCTCTCTCTCTCTCTCTCTCTCTCTCTCTCTCTCTCTCTCTCTCTCTCTCTCTCTCTCGTGTTTTCTCATCTTTAAGATGCCTCACAAATGAAAATGTTTGGGGTTGAGTCCAGATACAATTGTACATAGAGTGGGCCTATTGACACTGATCAAAGGTCCGTAAGTAATTATAGGTTGCCAAAGCTTGTAATAAATGTCTTTGTGTGGCCCTCCTCACATGAATAAAACTGAGGTTAGGCTGGTCAAGAAGTAAACAGAGCATTTACCTTTAATAATTAAATTGTAATCTATATATCACAGAGGTCCTCAAACTTCATGGTGCTGCAAGCATCCTACGGGGCTGGCACCAGCAAAGTTGAAATCATTGATCACCATTTGCGACCTTCCCAGCCAGCTTTTGACCAACGAAGTCAATGTAAGAAGCTGGATTCGCTTTAACGACCATAGGATTCACTTAACTGCAATGATTCACTTAACAACCGTGGAGGAAAAGGTCATAAAATCGGGTGCGACTCACTTAACAACTGCCTTGCTTAACAATGGAAAGTCTGGTCTCAAGAAGTCAAGGATCACTTGGATACATTTTTTGTAATGCAAAATTTCCCTTGGTACCGCGTGATAACAATGGTTGCCTAAGCACAGGTTCATTACCAAACCTCATAGACCATAAACCGCTTCCATAACAAGTCATGTTATCCCAAGCAAGTTGGAGAGGAAGCATTAAGCAGTTGAACTCAGTCTGGCTGGTTCACAATGTCCAGCGTCATTTAGAATTTCAGGAAAGATTCATCATGATCATTTGATCTGAACACACATGAGACTGCTAGAACAGGACAAAATCATATGTTTGTTTTTTCAAGGACCTGTGTAGTTGAAGAAAGCAGCAAGAGAGGTCCACAATCAAAATCTATACAATATACGAAAGTCAATCTTTTTTTTGGGGGGGGGGTTGTTTATGTATTGCCACCTTGGGCTTTTATTGTGTAATTGTCCTTATCTCAATGACAGAACACTATGGGAGGTCCAAATGTTAACATATTCCATTACCTGTAGCTTCCCTGAATTTAGAATAGAATAACAGAGTTGGAAGGGATCTTGGAGGTCTTCTAGTCCAACCCCCTGCTTAGGCAGGAAACCCTACACCACTTCAGACAAATGGTTATCCAACATCTTCTTAAAAACTTCCAGTGTTGGAGCATTCACAACTTCTGGAGGCAGGCTGTTCCACTGATTAATTGTTCTAACTGTCAGGAAATTTCTCCTTAGTTCTAAGTTACTTCTCTCCTTGATTAGTTTCCATCCATTGCTTCTTGTCCTACCCTCAGGTGCTTTGGAGAATAGTTTGACTCCCTCTTCTTTGTGGCAACCCCTGAGATATTGGAACACTGCTATCATGTCTCCCCTAGTCCTTCTTTTCATTAAACTAGATATACCCAGTTCCTGCAACTGTTCTTCATATATTTTAGCCTCCAGTCCCCTAATCATCTTTGTTGCTCTTCTCTGCACTCCTTCTAGAGTCTCAACATCCTTTTTACATCGTGGCGACCAAAACTGAATGCAGTATTCAGAATGCAGGTTGCTGCTCTCCTTGATTAGTTTCCATTCATTGCTTCTTGTCCTGCCCTTACGTCTTCCATTTCTTTTCTTAGCAGAAAAATAATCTTTTTTTTCTTAGCAGACTATTTAATTTAAGCATTTTTGGCATGGTTTGTTTGGTCCTGATGCAATTGCTCCTTCTGAAGTTGCTGCTGGTCTCCCATGCACTAACCCGTATTTATCAGTAACCCCCCAAAAAGTTGATGGATTTGATATTAGTTATTTATGTGATCTTTGGAATCGTGAGCGTGAATGTCCTGACAAACCAATGGAACACAGCATTAAACAATTGTTTCAGAGATATTGTAGGTGCATGTAATATGGCATTTATCACAAGGAAAGAACCTGTGGCTTAGCAAGAGAATGCATGCATGATTTTCTGCAGAAAGTTCCAGAACAGCCCCTCCATGCCTGAAATCTTGGAAGATTGTTTTGAGTAAGATGCTTGTACCAATGGGTTGATAGGGATTTAAGAGGAACAACAATGAGCAATGAATTGTTCGAGGTTTTTTTTAATCCCTTTTATGTTTGCCTTCCATAAGCTGATTGTTCCTCCTCGTTGAGGTATTGAAAAATCTACATGGCAGTAGAATTGGTAGCTAATATGAAGAGCTCTGTTAAAATTCTCCATGTTCTTGTATTGTTTCCCTATCTGCTTCTGCCACAAGATCCTTATCAATCAAGAAGTAAGTAAATGCATTAGAGTTCAGTGCTGTCATTGCACGACACATTGCTTTGTTTCACATAGACGTTCTGGGACAAGCATTCATTTCAGTATCAGAAATCTTTCAAATTAATAGAAACAAATGAAGTGAAATCCCCATGACTTCATTTCATGCCACTGTAAACAAGCCAGATAACTACTGTGTCTTATAGGCTTCTTTAGATACATGACTGGAGGTTTTAAGAATCCAGATTTACAATTACTCTCATTGTCTCTTATAGAGCTATAGAGTCTGGTCACTTTCACGCAAGAAATGTATGGATTTATTTGACATGATTCAGATCTAATCACACCTATCTAACTCGCCCAATGAAAGTTCCTTTCTTGAAGAAAGATATGGATCTTGAAGACACCATGGCTTAAATGTTAAACAAAATATATTGTCATGGCATCCAGAGTTTTAATAGAAGAGAATATCTGTAGCTCAGGGTCAACCTGTGGATTTCTTGATGCTCCCTGAGCTTGGTTGTTTGCTTGCAGGCATTTTATTACCCAGCTAGGTAACATCATCATTGCACTGATGATAGCGGCTGATGGTGACGAACCTTGACTTCTGTACTGAATTTTCATAGACAGGTTGAGAACTAAGCTAGCTGATTAACATTAGTCGTCATGAGAATTTCTCTGGGACCCAAAGGAAAGGCAAAGGGAAATGCAAGCTGGACTGTTCTGCTAACACCATACCTGGAACAAACAAAATGTGTAAGATATTGAGACTGCCTGGTCTACTCTAAGGTCCGCTGTTCAAGCGGGAAAATGGAGACTGCTGATTGGTTGAGCCATCTGACAGCTCCCTATAAAAGGGGAAGCTGTCAGCCTGGCTCTCTGCTGGATCTTGTACATAGTTACAATAAAGAGCTCTTTGTCTTAAGCCTGTCTCAAGCCTCTTCAGTCCCAGGACTCAACAAAATGTTTAAAAGTTATCATATTTATGTAGTTTATTTATTTTATTTATTTATTTATTTAAATGGATTTCTATGCCGCCCAACTCCCGGGGGACTCTGGGCGGCTCACAACATATTAGAATCCATAGTCACTTACCAAGCACATCTAAATTATATTAAGGTAACCAAAATATCTTTACATTCCCCAAGGCATGTCACAACTTTTGAGCACCTCTAATGTTTGGATTTTCAAAGTTGAAAAGTTTGACACAGTTCTCCCTACGTACCATTTAAATGGTCATAATTTAAGAAGATAACAGGAGAGCCAAAGCAAGTAAGATTTTTAAAAACAAAATAACTAAATGTAAAAGAGATTAAGGCTTGCTGCAAAATAATAGCCCAGAAGCCCTGGCAAAAATAGAGACAGCAAATATTCCAAAGGCAGGAGCTTTACACTAAACAAAGTACTTTTAATATGAGTGTCATCCTTCCATCCTCCTCCCTCATTCCCGGTTAGCTGTACGTAATCGGAAAGCAGCTTAAAATCAAAAACACCCTTTCCCCAGCGTGGTAGTGCTTGCATTGGAGCAATAACGGCCTCTGTATAATTCAGTGCATGCCTCCATCATGCTAGATTGATTGATGATGCTGTACCATCAAGTCAGTGTCAGCTTTTAGCAATCTCATAGACAGCTCCTCTCCAGATTGATGCCTCAGGCTACATGTAAATAAAAAAAATTATAAGCAGGATGAACATTATTCTGCGTAGAGTTTAAATACAGTATAATAATGGATACACACTAAAATAGCCCAATGAAAGGAACCTGGTGCCTTCCAGTTGTTTTGGACCAAACTTCACAATTATTTGTACACGGTTATAAGCCATCTTGTCTGGGTCTGATACAGTAGTGGGTTTCACTTACCTTCGCTACCGGTTCGGGACTGCGAACGCGCGTACGCGCTCACTCGCTCGCTTTGCTCACGCGTGGGGCTTCTGCGCATGCGCAGATTGTCCGTGATGACGTCCGGTCAGGTGGGCAGAGCCTCCCACCACCGCCGCTACCAGTTCTCCCGAACTGGGGCAAACCGGTAGCAACCCACCACTGGTCTGATAGGAATTAATGTTCAAAACCTCTAGATGGCATGATACAAGATCAGGACTTTTTCCCCCCTATATCTTTGCCAACAATGGGATGTTTAGAATTTTTGCAGCCCAGATTTGGTGCCCTTACACCAGTTCTCCTCCCCTTGAGCTTATCCTCATTTCCTCTTAAGTGGAGCACAAACGTATCTTGGTAGCCATTTTTATATGACACATCCCTGTGCTATTGCCTTTCTCTCAATCCTAACCCACAGGCAGGTCAGCTTCAGCTGTTGCAGATTTAAAACAGTGTCTTCCCTGTACTGAAACCAGTTGTGGACATGATCTGGGTGGACTTGCCCAGCTCTTACTGACTGTGCTGCTTCAGGGACATGGCATTCTCTTCAGTTGCATGGCCTTTGGGGCTGCAGGAGAGCCCAGATACCAGCCACCTACCTGGGTAATGCCAGACTGGTGCTTATCAGATTTTCTGTAATTCCTAATATACACATCTTAGTACTCTTTTGAAAGAAGACTTAATCTGATATTTGAAGATAGATAGATGATAGATAGATAGATAGATAGATAGATAGATAGATAGATAGATAGATAGATAGATAGATAGATAGATAGATAGATAGATAGATAGATATAAAGAATTCTTTATTGGCCAGGTGTGATTGGACACACGAGGAATTTGTCTTTGGTGCATATGCTCTCAGTGTACATAAAAGAAAAGATACATTTGTCAAGAATCATGAGATACAACACTTAATGATTGTCATAGGGTTCAAATAAGCAATCGGGAAACAATATTAATATAAATCGTAAGGATATGTAGGAAGTTAGCACCCACCCCTCTCCTAGGAAATGAGATATCCTAGGAGATATTAAAAGGCAGAATATATTCTGTGGAATATCTCTGGAAACATGCTTGTGAGCGGACAAAAGACTCCCCTTGGAAAACCCCCACCCCTTGCCAATGGGCCATTAAGGATTGGGCCCAGCTCACATATTCCTCTCACCTGGCCTGGAAGTCTTTTGCATAACAGAACCACAATAGGATTTGCCCAAGGCCCTTTCATTCAGCCAAAGCTGGGAAAGACAAAAGCCTATAGAGTTGCCACTGCATGGCCTTCTAGGAGCCTGACCACCAATCAGTTGCATCATATACACAAGGAACAGGAAACTAAGAGGTGGGACCCAACAGAGAGTATAAAACAAGGAACTCAGCATCTCTCTCTCTCTCTTTTCTCTTCACCCACACCTGGAAGCATGTAATCTACCTTTTCTGTACAGGGGCTCCTGCCATGTGCTCCTGTCCACCATTAAACCTTCTTTCCAAGCAACTTTCATGAATCCAGTGTCTTTTTCCCCACTTGGAACTGAACCCAGAAGGATATTCCTTACAACAGATACAAGCAACAACTTACAGTCATACAGTCCTAAGTGGGAGGAGATGGGTGATAGGACCGATGAGAAGACTAATAGTAATAGTAATGCAGCCTTAGTGAATAGTTTGACAGTGGTGAGGGAATTATTTGTTTAGCAGAGTGATGGCGTTCGGGGAAAAACTGTTCTTGTGTCTAGTTGTCTTGGTGTGCAGTGCTCTATAGCGACGTTTTGAGGGTAGGAGTTGAAACAATTTATCTTTAATTAATTAATTACATTAATTAATTAAATTAAAATGGCTTTACTGTTTTTTGTTTGGGGGAAAAAACCCACTATGTACTGCAAAGAAATTCAATGTAAAGCAGAAAAAAAAATAGTCAGGATTGCAAGCTGTGTGTTGCTGGTTCTTTCCGCTGCTTCAGTCAATAAGGGATTTTACATGACTGTAATCTCTTTAATCTCTTGCTGGTTTTATAACTGAGGGTCAGCAGAGCAGTGCCACTTTCTTTTTTCTGAAGGATCCTTCTAAGCTGATGCAAGCAACAGTCACTCACTGCCAATGTTTCCAATCCTTTGCAGCACTTATTTCATATCAATAGTTCCCTCCTGTTTCACAATTCATCCTTTCACAAGAGTGAAAGGTTCAGATATAGCTAGACTGACAGCCCAGCTCTTTGCTTGTGATCTGTTAGGCAACTTGACAAATGGAAACTAAACTAAACAAGGAGAGAAGCAACTTAGAACTAAGGCGAAATTTCCTGACACTTAGAACAATTAATACGTGGAACAGCTTGCCTCCAGAAGTTGTGAATGCTCTAACACTGGAAGTTTTTAAGAAGGTGTTGGATAACCATTTGTCTGAAGTGGTGTAGGGTTTCCTGCCTAAGCAGGGGGTTGGACTAAAAGACCTCCAAGGTTCCTTCCAACTCTGTTGTTGTTGTTGTTGTTGTTGTTGTTGTTGTTGTTGTTGTTGTTGTTATTATTATTATTATTATTATTATTATTATTATTATTATTATTATTATTATTATTATTATTGTCTAACCCAGCCATTGTAAGCAACTGCCTGCCCCACCCCTATTAAGGAGAGTAATTGGTATTTTTCCCTCTAGCAAATATCAATTGGTGGGAGGGGGGGGAAAGACACGAGAATCCATCGATCATTTTCCCTGAATTGTCCAGCATTAATACTGTAAGTAGAGCACCACTCGTTATTTACTAAGGCAGAGTACAGATCAGAAATGAAGACAATTTTTTGCATTGTGCTTGTAGAAAATCCAGTAAAACAAATCTCTTAAATATTGTAAATAAAAGATATTAAGCTGTCCTTTCACTAAATTGGGCTTTACGTTCCTGTTTTCAGGTGGCAGTTTTAATACTTTTTTGTGTTGGTTTTTGTGACACTCAACATCTTGGCCTGTAGTCAAGTATGAATCATGAGGTGACAGAACACGATTGCACTGCATGTCCAGTTGCAAATCTATCTTGACAGTCTAGATCAGTGATGGCGAACCTATGGCACGCGTGCCACAGGTGGCACGCGGAGCCATATCTGCCGGCACACGAACCGTTGCCCTAGCTCAGCTCCAGCGCACATGTGCGCCCCAGCCAGCTGATTTTTGGCTTGCACGGAGGCTCTGGGGGGGCATTTTTGGCTTCCAGAGGGCTTCTGGGGGGATGGGGGAGAGCGTTTTTGCCCTCCCCAGGCTCCAGGGAAGACTCTGGAGCCTGGGGAGGGCGAAAAATGGCCCTACCGGGCCCACCAGAAGTTGGGAAACGGGCCATTTTCGCCCTCCCCAAGCATTGAATTATGGGTGTGGGCAATTGCGCATGCTCGATAGCGCGCGCACACACGCTTTTGGCACCCGAGGAAAAAAAGGTTCGTCATCACTGGTCTAGATGGATTTCCTACCAAAACATCTGTATGCATTCTGGAGCTTCTGCATCAGTGCAAAATGGTGGTCTTTAGGCAAACATCTGGCAAACCTGGCCCTGCATGATAGCTATGGGAAGTATTAGAAAGTAGAACTTCGGGGTGGGGGTGGGGAGATCCAAATGTAACATGTTATTGAGAATTCAGAGTACGGTCTGTTGTGTTGCTACCCAGAGGAAAAGGAGAAGAGGTGTGTGGGAGAGAAGCATGCAGTGTTCTTTCTCTTTCTCAAATTGTGCAATTAGCTCAGTGTGGAAAACCCCAAGGTCAATTTGGGGTCTCAAAACTGCAGTAGGCAGAGATGATCTCCGCTATCCTGATACTCTGGTACTATTAATGCAGCCAGCGATGTGTTAAGTGATAACATAGAATACTTCCAGATGAGCATTTTACAGTGACGTTAATGTGTCACAGTTGTCAGGTTTAAAAGGTGTCCCCATGACAACCTAATTGTGTTCTTCTCTCCCACAGAAAGGTGTTGAGAAAACAGATACGCATTGCTGCTGCTGTTTCAGAGTCCAGACTTTTCTCAGTCTTACTTATTTATTTATATTTCACATTTCTTAACTGCCCATCTCCCTCAGAAAGGGGCTCCAAACCTTGAGGGTAGTGCTTCTTAATCTCAGCAGCTTTAAGATGTGTGGACTTCAGCTTCCAGAATTTTCCAGACAGTACTGCTTGGGGATAGTGTGTGTGTGTGTGTGTGTGTGTGTGTGTGTGTGTGTGTGTGTGTGTGTGTGTGTGTGTGTGTGTATCAGGGGCGGGTTCCTCTTACCTGCCTACCGGTGCGCTGTGTGCGCATCATCACGTTTTGTGTACACGCGCACGCTCATTACGCGCATCCCCTCATCCGATTTTGCTTCCGCGCATCACTGAAATCTCGCACATGCATGCGTCCCCTTGCAAGGTTTTGCTTCCGCGCATGTGCAGGAAGCAAAAAAAGGCCAAAAATTCAGAAAAAAAGATTGCGCTACCGGGACGACAGAGTGGACTGCACCGGTAGGAACCCACCACTGATAATATATATATATATATATATATATATATATATATATATATATATATATATATATATATATATATATATATGTGTGTGTGTGTGTGTGTGTGTGTGTGTGTGTGTGTGTGTGTGTGTGTGTGTGTGTGTGTGTGTGTGTGTGTGTGTGTGTAATAATTTACGCCAGCATCACAGTTCAAAGGTGTCAATTCTTCTTCAATCACCCGTCGTTAGGGTCCAACTCTCACACCCATACATCATTATAGGGAAGACTATTGCTTCCAAGAAATTACTTTTACATTACTTAATATTATTCTATCTAGAGTTAGCCTAAATAATGCCATCTTCAGATTCTATAACACAGTGGCCCCCAACCTTTTGGGCACCAGGGACTGTTTCTGTGGAGAGAGGATGTTCCGCGGACCGGAGGTGGGGTGGTTTCGCATGCTGCCTCCACTTATTTGTGCGGCACGATTCCTGGTATGCCGTGGCCCAGTGCCAGTCCACAGACCGGTGGTTGCGCACCCCTGATGCATAGATATTAGTGTTATAATATCTATGCATCTTCAGAGGTTCTTGGGGAGAGAAATGCAGAGAACACGTGACCATATTTGTGACCAATAAAATCTCAGCATTCCCTGACCACAGTTGATTGGAACTCAGCAGTGTACACCAGGGGTGGGTTCCACTTACCTTCGCCACTGGTTCGCATTTCGACGTTCCCCTCGCACGATTTGGCTTCTGCGCATGCTCAGAAGCAGGAATGAGCCCAAAACACAGCTGAGGAGCTCATCAGCTGTGCTTCGGGTGAAGAAATAAAGGTCAGAATTCACCCGTGGACGGGCGGGCGGGCCCTTTTTCAAACCGCGGAAGGGGGAAAATCCAAAAAAAAGATGGTGGCGTGCATGGAACGGCACCAACAGTGATGTCACCAGCGGGTTGCTACCGGTTTGAGCAATCCAGTCCGAACCGGGAGGAACCCACCCCTGGTGTGCACAGATCCCAAGGCAGAGATCATCATCAGCAATTCTCAGTGCTTAAATCAATTATTTGCTGACCTCTGCAAAGATCAGGGTGGCCAGGCACTATATATCCTACACATATAGATTAGTGTGTCGGCTATGTAAAAAACAGCCTGGACGGTCCCAGTGAGGGGCTGAAAGGCAAAAATGGAAGCTGTGATGCTTTCTCTCCCATATTTGGGTACACCAGGATAACACGACAGAAAAACATATATAACCCTTTCCTGGTGAAAGAGCTGATTGGGAACAGAGCCTATGGCCTAATGGTTAAGTTGCTGCCCTGCAAGGCAGCTGGCCCGGGTTCAAATCCCAGTAAGGGGTATGGCTATCTGACGAGAGCAAAATAAGCTCGAAATAGATCTATAATAGTCTCCCTTTATTTCCATTTATCAGCCAAAAATCCTACACACACACACACACACACACACACACACACATATATCCCTTGCGCCTTTAATACCTATATGACAAATGACTTCTGCAAGAATCTGTTCTTTTTCAACTGCCCACTCAAACACAAGCTATTGCCAGCTGCCTGAGTAACCCCACCAAGATGAAATCATTGGGGAATTTCCCCCTCTCCCTCCGGGAGATGGCTGCCTTGCTCATTGCGTTTGAGCTCTTTAAAGTCTGTGCAATCTGCAGGCTTTTCATTTTAGGCCAGGCAGGGTGTGGCGATTGTAGTGGTTGGATTTGCAGCTAAAGGAAATAGTATGGAGTTGAGGACTGCAGTTTTGGAATGCAAATTAGCACAGAGATCCCTAATGGGGTGCCCAGGAATGCCAAATGTGCCTTCAAACATAATGTATTGGTACCTGCTAGGCTTCCTGCCCTAAGTGGCCTTTTAGATCACTTTTAAAACCCTGGTTTTGGTTCTATAACTTAAAATGCTTAAAACAGGAAGATGCATGCATGTTGCGCCCAATAAGATATAATCCACACAATATAGGGCCCAGCTTTCTTAACGTGGAAGAATTATAGGCCACTGTAGTTGAGTGCTGTGTTTGAAAATGTGCCCACTTGCCCAGATAAAAAGACAAAGATCAGGAGGGACAATAAGGACCATTCAAATAAATGTGTCTTTTGTTTCTGATTACCTCAAAGGGCTTCAACGTGTATTCATTTTGTGACACCAAAAATGGGAATCTAAGAACATTAACATTAAGAACATTTTTTTGTGGATTTAAGGCTACTTTTTAAAAAGACCCCCCCCCCCTTGAAAGCAGGAGTCATTCCTTCCTAAACAAGGCTAGCATCTCATTCTGAGGAAAAACCACTGGGTTAGTCATATGCCATCTCTTACTTCAAATGAAAAGCATTGGAACACTTCATTAAACATTCATAAATCAGATAGCATTCACTACTTATTTGCACAATCTAAATATTAAGAGTTTTTCCAGAATATCATGAACATGGTTTCACTATTTCACTAATATGGTTTCCTCAGATGTGTTGAATTTCAGTATGAATGATTCCAGAAAGTATAAGCAATGAATAATACCCATGCTGGATGTGAGATGATGGGAACTGCAGCCTAATAGAACTGAAGGGAATTCAGTTGGGAAATCTAACCTAAGCCATCAGGAAAGCCAAAAGTTTTCATTGTATAATTAATACATAAAATATTTAACTGTTTTGGTTCCAAAATTCATCTTCCTTCATTCCCATCATGTAAAACAGCATGTGATGAGGATCAGTCCACAGATTTTTTTTTCTCACTTGGAAAAGTTAATTGCTTTATTACCATACCATAGGGCTGCACCTACCAAGTTGAAAGTTCTTACCCATGGCATTCCTTTATATATTGTTTTCTTACATCATTTATATTTTTCCATCAACCACAACATCACCTCCCAACTTTTTCTTTTTTACAAAATGCAAAAAAGCTGGAGATAAATGTATAGAGGAAATACACCATGTAGGGGGGGGGAGTAGCAAATTACTTTGGGTGAAGGGATTTTACCAATTCATTTTCCATGCTCTGGGGATCAGGATATGTAAGTGTGCAAAATGGACGTACATATATACAATGGTCAGCATGTATACAGAGATCAGGTGAAAATTGGTGATTTCTTTGCAAGCCCAGTATTTCCACAACCAGCTATGTCCATGACTACAATGCTACGAATCTGAGAATAGATATGAAAGTGATAGGTAACCCCAAATATTTGCCTGCTTTTAAACATGAATTGTAAAAAATTGGAAAACAAATTAACTGATGACTTACAAAAAAAAGTCACTCTCATTAGACTTTCACTTTGCAATGAAAAGTATTTTGCATTACCTACGGTACATTTTGGCAATTTAGTGAAACAGTAAAGAAAACTTCCTTGTCTTTCAGATTCTTTGGAGCACCAGCAACAGATTCTAAAAAATATTAGTGCTATAGTATTTAAGAGTCTGGATGGACTTTGTATTTCTCTTTCACAGCGTTAATGTGTAAAAGCACCATGAATCTGTAACTGAGCCAACTTTGGGATTTGAGAAGGAAATGGAATTGACAATTTTTTAGGGTTTGCTTCTTTTTGCTAAAAATCCTAAGTATCTACCATTAAAATTGACTGAAAGGTGTTAGGGATGAATATTTTAACAGCCATCTTGATAATTATTCAAAAATATTGGATATACTAAGAGCCGTGATGGTGCAGTGGTCAGAATGCAGTATTGCAGGCTAACTCTGCTGACTGCCGGCTGACTGCAATTCGGCAGTTTGAACTGCCTGCAGTTCGGCAGTCTCACCGGCTCAAAGTTGGCTCAGCCTTCCATCCTTCTGAGATCGGTAAAATGAGGACCCAGACAGGGGTGGGTTCTACTTACCTTCCCTATCGCATCGGAAGTGCGCATTTTGCACGCGCGCCTACATCACATCAGGGAAATGACCCTCTGCACATGCGCAGAAGCCTTTGCACATGCGCGGAGGGTTCTTTGCCAGCCGCTTTTGAGGAGCGGCGACCGGAGGACCAGTTCAGGGGTGTGACCAGCCGACCATCACTGCCGGTTCGCCGAATGGGGGCAAATTCCCACCACTGGTTCGGGCGAACCGGTCCGAACCAGCAGCAACCCACCACTGGACCCAGATTGTTGGGGGCAATATGCTCTGTAAACTGCTTAGAGAGGGCTGTAAAACACTGTAAAGTGGTATATACTGTATTTTTCGGAGTATAAGACACACCTTTCCCCCCCCCAAAAGAGGCTGAAAATTTGGATGTGTCTTATACTCCGAATGCAGCTTTTTCAAAGTTTTTTTTCCAGCCCTAATGAGGTGCTAACGATCTTCCAGTTCTTACTGGCTTGCAGGCTTGTTTTCATTGCTACTCTCTCCAAAAAATGTTTTTTCAGCCCTAATGAGGTGCTAATGATCTTCCCAACTTGCAGGATTTTTTCATTGCTACTCCCTCCAAAGAAGATTTTTTTCAGCCCTAACCAGGGGATAAAATAATGTGCTGAAGCTGACCAGACTAAGGATGCTAGCCAGATGAATACCTGGTAGGTAGATTTTTCTCCTATTTTCCTCTCCCAAAACTAAGGTGTGTCTTATACTCCGGTGCGTCTTATACTCCGAAAAATACGGTAAGTCTAAGAAGTGCTATGGCTATTGCTAATCTTACTCATATATTTCCACTTTTGATATTCATTAATAAAACATTTTTAAAATCCCAATTGCCAAATGCATTAGATAATGTATAATTCAGAAATGGATTAATAATCTGACAAGTTATTAAATTAATTTTTTTGTGGAACAGTCATGGACTGATTGCCCAAATCTTATAAATCAGGGATGTGTCTGTGTGTCTATAGGTATGAAAAGTCAAGATGGCGGTTATGAAGTATAGAGATCTTATCTACCTGCCTCAGTCTTATATGTTGCAGCCCAGGTTCCTGGACTAAAGACTTTTTATGTGTCCTCATATAAAGGAGCCAAGAAATTCTGTTTGGTATTGGCAATATAATACAGTCTAAGGAACTTGACATGATTGTGTAATTTATTTGTTAGCAGGTTGCTAATGATGATGCAAAAGGCAAGACTAGTATAAAAACAAGTGATGAAACAAATGGGAGGGTTGTGTGGGAAGTCAAGTATTGATAAGTTCACATCTAAATGAATGCTTTCTTCTTAAATGGCAGGAGATGCACAGTTTATGAGAAAAGCTGAAAGTACTGGCTCTGTTCTTAAACAATTTAATTTAAAAAATAAATAAAGGTTTTATGGTCCACAGGCAGTTCAGAGTGGGATGGGGCAAAGCAGGAGATTCCTTTCAGCCAACACTGCTACATGCACAGCCTGCCCACATAAGGGCTGACATGTCACACTGGGAATCTATGGGATCTCCCATGTGGCATGTTGTCAGTTATATTGGCAGGACATAAACAGGTGATGTCCTGAATTGTCCCACTTTGACCAGCACGGCCACCCTGTGGCAACCAACCAATCTGCTACATGGTGGATCTGTGCAGTATAGCATGCCAGTGCCAATGTAAGCAAGTCACTCCTAGTGGCAATGCTGGAAGAAGGAGGAATTTCCATGGATCAGCCCTGGATGGGATGCAGCCAGCACTGCCATTTGAGTCACCTCAGTAACATAGCTGTTGATACCGTAGCTCCTCTTCCAGCTCCCCATGAGGACCTGGAAGAGGAGAATGTGACTTACACGGTTCACCCTCTCTCCTTCTCAGCAACATTGCTACCAACCATTATCTACTGCAGCAAATGACTACTACTACTACTAAGACTTTCATTGTTTGTCTGTTTGTACCCTTCAATTAGGCCAAATGGTGCATCATATTGCAACAATTTTTCAATCAAGGTGCCTCACATCTGCTAACTTGAATAATGTGAAAAAACAAAACAAAAACCCAGGACTCATTATTCCCTTGGAATTAAAATTTCAGCGATCTTCAACCACTTTTATTCATAAACTTGTGGCTGCTGTAGCATACTCCGCAGTCATGTGATTGTGATTTCTGTTGCTTCCTGCCAGCATCCCACAAGCAGATTCAATGGGGAAGCTGACAGGAAGTAGAAAGTCACTCTTACTCCCACTGCTTTTTTCACTGCCTATGGTCATTCTTAATTCTTGCTGGATTGTAGCTGATACTTTCTAATAAACCTTTAGTATCATTGCAGAATCACTAGGTTGCACTCAGAAGGTATTTTGGATTCTCCCCCCCCCCCCTTAAATCAGCTACGGTAGTAAAACTGTGGCTACAATTGAGCCCAAAATTTTTGTTGACAAGTGAGAATTGTTAAGTGAGTTTTGTTCAATTTTACAAACTTTCTTGCCACAATTGCAAGAAAGTGAATCACTGCATATGCATATCTGCATATGCATCATTATTATGCATATGCATAATAATATGCACTGCACTGCATAATCATAGCATATGCACCAAAGACAAATTCCTTGTGTGTCCAATCACACGGCCAATAAAGAATTCTATTCTATTCTATTCTATTCTATTCTATTCTATTCTATTCTATTCTATTCTATTCTATTCTATTCTATTCTCTGCAGTTATTATTATTGTTGTTGTTGTTGTTATCTTTTCTTTCGGCTAGACAATCTGAGGGGAAGTTTAGCCGAAACCAGTTGGAAAATCCGCTTCAATTTCCCTTTCCCCGCCTTTCACGCGTCACCTTGCCCACTGACGTGCAGGCGGGGAGCGGGCGGAGCGGGACGAGCCATCCCTGAGAGGCGAGGGAACAGAGCCATGAAGAGGCGGGGTTAGAACCAGGTACCGCTAAAATCTATTGGTGGGGCAGAGAGGAGCGCCGGCCCCTTATTGGGCGCGTTGAGGGAAATTAGCAGAGGCGGCGGCGGCGGGGCGGAGTCGAGTAGACGGTGGTTTCCAGTTAATAGGCGGGTTACAGGATGGGGTGGCGGGAGGTGACGGTTGGTTCCGAGAACCGGGACGGGGAACTGAGGTACTGGGCTAAGTGAGAGGGTCCTCCGTTGTCTCGCGGGGCAGAGCGCTTGGCGTGAGGTGGAGTGGCGCGCGCGAGGGGAGAGCCCGCGAGCTTCGCGGTTTTGTGAACGCGTGACGGTACGGGGATTGCGGTATAGGGAGGCTAGCTTTTCACGGGACTGGGTTATGATTCCTATCCTGAAGTGATCAAAGTAGAATGCAAAAAAAAAAAAAAAAAGGTCGCGCGTGTGGTTGGGAAGGGAAACGTGTGAATCTTCCTCCCGCACCCTCCCTTACAAGAAAAGAGGGTGTCTGAAATGGACTTGGAGAAAAGGAAAAAAAAGAAATGAGAAAGAAAAAATGTGGGGCTGTTCAGACTTTAAAAAAAATCTTTTCTAGGCCCTCCTCATTATCAATAGCATATGTTTCCCCCTGGCTCGCTAAACAGTGTAATATTACAGTCACTTGGTGTGAATGTATTTTTCATTAAGTTGAAGATGCTTTCATTTTCTAAGGAAAACAATTGGTTAAAAAGAGGGGGGAAGGACAACAGGAGGGGATTTTTTATGTTCTCCCATCTAAGGAGAATTAGCTTCCTCTGGTCCCTGAAAGGGGTTTTTCTCATTCTTGTCTACCTTAACCAATGCCGGAAAAAAGAAAAGTTGCACCTTCTTCAGAGGAGAAGAGGAAATTATAATTTTAGGACAGGAAGTTAATATTCCCTAAGTGGAACTATATGGTAGTGACATAAAGTTTTTCTTAAAGTTCATCATGTTTGTATGTGATTTACACAAAAAGGGCAAGTAGGATGTGAGGTGTTAATCTTTACCTAAAGGCTATCGGGGCTTATAATCCATAAGCTTTGTTAAACATTTTTATGAAAGTATGTGAAAATTTTAGATTTCAGGATCTAGTTTTCACCATTTACTGTGTACAGTTGGATGTTTCGTGGACAGTAATATTGCTTTGGCCTGTTACGGTTGGTGGGGTCATGGTTTTGACATGTTTAAATATCTTTCTTTCTCAAAAGTTATGACATTATATATGGATCAGAAATAAGGCTGTTTCTCACAAGTCATTTATATGCTTTCTCCCTGTTTGCTGAGATGAATTCTTTGTCCATCCTAGAGTTCGCAGAATACTATTTTTATTTCTTTGTTTATAACCTGCCTTCATTATTTTTTACAAATAACTCAAGGTGGCAAACATATCCAACGCGCCTTCCTCCTCCTATTTTCCCCACAACAACCCTGTGAAGTTGAGCTGAGAGAGTGTGACTGGCCCAAAGTCACCCAGCCGGTTTTTATGGCTATAGTGATACATTTATTACCCGGTTGTCAATGTCTGTCCTACCTCTATTGTTTCTCTTCCCAGCCACTATAGTCACCTGATTTCCTTCTAAGGTTATGGGTGACAAAGCCTAAATAAATTTTACACACTTTATGGATGACTTTGGATGATGCTGAAGCTGAACATGGGAAAAAACTTTTTTGGACCCTTATACAGTTAAGGATAATTTAAGCCTATATCTGAACAGGGATAAGATGAAGGTAATGTTTTGATCAGAGAGCTAGCATGGTGTGGGCGTCAAGGCACCAGGCTAGAAACTTGGAGATTGTGAGTTCTAATCCTGTTTTAGACCTGGAAGCCAGCTGGGTGACCTTGGACCAGTTACTCTCTCAGCCCTAGGAAGCAGGCAAGGGCTTTCTGAAAAATGTTGCCAAGAAAACTGCAGGGATTTGTCCAAGCAGTCACCAGAAGTCAAAAACCAACTCAAAGGTACCCTCCCCCAAAAAAGTTGTGATGGCATAGAAGAAAAAAGAAGTATCTGTGCTGTGCTTATGTGGAAGAAGGGAAAGGCTTATGGCACAATGCAGAAGAATGAGGACAGGCTTTATAGCAGCAACTCGGAGATAGCCTAATGATGCCAGAACATGCTGTAAAGGACACAAAAGGAAATGGCCTGAGAATAACATGTGACATTTTGTGTGATTGCCACCACCTTAGTAGAGTTAATTGCTGGTGCTTGTTCTGGTCCCTCCCCAAAATATGCTTGGATAATTTCTAAATATCCCCAGTGTCACATCAATTCAGAGCTTTGTGAGGAATTTAGATGATTCCTAGTCACAGCCATAGTTGATTGCTGCTACCAGCAGATAAGCCTGATGGGTCAAAAAGGAGAAATATCCTTTTGACGTATGAGAGGCCAGGAATCTGGCTTTTATCATGTGTACTGATCCTATCCTCCTGCATGCCTAGTCCTAGTGCATCTAAAGTGTAAACAAGACACCTAGACTGAACCCCTCCCCCCTTCAAAAAACAGTCTGCCAGCTTAAGGAACCAGAATTGAATTAAAGTAGAGATTATTATTAATTATCCTGCCTTTGTTGTTTTCTTCAGCCTTTTGAAAATGGCTGGCTGGCTGCCTCTTTCTAAAGAATCAAAAACTAAAGATGTGGTTTACTGATTTTTAGAAAATTGAACTGCAAAGAAAAGTAACTTGAATTATCGTTTATTTAGTGCAAGATACATTTTAAGTGCTATCGAATATAAAATACGGAATGGTGCATACTGTGGTTCTATTACTACATCTCTGCCCTAAAAGTATTGTGATAGAGGCAGCCTATGTTACGATCTTGTGAATGTGGATATGGTGGTGCTCTTATTACTGGAAATATTCAACTAGAAGCAGGATGGCCAGTAATTAGGATTTCTACCCCCAGCAGAAGGTTAGACTTGATGGGTGGCATGGTCTACATTCCAACTCTGTGGTCCTAGAATCTTGGGGGGGGGGATTATGAGATTTGAGCAATACATAATTTTTAAAAGCAGTATGAATGATTTAAAATGAGATTAAAAAGTATCTCACCCTGAATCCTAGACTTGTGGAGCTTTCTGTAATTGCTCTTTTTCCTTTCTTTTCCTGCTCCTTTAAATAAGTTCAGAATACCATATATACCATGGAACTACATCCTCAGGCTAGATTGGGAGCAATTTGTTGACTCAGGATCATTTAGCTCAGTAAACTTTATAGCTGAAGGTAAAATTCAAGTGTAGATTTTTCCAATTTAGATTCATTTGATATTGCATCATATATTTCAGAGTTGAGCTTTGACTACGGTAATCTTGTTTCAGATTAAACAATGGGTTTGAAGTGCTGGTATAATTGACATCACACACAATGTGAACAGCATTTCATTAATACTTCTTACCTGGCTTTTCTTTTCCCCTAGTCATTGCTTATTTTATTCAGTTCTCTTCTGGTTTATTCTCCTGGTTTATTAAGTATCATAAATTATCACTCTTCATGATAATTAGGATTTATTCTGTGGTTGTATATCACCTTGATGTGCACAGTATGGGAGAACCACACTAAAACTATCTTGCTTCAACAAGTGGAATCTCTTGATACAAGTTTGCAAAAGAATCTGAAGTTTTTCTTTTAACCATTCTCATACTAGTCCAGTTTTTCCCCCTCCCCCCCATCTGTTTGCCAGCTAACAACACTGCAAAGGCTGAAGACATTTAGAAAGTGAGAGCTTTCCTAAATGCTATCTTTCCTCATATATTTTCTTTTCGGATATTTTTTTTGCTTGAAACAAATCTGGTTTGTGCTCTGAACCTGGTTAATGGGTTGGGGCGGATTTAGCTATTTCCCTTCCCCTCGCTGATTAATTCCTCTAATTAAAACCTCAGTTGTAGAGGTCTTAGTGCTCTTTAAACTTGGTTGTTTGCCTGCAAACATTTTTTCATCATTTGTTCATACTTTTTGTTGTGGCTGTCTAATAAAAGTTCTGAAAACTAGTTGAATCTAGTGAAAGTCAAATTATCACTCTCCTATTAATTTCCTGGTTGGCCTTAGATCTTTCCAGTTCTGCTCGCATTTAAAATTTCCCCAGAGAGTACTCATGTGGATAAGCAAACTTAAGTATTTTACACATTACTTTTTGTATGTCATTCTCTGTGTTGGAAATGATAATTAGGTCTTTAAAAATTCAACAGGTGGTATTAGTTAATTTATTGGCCAAATTTTAATAAACCTTTTATGCATATGCTAAGATATGCTCATACACAACATTTCTCTTTTTCCAAGAAGTGCCTCTCCCTTGCATATTACCGGTATCATTTACTTTTGTAATTCTTCCCTCTTTCATTGCACTTCCAAGGAAAGGTTGGCAGATGCCCAAACAGAAGAAGATAAAAATCCATCATTTTAATCAAATGCTTTGGACTGAGATTCTTAAAAAACAACACGTACTTTGCTCTACTTATTAAAAGCCTCAGAAGGAAGGCCAAAGCCCAGCTCTAATTTCTGTTCAAGCATAGTTTTAATTGGCCAGCCACTTTGTTAAATAAAAAACAAATATTGCTGAGAACAAGTGAAACACTTAATGAATGCTTCAACACTGAGCAGAAGTAAGACAAGAGTGTGTGATAGTATGTGTTGTCATGTAATCATGGATAAATTCATAAGGAATGCTTGTGACGTTATGGTGCTTGGAAATTATATGTGTATAAATGTAGATGCTACAAAATAATTTGAAAGTGAATATTGAGTAAAGTATATAATGCAATTGTTATGGATGTGAAACAATATATCAAAAGATCAAGGTAGCAATAGAACTTAGACTTATATACCACTTCACAGTGCTTTACAGCCCTCTCTAAGAGGTTTACAGAGTCAGCATATTGCCACCAACAATCTGGCTCCTCATTTTACCCACCTCGGAAGGATGGATGGAAGAATGGAAAACTTGAGCCGGTCAGCATTGAGGGAATTGAACTCCTGGCAGTGGAATGCAGAGTTAGCCTGCAATACTGCATTCTAACCACTGCACCACCACGGCTCTTGGGTTTGATTGGTGAAAAGTATTGCAAGGTATATCAAATTCAAAAGAAAAGTAAAATATGAGGCAGGGAAGCAAAAATGGCTAAAGATTGTCTTTCTGACCATTTTATTATATGAGAATTAAACATGTTGAAGAAGGATAAAATTAAGTTGAATGAAGTAGAAATGAGCCAAAGAAGGGATGGATTAATCAGTGTTGAATAAATGTAATACATTTACATTTACATTCAGTAATACTGAATACAAAAGTGATGGCCAGATAAGAACTACATTAAGGTGGTTTGGTCAAATCATAAAATGAATGTATGGAAGAGTGAGAGGAAGGCAAAGATGAAAAACTCAAGGTTAGTTGATGAGATCCCCCAGAAAAGAGGCAAGAAGTTTAAAGAACAAATGGCAGTCTGCCAAGTAAGCAGCATATGGATGCCGTGGAAATAAAGATGGTTTCCCAGAATTGAAAGATATGGAGCAGTCCAGTGAGTGGTGCTGATGTAAACCAGATTGACTCAGATTTCATTTTTATTTATTTCATTCCTTTAATAATTTTGCTTATTCTTACTGAGGCATTGCATCATATGATGAAAAGGAATAGTATGATGGTGTGTGAGTATGTATATAGCTACTATGGAGAAAATAACCTAGCTAACTACAATGTTGCAATATGCACAATTTTTACTTTTGTTCTGTAGGTCAAGTAATACCACATAAGTTCTTTAAAGGGATTTGAGGTCTATTTGTTTTTGGCTTTGGGTCCATTTGGTCTCTCTCTTCCCCACCCCCCTCTCTCTCTCCCCCCCAACCATGCTCAGCTTGACAACTGGCATGTACTCAGGATAGGTTGTTGTAGCATAAATTTGTTTTATTTCTGAAAGATACTTCTCCAAGTTCAAATTTATTTTGGAGACACTTCAAACTTCTGGGAAGTTACTGCCCACAGAGCACATGGGATCATCGCTAAATTTTAACATATATGTACTTAGTCTCTGGATTTGAACTTCGAGGAAATAAAAATCACCAACAATCCCACTGCTAGACTTTTAAAAATTTATATTGGCACCTTGGAATTTTCTACTTTTTCTAAATCTGTAGATCATAACCAGCATATGATATAGCATTCAACTTTGTCGATCTAGAATTTTTTTGTTTGCTAGTTTTTCCTATCTCTGATTCTGTCTAAATTCTTCATCCGTTTACACAATACAGTCTATAATTTGTTCCAGTTCTAAATCATATTTCACCAGCAATTTAGAATAAGGCCAGCAAGCATTGCAAATTTTGTTTTTTAAAGTTTTAAAGGTTTTAAAATTCAGCCAAATTTCTGAGACTTTGCCCTTGTTTTTGTAATTCCTTTGAAACAATAGTACTTATTGGAACTTATTGGAACCAATCCAATTGCAAAAAGAGAGTTTTAAAGAATTTCCACTTTTGTCTTATTGACAATTAAATCTCGTTGTCTCTGTAATTTATTATATTTGTAGTCAGTCTATTTACTATTGGGGTTTGGGTCTTTGTTGCTTTGACAACCTACAACATGACTTAATGGGCAATGAAGTCCTAATTCTGTTAGTGTGCACACAATTGTGTCAGTACTATGTATCTCCCATTTGTCCTTTTTATGCATATGTTACATTCATTTTGTATATAAATACAGGTAGTCCTCAAATTATGACCATAAGTGAGCCCAAAATTTATGTTAAGAGAAATTTGTTAAGTGAGATTTGCCCCATTTTATGACACTTCTTGCCACATTTGTTAAGTGAATCACTGCAGCTGTTAAATTAGTTACACCGTTGTTAAGTGAATCTGGTTTCCCCATTGACTTTGTTGTCAGAAGGTCGCAAAAGGTGATCACATGACTCCGGAACAAAGCAACCATCATAAATGTGAGTCAATTGTCAAGCATCCGAATGTAAATGGGGATGCTACAATGTGTGAAAAACTGTCGTAAGTCACTTTTTTCAGTGATGTTGTAACTTTGAACGGTCACTAAATGAACTGTTGTAAGCCGAGGACTACCTGTGTAATGTGAAATGAGCAAGGCCAATGTCTAGTAATCTTTTCAAGTACTGTAAGCTATATAAAAAAGAAAAAAGCCAGCTTACTCAGGATAAGTCCTATTCAGTTCAGTTAGTTAGATAAAACTATACCGTGTTTCCCCGAAAATAAGACCTGTCCCGAAACTAAGCCCCACAGGGCTTTTCGGGACATGCTTTGAAGTAAGGCCCGCCCCGATAATAAGCCCCCCCAACTACTTCCGGGGGAAAGGGGGGGGGCATGCCGGGAGCCGTTCTTTTTGCGGTGGCACACTCTCTCTCTCTCTCCCGGCCAAAAGAGTGGCATTGGAATCCCCTGCAAACAGCCACCGGTTCCTCGCCTGAGCCCGGCTAGAAGCCAAACTTCCAACCGGGCTCAGCAGCAGAAGCAGCCGTGCACACGCTTGTCTTTTCTAAACACGCCCCCTCTCTCTTGGCAGAGGGGCTGTCTCCTGTCTCCGAGGCCAGTCGGGTACAGTGAGCCCACAAGTGCAGGGCTTGAGCCGCCTCCCTCGCTCACCTGCCTTCTGCCGCCGCCTCCTTCGCTCACCCACCTGCCCGCCCGTTCGGATCTGCCTTCCGCCGCCTCCCTCGCTTGCTCACCCGCCTCCCTCGCTCACCCGCCGCCTCCCTCGCTCACCCACCTGCCCGCCCGTTCGGATCTGCCTTCCGCCGCTGCCTCGCTTGCTCACCCGCCTCCCTCGCTCACCCGCCGCCTCCCTCGCTCACCCACCTGCCCGCCCGTTCGGATCTGCCTTCCGCCGCTGCCTCGCTTGCTCACCGGCACAGGCCGCCCCACCCCCACCCGAAACCCCCAAACTCCGCCCCACCACGAGACACGCCACTTACTGGAGTTTGACAGCTCCGCGGTGTCTCGGCTATTCTGTTTAGGAAAAAAACCTTGTATACTACAGAAACTCTTCTCGCGAGGCGAGCAATTAACAACTTCTCGCAGCAAGAAGAGTTTCTGCACTATGCAAGTTTTTTTTCCTAAACAGAATAGCAGAGATCACGGGGCTGCCAAACTCCGGGCGTGTGCCAAAAGGCTCGGCTAATCCAAGCGAGGGAGGCGGCGGCAGAAGGCAGGTGAGCGAAGGAGGCAGCGGGTGAGCGAGGGAGGCGGGTGAGCAAGCGAGGGAGGCGGCGGAAGGCAGATCCGAACGGGCGGGCAGGTGGGTGAGCGAAGGAGGCAGCGGGTGAACGAGGGAGGCGGGTGAGCAAGCGAGGGAGGCGGCGGAAGGCAGATCCGAACGGGCGGGCAGGTGGGTGAGCGAGGGAGGCGGCGGCAGATCCCAGCCAAGCGGGCCATCTGATCCCCACCGGCGGGGGTCGCTTCTCTGCAGACCCTCCGGGGGGCTCTTGCGGGGCCGTGCGGTGCCTCTTTATGCAGGCCAGAGGATTTGGGGAGCTCGTCCCTGCTGGGATCTTGGGGATCCGGCCTCTTGGTGATGCAGGGGAGGACCAAGGTGCAGAGCCCCGCGTCTCTGCCCGGCTAAGCCGGACTCAGCATTGCCTGCCCTGGCTTTGCCTTCCACCCGCCGCCCGCTTTCCCTAAGGTAAGCCTGCTGCCCCTTCTGCTCTGCCTTCCGCCGCTACATCGGTTGCTCGCTCACCGCCCCGCCCCGCCCCATCCTTCGCCCCAAAGCTCCAAACTCCGCCCAACCGCAAAACTCACCACTTACTGGAGTTTGACAGCTCTGGGGTTTCCCTCGGCTAGGGAAAAAAATCTTGCATAGTGCAGAAACTCTTCTCGCTTCGAGAACTTGCTAATTCTCGCGAGAAGAGTTTCTGCACTATGCAAGATTTTTTTCCCCCTAAACAGATTAGCCGAGAGACCACGGAGCTGCCGAACTTCAGTAAGTGGTGCGTCGCGGCCTGCCTGCACCCCAAAAATAATAAGCCATCCCCGAAAATAAGGCCAGGGGCATTTTTGGGGGGTCAAAAAAATATAAGCCCCTGTCTTATTTTCGGGGAAACACGGTAGTTGGAGTATGTGGTAACGCAGCGTGTATACACGTATTCCACAACTTACAACCATTTATTTAGTGACCATTTGAAGTTACAAGAGCACTGAAAAAAGTGATGTACAAGTGGTACTCATGGTTATAACTGTCACACCATCCCTGTGGCCATATGATCAAAATTTGTGCGGTTGGCAAATAGGCATTTGTTTATGATGACTGCAGCCTCCTGGGATTGTGTGATTGCCATCCGCGACCTTCCCAGCAGTCTTCCAACCGGAAGTAAATTCACTTAACAACCGTGGTATTATCTTTACAACTGCTTAACAACCATGGCAAAAAAGTCATAAAATTGGATGTGACTCACTTAACTGCCTTGCTTAACCATGGACATTCTAGTCCAAAATTGTTGTAATTTGAGGACTACCTGTACTGAGATGTGAAATACATGTGTATAATTTGGGCACCTACTTATTTTTTAATTGAGATTTTTTTTAATTATTAGCATTTTCCCATTTTATAAGCACTTCTTGTAGTCTCAGTGAACAAGGCCGTTCATTAGGTCGGGGACTTTCTGCACTTTTAGGAATGGAAAAAGGAATTGTTTGTTTGGATTCTAAGGAATATAAATGGCAAGATAAGCCAGAACAAAAGTCCAACCTGATAAAAACAGGGCAAAGGCTGCTAAAGGTGTTAAATTTACTTTGATACATAGTTTTCTGAAATGGCTTTTTCACATGCACCGTGATTTGAAATATAAATTTGGCTTGTAAATTAAGCATCTCAGAAAGTTTTGGGATCAGTTTTAGATGAATACCCTACAATGCCAAGTATAATGACATTGGGAACCTAATAGGGAGGCAAATAGCAAGGAGTGACTTAGGTTGTGCCATATTAACTGTAAGCAAAACAAACAAACACATGATTATGGCAATTATGTCTTATCCTAAGTTACTTAATTGAGTCTGGTGACTTGGGGAATTGATATTTAGAAAAAAATCAATCTGTAAATGATGGAATTAATTTTCTATTCTAATTATATTGTTTCTTAAAAAAAATCGGAATCTTTCCCATTAGTAATCTCTATAAACTGAGATCTCACTATCGGCTACTTTCTGCCAGTCCTTATCAACTTTAAATTTTAGTTAAAAATAGTCTTGTAGGAATAAAGGAATTTGAAAAAAAAATTCAAGAAGGAGCCTTCTACAATGTAAACAATGCTGTAACTTTTAATGTTATACAGTATTTTATTTATTAAATGTATAGTTCACTTTGTTGGGTCAGTGGGCATGTCTAAGTTGCTTGTAAATGTACATATGCCTACATAATGGTGTGCTTGAGAAGATACACTTCTTGACAGTAAGGTTTTGACTGAAGAATAATGTTTAGATATTACAAAAACTGGATGAGTTTGTGATCTTTTTCCTTAAAATAATTTAAACATTATGAAAGCATTCCCAAATGGTAATTGATTTGGGATTGAAATTTTAAATGCAAGGTATTTAATATGTGTGCCTGTTGAGAACTGTTACATTTTAAAAATCCAAGGAAACGATAGAGAGTTTAATGTACTGATTTTCTTTCGGCTACAAAATTCATGTATGTAATTGATGGCAATTTTATTTACATATGGGTAGTCCTTGACTTACGACAGGTCGTTTAATGACCATTTGAAGCTACGATGGGCTTTAAAAAAGCTACTTATAACCTGTCTCTAAAGTTACAACTCCTGCACCATCACCACCTCCGTGACCAGATGATTGTATTTTGGGCATTTGGCAACTGACTTGCATTGACACCCAGTTGCACATCCCAAGGTCACATAACCACAATAGGCAACTTTGAAAATGGCACTAGAAAATGGCAAAAAACATTGATTGGATATGCTAAATTCAGTTAACAACCACATCGTTCAATTAAAAATCACATGATTTGCTTAGCGACCATGGTGTCTTGATTTACAACCATTATAACAACAGTCATAAAATCAAGTCTCATCATGTGCTTCCTTGATTTACAATTGCAATGATTTACAACCAAAATTCTGGGCTCCATTGTGACCATAAATTGAGAACTACCTGTAGAGTATATAAGTAAAATATGTAAAAGGTACATTTTGTATTGGACAGCTCCTATCCCTATTCTTATTTTTATTAATTGAGTATTACTTGCTCACCTGAATTCTCTGCTCCAGCTTAATATTGTCTGAAAACTCTGGTGAAATACATGTCTGATTTATATTTTGTGGTTTCAGAATTTGCCTCCTTGGATAACACTAGATTAGATTGGCAACATGGCTTACTGCATCTCTTCTTCAAAGCTTCAAAATAACATTGGTAAGAACATTGGTATTTAATTATGATTTATATTGTTATTTTGGTTAACTTTTAAATGATCTTTGTATTTTTTTGGCGTACCTGTAAAAAAATAGGGCAACTTATTTACTTGTGTTCTGCTTTGGTGTTTTCTGTATGATTCCCTAAACAACTTCCCCACAGCATGCATACATGAAGGCATGCGCGAGAGCGTGCTTGTGTAATTTGGCTCTGACCTTTGGGTACAGATGGATCTGAGTGAAATGAAGGATCTGTGTTCTTTGGCTAATATATGTTTTATTTAGAGGTGTATTATATTTGGACAGCTGATTTGCTCTTTTATTTTATTCTATACTTTTGTTTCTTTAAAATATTTATATTCTTTCAGGAGTGATCTTTGGAGCAGCTTACATCTAAAATTAAATAATAAAAATTCAAATGCCACCAGCCTATTCTTAAAAAAATTATGAAAGTGCTTGCACATTTCTTCTAACTGTAATCCATATTTTTAGGTTTAATTAATTCTGGTACTGATGCATTGATGAATTCTCATCACTTTATAGCAACCATCTGTAAAGACTGGTTTACTAGAATTGATCAAATTTATCCTGTTTCCTCATTCAAAGAATCTAAAAGATATGTGATTTGTTTACTGTTATATTAAGCTCAGAGACTAAGACAACAGTTCATGTATTAACATTTGAACCAATAATGATGTCCAAAACCATAATACAAGTGGTGGCAGAATTTGGAGGGGGGGGGGCAAGAGCAAAGTGTTCTTTTAAACATGTCAACTCTTTCACACATATGTTAATTATTCAAATAGATGAACTAATCAGATATTTGTTTAGTAGCATAGTTGGCTATGATGTTCCTCCCTAATATAAGATTACCCATGTATTGGCTCAAGCTAGAAGCATCTTGTGTCCAGCGTTTTGTTTCTCACACTAGCCAACCAAGTATCCCTAGGGTGTTTGCAAACAATAGGTGGAGATATATTCCTCTCCTCACAGGGCTCTACTGCAGCTAATATTTGGATACTGCATATTGTTCTTAACCCTTAAATAACATAAATCTCAAGAATAATAGTATGAGGTATACATATCATGTTTATCCATTCCTTTTATCCATTCCCGGCCCGTGGAGGACAACTACAATGCTGATCTGGTCTTCGAAGAAATCCAGTTTGACACCCCTGACCTAGAGGGAACAATGTGCAATCTATCTGACATACACACCTACCCACAGTGTATGTTGGATTGAGCCATGGTGCCACAGTGGTTGGAGTGCAGTAGCGCAGGCTACTTCTGCTGACTGCCGGCTGCCTACAATTTGGCAGTTCAGATCTCACCAGGCTCAAGGTTGACTCAAGCCTTCCATCCTCCCGAGGTGGGTAAAATGAGGACCTAGATTGTTGGGGGCAATATGCTGACTCTGTAAAAACCACTTAGAGAGGGCTGTAAGCACTGTTAAGTGGTATATAAGGGTAAGTGCTATTGCTATTGCTACCCCAAGAAACCTTCCATTGGATAAAGGGTTTACCGTATTTTTTGCACTATAAGACGTATCCTCCGCCCAAAAAAGTGGGTGATAATGTCTGTGCGTCTTATAGAGTGAATATTGCAGCGGGGGAGGGAGGTTGGTATATACAATTACTGCCAACCTGCCTTCCATTGAGGATCTGTATACTGCACAAGTCAAAAAGAGGGCCGTGAAAATATTTACTGACCCCTTGCATCCTGGACATAAATTGTTTCAACTCCTACCCTCAAAACCACGCTATAGAGCACTGCACACCAAGATAAATAGACACAGAACAGTTTTTTCCCTAACGCCATCACTCTGCTAAACAAGTAATTCCCTCAACACTGTCAAACTATTCACTAAGGCTGCATTAATATTACTATTAGTCTTCTCATCGTTCCTATCACCCATCTCCTCCCACTTATGACTATATGACTGTAACTTGTTGCTTGTATCCTTACGATTTATATTAATATTGATTGTTTCCTGATTGCTTATTTGTACCCTATGACAATCATTAAGTGTTGTACCTCATGATTCTTGACAAATGTATCTTTTCTTTTATGTACACTGAGAGCATATGCACCAAAGACAAATTCCTTGTGTGTCCAATCACACTTGGCCAATAAAGAATTCTGTTCTGTTCTGTTCTGTTCTGTTCTGTTCTGTTCTGTTCTGTTCTGTTCTGTTCTATTCTATTCTATTCTATTCTATTCTATTTCTATTCTATTCTATTCTATTCTATTCTATTCTATTCTATTCTATTCTATTCTATTCTATTCTAAATAGTTAGTATTTGTAAAGACAAAACAGCTTAATAATTTTAAAAGCATTAGGAAATAAAGAAAGTGCTTTGCTTATTGGCAGGACTTCTTTTCTGGGAAGAAAGTCTAATAATACAGCTCTATTGCTAAAGCAGCTATCTCTCTGCCCAATATTTGCCTCACCTCATTTGGAAAAGAACCTTAGCTGCTGATTTACTGATTAAGGTAATTAAGGTGGTCTCTGTGGTACTTTTTCGCCAGATGTTTATATCCTGTCTTTTATCCAGGAGGGCTTTGATAGAGAGCCCATCTGTCATATTAAACCTATCTGCTTGATTAAACTTTAATCCTTTCTATGTGGTGCCTTAAACATGATCAGAGACTCTTGCATGGTAAATACAGAATTCTCACCTGTTCTATTTAGCATTTTCCAGAATTTGAAACCTACAGGTAAACTATAATATTAAATTCCACTTCAGGTTCACCTAAGGTAGCAGCTGCTTCTCATCCACTTTACTGTAGAAACGATAACTGCCAAGATTAAGGAGCTATAAAGGTTTGGAGCAAGAAGGTGGCATGTATGTTCAGTTCTACCAGCCAGATTTAATGTGTCATGCAAAACCTGTCAGCTTAGCTTGGGAAGTTATCAGAATTCAGCAGTTTTTAACATCTGAAAGTTTTTTTCAAGATTTGTGGGAGATAGTGTTGATTAAGCACTGACATTTATGTGCAGACATACATATAAATGTAGTGTGTTTCATTAGAATAACTATAGTCAGTTACCTCTTTCTAGAATGAATGACAGTAACTGGGACATCAGTCTTAATTATTTCTGTTGCAATACAGGGACTTCTAGTAATAAAGGAAAATGCCTCCAAGGTAAGAAGCTGATCTTTTCTGGGAGTGCTCTCCCATCCTAAATAGGGAGTTATTTGAGATGAATATGTATTTATTGGAAGTTAAAACATACTGTAATGTAGCATTATGGTTTGGTATAGAATGCTTAGAATCTAAAGATTTTGTTGGCATATTTCTTCATTGTAATTGTTTATACATGGAGTAGAATTGTTGCTTTCCTGACCTTGGACTATATGTAAATAATCTGTTTATAACTATTAAGAGGTAAAAAAATAAGGACAGAGTAGTTTGGACTGTAATTATTCCAGTCTTCAATTGCTTCTGAGGGAAAAATCTGATAATGGGTGCTTCTGGTTGAAGTTTAATATTACATAATAGTTCTACTTTATTCAAAAAGTTTGTAAAGGGCCTGGATTATATTATCTTCCATTTGTTTCTAGTAAGTCAATCCACAAAAGGAAAACTTTTATTGCTTTTAACATTTCTGCTTTTTTCCAAAAAAATTTAGAAATTTATTTTTTTAAGCGGCAACATATACAGGCAAATTCCTCAGTAGGCTCTGATTTGAGGTATTCATGACTGTTATTCTGTTGGTGGAAGATTTCCAAAAATTACATGAAAATAAAAGTACTGGTAGTTATTTAGTGATCCCACTATAGCCATACACAAAAAGATAAAGTGAAAAAGCAAAAAGGAGAAGTAAATGGATTTTGTATGTAAAAATGGAAATAAAGATCAGAGGGGAAAGAGTGCAAGGCAAAAAGAAAGGAAAGGAAAGGAAAAAAGTGACTTCAATGTATTTCAGTTCAGTGGAATACAAAATACGGCCTCACCTTTTTACTTTACATTTCTTAGTAGATGCAAGCCATTTCTATAACAATAAAGTTAATCAAGTAACCTAAACCTAAGACCAAAGTCTCATTCTTTTCTGTTTTGAGCATAAAGTCCAGAAGCTGTTTCTAAGTGGAAATAGATTTCATATTTAGATAAAGATGTAGAACATCTTACTTAGGCCATCTGAACTGATTTCATTCTCATTGGTCCCATGGTTTAAAATACATTTGATCAGTTCTTTGATGAACACAACACAGAATCTAGTGTTGCTACCTAACCAGAATTCCAAATGCAGTGGGGCTGAATTTATAATGAACGGTGATTCACGTATGCTTTATTACTGCTTTATGTAATATGGTCCTTAATGAGGTGGGACTGGTAAGAGGTGGCATAATTTTACAAGTTACCATTGGCATAATGGTGTTGTGCATCTTAGATGGGATCCCAGTTGATGTACAGATCTGCTTTCCTTCTTTCATCCTGGCATTTTCTCTGGCACTGAAGTCCTTGACTTACGACCAGAATTGAGGCTAAAATTTCTGTTGTTAAGTGAGTTTTGCCCCATTTTATGACTTTTCTTGCCCCCATTGTTAAGTGAATCACTGCAGTTGATAAGTTAGTAACCTGGTTGTTAAGTGAATCTGGCTTCCCCATTGACTTTGCTTGTCAGTAGGTTGCAAAAGGGAATCACATGACTCTGGGACACTGCAACCATCATAAGCCAAGCATCTAAATTTTGATCATGTGACCATGGGGATACTGTGAAGGTCGTAACTATGAAAAAGTCATAAGCCATATTTTTCAGTGATGTTGTAACTTTCAATGGTCACTAAATGAACTCTTGTAAGTCGAAGACTACCTATACTGACCTATGACAATATCTCTGAAAGTATAAGAAAAGGCAGAGATTTTTTAGATGCCCCACACGAAATTATGTGATAGGGCAGTGATGGCGGACCTTTTTTTCCTTGGGTGCCAAAAGCACGCGCGTGCACACTATTGCACACGTGCAAGTGCTCACACCCATTATTCAATGCCCCCCTGCGCATGTGCGTGTAATCCCCCCATACTGCCCCACCCACCCATGCATGCACGCAGATCCCCCTGCTCCCGTTTCCCAACTTCGGGTGGGCCCGGTAGGCCCATTTTTCGCCCTCCCCAGGCTCCAGAGGTTTTCTTGGAGCCTGGGGAGGGCGAAAACGGCTTCCCCCCCGCCCCGAGGCCAAAAACACCCTCCCAGAGCCTCCGCGCAAGCTGAAAATCAGTGCACTGGAGCTGAGTTAGAACAATGGCTTGCGTGCCGGCCGATATGGCTCCGCATGCCACCTGTGGTACGCGTGCCATAGGTTCACCATCACTGTGATAAGGTGTTCCTCTCGACTCAGTCTTGGACACTAGCATCCAGGAGCAAATCCTGAATTTTCTTTTAACACACGCAAGCTATTTCTTGGAGCTGCAATTTGAACATGAATAGTGTCCAGAAATACTGTACAACTGAATATGTTTTCTTTAACAAAGAAATATTGACATTTGCTGGGATAATAAACAAAAAAGTCACAAAGAATCAGCATTACAAGTTTTGGACAACTCTTTGTTAATTTGAAAAAAATTAGAGTTCCAGTTAGACAAAATAGCAGGAATGAAGTAGTATTAAGCAAATACCCCCCCCCCTTTGGACTTTACCTTTTTTTTAGCTCCCCCTGAAGGAGGTCCCTGAATCTCTCTCCTTGTGAAGAGAAAGTAATATTCGGGTAAACTTTCATACCCACAAGTGCTGTGAATATCCTTGTTTCTGATGCTCTCTTTGATTTTTAAAAAATAAATGTAATGGAGTAGCGATGTTTTTAAAAGAAAAGGAAAACATGCATTTTTGTAATAAAAGGTATCTTGACACAAGCATAATGTGTCACAATGGTAAATGCAGTGATCAATAGGGCCTGTGGAGTAAAACTGATTGAAATGAATGCAGCTGCACTGTATCTGTGTTTCTGTATAAGCAGTTTGAAACCACCTGCCTTTGCTTTCCCAGTTTGCATGCTCTGAGCATTATTGTGTGTCTCCATTTGCAAGTTTAGGATTCTCAGAAGACACCATAAGCCAATCAGTGCTTAATGTCTATCTCTCTGGCTTACCAACAGGAGCGTGCATCTTCCGTCTGACTTTGTGTTCAGGAATAATAATAATAAAATAAAAATAAAAAGCGAAACAAAACCATCACTGCTGCCTCCCTTTCAACCTTATCCATGTTTTTTCTGGATCTATGTCAATGTGCATTTACCGGATTTTTTTTTTAAGAAATCTGAAAGGTTGCTTTAGACTAGAGGAAGTTGTGTAGAAGAAAGACGTTTTAAAAATGTAGGAGGGGGACTCCATTGACCTTCCCCCCTCCCCAATCCTTCCCACTCATCTAGAACATAGTTAACTCTTGTTTTAAGAAGCTTCTGTAGTTGTGGAAAAAACCTGGTAATGTGTCAGCAGCGTTGCAACCAGGAGCTTTTTCAAGCGCTGCAACCAAAGAGGCTGGATCCAGGGAGTGATCGGAGATAAGCTCTGAGCAATCCATACGGGAAGAGAGAAACCCTAAGGAATAAGACGGTGACTAGGGAACAGGGAAAGGGGCGTATTTCATTGTGGCTGCTGTAATGGTTAACTTGAAGCCCCGGAAGCCAGGAGGTGGGGTAGGACAAGAAATCTTTCCAGTGAGAAAATAGCCTGCTCTTCTTGGAAACTTTGTCATTCGAAAGAAAAATATTCTCGAAACCGGCTTTGTTGTTGTTTCCAATGAACTGAATGTCAGAAATAAATTGATTCAGCTTCCTTTAAAAAAGCAGCCCCTAACGTTTAAATTATTGGAAAAATCAGGGCTCTGTTCTTTCTAACGGAGGAAGGAGCACTTTCTACAGAGGTGGGTAGCTCTCAGTGTTCCGTACCTGCTTTCTGTAATTTGGAGTAGTAATGAATCCTAGAGCAGCTAAAGAGATTTTTTTAAAAACTCTTAAGATTTTCTGTGAGATGGAAGGGATCCCTTTCCTTAATTAAGGGACTAGGAAGAATATTGCTTTGAAATAAACTGTCACTGCTGAAACAAAAGGCAGAATTTCACTCTGTGTGTTTGCATTTAATGTTTAGCTATGACTGAAGAGGTGGAAGGGATGTGCAAAGAATTTTATTATTTTATTGATTTTATATATGATATATGATTTTATTTTGTAGTACTATTACTAATCTTTTCCCCCCTTGAAACAAGTATCCCTGCCAAATGATATCAAGTTCGAAGTTTGGGATCTGTTAGATTTCCAGCACATACCAAGAATTGGATATGGAATGGAACGTTGCTCTTAAAGAAGCTGATATATGAAAAAGTATATATATATTGACAAGAGCCTTGCTTTGCAAGATATACTTGTTAAAACGGGTTGTAACATGGCTTGCAGTTTTAATGAATGACTAATGCGTTTAGGATTCTTTGTAAAATGTTGCAAAATGTTAACAGATGTTATGATCTATTGAAGTGTTTATGGGCACAACTTTGCCCCCCTTATTTGATGAGTAATTCCTGGCATTAAATAGAGACAAAACCTCAGAAGTAATTTGATTTATTTGGAAGGCTCTAATAACAATTGCTCTGAAATTTATTTGCTGTCTTCAAAGACAAATCTAGTCAAAATGCATGACAATTTTTTTAATAGAGGATAAAAACATATTTTTTTAGTATGATCACTGCTGCTGATAACCTGCATTTGGAAATTCTGCATGTGTGCTTTTTCAGAATTAAGCCCATTTAAGTCATGAGAAACATAGAAAACTACAGTACAGAATGCACACGTGTTCTTATGTATTTGTGAAAACTCCCCCCCCCCAAACAAGCATCTTTATTTTATAATGATGTTTATTGAGTGGGTGAATAAAAGCCCAGGAGATTCTTATCTGAAATCCAACCTGAGCATAACAGAACCAGATTAATGTCCTCAGAAGCAATGCTAGAAAAGAAATTAGCAATTGGAAGCGGGTGCTTTTCGCCATGCCTCTGAGTCACCTGACAGTTACACGTAACAGAATGTAAATTGCCTGTCCAGTGGGATCAAGCAGTCATTCACCGAATGCACAGTTCAAAGGAGGTGCGCCTAAGTCCCCGTGCCAAACTGCAGTTAAGTTTTTAATCTTGTTTCTACTTTAACCGAAATCAGCCTCCAATATAAACCTTTAGCATTTTAACTTATGCACAAAGCTCAGTTTCTCATTGTGTGATCAGGTATTTAAATGCTAGCAAAAAGCAATATGATCCATATACAATTCTTCAGAAAGTGAAGGTAGATTTAAATGTTTCTCAAATGATTGTAGCATAATAGTTGTAGCGATTAATGAATGTTAATGTTTGAAAATAGGGATAAACATAATTTTACCATACTTTTTCCTCTTAAAAGTTTGCTTCTTCTGGTCTAGTAGGGCACATTGTTTTTGTGTACCTTCATGTCAGTTTTTAAGTCCTGGAGATAGTTTTTTTAGGAAGGCTTTTCTGATGTGGTTTGCCATTGCCTCCTTCCCAGGGCTGAGAGAGAGTGACTGGCCCAAAGTCACCCGGCTGGCTTCATGCCTAGAGCAGGACTAGAATTCATGGTGGTGGTGGTGGTGGTGGTGGTGTTTGTTTGTTTGTTTGTTTGTTTCTAGCCTGATGCCTTAACTACTATACCATACTGTCTGAAAGGGCAGACTAGTGTCAAGAAAATAAATGTTCTTGGCAAAAAGTGAAGAATGCCTTCAGCTATGACTGAGTGCACAGAGTTCAACATTATTGTTAACTTGCTCTTTTGTTCTGTTTCTAAGAAAAAATGAAATACTTTAAATATTTCAATTAGGAAGGCAGTGTCCATCAGTTATGTTCCTAAGTGATGTAGGAAGAACAATCTTAAAGCTAAGGTGATCTTTTTGAAGAAATTCTAAGCAGATATGGGAATCTTTTGACTTTATATGCAGGTCAGGAATCTGTTAGAGAGGGACTGACATGGCAAGTTCTTAGTTCAAAATACACAAATTTGCATGTTTTCCTCCAACTAGGTTACATTGGGAATTAACACATGTATGAAAATTTCATTTTAACGTTTCTTTAAAAAGGACTTTTAAGCAAAATAACTTATTAGAATTTGTAATGCAGCAACCAAACAAATTTTAAGTAGGGATACTGCAGCATCATTAAATTGATGAATGTTCCAAAGCTAACATTTGAATGAAGAATGTACATTATTCCAAAAGTTCCATTTATACTAAGCATAGTGTAAATGCAAAATTTCAGAGGATACTTGTGATTAATAAAAGTGACTAAGTTTTAAATGCAACAAAGCTTCTTGAAAAGACTTTCCATTAAATAGGACAGTTCATGACCACAAGACAATAAGCATATGTGATACATGCAGCAGCTGGAAATATTTGCAATGACACTGGTTTGAAGAATGGCTTCTGCTTTGAAATATTTTGTAACAAAAAGAGTTCTAAATGTGGATGGCATGTGTAACTATAGAAGAGCCTTCTGGGTTATAGGAGTGAAGTCCAAATTTGATTTAGTCCTTTCCATACTGCTAAAGTGAAGCACTGAATTACATGTAAATGGAGATACAGCTCAAAAGCAGCACCTAATATTGACTGTGTCAGCAGAGATTCTATCTAATGCACACTTTTGGGGGGGAAATAGTCTTATAAATGTTAGTTTCTTCTGTTCTTCCCATTTCATTTCCTTGTCATATTACACTATGAGCCTGACATGCCTTTTTATGTTTGAAATCTCTAAGTAGTATTTTCTGCCTCAGACCTCAACTTAATGTTTTTCCTTCAGATTTTTTTTCCTATTGTTGTAATGTTTTTTTCTTATTCTTAATTGAGTTTTGTTGCAGATTGCTTTGTGATTTCTAAATGAAGAGCATTATATAAATGTAATAAAATATACAGATAAAATAATAAAGACACTATCATTGCATAATACATTTTAATATATAAGTCTCTTCTGATTTTAATTCAGAATTAGTTGCATGATGTTCTTCAACTCAGATACCTCCATAAGATAGGAAAATATAGAAGGTTATAGGTATTTTTTGTTTAGCAACTGCCTCGTTTAGCAACCATTTGCATGTACAAAGATTTTGAAAAAGTAATTTTACAATAAATATTTGCATTTACGATCTTTGCAGTTTGGTAAGGCAAAAAAAAGCTATAATAAAATAAGCACAGTTGTGGTTTCACTTAGCAACAGGTTCACTTAATGACCAAGTTGGTAGTCCCAGGTATGATTGCTAAATCATGACTACTTGTAATGCATTTTTGTTTTGTTCTATGACAACATATTTTGTGTGACCTATTTGAGGACTTCTGGATAAATAGACAGCAAAGAACTTGGAAAATGAGATTTATCACATTCACAGAAAAGGAAAATTACCTTTGAACAGGATTTTTGAAGGAAATGCTGGCATAGTAAGAATCATATAAAGGCAAAAATTAAAGTGAGGAACTCAGAAGACTGCAAGTAGGCAGGGAGATAATTGTATGAAAAGTAGCAGTCTAGACAAAGAAAAACAAAGCAGTTAGAGGTAGAAATAGTATCATTCGTCTTTTCTTAAGATAGATATATAGAATTTATTAGCAATCTTGGGTAGTTCAAACTCCCCTGATAGGTCATTCAGGGATCAGTAAGCTGAAGTGAAGCATTTTATCCAACCAAGCTGGGTTCTTGGTGGTTGATATTGTTCATTATTTTAAGATAGGCAAAAATATCACGTTCAAATTATTTTCAACTCTCAAACTTTGATACGGCATAAAGTTGTGTTTATTTGGCCGAATCTAATACATGGTGGTTGATCTTTTGATTTGGGCAATCATCCATTAAAACATTATTTAAAGGGTGGGAACATGGCACATTCAGTTGAAGAGAGGGAGCTGCGCACCCAAGCCAGCCTATAGTATCTTTTTAAACGTCTTTAGGCCACAATTAGGCTACCATACTGGAGGTAAGCCTGGTGAGAGGGAAGTGGCAAAATGGGGGAGTGGGAGCTACGCTGCAAGGATATTGAACAAGTTAGCTTCCATTAGTTACTTTTAACATTGGACTTCCATTCTGTTTAAATTTGATTAGGGCTGTCTAGTTGCAAATAATGACTGTTCTAGTCTTGGTGATAAAAGCAAGATGAGTGTACCTTCACAAATAATACTTCTTTTCTTGCCAGTTTCAAACTACTGAAAACTTGCCAGTCTCTAATCTTAATCAGAAACTGGAAGGGGGAAAACCACGCAAGAGTGTGGACGAGGTTGTTGAATTTCACAGTTGGGTTTTCAAAGTATGTCTTGGTATATGGATACTGTATAGCAAAATTGGTACTAAAGGAAGCATAAGTGCTGATGTCATTTTGAAAATCCATCTAGAAATTGCTTGCTAGTATATAAGATAATTTGATTCCAAGATGCTGATGCAGTTCTTTGCACTACTATTCGGAAGGTATGTTATCAGTCTTTTCCTTTTTAGAAGATTCTATGAAATTAAATAATAACAGAGAGAGAAATTGTCAGAGTTCGTGCTAGGCATGGCAGTAAATCGCAGGTCTTTAGAAACTCAGCCCTACAGTCAGTACTGTAATTAGATTACAGCAGCAGATTTTTAGACTCCACAAGGCTAAATGTGTTGTTTTATTGCACATACAAAAAAAAAGTGGAAGATTTGCCTACTTAGAAATCAAGCCTAGGTCTTTTCCTCCCACCCTGGCAAATCAAAGGACCTTTTATCATTCTTTTTCTGGCTTCGAGAATCAGAGACATGTGTTCCATGTTTACATAACAATTCTATCGGGCTTGACTTGGTTCCTACCTTATGAGGTTCGGCTCTTACAGCGTTGGGAGAAATATTGCCTGTGGAAGACAAAGATTTGAAATTCATTCCCTTCTTCAAAATTCCATAACCGAAGCAGGGTAAAATAAAATAAATAAAATTTTTGCTTTGGAGTGCCTAGAAATCTTCAAAAAACTGAAATTATCTATTTGTCTATGTAAATTATACAAAAAAGCAAGCCATTTATTGATTTCCAAAGTATTTGGTAAACCTTTGTTTTGTTGTCAAAATAGGCTGCAGCTATGCATTAGATCAGGGGTGTCAAACTCGCGACCCGCAGCCGGGATGCATCACGTGATAGCCACACCCACCCCCGTTTTAGCATCATGATACATAATGTGACGACGCAAGTTTGACACCCCTGCATTAGATGATCAATTCACTAGTTGATAATTGATAATTGAGGAATTTAGAATGTCAAAACTTATGTATTTTGACTGAGAAAGAGAAGAAAAAAATTTACAATGCATTCTAATTCCCCTTGAGAGGTGCACAAGATGTGTATCCTATAAACTGGGTATCTATATTTGTTGGAGCAAGTAGATAGGAGTGTCACTGTGCATATTACAAGTAAAATGTTGATATTGTAGGCTTTGAAAGCTTTAAATCAATTGCCTTATTAACTCCTTCCAAAATTAGTCTTAATTATGTTTTAGTGTTCTAATTATGTATGTATTTTTTTTTCATTTTAATAGCTGACAATACTATTTTCCTTTCTTATTTGTTCACACTTGTATAGAAATCAGTATTTCCCCCCCTAAAACCTCAATGTGTGCCTTCTTTTATGCTAGTTCTTTTTCTACTTTATAAATGTATGTGTATGTGTAAAGAGGGCTACATTTTTAATTTGGGTTCATTAGTCATCTTAGTTTTGAATTCCAGTGCACATTAGAATTGCAGCTACATGTAGAAATATGCATTGTTATGGTGGGGGTGGGGGAGTCCTTGATTGCATGATGCTTTATTAAGTGACATTGTACAAAAACATATACAACATTTATGCTGTAGTCTTGGGAACAAAATAGCAAAGATGAAATCCCAACCCCGAATATGAAAGTAGGCAGAAGCACTTGTAAGGACAGTTGGGAATTAAAGACTTGGCAAGTTAGGACCATTCGATTTTATATTGGAACAATGAGCGATATTGTACTTCAAGAAGAGCTGAGAACATTTTTGTTCTATTGAGTCATCAGTAGAAGAACTTAGTAGTGTCTTCTTTCCCCATAAATCTGGGTGAGCAATATTTTCTGAAAGAATAATGCCTGATAAACAGTAATGTGAGCTATAGCTTCATTAAAATAATGTCCAGAATGCAATCACTGATAGTGTTGTATCACTAGAAATAACCTCTTGCATACAATGGTCTTCTGCATATGACCACCTCATACTAAAAGTCTTACCTATTTTGGATTTAAGGAGTTTAAATATGTGAGGAGTACTGTGGTGGTCTTTAGCAACAACTGAGTTGGTTTCATTAATTTTCAGGGCAACTGGATCTGGTAAAAAATCTTGAAAGACTGGGAGGTAACTTGGAAAAGATTTAAGTAAATTGGAAATTTGGGAGCACTGTTACTGTACAGAAGAGTGCATTAAACATGTTATGCTACTTTATATCTTCCACCTTGTTCAGAAGCATATGCAAGTAAAAAAAAAACCCAGACACATCTGTCCTATACTTTTTATTCTGCCTTTATTATTTTTATAAATAACTGAAGGCAGTAAACAATATTTAATTCTTCTTTCTCCTCCTATTTCCTTTCAACAGCAACCCTTCATATGAGTTGGGCTGAGAAAAAGTGGCCGGCTTTCATGCCTAAGGCAGGACTAGAACTCACAGTTCTACTCGGGGTGTGTGTGTTCTTGGTATGAACCAGGGAATGGGGCATTTAATTGCCCACTAGAATTAATAAAGGAGAATATTTGAAGCTCAGGGTTGAAATGAGGGGTCCTTGGTGCTCTCTGAGCTTGGCTGTTTTCTCACAGACATTTCATTACCCAAACTAGGTAACATCAGTGCTAGTCCATCATCACTAGCACTGATGATGTTACCTAGTTTGGGTAATGAAACGTCTACGAGAAAACAGCCAAGCTCAGAGAGTACCAAGGACCCCTCATTTCAACCCTGAGCTTCAAATATTCTCCTTTATTTATTCTACTGGGCAATAAAATGCCCCGTTCCCTGGTTCATACTTTGACATTTAAATAATTAAGAATAGGAACAAGGAGGCTGGGCTATGGTTGCTGTAGGAGTATCAGGGCTGTGGAGGGTAGTCAGGTTCCTAACATACACTACAGTCTCAGTTCAGACATGGTATCAGTTCTTGAAATTATTTTCAATATAAGGAAAAGTATTTTGGTCAGTCAGCATATTAATGTAGCTTACTGATAGTGCACTCAGTACATAGGCATCATATATCACTTCTAGCTAGTAATGGATCATACAGATGATTAATTGGTCAAATTATGGGATACAATTACCAAAAAAAGTGTGTCAATAGCTATGTGGTTACAGAATGTTACTGCACAGGTCTTGCAGCTCAAATTTAGCTAATTTCTGAAGAGTGGTCTCTCTTGGGTTACTTATCTGTGAGCAGCAATATGTTGCCATAGAGTGGAAACAGAAACTTTTCCCCAGTTTTTGCCCCTGAAGGTTTACAAGTGTCCTGTGATATCAGTGGGAGGTTGATCTTTATCTTAGTTTTTTTGTGACAAGGTGCATTAAATTTACCTGCTTGAAGGGCTTATTTAAAACAAAGAACAAGAGTACCCCTGAGAAGTGATTTGCACCAAATTCAGCAATACAATCTTAGTGGCTTTGGAAAATTCACAGAAACAGAGTTGAAGGGAATCACAGATTGCTCATTCCAGTTGTGGAAGCATCAAAAGGAGATGAACCTTTTGCTAAGGACTGTCAAACTTGTGGCCTGCGGGCCGGATGCGTCACATGCTGGCCATGCTGGGGGAAAGTCCCGATAACTCATGTGACGCTGCTGTGACGACATGAGTTTGACACCCCTGATCTAAACTGTTGATAACCTTCCTAATAGTTTCTTTGCTGGATATTCCTTGCCTAGATCATCTCACTGTATTTCTTTTATATTTTGCTATTTCTACAGCACCTGTTAAGTATTTGGTATAATTGGAAAAAAATAAATAACTATCAGCATTAGATTAAAAGTCACTTGTGTATTTCTGCCTTCACACAGAGATAAGGTGCCTTATCGCGGTCTCATCAGCTGTTAACCAGCATGCCACTGTATACTCCACACCCACCCTGTTTTTACATTAATTTGTAGATATACTGTATGTAAAATAATGAATCCTAGTTCTTCTGCTTCTCTTGGATATGAGAAATCCCCAAAGGATTCTTTGGTCAAATGTGTAGACCTCAAGTTATAGTGATCTGCAGTAGTGGATTCTAACTAATAAGGCAGGAGATACGCTTTCTAATACTTATATAGACCAAAGCTTGGGTTGTGTATGCCCATTCAGCTGGGACTTTGAAGAGGTATAAAACATTTCATTGAATTTAACTGTCCTGTATTTATTTTCAGCTGTATCAACTGAAGGCTAATATAGTATAGCTACTCATCAGAGTTATAAGATGGTAGTGACTCAGTATGGAAATTATATTGGCCAAGGGAAAAGCACTGCTATTCCAGAGAGGGTCAAAAAGCAGCTTGCAGAAATAATGCATCTAGTGATTAGAAATCAAATATTTTATTCTTTTGTTGCCATTGAAATTACTTCTTTTTCTTAGCTCATTTTACCTAGAGTTCTAAAACATTTTCATATATTTTAATGCCTGGAACTATTAAAGGTCAAACCCTATGTTACATTTCAATCTGAAAACAGATTTGTATATTTTTAATATTCTCCTGAAAATCCGTATCTTTGTACAGCAATTGTTCATTTCGATTTCAAGGGGTGAAAATAGTATTACAGAGCTTTGTGTAGTCTCAGGGAAACTATTCATACCTCTGCCCTATATAGAGGGTAAATAGAGGGATTTACCAGACTGTTACTCAGAGTTTGTTTATTTGCTGTCAGCTTTGATTCTTTAGACTTTGACTGCTGGTAGCTGTTTTGAAGAGAGCATCCAACCGAGAGCAACTGTAGCTCACAATATGCCATCACATTGCCTGCATAAAACCCTCAGGAAAAACCTTTTGTTTAGCTTTCAAATAAAATCCATTTGTAATAAAATTATAGGAGGCATTTTGGCCCTTGTTAATTATAGCTATAGTTTTGTGCAACAGTTCCAAGCCAAGTTTTTTATTTGTGGTTGCAAATAAGTGTGTGTTGGATGGATGCAACCTAAGGCATATTTAGTGCAAGACAAAGTGGATGCAACATTGACAAGAAAAAGGAAGAGGATGGAACACGTGCAACAAGGGTGGAAAAGCAACTGTAGTGAGGAAAATGGCAATAAAAATAACATGCAAATTCAAATTAGTGCCTAAGTTGGGGAATAAACAGCCCAGGGAAAGGCACGAAGATTAGATCATCTCTGTTGTCAAACATTCTTTCTTTGCCCTAGAAATGTCTTTTATTGTAGAAGAAAGTCACTGGGGATCTGTGATAAATCTAGTATAGAAATCTTGCTGCACAGTGTGTGACAGGGTCAAGCTTGAGATTTGTAAGATATTAATCATCTAGGCATGCAATGATTAATATCTAATTAATAATATCTAATTTGCATTGATATTTATTACATCTTTGTTGATAATAGAGTGGAAATCTTTCATTTTCTGACTCTTTATTTCCCTATATTTTCAGTGTGTGGATAACCTGTTACTAATTAACATTGTACATTTCCCAGTCACAGTTCTTGAATTGGCAACTTCTGTCCATCAGTGGGTATATATTTACAGCATTATCTAGGTTAGCAGGTTAAAAATAGGCAATTACTTTGCACTATACATATTTTGGAACTAAGGCTAGAACGGAAGGCACTGCATGCCTCTATTGCTGGATCTGTCTGTTTAACAGAACGTACTATTCCCAAGATCTGTTCTGTCTTGTTCACTCGGCACCCTAACCACATTCTTTATAAAAGATATAGTTACTCCTGCATGGTCCTTTTGTTGGGCATCTGTCTTCATTGCACTCTATTTGTAGCTGTTTTTTTAGCATGGATTTACAGGCCAACAAATGAGAGGGTAATTAATCATTCATGCAAAGAGCTGTAACATGAAGCGCCTGCTCCCATCTCTGTTTCTGTGTCGTTCCTGTTCCTGTTGTGATAGTACTAGTCATACTATGTTTTCAAAACTTTTAGCCTCAATATTAAGGGTACTGAAGACCCTGCTTTTTGTTGTTGTTAATTCATGTTGCTGTCGTCTACCTGATCAATGCTATCCCCATCCTCCATTGGTTGTATACTGGCTTAGTTCCAGGAATTAATTTCTCTATTTGGGACTCCTGGTAAATCAGAAATTGCCAAATGGATTTAAGTATCAAGTGTTTTGCCCAATTTAGCATCTTTTTCTCCAAAATGCTTTTCAACTCATATCTGCTTATCAGTATTGGCTCAGAATCAAGCATTAAAGAGACTCGGCCATATTTTCAAATATTTATATATAATCAGCGTTTTGGTTCTTGATTTTCCCCTTCTATCAGAAAATATTTTTATTTCAGGTACATCTTGATAACAGTGATGCTGCAAAAAGAATTATTTTCTTTTTTATTTATTTTTATTATACAATTTTTCTTTACACGCCTCTATCACATAATTAACAAGTCTGTGACATTATACATACAATTGAAATCAATAATCAGTACATTAAATACCTTCTATTTACAATCGTTCTATGTACATTTATAATTCCTATTTCTATTGTCTATCCACTCATACCAATTCTCCCATACCGCATAGTATTCGGATTCATCCTTTTCCTTTAACTCTAATGTGAGTCTGTCCATCTCTGCACATTCAAATATTTTTTGAATCACTAGACCCTCTGGTGGGATACTGTCTCTTTTCCAATATTGCACAAAAGCAATCCTTGCCGCCTTTATTATGTGTAACATCAAGTACTTTGATTTTCTGTTGTATTTCACCCTAGCTATCCCCAAGAGGAAAAGTTCGGGTTTGAATTCTATTTGACATTTAATTACATCATGCAGCCAATCCTGCATATTCTTCCAATATCTTTTTGCTTCAGGGCATAACCACCATGAATGAAAGAAGGTACCTTGTCCCTGTTTGCATTTCCAGCATTTTGGGTTTAAGTTTGGGTACATCTTGGCCAATCTAGCCAGCACCAAATGCCAACGGTAAACATTTTATATTGATTTTAAGAATTCCTTTCTTGTGAATGGTGAAGCAGTCATAAATAGTACCTTTCACTGTTCTTGTAAATCACCACTAACTGTTGCCTGATTCCCAGGATGTTTGGGCTATTATAGTCACTTATATAGACAAAATCCACACATGTAGGTAACATCTACCGCAGGGAGGCTTCAATACTAGAAATATATGATTGTTGGTTTTCCTTTAAATATTCTTTAACAGTTCCACTGTCACTCAGGTATCTCAGAGAAAGTTCACTTTTTACATTCATTAAAGGTGAAAGAAAAAAAATGGATATCACAGGCTATGCATTTTTACCTTGCTATTTAGTAAACATACGCTGCTAAACATCTATAGCTAGTGATCTGTGCCTGATCTATATTGATTCTCCTTACCTAATCCTGCTCCTCAGAGCTCAGTTTTTTGTTCCTATGATGATAGCTTTCAAAAAGTCTCCATTCGCTAGTTGCTGGATTGTTCAAATCATAGTAAAGCTGCATGGTGAAACACACAGTTCCAAGAAAGTTATGCATTCATATAGTCCAATGGAGGACTGTATCAGAGATATAACATGCCTTTGTAAAACTTTAATTCAATCTATATGTGTCCAGTTCCACAGATATGTTCAAGCCAATCTTAGCAAAGCTATTTCTTCATTATGACTCTTCAGGTTTCTGCCCTGTCTTGTGTAAAACTTTTATTTGTTTCTCACATGTGTTAGACTGCACAAAAACTACAATAAGTTGCTTATTATAGGCCTTGGTAATCATTATTTTATACAGACACAGAATTTATCCCCTTCCATTGTGCAGAGCTAGTATTATCCATGTACATATGTACATGTGCTCTCTTTAAGCTTATAATTGCAATTAGGGCTTTGGATGGGAAATCAGGAGCTGGACCTCTTTGAGCCTGTTAACTGAGGGTTGCATGTCCGTAAAAAGCTATTTTTGCTAAGGTTCAATATGACTACAGAGTTGAACCACAAATAAGCCATCTTTCCTCTGGCTAGTTTTGATTTCTTAGACATGAATTCCTCTGTGAAGGTATCTGAGGGTTTTCTCCTGTAAGGAATCCATCTTGGGATAATATCTTTACAAAATAAATCTGAAAGGTGTGGGAAAGATTGAATTTGCTTTCTTAATGTTTGCCAGGGTGTCCTTTTCAACTTTATTTCATATTCTAAAAACTTAGTTTGCTTGAGTATCGTTGGACTCTTTACAGAGGTCTTTTTGATGGATCCATATGAACCTCCAATAGTTAGCACTTAGCAATAGCACTTAGACATATATACCGCTTTACAGTGCTTACAGCCTTCTCTAAATTGTTGCAGATTTACCATAAAAGGGAATACATATTTCTGTCAAGAACCCCACTATATATATATATATATATATATATATATATATATATATATATATATATATATATATATATATATATATATATATATATATATATATATATATATACTAATTATATATATATAATTAGATTAGATTAGATTAGATTAGATTAGATTAGAATTCTTTATTGGCCAAGTGTGATTGGACACCCAAGGAATTTGTCTTTGGTGCATATGCTCTCAGTGTACATAAAAAGAAAAAATACATTCATCAAGAATCATAAGGTACAACGCTTAATGATAGTCATAGGGTACAAATAAGCAATCAAATCGTACTAGGAAACAATCAATATAAATCGTAAGGATACAAGCAACAAGTTACAGTCATGCAGTCATAAGTGGGAGGAGATGGGTTATAGGAACGATGAGAAGATTAATAGTAATAGTAATGCAGCCTTAGTAAATAGTTTGACAGTGTTGAGGGAATTATTTGTTTAGCAGAGTGATGGCGTTCGGGGAAAAACTGTTCTTGTGTCTAGTTGTCTTGGTGTGCAGTGGTCTATAGCGTCGTTTTGAGGGTAGGAGTTGAAACAATTTATGTCCAGGATGTGAGGGGTCTGTAAATATTTTCACAGCCCTCTTTTTGACTCGTGCTCAATGGAAGGCAGGTTGGTAGTAATTGTTTTTTCTGCAGTTCTAATTATCCACTGAAGTCTTGTTGGGTTGCAGAACCAAACCAGACAGTTATAGAGGTGTATAGATGTAGATATAGATATAAATTAGATATAAATTAGATACAGAGATCAACATTTTCTTCTTTAGGCTAACTTTTCTTTACACAAGTTCATGTATCTTGTTTGAAAGTCTCAGAGATAACAGCAAAATACAGCACAATTTTTATCTACGGTAGGCAGGTGGTCACTTCTTATATCAATCAAGAAACCACTGTAACTATTTTGGTAGGAGTAAGGTCAGAGGGATTTAGTAGTGACTTAAAATAGGACAAGTCAATTCAATGTTTTCTGTACATATTGGGGGGTAGTCTGTTTGCTCTTTTATCATGACATCATCTGCCTTCATGGGCAACATATGCAAAACCAATCTAATTTGGGAACTATGAAGACACCATACAGTGGTCTGGCTTGTGGGGATCAAACTCTCCCAATATTTTTTACTGTCTGCAAAATTATTTGGGAAAAGCCTTATTCCCTTTTATTACAGCTCTGTGAAAATAAGCTTCTTTGTCTTCAGTGATTTATTAAAATATTTGAGTTTTGTTTTTGGCTTATATCAATGTATCACAGTTAAAAAGGTATTTTCCACCTATTCTTGATAAATAGGTAAAATCCTCCTATTAAATAATATCAAGAAAAATGCATGGATTTTCCTCCCCTTTTACATGTAGAGATAGCATTGTGGACACTGAAATATAAAAAAAATAAAAAGTCTTGGATATTCCAAGTTTTAACAACTATTTTTTAACAACTGTTTTCCATTAAGAAGCAATAATTTCTTCTTAGTGCTATGTTTCTCTTTTTGTATTCTAGTATTATTTCAAATTGCAATTGAGAATTGCGCAACATAATTAAATAAGAATTTCCTAAATTATTTCTGGATTGTTAGAAAAAGAAAGTAAGGCTTCACATTCCATCTTTAGGTGCATCCAGAAATGAAGCTTTATCCTTTTCAATAACATCACCACCCTTCCTGCCCTTAAGCGGGTCAGGGGAGTAAATTGTGACACACATACAATATTCCCCTGCCCAGAGAAAATTTCTTTCTTTCTTTCTTTCTTTCTTTCTTTCTTTCTTTCTTTCTTTCTTTCTTTCTTTCTTTCTTTCTTTCTTTCTTTCTTTCTTTCTTTCTTTCTTTATTAGAATTTGTCAAAAATGAGTACAAGAATAAAAGAATAAAAATACAGTGACAGGGACGATAGGCACGTTAGTACACTTATGCATGCCCCCTCTACTAACCACTTACCATAAGTATGATGTAAGGTCCATGGAAGTCAATTTGTGACTGAAACTGTGAAAATTTGTAGCTGAAACAACTGAATCAGGTAGAGTATTCCAGACTTTGACAATTCTATTTTTTTTTACAGTCATATTTTTTACAGTCAAGTTTAGAACGGTTTACATTAAGTTTAAAGCGGTTGTTAGCTCGCATATTATTGCGATTAAAACAAAAAAAAGTCATTTACAGATAAAACATTACTACGTATAATTTTGTATGCATTACCTAGGCAAGCATCGCAGTTCTAAGTTATCCAAACTGTGAATTTCGAGCCTAGTAGCATAGGGAATTTCATTGTGTACAGAAGAGTGCAAGACTTTTCCCGTGACGTACTTCTGAACCCGCTCGATTGTACTGATGTCAGATATATGGTGGGGATTCCAAACAGTTGAACAATACTCTAAAATTGGTCTAGCGTAAGTTTTATAAGCTCTAATTAGCAATACAATGTATATATTTGACACCATAACAAACACTCTATGAAAGATTGGAAGGAAGTATACAGTTATATTAAAGAGAACATCTCTCTTTCTCTTTTTGAAGTTATATACTGTATAGCAGGAATGAGGGCCTGTTTCTCATAGTGGTTAAGCATCAGGCTGGACATCGTTAAAAACAAATGTTTTTTTCTCACAGTTTAAAGTGTTCCGTTATCAGCTGAATGTAAAAATGATTAGCAAAGCAAAATCACATTTTGATCAAAGAAAAAGCGTAGGAGAAAACCTGATTTCTGGGATATATTCCTTCAGCAGATAGAGGTAAATTTCTTGGAAATTTATCAAAAGGCACTAATTATAATTCTGAATTTTGACATAACTCAAGTTGTATCATGTATTCCTTCATCAATTCCTTCATCAAAGGATCCACATTCAGTTTGATGATTATGCAGATGAAACTCAAAATTCCACCATACTCATCTTCAGCAGTAAACCGAAGACCACAATATCCAGGTTTAGCTGAGAAGAGTCCTCTATCATGGAAGAATTGAGTAAATGTAGCTTTGTCTCTTATCTAAGAATTATGTAGGTTACAGGTAATAACATCAGGATTGCATCATAGCTTGGCGTAGACTGTAATTTGGGAAATTCCCAGTTCTCAAAGCTTCCTTCAGTTCAGCCTTCATCAAATTAGTATCTCTTGCAGACATATCATGCAGCCTGTAATACAGCTAGATTAATTCTAGCCTTATTATAGTTTTGGTGTAAGAATTATCAAGAAAAATATGTGATACATTATGAATGCTAAGAAACAATATTAAGGGCCTATCACCCAATGTTTTATCCTACTCTGTGAATTACAGGGGGTGAGACCACTAGTCCTGTCATTCCTCAGTCTATTGTATATTGTGAGGATGTCGAGCTTTTTCGAAAGCCATAGTGAATATAATGGAGGTTTTCTAAACCTTTCAAAGAAATCTCCTGAAATAGGTCAGCCAGAATAGTGAAATAGCTAACAAGTTTTATTTTATTTATCACATTTATATAGCTGCCCATTTTAAGAAATCTAAGCAGCTGATAATTCTAGATAAAGCTTTTTTTTTTAAAAAAAGCCACAAAACAGACCAGTTTAAGAATAAGTGAACTATACACACTGCTGCATGGTCCTGAATGCTTGTCAAAAGCAGCCTTATCTAGAGTGCATTGTAGTAGTCCAACTGAGTAAATGACTCATGAGTGATTGGAAGCAGAAGCAGAACCTTTCAAAACAAGAATAGAGATATCAGGTGCACAGGGCCCTTTGACGGTGGCTTCCTTGAACAGGAGCTATGAGTCCAAGAAGATCTTGAAGTTGCACACCAAATCTATCAAGGGAAGTGCTACCCGATTCAGAGTTAATGGTGGAAAATGTTTGGATCAAAGTTGGGAACTAAAACCACAGCTACTAGATTTTATTATGGTTGAGATGAAGTCTGTCCTTCCTGATCAAGACCCTCACAGAATCCAACTCAATAAAAGAACCTTGGTGGCATCACATGGAAGCAGGGGTGAAATCCAGCAGGTTCTGACAGGTTCTGGAGAACTGGTAGCGGAAATTTTGAGTAGTTCGGAGAACCGGCAAATACCATCTCTGGCTGGCCCCAGAGTGGGGTGGGAATGGAGATTTTGCAATATCCTTCCCCTGGAGTGGGGTGGGAATGGAGATTTTAAAGTATCCTTCCCCTGCCACGCCCATCAAGCCATGCCCACCAAGCCACACCACGTCCACCAAGCCACGCCCACAGAACTGGTAGTAAAAAAAATTGGATTTCACCACTGCATGGAAGGCTTGGAGCAAAGTTGTATAGATCTGGACAACTTTTGCCTGGTTTCCAACCTTCTTTTCCTGATGAAGGTTATTGAGAAGACTTGTGCTGAACTCTGTAAACCGCTTAGAGAGGGCTGTAAAGCACTATGAAGCGGTATATAAGTCTAAGTGCTATTGCTATTGCTATTGCTATTGCTACTGTACCTTCAAAGAAATGGATGATCTAAACCAGGGGTGTCAAACTGATGACCCATGGGCCGGATGCATCACATGCAGGCCACGCCCACCATGGCTCCACAAAGGCAAAAAATGTCATGTGTCACGTGATGTCATGTGACACGATCGAGTTTGACACCCGTGATCTAAACCCTTTCCAATTGTTTCTTGTCTTATGAAAATGATGCCTCCCTGCCTGCCCTGATCTAGCTTAGATATCTCTCTCGTTAAATTTATATAGTATATTAAGCTTTTTGCACTCTTCCAGGATTTGAATATTCTGAATCTCAGCTTCAGATTGCCAATTTTGCACTACCATCAGCGTGAAGCTATGGTGAAGCAAAGGATAATACACATTATGTTAAATCAATAATAATGACAATGTCTGAAAAAAAAGTAATTCCAAAGCCCTTTGCCCAAAAATCTTAGCGTCATGGGCATTCTTGTCATATGTCAAATTAATGAGCCAATAGGGGTTATCTTTGAGGGCTTTTCAGAACTTATTAGATGCATTTGCAGAGAAGAAACTTCTAGCACGTAAGGCATGTTAAATAAATAATAGTTTTTTCTGCCAGTTTCAAACTAGTATAGGTTTGTACTCGTTTTCAAGATACATAAATGGGCTAGTTTTTATTGGAAAAATAGAGAGGAAAATAATGAAATCTTCTCCAAATAATTCAATCCTTCACAGCTACTATTGAGTCTGATATGTCTCACTGAGGTAAGGTTTTAGCAAATCCACATATGTCTGTCAACTAACATTATCTTGGCTCTTCCTCCACACACTATATTGTTCAGTGAAAACAAATCAGCTGTAATTTAATGTACATCATGATACACTGTTCTTTCTTGCCACTGTTCATGGCATTTATGCCATGATCTGTTAAAGCCTCCAAAATCATGCCATGGACTGTACTCATCATAGTTGGTAGATTATAACAATTGTAAGTTTGTGATGGATACCAGGATCCAGCCTTAAGCAAACAGTAATGCAGGAGTTCCATTTTGCTGTCAGCTGTTCTCTTCCACAGATAGCAATAGCAATAGCATTTAGACTTACATACCACCCCATAGCACTTTACAGCACTCTCTGGGTGGTTTACAATGTAAGCTTTATTTTTAATATTGCCCCCAACAATCTGTCTCCTCATTTTACTGACCTCGGAAAGATGGAAGGCTAAGTCAACCTTGAGCCCTATTAAGATTGAACTCCAGACTGTGGGCAGAGTTTGCCTGCAATACTGCATGTTAACCACTGCGCCACCAGGGCTGCTTGCCTATAGGTGGTGGCAACAGGTACTCATACTTTGCTGATCCCAAAAACCCAAGAATCAGACCTGTTTACTACTTGAATAGAAGACCACCAGGAAATCCTGGATCTGTAGAATTGGCTGGGAAGTTGGGGAAAAAAGTGTTGTTTCTGAAACAGCTGTGGATGCTTTGCAAATCATGCAGCTGCTTTAATGACTTAAAAAGGTTCTCCATAAACATTCCTATCGATTGTGAAGCATAAATATCTGCATCTTTAGTTTGGAAACCTGAAAAGCCGCCGTGTTTTTGCCAGGACTAATTTGACAAAAGTTGTTGGAGTTTATAAAGCCTTGCATAGTCATATATATAACTCAAGTTTTTAAAGAGCCAGATCAAAAGTGTTGTGTACAGATAACAAAAAGAGATTATGTTTGGAAACTGATTAAGAATATCAAACATAGAGAAGTGTACAATTATCCAGCTAATTTGATGCTAATGAACTTAAAAACCCAAAAGGCTTCTAGCTTTCATAATTATCATGAGATTGAAAATTAACCTTATCTGTAAAAGCCTTGTCTCTACACGTCAAAAAGAACTATATGTACCCTTACCTGATCATCTTGCTCGTTTTCTGACTCACTTTTAGGCATCAGCAACTTCTGCTATTCTAAGTTTTCAGCTGAACTACAACTCCCAGCATTATTTCCCATTGGCAGTGCTTCCTAAAATGCTTGGAGTCACAGATCGGCAGTAGCAGAAAGACTATGCTGTTGTTTATCCCTGTCAAATTCTCTGACCATTTGGTGTTCAGAAGGACACTTTGATTCTGTGAAATGCGTGGTTAAATTTAATTATATAGTAGTTCCATTTGTGTCCTGAATTTACGTTGCATGAAACGGTTCTGTTTTTAATTGCATCTATCTGCAAATGAAGTGTTGAACTTTCTTTGAATTAAACCAGTTTAAACCTATGACATCTTTGTTCTAAACTTGGGACATTGCACAAATTTTCTGACAAGGCAGAAAACAAGAAAAGAATTCTGATTGCATTTACTGAAACCCTTCCCTTAAGCTTGAGATTCCCCCCCCCCCAAAAAAATCTTAAGTTGCAGATGATGTTTGGAACATCTTTATGAATTTCAGAAGATAACCGTGACAGTAAAATACTGCATGTTTTGTGTGGTCATATTCTTTTTAAACTTTATAGTGGCACAACTCCTTTATTTCATTACAGTTATTACATTAGTCTGTTACTTCACTACCGTATTTTTCGGAGTATAAGACATACCTTTTCCCCCCTAAAAGAGGGTGAAAATCTGGGTGCGTCTTATACACCGAATGTAGCCCCGCCCAGCCTCTGAAACGGACCTTTGCAAGGCTAAAACAACCTTGCAAACCGAGCTTTGCAAGCCTGAAAAAGCAGCCTTTAAAACGGATCTTTGCAAGACTAAAACAACCTCTGAAACGGAGCTCTGCAAGGCTGAAAAAGCAGCCTTTACAATGGACCTTTGTAAGGCTGAAAAAGCAGCCTCTGAAACGGAGCTTTGCAAGGCTAATATACCTGTTCCAGGCTGTTTGCTAAGGACGCCAGCCAGATGAATACCTGTTAGGCAGAATTTTTTTTCTTATTTTCCTCCCAAAAAACTAAGGTGCGTCTTATACTCTGAAAAATGCGGTATATTCAATAGACTCTTGAGTATATCCATGAGATGTATGTAGGATGTATTTTGGGAAGCTTATTACATTTATTTATGAATGCAAGATTCGTTTTTTATTCTACGACCCCAATATGCTATCTTCAGTTCAGGGATCAGTTCAAAGTTAATGATTACATCTGAACCATAAAATGATAATTTCTCTTATTATAATTGAAAAATTATTTTTTAAAACCGGTAGGATCATAATCAAGTGCTTCATAATTTCAGGAAATAATGCATAATGCAAGTGTGTTGGGTTATTTGTGTAAGTATTTAAATAGAGTGCTTCCTATTATTATTTTTAAGGGGGGGAATCTATTTGTATTTTTTATTAATAAAAACTAAGTGCCCAATTTAAATCTTATGAAAAACTATAGGAAAGGTGGAAAATAATGTGATAATCAGAAAATGAGTATTTTCCTGTTCAGGAAGATATACCATATTTTTCAGAGTATAAGACGCACCGAAGTATAAGACGCACCTTAGTTTTGGGGGAGGAAAACAAGGGAAAACGGCCTCTGCCTCCAAGCAATTTGCCAAACAGCAAACAGCACAGATGATATACATTGTTTGCTGTGTATTTCTGGGCATGTGTGCCTGACTCATAGAAATAGCAAAGAATTGGAGAAATGTACATTATGCCAGAAAGTTTTTTTAAATGTAGTCACACTAACTCTTCCCAATTATTTAAATAGATCTACTCCAAGGTAACTAAACTCTAATACTAAACAGGATACTGTTACATTTCATACTATGCTTGTACAGAGCTGTTAAAATTAATTAAAATTTCTGGAAGTATACATTATTCTCTATTATTTAAAAGAAAATACAATAGCACTGGGCCTCTTCAGAGCAAGCATTTATTTTAAAAAGCTTCTTTATTTTGTTAAGTTGTCTAGATTTACAGGAATCTCCAACCTTGGCAACTTTAAGACTTGTGGACTTCAACTCCCAGAATTCCACAGCCAGCAAAGCTAACAAAGCTTTGGGGCTGCATTCAGTGTATAAGACGCACCCAAGTTTTCACCCTCTTTTGGGGGGTAAAAAGGTGCATCTTATACTCCGAAAAATATGGTATATATATATATATATATATATATATATATATATATATATATATATATATATATATATATATGTATGTATGTATGTATGTATGTATGTATGTATGTATGTATGTATGTATGTATGTTTAGGGAAAATTTCTCTGTATCTTTAATATTTCACATGTGAGTATGTATCATATGGAGCTAATTAAGAACTAATACTTAGAACTGAGTAAATGAGGCCAAGGGACTAGACCAGGGGTGGGCAAACTACAGCTCTTTGAGGACCTGTGGACTTCAACTCCCAGAATTCCATGCATGGCTGGCTCAGGAATTCTGGGAGTTGAAGTCCACAGGTCCTCAAAGAGTTGTAGTTTGCCTACCCCTGGCTTAGCCTATTATGGCCATTGGTAGTTAAGGTTCCATGGAGAGGTCTCACCTGAATATAGGCTTAGTGCAGTAGTGGGTTTCACTTACCTTTGCTACTGGTTCGGGAACGGGAGCGCACGGGCACATGCACAACACTTTTGCACATGCACAGAACCTTCTGCACATGCACAGAGCGTTTTTGATGACGTCCGGGCGGGTGGGCGGAGCCTCCCGCCGCCGCCACTATGGTTTGCCTGATCCGGGGCAAACAGGTAGCAACCCACCACTGGCTCAGTGTCATATAAACCCATGATTTGTTTTATCTTGGCTTATTGAATAAACCACAGTTTGCTGGGCTCACCACAGTATGTTATGCTAAAGTTGAATAAACCCAATTATGATGTAGCATGTATGAACCAGGCTACTTTTTAAAATTATTATTTTATCTGAAGGAAAAATTCCAAACATCAGAAAAAAATAGCAAAATAATTTGCAAACTTCAGAGTACATATCTTCCCAAGTCTCTTTTAAGGAATCTGTTTTTGTCTGTATGTATGTGATAGGCAAAAAGAAAAAAATCAGTCAAATCATCGGAAAGATCATCTCCAGCCTAAGGGAAATGAAAATATCTTGGAAGTGCCAGATTCGTTGGTGTTGTTTTGTTGCTCGTGTCAGTGTTCAGAAATATACACCGAGAGATCATTCGGCATTTCTTTAATGATGTAACAGCCAATATCAAATATTAGTAATGATGCCATAATACTGAGATCTGAAATTGCTGCAATGGGCTAGAAGATTTCTATTCCTCTCTGAATCTCATTCACAGATAGAAGTGACTTGTGATCATCTTAACTAATTTAATTTCTGGATGTTCCTGCTAGAATAAAGATCTGGAATTTGCAAAACCTAACCTTAAATTTAGTTATCTTATACCCAGTGAATCAGTGTGATTCAAGGTTTCAAAATGCTAATCTACTCAAGGGCCAACCTTGGCACTGAATTTAGATATATCTGGTGGTATCTAAGAAGTCACTGTTCTTGTGAAACCGCAGGACTACTACATTCATATTTTATAATTAGCCAGTTATTTGAAATTACCCGGTAAGCAAAAGGTTTAATTCCAAAAGCAAGAGACTGTGGTTTTGTGAATTTGGAGAAGTGCTGTGAGTGGGAACTGATGCTGCAAAGTATTTTTTAAAGAAACAGTAATATAACCTTTCGCAAAATATACACAAAGATGGGAGGATGGTATAATAACATAAAGTAGTTGTATTCATCTTCTTTGCTTGTCAAATCTGTCTTCAATGGACTGTATGGATCATGTCTGTATAATAAATGATAGCAACCCCAGGATGGATTTGTAGCGTGCTTAACTACTCTACTGTACAGTACTCGGTTATTGTATTATACTGAATGATAGAATTAAATTCTAAAAGCTACATTGAAAATTAAGAAGAGTTAGTTTATGCATTTTCAAGCAATTACCCACAACTTCAATTAATATAATTTAGAAAAAGGGTAATTGTTCAATTTTTTAAAAGTAGCATTTAGAAGTCTGTGTTGTGCAGATTGTACTATTGTACTATTCTATCTGTGGTGGACTAACTAGTTTAACCATCAACAGTGCAAATTCATGAACCTGAACAATTCTTCAGATTCCTAAGTGCCAGTTTAAACATTTTGGATAAATAAGCCTGTTGACAATGAGTTGGCTATGATAAATGAAATATTTAAGTGCTACCCCTTAGAAAACAACTACACTGTTTTTACAATCCTGTTTAGAAATATTTGTCACATAAACCATGAAGAAATTTTGTTCTTTTTACATTGTCATTTCCCTTCTGTTTAACTGTGTATTGCTTCTAGGAAAGAATAAACCCTCTGTGCTGAAGGCCCCTGATGTAGCTAGTTTTTAATATCTTTGACAATTCTCAAATGTTCCTTTGTGGTGCTCAAAAAATGTCTGGTAGCACTTTTTCCGACTGACAAGTTCTATTAAAAGGCACACACTTTGGTAAACTGCAGTTCACTTCATCAGATGACCAAAGCGTGTCTTTTAGTACAAATTTTCAGCTAGAAAAGGTGTTGCCAGATTCCTCCTGATTTTTGACTGTTCTCCCCCCTTCAGTGACTGGAACTGGCATTATCTCTCACATTTCTGAGGTGATTTTTACAGGAAGCTGTGCTGAAGTGACATCTTATTTTTTGTGACTGGTGTTTAGGTGTGGTGAATTATTTGCTGAGTGCCACACCTCACTCTTTAAAGTACGTTGCTTACGTCAGTAAGGTTGGAGTTAAAAGGTAGACTAAATTCCCAAACTCAAAGCAGGAGGTGAGATTTGAACACTCCATCGATAATTCTTGGATGTTAACTTTTTCATAATAATTTTGGATTGCAGGTGGATCCATGTCAGAGTTTCAGAGCCCGTGGGAATTATATCAGAGTATCCCAGATGATCTGGATGCTGGTAAAGTACCTCACTTTTTTTGCAAAAATGTTCCTGTGTAGTAAAATAAGATATTATTTCTGCCAAAGAGGAAAAAATAATATGTATTTGAAATTATGATGCCATTCTGAAATTATGATGCCAGGCTCTTTGATCCTATTTGAATAGCCGAGTTTCTTGCATGTATTTTCTTGGTATTGGAATTTGAGGTTGATGTAGGGCTCATTTTGAATGAAATGTGCTTGTCTTTCAGCTGTGGCCAATTTTTTTAAAAAGTACAAGGGTGTCCGCTTGTAAATTACTTAAGTGCTTGTGTGAGTAAAAACAAATAGAGTTCTGAATTAGGACAGCAATTTCCGATCTCACCTCTGCTATAAGCCCATCAAGCAATCTTAAGATGAACTTCTCTTATTTTATGATGTCAGTCTTTCACTTGCAAAATTAAGACAATGGATGGTTCTCTGCTTTCTTGATCTGTTGTCTACTTATAATAGCAAAAATGTTTTTATACACACTTCTTTCTATTATAAAAGACTAAGGAAGCATTATTGCTATGTATATCCACATAATGGATATTGTTAGCCATATTTTTCCTCTCCAGGACATTTACGGTAGAACACAACATTTTAATGTTTAGAGTGTGTGTGTGTACTGATAGAATGCAACCATGGAAATGGGGGAAATTGAGAGGTTGATGGAGACAAGGATTGTGAAGCCCCAGTTTCATCCACAGAAAATACTTAATGATCATTTCTCTTTGTCTCAGTGAATGCCCTCCTCTGATGTGATAAAGAAGACAGTCTTTCACCTAAGGAGAGATAATGAACCACAACTATGATGGTTTTTCCTCCACACAAAGGATTGTTTTCAGCAGAGGATTCCTTAGTCTACTCACAGTGTAGGGTCATGGATTTTCATGAGTCCTAACTTGCACCAAAGACTTTCCATGAAAACAGAAGGCTGTCCTCTGCAGAGTCACTCTGCATGTGGAGAGCAGTGGTAGGGAGGGTGGAGTTAACCTCTTCTCCTTTCGAATAAGAGCCTATGTGTCCCTGAAGGTTTCGGCAATAATGCAATGGTTACAGCATATGTAGTAAAGTGGTTGCTTTCAGCTCTCCTGATTTGGAATTCTCTAGTCCCAACAGATCGGTGGTATGCCAGGCTAACAAAGATAATCTGAGCCCTTGAGCTAGAATAAGATGTAAAACATGGGTGTCCAGCCTTTTGGCTTGCTGTGGGCCACTTTGAATGAAGAAGAATTGTCTTGGGCCGCATATAAAATATATAAAATAGTCGATATAAATCACATAAAAATGTTAAAAGTTTACGATGTTGTGGGGCCCAATTGCTAGCTGTCTAGGGCTGCATGCTATAAACCTTGCTATACAGAGCAATGTTGAATAGCGATTCCAGCATTGCACTAATGCCTAGTGTATTGAAACCATGAACATTGGGCTGGCTGATATCAGCTGAAACAATTAATTGTATTAAATTAATAATTTTTTTCCAATGTTGTAGAGAATCAGTTATTCTTAATTTGACTAATAGTCTTCCATGGCTGTGTTCAAGTTCTTTCCAAACATGTTGAACCACCTGTCCCCTCATTCTTTGTGTATATTCTTTTCATAGATATTATTCACTGCTCTATAGATACAGTTTCAATGTTAAGAAAAATTCAATCAAGCCTGAGTTACTAAAAATATTAAATATTAACAGCATCTTACGACACTTCTGGGGAAGGTAGCTGAGAGGGTGATGGCACAGCAGCTTCAGAGGACCTTGAATGAACCTGGGTTTGGTCAGAAACAGCATTGGTTATGCTTTTAGATGATCTCTGGTGAGAGCGGGATGCGGGTTGTGCACCCCTCCTTGCCTGAGTTGACTTCTCTGCATTTTTCAATACCATCAACTATGGTATCTTTCCAGATTAGTTCAGGAGATTGAGGATGGGCACCACTGTTTCATGCTAGTTCACCTCCTTTCTCCAAGGTTCATTCCAGTCAATGATGATTTGAGAGCAGGGGAGGGGGGATATTCTGCCCCTGGCCCCTGCGTGGGGTGCCACAGGTTTCAGTGCTCTCCCTGCTCCTATTCAACATGTACATGAGGCCACTGGGTGAGCTCATCCATTGCCATGGGGTAAGGTATTATCAATAGGCCGATAATACCCAATTATACATCTCTGTCCCTTTTAGTTGATAATAATGGTTTCCAGAGAGGTAACATTGGTGGGAGCTGTTCTGGTACATGAGAAAATATTTCAGACTCTTCAACTTTCTAAGTGTAACTTTCTAACTTTCTTAAATCATTTTTATCCAGTTAATGAACTAACGTTCTAAATGACAGTTCCACTTTTGTGCTGAATATAATAATGTAAAAGCAAATTTCAAGAGGATCTCCTTCTTGATCTTTCTATGAGCAAAGCATTATGAGATTTTCATTCATGAAAAGTAACATGACATACATTAATTGCTTGTCTGAATGTCATTTCTGGTATACATGAGATTTTAATGGATAATGACAAAGAGTAACAACTCGAAACTGGTTAGTACAAATTTAAACATGCAGTTAATAGTAATCACTAATGAGAACACTTTCTATTTGGACAGTCAGTGTTTGCCACATTTAAAGGTCAGGGTTTCCAATCAGCGAAAAAGAGAAATTTGTGCAGCAACCTCCTTTTTATTTTTAAACAAAACTAAATAAGCTTCTATTTCAAATAAATTAGCTACCCTGAAGTGGCAATGAGAAAATAAGAGAGGGCTAGCAAGAAAAGAATGAGAATAGAGAGTGCCATTTCCCCAACCCATTTTATATCACTTTGAGGAAAATGGAAAGTAAAACTAAATTATTCTTCTCTTTGGCCCAAAGCACTGGTAAAAGGGCAAATCCTTTCTTAAAAAACATCTCTTCCCATCATGTTGTAAAACAAGGAATGTAGCCATTTAGATCCAAATACATTCATATTCTATTAATAGTATTAATATTAAAACATTAATGTTCTAATTAATAATATTTAATTAATAATGTTATACATGAAGGGAACCAATGCTTGCCTCCTGTTCTTCGGGGAACATTGGTTCCCTTCATGGCAGGCAAAAAGGATCCCTTTAAAATGCTTCGAAGGACTTTGAAGCATTTTGAAGGGATGCACGCCACGTCACGCCCTCCCGCCCTGCCAAACCCCAGTGCGAGACGCCCCTCCTACCTCGGTTGCGTTCTTACGGTCTTCTCTCCACGGCAGCCCATTCCAAAAGAACATCTCGCGAGTTCAAAGTTCTCAAACTCGCGCGGCATTCTTTTAGAATGGGCTGCCGTGGAGAGAAGACCGTAAGAATGCGACGGAGGTCCCGGGACAAGTCCCAGGTAGGATGCCTGCCCCGCCCCACCCCACCCCACCCCACCCTACCAAGAGAGACGCACCACTTACTGGAGTTTTGCAGCTCCGTGGTCTCTCGGCTTGCAAGTTTTTCCCCCTAAAGAGACTAGCCGAGAGACCACGGAGCTGGCAAACTCCAGTAAGTGGTGCGTCTCATGCCCCGCCCCGCCTGCACCCCAAAAATTATAAGCCACCCCCCAAAAATAAGGCCAGGGGCATTTTTGGGGGGTCAAAAAATATAAGCCCCTGTCTTATTTTCGGGGAAACACGGTAGAAGCAGACCATAAGAGATTTTCAGTAACTAACCTCTGAATTCTTGGCTCTCAATTTTTACCATTCATTGAGAATATTCTAGTGAGAACATAAGAGAACATAGCATAGAATAACAGTTTGAAGGGACCTTGGAGGTCTTATAGCCCAACCCCTTGCTCGAACAGGAGGCCCTATACCAGCGGTTCCCAACCTGGGGGTCGGGACCCCTTTGGGGGTCGAACGACCATGTCCCAGGGGTCGCCCCAGCATCCTCAGCTCCCCCCCACTGCCACAAGCCTGGCCATATCGCGCCCCACAACCCGTGCCCTCACCGCGCTCCACCCCGCTGCCGCCATTTGGGTTATTTTACCGTCTGCGCATGCGCAGCACGCTTTGCGCATGCGCAGAGGGTAAAAGAACCCAAATGGCGGCGGTGGGGTGGGGGCGCGGGGGCGGGGCGTGGGTCGTGGCATTAGGAAGGTTGGGAACCACTGCCCTATACAATCATTTGAAGGAATAAACTGTTGGGTTACTTGTTTCTGTCATACAATGTATGGTATTAAGATTAATAAGAGAAGCATACATGTAGTTCTCCTCCCTGTAAAGTGGGAATTAGAAGACAATTCCCTTTCCTTGCAATTTTGTTTCCTTTTTAATGTGAACTCTCACAGTATGAAAAAAAATTATTTTCACTCTTTTTTTGTTTGAAACACCCCCTTCCCCCAAATTTGGTACGAATAGTGGAACTGTACCATGAGGTTTTCTCTTGAAAAGGTATGTAGAAATACCCTGGTTCTGCAAATATTTACTTCCTGTAATTCAGCCATTTAATGAAGATGAGGAGACAAAATATAACTTGTTGAAGGATCTGTTTTTAGCACTCTGAAAGTCGAGAATGTGTTTGTCAAGACCTGTACATTTTGAATGAAACATGTTACTATGCTTGGGGAAATATTCATAACCAGACTGATAATGGGATCAGGGAACTTGTTGCTGGCTTTTATATATTCTGTATGTGCTCTCACTATATTACTCAGTGTATTTACTTTGAGTATATTTACTCAGAAATTACTATGACAAAGTTGGTAACCTTTACATTTTCTCTATCATAGAAATGGAGCCGATGGAGCCGTGTCCAACCTTTACTGATACAGCCACCGACTTTGACAGGAACATTCCCCGGATCTGTGGTGTTTGTGGAGACAAAGCTACCGGCTTTCATTTTAACGCTATGACCTGTGAAGGATGCAAAGGATTTTTTAGGTATGTGGTCCTTTACTTAAACTAATACATTTTGGTCCGTGGTTTATTTTTTATTGGACCAGCAGTTTCTTCTTACCATCAAAAACTGATCAAAGAAAGATTATTTATCTTATTCTTTTAAAAAAATGCAAATACTATCTGAAAAGCATCTTTAAAGGAACCCACCGTACATATTTATATGTAAGGAAGTAAAGGAGCATATTAATGGTTTTGCTTCCAATATGGTGGCTAGATTTTAGGTAGTAAACGATTTGATTGAAACCTCAAACTGAAGTTACTCTATAATATTTCATGGATATAAGATTTGCTGCCACTAGAACAAGTTGGCATAGTGGGAATGCTTTGTATTGAACAGAATGGAGACTATAAATTCCATTAGGCATCCATAGAAATATGGAGGAGCAAATCAGGAAGAAGTAGGAATTGGGATCTGTTTTGTATAGGATAAACAGAAGCAGGACTGTTGCAAAAGGTGAAATTGTTTAGAGTTAAATAATTTAAACCACTGTTTCTTCCTTTTGCAGAGTGTGGAAGTACATTCTGTTTTTTAGTGAAATAGATAACTGGCCTCAACAGGACTAACTGTCATTGAGGATATTTTCATTTAGTTCATATAGGAACTAATATTTTTCTTGTTCATGGAATTGTTTCCATCCCTATACAATTCTTACTTGCTTGCAAATCACTTTGTCAATAAACATAAGTACAGTAGAGGAATTAAGAAAGTGGTTAACTTTCATCACCTAATTTAACTCTGGTTAAGAAGAAATTAGCATTGAATAACAGAATTGGAAGGGACCTTGGAGGTCTTCTAGTCTTCTAATTAGCATTGCATATACACTAGCCAAGAGTGTTTCAAAACATTCATCAGCTTAGCATCTTTCACTCATGAAATGCTTAGTTCTCATAGAGTACTTTTCTATAGTTATGACATTTGAGTTTGTTCTGGGAAGCATTGGATTAAGATGGATGAGTAATACTATACAGTACATCAAAAGCCAAAACATGACTAATTAAGAGAAATCTCCCATGTATTTAAGACTAAAACTGGAAGGTAGGAATAGTATGGATAAGGGATTTACATAAACATTAAGTTGGAATTCTAAAAGTCATTTTTTTCTTAATGTGATTTTTTTTTAATTTCAACATTTTTGTAGGAAACCTATTAACTTTATAGAGGATTACATAAAATGTTCTACGTATCATAGACATCAGAGCCAGATTTCCAGTCAGGCTACAGTGCACTCGGCTAACCAGAACAGCAACATTTTCTTCAATTGTAATTGCTTAAGAGAGTAACTTGTCTGTCAGAGGTGCATTTCCACACAGTGCCCTTGGCTAATAAATCATGCACTGTCTTTCCTAGACATAAAATACATTAGGTTAAGTTTTTCCTCCTGTTAATGACGCATTAGCTGAGAAAACAGGTAGATACTTGGGAAGGTAATGAGTACTTCATTCCCTTTTAACATATTATCAAAATGTAATTGAAATAATTCTTTAAGAGGTATTCTAAAAATCATAACTAATTATTTGATTAAGGAATACCTTCACATTTGTAGCTCATTGTTTCCTCAAAGTATGGCCTTTAGTGCCTTTCTCAAATAAAAACTGAAGGTGTATCACTAGTAGTGTCTATACCCCAAAAGAGGTAACCAAGAGCCAAGCTTTTGTATGCTGAATTCTTAAAGCTGTGGGGAAGCAGCAACTCTGAACAGTGACAATTTTCTTTCCACTGCTCAGGAGAACCTTTGCGCAGCTTTACATGTAATTGTTATCTCTCCTAATTGTAAAGATTTAAAAGCTCATCGTGGCAGTTTTACTTTTTTTCCTTACCTTACCATTACTCTACTTTGATCTAGCAGGCAAGGCACCAGGCTAGAAAGTGGGAGACTATGAGTTCAAGTCCCTCCTCAGGACAAGGAATGTTGTAATAGGTTTGCCATCTTGAGTTATTTGTGAAAATAATAAAGGTGGGATGCAAACAAACAAATAACTAAAGAGTTCCTTTGGACCAATCATCTCTTGATTTCCACTATCACCATTATTGTGCACCAAACTACAGTTCCTTGTTGGTAATCCTGCACATATAATCCTGCACATACCGTATAATGATTTTTCCGGATTTTCTGAATTGCCAACTAGGAACTATATGGCAGATGCCCCTGGCAAGCCAAGTATCTGGTCTGTCTTCATTTCCCCGCCTGGGAACTGGCCACATGAAATGTTGGTTTACGCAGATATTCCTGAAATGGATGATGGGAAATAAATGTATCTGACACTCACCATCTATAATAGGATGAATATTGTCCTCAGACTATTAGGTCTCTAACATAAACATGGCATGATATCAAAGAGGATGAAAGATATTGAAAATAGATAATTTAAAAACTGAAGACAATTAGAGCAGATTAAAAACAGCAATCGAATGAATGAATGAATGAATGAATGAATGAATGAATGAATGAATGAATGAATGAATGAATGAATGAAATATATAAAAGGAAGTGAGAGAAAACCTTAAATGTCTTAATATCTGCACTGGCAGATTTTTGCTATATTTTAAAATGTTTAATCAGATATTAGGCATGTTTTGAATTAGATAAATAATCTTAATTCCCATGTTAGGAATAAGAGATGCTAGATCTTATGTAGTCAACCTTCTCTTTTACCTGAGGGCTAGATAAAATATAGAGTTCCATTGAAACAAAATTATTGTGAACATATTGTTATTTTAAAGAATTTTCTGTCTTTCTTCCTATTTAATAGGTAGCATAATTTATTTATTTATTTATTTATTTATTTTGTTATTCTTATATGCCGCCCAACTCCCGAAGGACTCAGGGCGGCGTACAACAGGAAAAAAAATACAAGAATAATCAAAATGCAAGTGATTAAAAAACAAATACAAATTATTAAAAACAATATTAAAACAGCAACATTCATTCGATATCATACATACTTGGGGGGTGATCTCAGGTGGATTAAGCTATCCCCCCCACCTGCAGGAAAAGCCATGTTTTAACGGCTTTTCGGAAGGCCAGCAGAGTGGGGATGGTTCGGGTCTCTGGGGGAAGTTGGTTCCAGAGCACGGGGCCAGCCACAGAGAAGGCTCTCCCCCTAGGGCCCGCCAGCCGGCATTGTTTGGCCGACGGGACCTGGAGGAGGCCAACTCTGTGGGCCCTAACCGGTCGGAGGGAAGTATGAGGCAGAATGCGGTCCCGAAGATATCCTGGTCCTAAGCCATGAAGGGCTTTAAAGATGGTGATCAACACCTTGAATTGGACCCGGAGACCGATGGGCAACCAATGCAGCTGGCGGAGTATTGGTGTCACGTGGGTGTACCTTGGCACATCCACCACAGCACGCGCAGCCGCATTTTGTACCAGCTGAAGTCTCCGGATACTCTTCAAGGGTAGCCCCATGTAGAGCGCATTGCAGTAGTCCAAACGCGAGGTGACAAGGGCATGAGTGACCGTGAGTAGAGCCTCCTTCTCCAAGTATGGCCGCAACTGGTGCACCAGGCGAACCTGTGCAAAGGCCCCCCTAGCCACAGCAGAAAGATGGTGATCCAATTTTAGCTGTGGATCTAGGAGGACCCCCAAGTTGCGGACCTGGTCTGAGGGAGTCAGTTTCGCACCCTCAAAGACCAAGGAGGGATAGTTGTCATGGTCCTTAGGAGGCAATATCCACAGCCACTCAGTCTTGTCGGGATTGAGTCTGAGTCTGTTCCTCCCCATCCAGATCTTAACGTCGTTCAGGCAGCGGCACATTACATCAACTGCCTCCCTGAAGTCAGACGGGGTGGTGATGTACAGCTGGGTGTCGTCAGCGTACTGATGGAAACACACCCCATGTCTGCGAATGATCTCACCCAACGGTTTCATGTAGATATTAAACAGGATGGGCGAGAGAACCGACCCCTGAGGCACCCCACATGATAGGGGCCTAGGGGACGATCTCTGCCCACCTGCCAACACCGACTGCATCCGATCGGCGAGATAAGAGGAGAACCACCGCAAAACGGTGCCTCCCACTCCCAACTCGCCGAGCCGATGCAGAAGGATACCATGGTCGATGGTATCGAAAGCCGCTGAGAGGTCAAGTAGCACCAGGATGGAGGAATTTCCTCCATCCCGGGCTCGCCAGAGATCATCCATCAGGGCAACCAAGGCAGTTTCTGTACTGTAGCCGCGCCTGAAGCCCGACTGGTAAGGATCTAGATGGTCTGTTTCATCCAGGAGCTGCAGAAGCTGAGTCACCACCACCTTCTCCACAACTTTCCCTAAGAAAGGTAAGTTGGAGACTGGACGATAGTTCTTCAAATCAGCTGGATCCAGTGAAGGCTTCTTCAGGAGGGGTCGCACCACCGCAGCTTTTAACGACTGCGGTACGGATCCCTCCCTCAAAGAAGCGGTGATCACCGCCTGGATCCAGCCGCGTGCCACCGACCTGCTGGCCGAGACCAGCCAAGAGGGGCATGGGTCCAATAAACAGGTGGAGGTACCCATCGCTCCCATAGCCCTGTCCACATCATCGGGAGAAACAGGCCCAAACTCCTCCCACAATGATGGACTAGGACTTGCCCCTGTCACCTCTATGGACTCTGCCCTGCCAGAGTCCAATTTTGACCGAATCTGAGCGACTTTATCCGACAGAAACTCAGCAAATTCCTCAGCTCTGCCTTGTAAGTGTTCCTCGCTCCCCCCTTTTCCAAGGAGGGAGCGAGTCACCCTAAACAAGGCGGCTGGACGAGAATCTGCGGACGCAATAAGAGCGGAAAGATAGGATCGTCTTGCCGCCCTTATCGCCACTAAATAAGATCTGATGTAAATTCTTAATAGTGTTCGGTCAGATTCGGCCCTCTTGGTCCTCCAGCGGTGCTCCAGACGTCTCTTTTGGCGTTTCATCTCCCGGAGCTCCTCGGTGAACCAGGGAGCTTTCCGGGATCCACTGCCACGGAGAGGTCGCTTAGGCGCAATTCGGTCTAGAGCCCCTGATGCTGCGGTGTTCCAAGCAGCCACCAGGGAGTCAGCCGAATTGTGTACCAGGGTTTCAGGTATCTCCCCAAGTTCCCTCTGGAATCCTTCCGGCTCCATTAGGTGCCTGGGGCGGAACCACCTAGTCGGTCCCGCCTCCCTGCGGGGGAGGAGTGGGGTTGTGAAATCCAGCCTCAGTAGGAAATGATCTGACCATGACAGTGGGGTGATGACTATATCCCTTATCTTCAGATCATCTCTCCACTGCCCCGAAAGAAACACTAGGTCAAGCGTGTGACCACCCTCATGAGTCGGACCCTGAATTACTTGGGTCAGGTCCATGGTTGTCATGGAATCCATGAACTCCTGAGCTACCCCAGAGGTTTCGCCAGCAGATGGCAAGTTGAAGTCCCCCAGTACTATAAGCCTAGGGAACTCAACCGCCAAGTCGGCTACTGCCTCGAGCAACTCAGGCAGGGCCTTACTTACGCAGCTGGGAGGCAGGTACGTTAAGAAAAGGCCCACCTGAACCCCTAAGTCCAACTTCAGAAGGAGCGTCTCACACCCAACAATCTCCGGGGCAGGGATCCTACGAGGATGCAGATTTCCACGCGTTATAATTGCCACTCCTCCCCCCCTTCCCTGGGGTCGAGAATGGTGCTGCACCGAGAAACCGGCTGGGCATATCTCGGAGAGGGCTACTCCCCCCTCCTGCCCTAGCCAGGTCTCGGTAACACATACTAGGTCTGCCCCCTCCTGTGATTAAATCACGTATCAGGGGGGCTTTGTTGATAATTGACCTGGCGTTAAGCAGCAGCATCCTGAGCCCAGGGCCCTGAAAACCCTGGTAATAGAAGCTACAGTGTGATATTATTGGGACTGACATTTTTGTTAGCTGGTGATTTGGGGAAGGGAGACTGGCAAACAATGCAACGTTACAATTTGCAACCATTTGTTTAGTGACCATTCAAAGTTGCAACGGCACTGAAAAAAGTGACTTACCGCCATTTTTCACACTTACAACCATTGCAGCATCTTCCCGGTCTTGTGATCAGAATTCGGACACTTGGCAGCTGGCATGTATTTATGACGTTTGCCATATCCCAGGGTCATGTGATCACCTTTTGTGACTTTCTGACAATGGGGAAGTCAGATTCACTTAACAACTGTATTACTAACTTAACAACTGCAGTGATTCACTTAACAACTGTGGCGAGAAAAGTGATAAAATTGAGCAAAACTCACTGTTTTGCTTAGCAACAGAAATTTTGGGCTCAATTGTGGTCACAAGCTGAGGACTACCTATATAGCGGAGGTACCAGAAAAAGGAGAAGAAGAAGAAGTCATGTAACTGCTACACTGTCTTGAAACTTTTAGTTCTGGCTCATAAACATGGCAGAGCAATCACAGCCAAATTTCCGAAAATATGCACTAAAGGAAAGTACAAATTGCTGTGGCTGAGATAGTAATAGCTGCAAGAACATCAGTGGCATGAGTAATGGAAGCCTGAATATACTGTATCAGAAACAAGAAGTGACCTTGAAGTAAAAAACAATTATCTTGATGGAAACTTGCAAGGCATATTTTGATGGAAACTTGCAATAGGCTGTTTCAAAGCAACAGTAATAATACCCTGATACTCAAAGAGGATGTTAAAAACAAGATGCCTGCCAAGGGCCTGCCTACCCTCTGGACATTTTCCTCTCCCGAGCATGGGTTTAAAAATGATAGCCAATTACCTTGACCTTCATCCTATTTGTGAAGGACTATAAGAAATGCATATCTTAGCAGAGGAGACTAATTACTGCTCAGGCATGTGAATTTTAAACCAGAACTTTGCTCCATAAACATCAGGTCCTTCGTAAATAATCCTTTAGATATCCTGTAAAACTGATGTTGAGGCAGTTTGTGGTTTCTGCTCTATTGGGAAATAGTTAAAATCCTTTTAATCTTTGGACAGGTTTTATTAGATTCCCTCTTTCATTCTGATAACCCTTGGCATCTCTTGTGATTGGCGATAGAGTCAGGGTACTGGGCTAACTTGTTTTTACATCAGATTGGTCTCATATAAAATCAATCACATTTTTTAAAAAAATGACACTCTGGTTGTAACATTTCTGAGTTTAGAATAAAGTAGAAAATCTCCCTCTCATTGCACTCATTCTGCTATGCCAGTGAGTTGTTTTACTGTGTTCTAAGCATCTGGGTAGCTTGTCATTCTCAGGAATAGGCCTAAAATGCCGCAGTTCCTCTTTCTCCTCCATCATTCACCAGTAAATATGATTATCTAGATTGTCTCTTTAGCTTCTCCTTCCCTAACCCAATGTTCAGCATTCTCTCTTTTAGTAAGGATGGGCCCCTTTCTGGTTTGGAAGAGGAAAAATATAAATGATCTAATTTTTTAAGAGTGGATTCTAATGACATATAGCTGAATGTTAAACAAAGCAAGAATTTCACTAAAGCAGAGAATATATAAGGGTGAAGTAATGGTGAGGTAAACTTATCTAAGGTCAGGGTGACATTAGACAAGGTGCTTAAGCTAAGGCGGTACTAGGAACTATGTGGCTGACTATGTGGTGACTCAGCTATCAGGAAAAGGAGATGACGATATTCGATAGGTGATATATAAAATTTCATTTATGATTCTGTAACTCTTAACAAAACATTAGATGCTACTTGAAGTTAATGGTGTAAACGTTAAATATCTTAGATATATACTGCAATAAGAAGACAGTAGTCATTGGAGAAGATCCTGATGTTTGGAAAATTGAAGGACAAGTAGCCAACATGAAACAAGATGGTAGAATACCATCACTAGTGACACAAGTATAAGTGCACAGAAAGTTAGGAAAACAGTTATTGATAGACCAGCCTTGTGAAATCATGTTTCTTGGTTGACAAACAGCCAGAAGCAACAGAATTATGCTACTAGACAACAAGAGAAATACGGTAAGCTTTTAATTCAAGCACTCTGGTCATTACCAAGTCGTAAAGTGACAGAAATTGAAGTAATATTTATGGAAATATGGGAAACAACAGAGGAAGAATCAGCAAAGATTCTAATTAAATTATGCTAACAAAGAGAAAACAGCTTAGTGGCTACATCAGTCTACATGGAATTACCAAAGGATGGAGACTTAAATATGCAAAATAATAGGAATATTTTTAATTTCATGTGCTTGCAAAATAACGATTAAGATTACTGAATGCAGATTAAAGCAAAAGGAGATGCCAGATACTCAACTTGGTTTTAGAAAAGACCGAAAAGCAAGAGACATTATTATAAACTGGCTCCTGGGGAAAAAGGTGAGAAACAAGGCTGTCTATTCTCTCCCTATTTACTCATCCTTGAATACGTATTGAGAGAGGCTGGAGTGGAAGACGATGGCACGGTTCTAAAATTGGAGGAAGAAGTATTAATACGGGTAGTCCTCAGACAGTGACCATGTGCAGTTACGATGACGATGATGAAAAAGTAACTTTGCAACCAGTCCTCGCATTTCCGACCTTTGCAGGCTGTAAAGCAAAGGAAAGCTGAAATAAGATTGTAAGCCCAGCTGCAATTTCACTTAGCAACTGCTTTGCTTAATAACCGAGTTTCTGGTCCTGATTGTGGTTGCTAAACAAGGAATACCTCTAACCTGCACTATGCTGATGACACTACTCTCGACAGCTGAAAGTATGCCATAGACAAGGAATTTGCACAGTAGCAATGTAGTGCTACTGTAGTGCTTTACAGCCCTCTCTAAGCGGTTTACAGAGTCAGCATACTTCCCCCAACAATCTGGGTCCTCATTTTACCGACCTCGGAAGGAGGGAAGGCTGAGTCAACCTTGAGCCTGGTGAGATTTGAACTGCAAAATTGCAGGCAGCCGGCAGTCAGGAGAAGTAGCCTTCAATGCTGCATTCTAACCACTGCGCCACCACGGCTCTTAAATGGCATTTATTATTTTATAACCCCTTCTAACACTAGAAGACAACTAATTCTTTATAAAATACTACACTTGTAGTTATTTGTAGATGTTTATTAGAAGCAAGTAAGAGGTAAACAAGTTGTTCAAGACCATAGAGAGATCTGGAATTCCAGTTCAGAGGTGTCAAAGAAAAATTACCTTTTTGTGACACAATTTCAAATTAAAATCAGTTCTACAAAAAGTATTATTTTATATCTATCTGATACCTCTGAGGGGGTTTTTTTGGAAACTAATAAGAAAATGGAAATGGTTATGGCATGCTTTTACGGTTGGGAAAACATGATACTACAGTATAAGGTTGGAAGGTTATCCATTGTTAAACAGTGATCTAAAAAACTCACCTCTGTAGCTGAACAAATATTTTGCCAACAGGAACTACATATTGTGCTCAGAAATTTAGACTGAACATGCTAGCTTATATCCTTAATTGACTATATTTTCCCATGCTTATATAATAATTTATTGTATAACATGGCTATATAGATATGTTTAGTTTGTTTAAAATACAAGAGAAATTGGGTTTTGAGAGAAAGAGAGAGATAAAAACATATTTGTGGTGCATAATGCCAGACAATTTATGTGCTCTTCATACGTAACGGTGGTGAGAATGGCTTCTTTGTCTTTGTGCAACATGTAATTTTGTTGTCATTATGTAGCATAGAGTATAACATTTTTTTAAAAGATAGTCTCATAGGACACATTCATGTTCCATTTCTGCTGTGCACTGAAAAGCATTAGAACTGAATCAGTTTCCTACGCCTATTGCTATTCACAAGTTGAACGGGGTAACAAAAGTTCCACCCTAGCACATTTTACATTGTCATTTGACCAACATTGAACATGCCCTTGTAAAGATGAAAGAAACTTATTCCAAAAGCAGGTAATGGTTTGAGTGCTCATTCAGCTCATTCAACTATGCTTTGGAGCCAAAGAGGGAAAAGGGAATTCAACAACAGTTGAGGCATGATGATTTCTTAAAAGAGTGAAGGAGAATTTCAGGTTTCCAGGGTTACATGGTTATTCACTGTTGGGACTTAGGAAAAGCTTCTGATTACTGTCTGGTGGTCTTCTGGTTGGCTTTCTGTATTTCTTTGGCCAATAGATCTGTGAGGTCATCTCCAAATTATTTGGTATAACAGTAGTCTAACTAGTCATTTAAATAATGTTAAACATTAGGCAGCTTCATTCCAAGTGCAAACAACATTTACTTAGCTCTTTATAGAACACATTTTCTATGTACTTATTGATTTATTTTAGGAAAGAGACATGTTTGTATCATTCCCTTCCATACTAAATGCTATTTATACTGTCACCAACATTTAGGCTTGTAATATTGCCTCTTCATACACTATGTATTCTATGCAGATACTTGGCATGTGTGCCTGAAGATATTGATAGATGTTTTTAATCTTCTGAGATGCCCTTTCAGTTTGTTCAAATTTCCTACATGGACGTAAAACAGCAGTGATTTTCAGCAGAAGACAATACCTGTTTAATTATCTAAACATTTAAATTAAAGCAGCATATTCTATACTGCCATTAGATCAAACATTTGCAGATGGTACATGAATGAATAACTTTAAGCACTGGGCTTAGTGAGCATATATTAATTCACAGGATATCTGATGGAGCAGTTTACTGTTTACTGTTAAACTCTGAATGGACGCGTGCCATTCACGCGTTTACTGTTAAACTCTGAATGGACGCATGCCATGATAAGCTTTCAAAAAAACAAATTGGGTGTGATACAAGTTACATTAACCTACTTCATTCTGCATTAATTGATGACATGTTTGAAATCTAAATGTTGTGATTGATGTTTTCCAACCTTTTTTATTTCTGTTTATGTTTTGTGTTACATCCTCCAATGTACTTAAAGTTGCATTCTGAATCCATTTCATGTGTCTGAGAAAACAAGTTAATTGACTGAAAGCTTATAAGAAAAACCATATTATCACAATTGATTTGAGGTGGTTGTATATATTGCCATCTTCCATTGAATTCTGATCTAAATAGTTTTCTACATTTAAAGATGGCTGTTTTAGGCATCCGAACTATGGTTAATATGTTCCCGTTTATTAAGAGCCAAGGTGGTGTATTGGTTAAAATGCAGCATTGCAGTTCAACAGTTCAGCTGTTCAAATCTCACCGGCTCAAGGTTGATTCAGCCTTCCATCCTTCCGAGATGGGTAAAATGAGGAGCCAGATTGTTGGGGGCAACATGCTGAACTCTGTAAACCGCTTAGAGAGGGCTGTAAAGTACTGTGAAGCGGTATATAAGTCTAAGTGCTATTGCTATTGCTATTGTACAGGCTATTTCTCTTTGGCAAAAAACTGCTTTTCTGCATGTAGTCCATAAAATATTAAATGATTGTTGGAGGGAAAAAACCATGAAGACAGGCAAATTGTTAGTGTCTTCCACGTATAATAACAGAGCACATTTTAAAAATACCCATATTTTTTAGAAACAGAACTGTACTTATGTTTGAGATATCTCTCCTATGCTTGGTGGTAAGCTATATGTATTGCCTTTTTAAGGGACAGCTCATTTTACATGCCAATCTTCCATACTATTTATTTTCAGAGCAGTATCTGTGCAGAAACTATAAATTACGACTTACCCAATTTGTAAGCCAATTTGATGCATTTTCTGTTTTTTTTTTCCAGGAGGAGCATGAAAAGAAAAGCAATGTTCACATGTCCCTTCAATGGTGACTGTAAAATTACCAAAGATAACCGGAGACACTGCCAAGCTTGCCGGCTGAAGCGTTGCGTTGACATAGGCATGATGAAAGAATGTGAGTAAATGTGCTCCCTTCTCTTCTTTACAAAGGAGATTTGGGAAGAGTTAGTAGTTTGGGCACCTTTCTTGAAAAATATGAAAATTCCAGATTCAGGTTTCCAGGCACTTGTTCACTCAATCTGTCTGCCTGTGTCTCTTTCTCTCATTTAATAGGATGCCTCACACTCTCCTGCTAATGTAGGTAAAATATCCCCACCTATTTTCTTTATAGAGACTATTATGCAGTTATCCAAAAGTTTGACAAATACCATATAAGCCAAGAGTCAACAATACGGCACCCGTGGGAACCGTCACACACTTGGCATTATTGGCATACAAAATTATGGCTATTACCTGAAATCTTATAAAATTTGGAGTAATAAATGCCAAACACCATAGGATTTTAGGTGAGAACATCGCCAATCTTGTAAGCTTGGTGCAATTTCATTTTTCCCCCTAACATTGGTATCCATACCAGGAACTTCCTGCAGTATTTGTTGAGACTACCAATAGTTGCTGAGACACAGGTTTATTTATTTATTTATTTATTTTGTTATTCTTATATGCCGCCCAACTCCCGAAGGACTCAGGTTGCATATTCTGGTCCTACAGGGAAATGTGTTTTTGTAGCAGTACTGATTTCAAAGTCACACGTGCCTGCTTAACTTTTTAGCTTCATGATTAAGAAAGTTTTAGCTCAGGAGGAAAAAAAAGATTTATTTAGTTTCATGATTATGATTAGCTGAGGAGAGAAAAAAAATCAGTTTTATTCAGATGGAAGGGCTGTAATGAATCAATAGGCAGTTTAGAGTTCTGAAACGTTTCTATTCATTTGTAGTACTTTCAGATACTTTGAATGTGATGACACATATAAGACAATATATTGTTGATCCTATTAGACTGCAGCAGAGAAATGCAGTCTGGAGAAAGGAGGGCTGAGCCCAAAGCAGGCTTCTTGTTCATGAGATCTATGTAGACTTTCTGGTTTGCCTGACAAAGTCTTCAGGTTATGACTATGGTAAAAATAGTAATGATTTTTTTTTAAAAAAATTGCGCTATCAAGGACCTTTGCTTTATTTATGACTTCTAAAACACAAATATATATTGTTCCAGGCCAAACGTACATTAGACCTGGACCTTTTACTGCAAATGGGGAATATCATGGGAATGCATCTTAATAGAGATACCCAAACTGTTGCCTCTGTATTAGAAGCATTCCACTTTGTAGGAAATTCATTTGTGATTATATTATTCTTCATCTAGCAGTTAAGGTACCAGGCTAGAAACCAGGAGATTGTGAGTTCTATTCCTGCCTTAGGCGTGAAAGCTGACTGGGTGACTTTTGACCAGTCATGCTCTCCCTAGCCCATGACATTAGGTCAATGCATTCTTGTTGCAACCAGTGGATCTGAAAAAGGGAAAATGCTAGGAAGAAAAAAAATGAGCTCAAAACTGCCATGTAATATTTTAGCTCTTAAAAACATTTGAAGGAGATGTAAGATATTACATACAGTTTGCTATGGTTCTATAATGTTCAATGGCAGGGTATGGTGTAATGCCAGCGTGGAAACAAAATTGATTTGCTAAGATAGAAAGGATATTACTGTGCACTGGTTAGCACAGGTTTGGCTTTGTGCATTGACTGAAGCTCCCAGGCATTCTTCAGAAGTAGCCTGACATAAAGCATGTTGCTCTGTCACAGGTAGACTTAAATTCATGTAGCCTCTTTCCCGGTTTGAGCAAATGTGTTTCCATTTATCTGTTCTTTACCAGCAACCTGGAAATCAAGGGACAACACTGGGTTATGGAGCAAGGGTAAACTGTAAACCTATTACAGTATTTTAGGGGAAGAATACAATGCCTTCCACACACACATACCAGAAATAGAAAAATTGAAGAAAATAATCTTCATCTTGTCCATATTATTTGATGCAGCCATTCATCAAATATAGGTAGCATTCATTTCAGATGTATCTAGTGGTTCTTTGTTATTAGATTATAATAATAATAAGAAGAGCTTCTTCTTATAATAATATAAGAAGAGCTGAAGTGGTGCAGTGGTTAAATGCTGCGACTGCAGGCTGACTGTTAGTTCAGAAGGTCAGCTGTTCAAATCTCACTAGGCTCAAGGTTGACTCAGCCTTCCATCCTTCCGAGGTGGGTAAAATGAGGACCCAGATTGTTGGGGGCAATATGCTGACCTCTGTAAACCGCTTAGAGAGGGCTGTAAAGCACTATGAAGCGGTATATAAGTAAAGTGCTATATTGCTATTGCTATAATAAAGGTTTGAGCACCATTAGTTTACTCGTGGCACTTTACTCCAAAACAGGGCTTCCTATATGGTTTACCATCATGCCTCCCTTTAGTATAATTTCAATGTATACACCTCTCCGAAAAATACAAACACCTAAATTAATATAAATAAACAATGAAAACAATACAATGAATTTTTGAGAAAGGTGGCTTTATTGTGCCAATGTATAAGTAAAAGGTTCTTCACACCTCCCTGGAGAGAGAGGTAGAGGTCACAGTTTGGGAAACCCCCCTCTAGATAATATTTCCATTTTATGTGCATATTAAATAACAAAAGGGAAATAGTACTCTGGGACATTCTTGGATAATGCAACAATGAGTACTTTCCTAATATTACAATGACATAAGAAGGAATAAAATTATTGCAATATATTACTGCAAAAGACCTGCCCAACCAGACAGTTCTGAAGAATGCCATTATCAGCAGAAGTTGCTAAAATACCCAAGAGAATTAATATGGCTTTGCTCCATCCAACTTATGATCTTTTACCAAGAATGCTAAAGCATTTGAAGTCCCACACCCCACTGAACTTTTGACCGAAATATGTCCAGACAAAAGTATCCTCTGGTTTTTAGAGTTGCTGAATTTCTGGAATTTGTTACGGAAGGTGGTACTTCCTTCCCCAAGCCCGTCTGTGATTTTTTTGGTTTATGGTTTGCCACAAAGTTCCTTCTTCTCTTACTTGCTTTTTAACAACTATATGAAACATTGCAGGCAGAATTATCTGAAGAATTGATTTGAAGCATTGCCAAGATGTGGATGTTAGTTGACTATGCCTCTCACAGACATTATGCATCTGCTTATTTTATTTATTAGATTTTTATGTTACTTTATAAATAACTCAAGAAACAGAATGCACAAATATTTCTTCCTCCTATTTCCTCACAACAACAACCCTGTCAAGTGAGTTAGGCTGATAGAGAGTGACTGATCCAAAGTCACCAGCCAGCTGTTGTGCTAACAGCAGGACTAGAACTCACAGTCTCCTTGTTCTAGGCAAGTACCTTATCCACTACACCAAACTGGCTTATTTCCTACGGTGATTCTTCTGTTACCTCATACTGGTGCTGTAAGGCTTCTTCTCTATATGCATTGAAAACTGTCCATTTTCTCAGTTGCTTTGTCCTACATTGGTTGATTAGACAACTGAATAGAAATTATTTTAGCTGTAACTGGCCTTGGATTTTACTACTGACTGTTTTCTTTTTGGTGTTGTAATTTTTTAAAATATCTGGGCTATTAATGTGTTTTGGATTATTTAAATCCATTTTGGGATGACTTTTGTCTCTAAGATATTTTTTAATGAATAAAATGTATAATTATATACCAGTGATGGCGAACCTTTTTCGGCTCGGGTGCCAAAAGGGTGCGCGTGTGCACGATAGCGCGTGCTCACACCCATAATGCAGTGCCCTCCCCCCATGCATGCGCACAACCCCTGCGCTGCCCCCCATGCATGCGCACAACCCCCTAGCGCTGCACACGGGCCTCACTGAAGCCTCCGGACTTCCAGTAGGCCCGTTGGGCTGTTTTTCGCTCTCCCCAGGGTTCAGGAAAGTCTCCTGAAGCCTGGGTACAGCGAAAAACGGTCTAACGGGCCAACTGGAAGTTTGGAACAAACTTCCAGTTGGCCCGTTGGGCAGTTTTTCACCATCCTCAGGGTTCAGGAGGCTTTCCTGAAGCCTGAGGAGAGTGAAAATGGCCGAAAAGAAGGTCAAAAATCAGCTGGTCAGCGCGTGCATGCGCGCTGGACTTGATATAGAGCAATGCCTCGCGTGCCCTCAGATATGGCTCCACGTGCCACCCGTGGCATGCGTGCCATAGGTTCGCCATCACTGTTATATACCATTGCCTTCCTCACATCATAGTATTGATCAAATTCCATGCCTTTCATATAGGAACAGGAAAAGTTCATATTCAATCTCGTGAATAAGCTGGTTTTTAACCAGATGTGTTAAAGGTGAATTAAAGCAGGACCTTAGTGTCACAGGACTACTTCTTTGCAAAAGAGACAGGGTTTTTTAAAGCCTCATTTGTAGAAAGTAGGGGAAACCTAGCTGGAAGAAGAAGAAAGAAAAGCATAAAATGACCTTATTCTACTTGCCTCTAGAATTCCAGTTGTAATTCTACTTTCATCCCCTTTCTCTTAAGCATTGTATGAAGTGGTATATGGATATGTTAGAGGCCAGAATGGTTTGCAAGGATATAAACGTATGGAATGATATAACGAATGGAGTTAGTCTGGTTATGCATGAATGTATACACTCTTTTTTCATTTATTTCTCATCAGTGATGTCTTTTCTTCCTTGACATGTAGGCAAAACATTCAGCTTAATCTATCTCTTTGCCTTCATTGAATCTTTTTTCCCTTTGAAGAAATGACTGAAACACTTTTCTCCAAGTTCATTACTACTTGATTGCATATACAAGGTTCAAAAGAAATGTATTGTCCATGGTCTTTGATAACAAAACACCTTCTTGAGTTTAAATTGACAGACTGTTCATGGGTTTCCCCCTTATGACTAATGCAAAAGAACCTGTTTCCAAGAAATAAATTAATGCCATGAAGTAATCTGCTGACTTTGTGGATAAGATATGAAAAAAATAGATTGTGGTTTTTGTTTGAAAGGTGTAGCAACACCCTCAGAAATGCATTTCTTGGTGGCTTGACTACAATGTCATAGAAAAAAATTCAGGCAATAATAACCCATCCTTGATGGTCTAAATTACTACTTTTGATCCAAAAATTAAACCTGTGTCATGTTTCAAAAAGATGCAAAAGAAATTAAAATAGTTAAGTGATACCTGTGGTGATTTATAAGCAGATCAGTAGCAACAATTGTCATTTATCCATGCTACAGGTAATCCTTGACTTACAACCATTCATTTAGTAAAGTTACAACTTTGAAAAAGTGACTTATGGGCATTTTTCATATTTAACGACTATTGCAGCATACCCATGGTTACATGATTGAAATGTCAATTGGTTCATATTTATGACTGTTGCAGTGTCCCGGGGTCAGGTGATCAGTTTTTGCAACCGTCTGATGAGCAAAGTCAATCAGGAAGCCAGATTCAACTGAACAACCTTGTTACTAATTTAACAACTGCAGTGATTCATTTAACAACTGTGGCAAGAAAGGTTACAAAATGGGGCAAAATTCACCTAACAACTGTGTCGCTTAACAGCAAAAAATGTTGGGTTCAATTGTGCTTGTAAGTCAAGGATTTACTTGAATCTCCCATATTTTGCTCTCCCTGTGCTTTATTTATTTATTTATTTATTAGTGAGACTTATATACCGCCTCAAAGTGCAAGCACTCTCTAAGCGGTTTACACCAGTAAGCAATATATATTTATATTGCCCCCAACAATCATTTTACCTACTTCGGAAGGATGGAAGGCTGAGTCAACCTTGAGCCGGTGAGATTTGAACCACTGAACTGCTGATAACAGTCAGCTAAAGTAGCCTGCAGTACTGCACTCTAACTGTTGCGCCACTTCGGCTTCATTGTCTGTATGATCAGCCCAGCAAAATGGAGCAGATAAAGTATGGAGAACCATTTACTTGGCAAATTCCCCCATAGACTCATATTTGGGAAAATGTGGCATCTCTGTTGAGATGAAAAGCTAGAAGGCAACAGACAGCAATGAAGTTTTCATCTAAAACCCTAAACTGTTTTTTTTTTCCTACATGCCCACTGGGCAAAACCTGTGCTCCTTCTAAGTAGAAGTTGCTCCACTAACCGCATTGAATTTTTCCACTTTATGCATGTTTGTATCTGTGCTAAAAGTGAGTTAAAGTTCAAGTTCCATTGGCATTTCATACATGCTTTAAGGCTACCTGGGCTTAAAAGAACATTACATTTAAAGGCTATAGGAAATCAACGTAGCTGCACTGGGAAGCATCCTTGAAGACTAAATTCTGTTCAACTGCTCCCTGAATCCAGTATTTTCACTGTGTTAACGTTAAATCTGTTTCCACAGAGAAACAATTGCCTGTTTGAGAATCGAAGTTTGTTCCGATTACTTCCAAATCTACAAATCGGATGATTATTTTCCTGTAATAGTGTTTTCCCCCCCACACTCTTAATTACCTTGTGGTGATCATTAGACAGGCAGCATTTAAATGGAGTTGATGATTTCGTGTTATAGAGATACTTTTGCATAACCGATTAAAGCCCCAGGAGTTTTGAGGACTTTGATTTTTCTGCAACATGAGCAAAGGGCACTTTCAGGGAAAGTGTATCCACTGTGAATTAGGGAGGCCCAGTACCAGCATGGAGGCGGATGTTTTCTACAGTATGGTGGGTCATGTATAGTGGTAGCAGCCAACTTGTAAATGATCCTTTTAGTGAAATAGTTACTTGATAAAGGAAACCTTAACAGACTGTAGCTAAAAATAGCCCTTCCATGCTGACCTCTGGTTAAATGAATGAGAACAGAATGTGCTTCGAAGACCCGTAGGCCGAATTACTAAAAAAGTTGCGATCTCTGTACAGGACTTCTACAGCACTAGCTGTTTTTCTTTTTCCTGGAAACAAGTGTTGTGATTCATAAAAAAAAATTAAAAAAAATAGAATGGCCTTGCCACCTTTCCATTAGTTGGATGGTCCTGTAGCTTTTGAGATGCTATTGCCAGCTGCTGTGTTTGTAGTACAGATGGTGCTCTACCTGCGACCATAATGAAGCCTGCCCGTTACAATAGCATGTCCTAATGGCCGTTAAGCCTTGCTTAACAATCTCCATCCCCTGCTCTCCCTGATGCGGTCATTAAGCAGAACATGGTTGCCTCAGATGGGAAAGAAGCTGGGAGACATAGCAAAGACCTGGGCCTGCCTGTCCTGGGTCTCCTAAAGTCTCACCCATCCCCAGAGATACACCATGCTCCATTTTACACACCTCAGAGTCCCTAACAACCCTTGGGCTTTCTTCTCTCTCCCCCGCCCCCCCCCACCCCCAAATCAGGTTCCTGCAGGGCTTGGCCTTCCTCCACACCCACTTTATTACACACTGATCTTTTGAAGATCTCTAGAGTTCTGGACCTCACGTTGGGGAAGGAGGGCAAGCCACATCATCCCTCACTTTTCCTGGGCTGTGGGAGCCACCTTGAAGAACCAGATGCCATTTCAACATGGCCACAAAGAATTGTGGTCGCTTGGAAAATGGCAGCTGTTTCTGGGATTGTGCTAGGTGGCCCAGCAAAGCGGCTTGCTAAGCTTCCCTAACCCCAAGCTCCAGAGATCTTCGAAAGGTAAGTGACTGCAGGATGCCACAACCAATTGTAAATGCAAGAAAGTTGCCCATTGCCTGAACTGCAATCAGGTGACTGTGGGAGGCATTAGACCTCCTTCCCACTGCTAGCCTTAGAACCGTGATGGCGAACCTACGGCACGGGTGCCACAAGTGGCACGCGGAGCCATATCAGTGGGCACGCGAGCTCAGGTCCGGCGTGCATGTGTGCACCAGCCGGCTGATTTTTGGGCCTTCTGGGCCCACTGGGAATCGGGAAACAGCCTGTTTCCAGCCTCCAGAGGGGGTGGGGAAGGCCGTTTTCGCCCTCCCCAGGCTCCTAGAAAGGCTCTGGAGCCTGGGGAGAGCGAAAAATGGGCGTGCCATTGCATGCTGGGAGCAGGAGGGTCATGCGTGCATGTGCAGGGGTGCATGGAATTATGAGTGTGGGCACGCACACACGTGATCCCCCGCATTCCCCCCCCCTTTTGGCACACGAACCAAAAAAGGTTCGCCATCACTGCCTTAGAAGTTACTAGTAAATATTGGAGGCTCTTCTGAAGAAAAACGGATCATGTCATAACACAATACAAGTGAAATAGAAAGGTGACAAAATAGCAACAAATGTGCATTCTGCAGAGCATCTGAGACTTTGTTTTTATTTTTGTTGCAATAATTCTTGCCATAACCCTTACCTTCTTACCATACATACAGTACCTGCACAGCTTTGCATGACTGGAGACTCAATTTTTCTGAAGGTAGCTTGTATAAATTATTGTAGAACATTCAGTATGGTGATAACCATATGACTGTGACAAATCTCTTTCCCATGGCTGTTACTGATTCCTGGACTTATCTGATTTAAATCAAGACTACTGTATCTTCACAAAATAGATATAGCTCTTGACGGTTTCTGAGAAAGTGCAATAAGTATCTGAACAGTATCTAGCAATTGAATATAAAATAGGTAATTTGTTAGATTTGTATTTTCATTTAGAGCTCAGTGTGGCATATGAAGTACTTTCTTCCCTCCCCCACCCCACCCCACCAACTACCCTGCGGAGAGAGTTGGGCTGCAAGAGAGTAACTGGCCCACCCAGGAAGCTTCTGTAGAAGGTAGATTAGAAACGGGGTCTCCCCAGTGCCAGTCCAGCACTTAAAGTACTACGTACAATCCACCAATTCTTGTTAAATTCCATACTTCTACTTGCTTTCAAGCTTATTTTATTAACCTCTTAAACCAGTGGTTCTCAATCTTCCTAATGCCGTGACCCTTTAAAACAGTTCCTCATGTTGTGGTGACCACCAACCATAAAATAATAAAATTATTAGGAAACTCAGGGGTGGGTTCTAACTTACCTCGCTGCCGGTTCACTTCCTCTTGCACTGCGTGGCCGTGCCTCGTGGGCGTGTGCACTTTGCGCATGCATGCGCAGTGCCCAATTTTTTTAAAAAAAATTGCAAAAAAAAAAGCTGAAAACAAGATGGCGATACATGCACAGTGCTAGAAATTCGGCTTCTGCACATGCTCAGAAGTTCCCATGGTACAGTTTTTTTTTTTTGCAGTAGTCTATTTGCATGTGGGTGGACCCGCCTGGAGACAGATAGAGGAGCGGTGTCTTGGTTCCTAAGACCATAGGAAATATGTGTTTTGCGATGGTCTTAGGCAATCCCTGTGAAAGGGTCGTTCGACCCCCAAAGGGGTCGCGACCCACAGGTTGAGAACCGCTGTCTTAAACTATTCACCAAGAGAAGAAACAGTTACGTTTTTTAGGATTCTGATATCTGTCTTAGAGCTGATTTAGTGTAGTGGTTAAAGCACCAGGATGCAAACAAGAAGACTATGAATTCTAGTTTTGGGCCAGTCTCTTACTCTTAGCCCTAGAAAGCAGTCAAGGGCCACTTCTGAAAATCTTGCTTTAAAAAAACTGCAGGGACTAGTTCAGGCAATCACCAAGAATTAAAAACTGTCTTGAGGCTAAAAACAAAACAAAACACCCTCTCTCTTTTTTTAATTTTTTTTTATTTTTCTCCACAGTATCTCATAAAAGAAAACAGTACATATACCATAATAATACATCCATACAAGTATTGGTTGATTTATCTTCAAAATCTCTTGTTATTCAAATAGCCTGTACTTCTCTTATCTCTTCACTCGGTTCCTCAACCCCTCTCCCACCTACTTTCTTACACCTTCTCTCCCCCTTCCTTCCTTCTCCTCTCCGCCCTCTCTCCCCCTCCTTTCTGCTTCCTCCTCCTTCTTGTTTTATTTATTTATTTATTATTTATTAGTGAGACTTATATACCGCCTCATAGTGCAAGCACTCTCTAAGCAGTTTACACCATTAAGTAACGTATATAATGTATACAATCTGGGTCCTCATTTTACCTACCTCGGAAGGATGGAAGGCTGAGTCAACCCTGAGCCGGTGAGATTTGAACAGCTGAACTGCTGATCACAGTCAGCTAAAGTAGCCTGCAGTACTGCACTCTAACTGCTGCGCCACCTCGGCTCTTTTCTCGCCATCTTGCCACCTTGTTCCTTTCCCGAGTGACATTATAGTATTTTATTAATTATTTACTATGGCAGACAATCAGTTAGTTAGTTCAATACCTCCCCCCTCTTTTGCAGGGACTAGTTCAGGCAATCACCAAGAATTAAAAACTGTCTTGAAGGCTAAAAAAAACCCAAAACACCCTCTCAATTGCAACATATTTCTTCAAATGTGACCAAAGGCATTTCCATTAATGCTTCTGTACAGGATAGTTAAGAATAAGATCTAAGTGCATTGTTTTGCTCTGTGCATGTTTCATGATGGGAAGAGCTATTCCATTTTTTTCATATACCAGAAGGTCCCACTAAAAGCAGGGAGTTTAACTCTGTGGTGCTACTAGTGCTATGAAGTTTAAACAGTTGGGCCTCTGCCACCCTGTCCACCGTTAAGCCAAAAAAGCCACTTCATTCACCAAGTAGAGTCTTGTATAAGAGTGAAATCACATTCAAGTTATTTCTTCTGCCCCCTGGAATGAGAGGGAGTTGACCAGAGCTGCTTCTGGTCTATTCAGTACATTTGTGTGAATTACCAAAGGAGTCCCAGGAATGGAGGATGTAGGAAGCCCATGCCCTGTGTCCCCTGCTCTGCTCAGTGAGCAAGCCATCCTCTTGGGGGGAGAGGGGGGGGGGACAAGCTGGCCATACTTCTGCCCAAGTGCCATTCCTTCAGCCAAGCTGCCCAAGTGCCATTCCTTCAGCCGGTGGATCGCTCACTGTTACATTGCCTAGAAAGGGAAACACTGCTGATTCCTGCACTTTGTGCAGTGTCCTACTTTAACAGCTTTATGCCACAGCTGGGATTACCATTTGTGGGACTCTGCACACTTGTAAGATTCAGCTGCCACCCAGACCCGAGTCACTTCCCAGCACTTAGCATTTAGATCTGGACAAAGGGAAAACGAAGCTCAAAAATATGAAGCTTTGTCCTGATTCTCCTTCACTGTAGGGATTGGTGGATGTTTTCCCACAGTTTTGGAGTTGGGTGACAGCACAGCCAGTGTGTTAAACCAATAGTTTTGTTTAACATGCCCTGGAGGTATTTAATTGGGACAGTATCGTTCAGCAGTGAGTAGGAACAGAGACAGTGTGGGATTTGTAATGGGGACAATACATTCACGCCACTGTGGTGTTTCTGCTGACTCAAGAACGGGTGGGGAGCCTTTCACTCAGCAGTAGGGAAAGTCCCTTAGACAGGATATTACAATAAGAGAGGAGGCGTCTAAAAAAAACACCCAATAGTTTCATGGGGCTTTAGATTAAAAATAAGTACTGTACAGTAATGTCTCCTTTGATTTCAACTTCTCGATCAGGACAAATTATAAAGTTACAACTTTGCTGAATCGAAATACTTCACTATAAGAATATATAGATAGTCCTTGACTTACAACCACAATTAAGGCCAAGGTTTCTGTTGCTAAACAAGACAGTTAAGCATGTTTGCCCCGTTTTACGGCCTTTCTTGCCGCAGTTGTTAAGTGAATCCCTGAGTTGTTAAGTAATATAGTTATCAAATGAATCTGACTTCCCCATTGACTTTGCTTTTCAGAAGGTCGCAAAAGGGGATCACATGACCCTGGGATAGTGCAACTGTCATAAGTACATGCCAGTTTCCAAGCATCCGAATTTTGATCATGTGACCGTGGGGATGCTGCAATAGTCATAGGTGTAAAAAAAGGTCATAAGTCACTTTTTCAAAGTTGTAACTTCAAATGCTTGTAAGTTGAGGACCTACTTGTTAATACATATGTTCAGTATTTAGGGATGTATACAAAGTATTTTCTCAAAACCTTTATTTGAGAATGGATAAATATAGCCTAAATAATGTAATCGGAATGGGATTGTTGTTTTTTCAGACTAATCTGTGCTTTTTTTTGTTGTACAAATGTAGAGATGTTTATGTTGCAAAGTTCTGATATCTCCCAATCTACTCCAAGCTGTTCAGTTTCTTATCTTTTACGCTCTTTTAAACACATGATAAGTGGACAGAAACTGCAGGCAAACAACAAATTATGGTGGCAGGCAAGAAAAGAATAGTCTGAAGGCCATTTGAAAGATTTTTTTTCTGCAGTGTCATCCAAAATATTGATAAAGTTTCCAATTACTCTCAGCAAGATTTACTACCCCTGTAACTTCTACTTATTGCAATATGATCTAATGAAGGCCCCATGTCATGCACCAGAATCCTGGTGCATTTAGATTGTGATTAATCCATAGGGGGGCAGGAAATTATTGTAGAGATTTAAGAAAGAGCATCATACAATGAGCACCAGGAGAATCATTTTAGCCACAGGATGCAAGAATTAGACGAGAGAGAAAGAATGGGCCACCCGCTTGCTTCCTTTAACCCTTTCTATAACCCTAGAAATCATGCTGTTCAAAATCAGTGGCAAGCCACTGAGAAATAGGTGCAGTTTGACATAAACAATTGGTTTGATTGTTTGCTTATTTTTTAGCAAACCATGTTGGTACCATGGGTTCCTGCTTTTTTTTGGGGGGGGGGGAATGTTTGTGGCTGGTGAATGGGAACAAAAAATTCTTGCATGGTTCTGATAGTGGCCCTGTCACAGATACATCTTTAGACATGGGGAATTGTTGGAAATTGTCCATGAGTCCAAATACTAGTTGCCTTATAAAGCAAGAGAAACTTGTGCCCTCACTGCATTGGAAAAGCCGCACAGAGCTTCTGAATTCTGGCTGCTCTTCTTCTCCCCCCCTCCCCCTCCCCCCAGATTTCTTATCTCTTGCTGCAAATTCCCTAAAAATGCTACTGATTCCAGTAAAATACTTTAGTGGGCGTCTTATTTTGGCAGGAAGTAAGAAAAATATATCCCTTTGCACTATTTTTCTTAGAAGAAGCCCATTGTTCTCTTCCTTGCAACTTTGCAATCTACATAAAGTTTACATCAAGCTGCTGGCAATGTTCTGAATTGGGAAGCCATCAGATTCTGCTTAAATGATGGTGAAATCATTCTTGAATGAAATCTTGTAAGAACCGTCCACAAAAATTGCAACATCAAGAAGCACTTTCTTGGTAAATATGTATTTGCATTTGTGAAGGCTGCCTGGCCAAAACAGACTTGGAACAATGGAACATGCACATTTTAAAATATGAGGAGAATCTGTTTATATTAATAGTATCATCTGGGAAGGGGAAAGCATTAATCATTTATAAGAATCCCAGATACAGATGAAGAATTTAATCCTTTCCTTTCTATTCAAGAAAATCCTTCACCAGAAGGTAATACAGTATTCATATCAAGAAGTTGTCACTGAGCACAGGGCTAAATTTCTCTTCCACCTCTGCTGTAAGCAAAACCCTGATCAGTTCCTTCATATTATTAACCAGTGTTAATGTCATATATAGTTTGGGCCATAACATTGCTCTCCAAATGATGTTAATGCATTGGGTTTAAATTTATATGAAATTGGATCCTTAGATCAGGTTAATATTAGATCCCACCATTCCAGGGGTGAAATCCAGCAGGTTCTGCAGAACCGGTAGCGGAAATTTTGAGTAGTTCGGAGAACCGGCAAATACCACCTCTGGCTGGCCCCAGAGTGGAGAGGGAATGGAGATTTTGCAATATCCTTCCCCCAGGAGTGGGGAGGGAATGGGGATTTTGCAGTATCCTTCCCCTGGAGTGGGGTGGGGATGGAGATTTTGCAGTACCCCTGCCACGCCCACCAAGCCACGCCAAGCTCACCAAGCCACGCCCACAGAACCGGTAGTAAAAAAAATGGATTTCACCACTGCACCATTCCCATTTTCATGGTTAACATAGGATAAGAACACCAGTGAATCCAGAGGACGTTCACTCCTGCAACCATATTGGGAAGGGCCTGCTTGAGTATGTTTCTATGCAGTTACTACAGGTTCGTTCTTTCCAATAAGTTACAGAATAATTCTGACTGACTTTATTATTTACTAAATTCAAAACACAGGCCTCATTGCCTAGACATTAGCTTGGGAAAATGAATGCCCAAGTTGTAAGTTGTATTACAACTTTTCCTTTTTCATGCAAAAAACTGCTAGTATCTCCACCCTTTTGTTACTTCATTCATTAGGTCAGTTCTATGTACAGCAAATACTCAGAGGGTTTCTTCCTTTGCTGTGAAGCATTCCTGTATCCATTATGGTCTATAGACAGACAGACAGACACCATGATACATACAATTCTTTGAGAGGACAACATATTTAAATATATATAGAATAGTTCTTGAGCTTCCTTCCTTGAATGAAAAACAACCATAAGTATTAAAATAACTACCACTGTGTTATAACAATATAACTACTGGTAAACCTCAACCTACGACCACAATTGAGCCCAAAATTTATGTTGCTAAGTTAAAAAATTGTTAACTGAGTTTTGCCTCATTTTAGGACTTTTCTCGCCACAGCTGTTAAGTGAATCACTGCAGTTGTTAAGTTAGTATCACAGTTGTTAAGTGAATCTGGCTTCCCCATTAACTTTGCTTGTCAGAAGGTCGCAAAATGTGATCCCATGACCCCGGGACACTGCAACCATCATAAATACGAACCAGTTGCCAAGCATCTGAATTTTGATTATGTGACCATGGGGATGTTTGAACGGTCATAAGTGTGAAAATGGTCATAAGTCAGTTTTTTTCAGTGCTGTTGTATCTTTCAATAGTCACTAAGCAAACTGTTACAAGTTGAGGACTAGCTGTACTAATTAAATTTTAAAATGCCACAGTATTTAGGGCCTATCACAATCCTGCTCTGTGGGTTTCTTTAGAACAGCCGTGAATCTGTTCCATTGATGTCATTCAAAGATATTTCCTAATGCTGCCAATTTTTTTTTGGTAAGCTAAAGTAGAAATGCCCATTAACAATCCATATTGCACAGATTGGCCCTGCTTTGATGTATATTTCTCGTTGTGTTCCACCTGCACAGTGCTTTGTGACAGAGTGGGAGATGAGGTATATACAATAAGCAGTACAGTCTTCTTTCATTTCTTGACTTCTGATAATTACACCTTTTCCATTCTCTCGACAAATAGAAGCAAGTGGTTTTTGTTACTGTGAAAATACTGTCTTTAGATGGATAGAGTTCTCCAGAAATGCAAATCCAAATGAAGTATATTCTAACTCATAATCTAAGCACGAACAAACTAAGCATTTGGCAGTTGAATTTGTTCAGTGAAGGATTGTTATTCCCTACAATAAATTAAAGGTGTCATCAAATCAAGCTCTGGTCCTAGTGACTCTATGAAGGCAACCAGGATTTCTTCTTGGCAATAATATGAAAGTGGGGGGTTGTTGTTTTTGTTTGAAATAATTTTTGACTTACCGGTAGTTTAGGTTTCACCTCTGAAACTCTGTCATAACCTAATCCTTGCTTAGCTTCAGAGTCCAGGCAAATTCTGACACTTGCTGAAACTTTCCTGTATAAATTACTGTGAACGTGTCCCAAAGGTGCTTTTTCAGGAGGCAACTGGACTTTCTTGTTTTTTCTTTGAAGACATTTCACTTCTCATCCAAGAAGCTTCTTCAGCTCTGACTGCTAAAGCACCTTTCGGACAACCATGACTTGGATGACTGAGAATCTCCATAGACTTTTAGTGTGAACATGCTTTCATAATTCGTTGCTTTTGTTTTTAAGTATATTATAGTACCATATATTAACTGCATAGTATATTAACAGGTAGTTTATATCCTCAGAATATTTTGTTAATTTTTAGCAACTCTTTTACTGTCATAAAATTCTAGACAAGGAGAGTGGAGGGATAGTGCTCACAATAAGTATTCATAAAAATACTGTAAAGAGAATGTGATACATTAATAGGGAACAAATACTGTACAGTACATGGGGAAATATCTCTGCTGCCTTTGCCTGTCATTGTGCAAATGTATTCTCTAGAAAGTTCTCAGAATTTTTATCTGATACATTAATTACTCTACAAAATCATTACAGAAGAATTGTATGATGTAGCTTCCTTTCTGGAAAATCATGCAATGATTGCATGAGAATAAACTGAGAAAGATTGCACACCCAGCATGCCATAATCTATGTCTGAATGTTCCCTTAAGACTCAGTTGTATTCTGTTGGAAGAGATAGTGAGGAAATGCAAAGTACTTGTGGGCCTGACAAGCATCACCAGATTGCTCTGGCTACTTATGCAATGTTTTCTGGCAGACAGCCAGGAATAGTAGTCATATCTGAAGAGAACAGCAACTGCCTAACAAGCTACAGGTATCATAGAATCCAACCTTGGAGTTAGAAGATGGGAGCCTTCTAATCCAGGTGCCTAACTGTAATAGTATCTGCGTTAACCTGAAAGTATTTCCATTTCAATCTTTCTCAACACAGCACTGCATGGCCAATTGCAGTGATTCATTTCCTACACTTTGTATTAGCACACAAGCTGTTGCAACTTTCCAGCATTGTCCACAATATTTATCTATTTTTACAAATTTTAAAATGTGACTTTTTCTGAGGAAATAACATCACCCTCCCTAAAAGTAAAGGAGTGTGTTTGTGGGCGCGCGCGTGTTTGATGTACAGAAAGAATTTGGAATTTTTGTCAATGGTATAAAAAAGTTTTTTTTTTTTAAAAAAAAGGCCTGTTACTCTGATAAAATGTGCTCCTTTGGCCAACTATGTCTGGGAAGAAATGCTTTGGGATTATTTCTAGACTTAAAAGTGTTAGTTTATTCCTATAGATCAGGGCTGTCAAACTCCCAGCCCGCGGGCCAGATGCGTCATGCGCTGGCCTCACCCACCTCTGTTTTAGCGAAGGGGGGGAAGTCCCAATACGTCACGTGATGACATGAGTTTGACACCCCTGCTATAGATGTTGAGAGAGAGCTGAAGTGTTCATTATAGTTATTGGAGCCTTGGGACCAGCTCAGAAGGAGTTAGCTTCATTTAAGCTTCATATATTTGACCAAAGGCCTTAGGGATACATCAATAAATGCTAGCTGATGAGCAATTTAATTTTGATCTTTCATGGATTAATTCATTTGATTTTGCAGAATGTTTAATATAAGTTATTCTGTAACGATCCTCATAAGGTACATGTTGCTTCATTCTTTGGTAAGGGCAGGGGTGGACTGAATTCCCCAAGAAGAATAAAGAATAAAAATATGGAACTATAAATTGGTCCACCTCACTCCTCCAGCTGAATCAAAATACCAAAGCCTTTTTTTTCCTTTAGTTTGATGCAAGTAGGAATATTGAAGCAAGGGACAAAGGTTTGCTAATTTATTTTATCTCTTAGCCTTAATCAATCATTATAGATATTCAAGCAAACCTACTATCCAACCTTTTAAAAAATCCAATATTTATCCATGTTGTACACAGTAAATTCAGTGCCTTGGGCTTAAAATAGCATTTAATATAAGTATAGGGTATGTATGTCACATACTCCATCATTTGATTTAATATTTCCTCTGCCTATCTCTGCAATCTTCTTTTATTTCTCCTGACACAAGTTCTCGAGTTTCTTTTCTAACTAGTTCAGTAACTGGGTTTGTGCAGCCCTGTAGCTTATATTTAGGGCATCTACATATTTAAGAAAAATAGAATTTACCATTTTATATTTTAAGCCTTTTTTAAAGATTACAGATCTATGGAAACTCCCAAGGTCAAGAAGACTTTTCTCAGCTGCCCCAGGGATGCAGTGGCATAAACTCTGGTTTCACATCTCATTAAGTCATATGATGTTATTTGTTTATCTTTGACATAGTGTAGTAGATTGGCTGGATTCACACAACAAATTAAATCTGTAATGTAACTATGATTTGTGACTACAGTTTATCCAGCAAACTATTTTGAACAAAGAAAAAATATATATGCTTAGTGTGAAGGTTGAATCCCTCCCAAAGTACCATAGTTTTAGCAGCGAAACAAAACAGAAACTATTTCACCCAATTTAGAACTCCAATTGAAGCAGGAGAATCCGCGATACATTCTTCCAGAATACATGTCCCAAAAGCATTAATTCCAATGTTCTTTTTTTTTAACTTTGCATTCTTGATTCTAGCTTCAAATTTGAGTTAGCCGTAAATAACAATTTTTTTTACAGATCTGTATTTCCTAGTTTCCAGTTAACAAAACTGATTCTTAGGATGTTCAGTAGTTGAGTAACACTTTTTAGCAGTTAAGAGAGTCCTTTTTTCTTTTTCTTTCATAAATGTTAAAAGCAATTCTGGTGCTTATTATGCCAATGTCTTAGTTGGTTGATTTTGAAGGTAAGTCTCTTTTTAAAAAATTGCTTGTATAGTAATATCATTCCATCCCGGGGGGGGGGGGGTATTGGTATTCAGACCACCTCATAGTCTGGAAAGACACAGTTAGATACTACCCTAATCTGTAGATCACTTTCAAGAATGTACAGAGTTGTGCAACGTTTGTATTGGAAAAACACTAGCGGCTAACTAACCCTCGGCCGATGTAGCTGCAGGCTGCAGAATGCTTGCTTCACCCAGTTATGCCACAGCAACAAATGACCTGGCTTCTATTTTTTCTTGCCAGACCTCTCATTCCAAACTCCACCTTAACCATAAAATGTTCTTTCTGTCCAGTGTCTGGGGGGAAAAAAAACACACACACACAATCAACAGCCCTTGGTCATAAGATGAATGTTTCCCTTGTGATTTGCTAATGTTTGGGTGTGTTTTTTAAAGGTTACCAGTATTTTAACAAATGAAACTTTATCAGCTAGGATTTCTTTTTCCAGAGTGTTGGTAATTTGTAACTGTTTTTTTTTAAAGAAAATGTTTCCAAAATAACTTTTTTACAAGGGCTGGTAGTGCAAAAACAATGGGGGGGAAATCCCGTAGTGCGTATTTGATATACAGGTAGTCCTTGACTTACGACCTTGAGCCCAAAATTTATGTTGCTAAGTGAGACATTTGTTAAGCGAGTTTTGCCCCATTTTACAACCTTTCTTGCCACCGTTGTTAAGTGAATCGCTGCGGTTGTTCAGTTAGTAACACAATTGTTAAGCGAATATGGCTTCCCCATTGGCTTTGCTTGTCAGAAGGTCGCAAAAGGGGATCACATGACCATGGGACACTGTGACCATTATAAATATGAACCAGTTGCCAGGAAGCCGAATTTTGATCATGTGACCACGGGGATACTGCAATGGCCATAAGTGTGAAAAATGGTCATAAGTCACTTTTTTCAGTGCCTTTGTAACTTTGAACAGTCACTAAACGAAGCATAGGACAGTCACTAAACGAAGTCAAGGACTACCTGTACAAAGCCTTTCTGTTGTACTTTATTGTTTGTAGTATTGAACAGTTGTGAAAGCAACAACATAAACATTACAGTAGTAACCCCTGAACAGACTCAGTAGAGAGCAAAATTCACCGATCATAATATTTTGGAGTAAATATACATAGGATTCCCCTGTATACATGTTGAACATTCAGAAAAAAACACCATTAATCTTCAGTAAAACCGAAATTTCCTGTGTTAAATATTAGGGAAAAATTGGGTCTTGGATTCTTCTTCTTCTTCTTCCCTTAATGAATTGGCATACAGTAGGGTAATGCCAGCACAAGGAAGGTCAATATATTTAACAATCAAAGTTTTCTGAGACTAGAATATTTGAAGAATGTAGGGCTTCCTTCCACACCAGATTTTTAAAACTACAATTCTCAGGTGTGACAGTAGATATTGAATTCTTAGGTGCCCTACCCAGGGATGTCATGAGTAAGTCTCTTATTTTTCCATAGGCTGTATACTGAGCTCTAACCTAGAGCCTTTCCATTTTACATTTAACCATGGCACAAATTTTCTCTGGTCCTATCATTTGTCTGCCACATTGCCATGACATTATCAATAGAATAGAATAGAATGGAATGGAATGGAATGGAATGGAATTCTTTATTGGCCAAATGTGATTGGACACACAAGGAATTTGTCTTTGGTGCATATGCTCTCAGTGTACATAAAAGAAAAGATACATTTGTCAAGAATGGTTGTCATAGGGTTCAATAACTGTATTGTTGGTTTCCCCCACCTCTATTCTGACACCATCCATTGGAAGCCTCAAGGCAACTAAAAATCTATTAGGCTTTTTTTGCTCATTACCTTGAAGGAAAGTCAAGTGAGTTGCAGTTTTAGGGGACAGAAGAAATACTGGCAGGATAGAGATGGACAACTGAGATGCCAAATTCCATGCCATTGTAATTCTCAGCCAACTCAAGTATCTACTCCATGCTTCTGTTTAACAATGGGAAAATGTCCTAAGATTTCAGCTAAGATTCAGCTTTCAAAGAAATGCCATTTCCATAAACAAAATGGGAAGACATATGGATTTGGAAATAATATGTATCTGTAAGTAGCATGCAGTACACACTGTATAACTGTTAGTCATCCTCTGACAGTGTGGTTTTGGTAGGCCATGTAGCAATAGCAATAGCACGTAGACATATATACCGCTTCATAGTGCTTTACAGCCCTCTCTAAGCAGTTTACAATGTTAGCATATTTCCCCCAACAATCTGGCTCCTCATTTTACCCACCTCAGAAGGCTAGAAGGCTGAGTCAACCTTGAGCCAGTGAGAATCGAACTCCTGGAGTAAGCAGTGAGTTAGTCTGCACTACTACCTTCTAAGCACTGCACCACCATGGCTCAATCAATGGTAACACATCAATCTGTTGTTGAACTTTTATTAGAGGCTTCCCCCTCCCTCCTTAAATTGGATGTGAATCTAAATCAGAAAAACTATTAATAGATAATGCATATGATCATTTCAAAAACTATGATGAGACCAGTGAAGCCAAGTGATTTTTGGCATGGTGAATATCCTTGTAAACGTAACCACTCATTATCTGTCTTGGTTTGGTTCGGTTTGGTTTGGTTTGGTTTGGTTTGGTTTGGTTTGGTTTGGTTTGGTTTGGTTTGGTTTGGTTCGGTTCAGTTTATGACAGACCAGATTTCGGGATATATAAATATTCATGTGACAACTGGCTTTAGCTCATATTTAAAGTGACAGCATCAGTTGGTTCCAAGATAAACTACTACTTACTTCAGTCATTATAATAAACTTGCATTCTCATCCAGTGTCGAAGATTGTATAAAATAAGCCTGAATTCTGCACACTCTCCCCATTTATTACTCTGCTCCAAGCGTACTCCTTTCATGATGCTAAAAATAGTTTTCTTCTTTGCTGCCTAACTTACTCAAACCTTTGAAGGTTTTAGTCATAAGGAGCACTTTCAGGTAGTGATTTCTTAACCATCCCTCCTATCAGTCAGGAAATATTGGGTATAAGCAAGCACTAATCAAAGCGAAACATTTCTTAAAATTACAATTAAGCCGCAACTAGAGAGCTGATCTGTGTTGGCAGGCATGTGTTTTTCCCAGGGTGCTCCATTTCCCTATTCCATGACACAAAAACATCTGCAGAAGAAATGTTGTGGTCTTGCTACTCCTCCGGTTTTTGCTGGGATGCTGCAGTACATAAGGTGGCAGGCCAATGTTTCCAACGAAAGGTGACTTCGGCCTGACATGAGGCCTGCCAGAATGCTGCTTTCCCAGGATTCATTGCGTAGCACAGAACCGTTGCCAAGAGGAAGAAAAAGCTGTTGAGGCTTCCTAATGCATTTATTCATAATATCCCAAACCAGTCTCCCCTTGCAACCAACTCCATAGCAGTCCCTACATGCCAACATAATGCATGTAGCGTGTGGGAAAGGTGCAGGCTTCCAGAATAATATTTTCCCCTCTTTGGCTAGAAGGCAAATTGATGTTTGTTAGCCCTCAGACAATATCCTCTGCAAATGGCATGTAGAAATGTAATAAGATAAGTAAATAGACCGGCGTGAATCAGAAAAAATAAACATTAGCTGCCTTTTCCCCATCATATATAGCACTTCCACATGATCTGATTGTATTTGTATCTAAACTCAAACTTCAAAGTGCTATTTGTTCTATAATTTACCTTATAGAGAACAATAGGTATTTCGTGGAAAGCAAGAGAATGCTAAGAAGGGCTTTTACACAAAGTGGACAGATTTTCTTTCTTTTAAAGTTTTCGATTCCATTGTGGTGTTTTTTTAAGATCAAAGTGATTTGATTACCTGACAGATCTTAGGAGGTGTACAGAAAAATATCTTGAGTTTAATGGGAAGAAATTGTGACAGTAGGGAATAGCCCTCCGGATGTGGCATTGATTTCTCAGGCACCTAATGCTTCACATTCACTTCCTTTAGAAATGTTCGATGCACACGACAGTATTGTGCAAGTTTCCTGTAAATAATATTGTCTGATTCAGAGAAAAAGTCTCTTAAGAAGCTTCTTGGTAAACAGCCTGCTGACTAGAGAGCAGGTTGGTCTTTTCGTTCCCTGCGATATGAAATGAATTCTAAATCAAGGAGCCAGACTAATGCCCTTTCACCCAGTGCTCTTTCTCTTGTATACACATGACTACCCTAAGAGTACAAGATGTATGGATCTCTGATCTAGAACTTACTGGGCTTCTTTTGATTGTGCCATAAACTGGAAGAGAGAAGATAAGATGTGATAAGGATGGCATTGAAATAGGTTTTACACAAGAGTGCCAACACAGCAATTTCTCTATCCAGTGTTTTATGGGCCTGTGCTGACTCTGGAGGACAGCAGGGAAGGAGAGGAGACCAGACAGGAGAAAAAGTAGCTCTGCAGACTGAATCTAAGGGCCTCCTTCATCTAACACCTCCGTCCAGTTACAGCGGTTCTAAGAAAAAGCTCGTGCTAGTTTAAACTATACCGCCGTTGTTTTGAAATGAATCTGAAGCAGTAGGTTCTGAAATAAGAATATCACATGGGCTCAGTTAGATCAAACCAAAGGTTCTTTCCCCATAGGGAAAGGGGAACCATAGGGGCCAACCAAGGAAGAACACAAGAACCCTCTCTAATTCACATCCCAGCAACTGCCCCTGATGCTGGACAGTATAACTATGAAAGCTCGAGATGTTGGAATTTATTTATTGTTTGCTTGAGCTTTTATGCCATTGAGAAATTTGGGATTGGGGCTCCATAAAAGGTTAATTAAGTAAGTAAACAAATAACACCTGGTCATTTGTGACATTGTACCATTTTTTATAGCAATGGTTCTCAAAGTTTCCCCCAGAATTTTTCAGAGGGTCTACAAAGTAAAATAAATATTTTAAAACCTCTTGGTTTCTATTTCTAATATAATACATATTGATAGATATAAACCACGTAAACCAAAGCTCTTTGTGGTCATCAATCCTTTTTTTAAGAATGTAAAGGATACTAAGACCAAAATATTTGAGAACAGTTCTTTATAGTATGCCTTATACTTAAAAGAAGCAAACTAGAGACTTGGTTGCAAGAATTCTTTCAGGATTAGGGTTGTCATAAGAAGAGAAAAGTTGCAGACAGACTCCTGTTCCTCACAATGGTAGAGATCTTTCTCAACACCTCATCCTACACGCTAAAATAAGGCTTGCAGCTATTGCGTGCAAACTAGGGACTGGTTTGTATTACAGTCCTGTGCTTGCTCAGCTCTGCTTATACATCCTAAATTGCACGGTGACCTTTATACTGCTTTTAGTATTCAGGATGCTTTGTAATCTTTCTCATTATGTGTCATGGGTCTTTTTAAAAAAAATTAAAAAAAATCCAGGTATTGAAACTGCTCAAAGCTGTCAATAGGTAAGTTGAGACAGGAAATCCCCCCCACCCCCAATTTCCCACGTTCCAAATCTCATCTTTCTCATATGGGGCTATCATGTTGTATTTTACTCCCAACCATCTTTGAAATCTAAGTCATCGCTATCATTTAGTATACAAGATATAGTAATGTCCATGTGCTGGTGGATGGATGGATGAGCGGACAGAAAGATAGATCATCCCAAAGCCTGATGCATTAAAAGTCTTACTTTGCTAGACTTCTCTAAAAGCTATTTTATTGCAGTCCCAGTGCCTATCGTGGATTTATTTTGGATTTTATCCTTGCTTTTTTTCCCCTGCTATCTTTTGTTTTTGATGAGTATTTGGGATGATAATGGTAATGATTTTGCTTTGTTTGATGCATGCTGCCCAGAATCTTTGGGACTAGGGATGGTGATGAGTGATGATAAATCAATGTTGGGGATTTAATTGTGATATTATGTAAAAAAAGAAAAGAAAAAAAAGAAAAAGGAATGTAAAAGTTTTGGATACTATTGGAGTACATGTGTAGGGGAGGAGCAGGCAGAGCCTGGGGGTATAGTTAAGAAAGGACTCAGCCTAGAATCCTAAGGTGTCCACAAACCCTCCAAGACCAGCTTCCCTTGAATTCCGTTAAGTCTTACCTGGCACCAATTTAGTGCTGCCCATTAGTTGACCAGATTTTTGTGTGTAGGCACGAGCAATAAATCAGTTCAACCGGAACTTAAGGTGTGGTTCTGATTCTTCACACTTGATCACACGATTCTACTTTTTAAATTTGTATTTAGAGGAATTTGGCTTCTGTCTTTCATTTTCTGAATTTGGCTTTGGTCTCTATTTGCGAGACATGGAGGCCTGGAAGCTTGTCAGTGCAGTGCATCAGTACCTTGTATAAAAGTGATGTTTCTGCCAGCACTGTGTCTATGGCACTGCCAGAATGAGCTGAAAACCTGTCAAAATATTCACTTGCTTGCAGACTGTCATTTCTGAACTTTCAGCAACAGAGTCAGGCAATGAAGACTTCTGCCCGCTGCTAAGTTGCTCTGCTTGGTCGCAATTCTTTTAGCTGACAGAAAACTGCACCCCGGGGTGGTATTTATTGCCCTCATTGTCAGCCTCTATCGCCTCTCTTCCCAATAACAGCCCCTCAGCTAATTTCCCTCCAAGGTCTAAGAGACTCTACATACATTGAGGCTTCCCTTGGATGGTCTTCACAGTAAGAAAGAAAACACATCTTTAACGCATGGGGCAATATAAGCTTGTCTCTGGGGATTAAATGTGTGGGAACATCCTGGGAACATATTCCCAGAGGCTGTTTGTGCCGCGGTTAATTGTAAATAGGGAAAGGGCCATAGTCCACAAAAGCAGCCCTTTCCTGTGCGTTGACATGTTGCACAGGCAGCTTGTGGAGGATTGATGTCACAAAATGCATACAGGCAGCATTCCAGATAGCCTTCAAGTTGTTTCTGATGAGGATGGACCGGTGCTATTCCTCCAGTCCCCAAAATGGCTGCAATGCACAACCATGCAAAGAAAAAGTGTTGGCCGTGTATTTTTAAACGGCAGTAAGATTTATTCATGTGCATGAGGTCTTCTAAACAGTACATCTGGCTTCATGTCCTCAGCAAGTACGCAAACATCTTGTTAGAAGAAAGTCACTGTGAGCCAGAGGGTTCTTTAAAGACAGCTTTAAAATCAGAGTTTTTGAAGATCACCTGGTGGACTGTAATCCAGCTGGCATGTCTTCTCCATGTCAAGTGTCCCTCTTTCTTCAAACATTTGCTAGCTATTAAATCACTCGTCCCGATAAACAATAACCCTTAACCCGATAAACAATAACCCGATAAACAATAACTCGTCCTGATAAACAATAACCCTTAAGGAGACAAATGCTGTCGGTCTTCTCTCTTCTTCAGCTAAGGCTACTCTTACCTATACTCTAATGTGCTTACTATTCTGCCTTTACAGTTATTCTGACGGATGAAGAGGTTCAGAGGAAAAGAGAGATGATAATGAAGAGGAAGGAGGAGGAAGCTCTTAAGGAAAGCCTAAAGCCCAAATTGCTGGAGGAACAACAACGAGTCATTGAAACTCTTCTCGAAGCCCACCGCAAAACTTATGATCCCACTTACTCAGATTTCTCTCAATTCCGGGTAAGTTCGGCTTGCTTTTTTTTTTTTTTTTTTTACAGTACTTTACTATTGTTGTGAGAAGTAGGACATCTGCTGGTGGGAAAAAAATGAATATTTTTCAACTTTGTAACTTTTCTGAATTAGTGATTCAAACTCTTGTCCACATCCCACTTAACAAAAGTAACGTTGCTGGCAGATTCAAATCTATACTTGTTTATAAATAAATACATTAAAAAGAAAGCAAAAAACAAATGAATTCAAAGGGCAGCCTTGATGGGCCACTAGGTCTTTTTCCGCACATTGGTTTTCCATGTTTCTATTATGAAAGAACCATTCAGTGTGTCTTTTCAATTGGATCTGTGTCCCAGGTTGAAGCTCTCTAGCTAAGTCACCGGATTTAGAACTTATTTTCACACTTAGTTAGCATGAAATACATCTGTAAATACAGGTAGTCCTCGACTTACAACAGTTCTCTTAGTGACTGTTCAAAGTTACAACGGCATTGAAATAAGTGACTTATGACCGTTTTTCAGACTTATGACTGTTGCAGCATCCCTATGGTCACATGATCAAAATTCGTACACTTGGCAACTGACTCGTATTTATGACAGTTGCAGTGTCCCGGGGTCATGTGATCACCTTTTGTGACCTTCTGACATGCAAATTCAATGGGAAAGCCAGATTCACTTAACAATCGTGTTACTGACTTAATAACTACAGTGATTCACTTAACAACTGTGGCAAGAAAGTTTGTAAAATTGAGCAAAACTCACTTAAAAAATACTTCACTTAGCAAAAGAAATTTTGGGCTCAATTGTGGTTGTAAATTGAGGACTATCTATATACCCCAGTTGGATTTACAACTCTACCTCTTGGAGAAATTATTAAGTGCATTTGTGACTAGACTTCAGTTGGTGATAGCTGCATTATGTGGGCTGCCCGATCTGGCTTAATCACAATCTGTCCTTAAAAATGTACAGAACTTGACGGAACAAAATAGGGGAAAGTCCCCTTAAGCAGAGTGAATAACCAAGTAGCAGGCCTCTTGATGGGCCCCATTATTCTACCTGTCCAACCTACCTTTCTCAGCCACACACAAATCTTTGAATAACGAGGTTTATCAGTTCTGAAGGAAAAAGAGGAAGAAGAAGGTACTTGTGGCTGAGTATACAAGTGTTTCCTGCTCCGTCACAAGAGCAAAACAGCTTTGAGTTGAGTGATGCACATGAGGCGTCAGGAGAACAGCTGAGGTAAATAGGAGAAGTAGAAGAAAGAGAACTAACTGTGGATGACTCATGGTTTTGAAAACCTGGGGTTAGTTACTCTTGTTTTTGTGATCTTTCCCAACAGACTCCCCCTCCCCCTTACTTCTCTCTTACTAGTTTATATTTTCTGAGCAAAACCAGTATTTCCAATATAGGGTGATTAGCCTCTTAATACCGTCTGCTTTCTCAACCTGAAGATCGAATAAATGTATTTTACTTTCAACCAAGAGGCAGCAACATACATTTTTTCAAGATGAATATGCAAATGAGATAGCAGTTGCAGTGATTATTTGGTTCAGAATATGCTGATTTCTTAAAGAATTAAGTAATAAAAAAATGTTAGGGCAAAATAGGGTAAGGGAGAAATATTAGGTATGTTCCCTGCCTTGAGCTATTTATAAAAATAATAAAGGAGAGGTTAAAAAATTTAAAATCATAGGATATCAGAGCAGATGAGACTCTTCTCTTTGGTGGTTGTTTTAAGAAATGGATCCATGGAATTGGACAACCTTCAGTAGACTGGATAAACAGGTGGGTAAAAGCCTCAGGGCACCCTTTTCCTCACAATAAATTATCTCTGTTAATGAACTAACTTTCTAGTAACTAGAACAGTGTTTCTCAACCTTGGCAGTTTGAAGATGTGTGGACTTCAACTCCCAGAATTCCCCAGCCAGCGTTGCTGGCTGTGGAATTCTAGGAGTTGAAGTCCACACATCTTCAAACTGCCAAGGTTGAGAAACACTGAACTAGAAGCAGGATGAAGGTATGAAGAAATCAGCAGGCTACTATCAAATGGTACCCTTTCTATTTCAGCCTCCTGTAAGACAAAATGAGAACGAACATTCAAGTAGATCTTCTAACATGACACCAGGTTTTTCCTTCTCAGATGACTCTTCAGATACTTCCAGCTTCTCTTCAGGTAACACACAGAGTGCGAATCATATTTATATTCATGGTAAACTGCAAGAATTCTAACAACTATGTTTCTTTTAAATGGCAAATCCTACAGTTGCCTTTTTTTGTACTGATGAAGTTTCTTCGTGAAACCTTTACAACAAATCTTAACTTACAGCTAGGCAGCCCATGTTCTGTCTGTCATTGGCTTAAGTGCAATGGCTCATAGTTGCTTTTGGCTTTATTAATCTGCTCTAAAGAAAGACAGGGCTTTTCTGAGAGATGCAAAATTGCCATTGAAAATACAGTCCCCATATATGGGGACTGTTTCCTATCAGTTTTCCAGGGTTGTGGTGTTACAATATTATCAGTTCCACCTAGCAGTAAGTTGAACTGCATAATATGGGGAGAAGGGGCCAATCTGTTTAATACTTTGGGGAGACCACTAATTACCAAATTTAATGCTTCTGCTTTCTCACTTCATGGGTTGGTCCACATTCACTGTTATATCCATTTAGAATGTTTCTACATAATTCATTCCTGCAAGATGAAAGGCAAATAAATAAAATAAATTTGATTAGCATCTCCAATAGATTCCTTCTCCTTCTCTTCCCCCCAGGAGACCTAACATAGTCCTATGAATTTTAGAGTACTTCTATTCACAGAGTTCTTAATGCCAACACCTTTTGTTGTAACCATTCCAATTTTCTTTTACTGGTGTTGTGGAAAAATAAAAGAAATTCTAGGGAAACTTAGAAAGAGTTCTATAAGAAAAGGGCCCATGATAAATACTGCCTCTGGCATCATATCAAGATGCATTGTGAGGACACTTCAACATGGCCAGCGTTCCATCTCCATAATCTTTAAAGCTATTCCTGCAAAGCCTGTGATTGGATTAGTCGTAGCTTTTGCATGCATGGAGGTCTAGCCTGTCCGTCTTCTACCTGAATAATAGACAAGTGTGGAAACTGAGTGTCAGCCAAGAGCATTTTCCTTGTTGTGTTGCATTTGCTTATGGTGGAGGAGGAAGAAAAAAACAGCTGGTTGGGTTGGAAGAGCACCACAGTCTTTGTGTGAAGGCTATGGCACACCAGCCCATCTCCAACTGTCTCGACTCTTGTCCTGATATTTGGAGCAAGATGGAATCTGGGAAGAGAGTGTGAGGCTGACTATGCGCACCTCTCCCTCACTTTAATCCAATTTACGCACAAGTCTTGACACCCCCCCCCCCAATTGATAGATGTCAAGGTCCTCTTCTAATACGATGGACGAACATCATGGCACACTACAATGCCTGAATGAGAGAAAGAGGCAATGGGAACTGGGAAGTGAGGATTGATGGGGATTCCTGCCAATGGAAAAACAACCCTCATCCATCACAACCCCATGAAGTTGACACGGCTGAAGTCTTCAAATGAACATTTTCTTTGAATGTTCCTAGACACCTTGTGTGTCTTTATTGTATTGTGGAGTTTGGCACAGAATGTTTTATCTTAATGTTATCCATCCAAAGTCCATCGGGATTGGCATGTGATATAAACACTGGGTATTAATAGATAATTTTGAATATTTAGGAAAATGATGCAGAAAAAAGTCAGCTTGGCTCGAACATTTGGGACAATAGCATGAAGCACCACTGCAGGAGCAGCACCAGAGCTCAATGTGGACATGCCTTGATTCTGTGTTCAGACTTTGAGCTTGCTTTTGTGTCAAAGATTGTACTTTTAGTACTACATGTATGTACCGTAATTTGTTATGCTGCACTGCAATGGATATTGTCTAAAAACCATTGTAAGTGTGGTTAGGAAAGAATAGAGCAGTAGATTAAAGTGAAAAACTGGAGCATGTTTTTAATCATGTGGATAGGATCCAAAAATCGGACTCTGAGGAATTCTACAGTCTTAAAATTTTTGATCTCACAGAATTACTCGTTTTGGATTCTTTGGTTTTGCTTGTTCCCGTTGGGGTATTACCAGCAGTGGCTTTCAGTCAGCCTAGGGACAGCAGGGTCCTGTCCACTGCAGTGGCTCCTTGATTTCACCTTCACAATATGACTCTCTCGATGCAAATCAATACACAACAGAAAGGAAAATAATAAATAGTAATTGTTAAGTAGCCCAACTAATGCTGTGTAAAGTCTAAAAAGAGCCGATGTGGCGCAGCGGTTAGAGTGGGGTACTGCAGGCCACTTCAGCTGACTGTGATCCGCAGGTCAGCGGTTCAAATCTCACCGGCTCAAGGTTGACTCAGCCTTCCATCCTTCCAAGGTAGGTAAAATGAGGACCCAGATTGTTGGGGGCAATGTAAATATACATTGCTTACTGGTGTAAACTGCTTAGAGAGTGCTTGCACTGTGAGGCGGTATATAAATGTCACAAATAAATAAATAAAACATTTAACCTGTCATGCTGTAATGAATGGTGCCTTCCCTGCTGGTGTGACATAGGGTCTAAGCTGTTTCTACCTCTCCTTTTCCACCAGAGCCAATGATGCTTTCCAGTCTGGAGTTCAACGATGACAGCACATCCATGTCCATTGATTTCTCTCACCTCTCCATGTTGCCTCACCTTGCTGATCTTGTTAGCTACAGCATCCAGAAAGTTATTGGATTTGCTAAAATGATTCCAGGGTTCAGGTAAGGAGATTTAGAAGTAGCTTCAGAACTCTTGCCTGCTTTTTCCTTAGAGGTGTGTGTTTGTGTCTGATTTGTCATACTTAAATAAATATATATCAATGCACAACACTACAGAACTTTCAAGACTTCAGAATCTGCAAAGGCACACAAAAGATAAAAATGGGTCACCTTAAAAACCAAGTAAAATCTTGACACAAGCCACATAAATAAATATTATCATTCCTCAGTCGAACTGAAGTGCTACCTTCAGAACAGCTCTGTCTTTTTTAAGCCTTGAAATCCATTAATAGCTGTTTACTTGGGAAGTGACAAAAGGCTTTGCTGTAGGCAAGGGCTAGCATGCCACCTTGGTACTTGGTAGAGATCTTGAACAAGGCATCTCAGATTCCCTCTTAAATAAGAGCAAAGAGACTGGGAAGAGTGTTGTGTGTGTATGCACATACATGCCTGCAGAGAACCACTGTGGCCAGAGGTTTCCCATACGTTTGCTGCTTTTATGAACTGAGTTAAACACTGTTGACAAGAAAGCTTTGTGGCTAAAAATAGCCATATTAAGTGACATGAAAGTTCTGTCAGAACATCTGGTCTGTGGCCCCCCATTCACACTGGTAAAGCCATCATTTGAGGCTACAGTGAATTGTAAGCAGAAATGTCTGCAATCAACTTAAGAGTTTGTCATTTGTTAACTGAACTTATGTTTGGGCATGGCCTTCCAAGCTGTTGTACAAGATCAGTTTATACCAAGAGAAATAGCAGCACGGTGGGGAACAAAGACTAATCGTATCTAATCCTGACCTTACAGAATGTTATGATGATGGACTAGTTGACATCTGAGTTTCATATTCTCCTTTTTTAAATGCAGAAGTCTAACAGCGGAGGATCAGATTGCTCTCTTGAAATCCAGTGCCATTGAAGTGATAATGCTCCGTTCCAATCAGTCGTTCTCCCTGGAGGATATGTCCTGGACTTGCGGCAGCAATGACTTCAAATACCAAGTCAGTGATGTCACTCAAGGTAGGGCCTGTATGGTGAAGCAGAAGATAGCCCTGGAGCAACCACCTCATGCCAACTCTGTTTTCCTTCAGTACTTTTAAATACCTCTTCAGATATATAGAAAATGTGTCCTAAACCTACATAAGGTTAGGGTTAGGGCAAATCACAGTGGCAGACAGTATTTTATGAATTATTTTACAGCTGGTAATATTAGAAAGAATTAATGACAGTGATCTATCTGAGAATGAGAATTGGGTTTATCCTTTGTATAATAATTTACAGCCTATTTATAACATAATGAAAAATGAAAATTGTACTGACTTACTCCTTGGCAGTTAATCCTGATTTGCCATCTCCCCTGTGTAGCAAAGGGGTTTTGTGCAGTACCTTGTGATTGCAGCAGGTATGACTGACAAGCCCTTCTTACACAATCGCCATTCTTATATTGCACGCCCTTAGAAATACTCCCAAATTTCCTTGGGAGTGTTTTAGGAGGCCCCAAAACATTGAGGACAAGAGATGAGTCCATAAGAGCTCTCTCTAGCTTGCCAACGAGGGTGTGTAAAATGCAGTATTCCCAGGGAATTTGTCCTTGTCTCCAGCTAGTTCAATGTACTAAAACACAGCTGCTGCAGAGGAAGCTTGCAGTGTTTTCCTCAAGAAAGGAAGAGGGGAAGGGGAAGCTGAGGAGCCCCAGGGCAAGGCAGGAGATCCCAGCTTTGTCACTGCTGGTGACCCTCCTCAGCTGCAGCCAAGCAAGAAAGTACCTGTCTGGGCTACCTAAAAAAAGAGGCCAGTGTGAGGTGGCTGAAACTTTGTGTATTGGTCTTGAAGTTCAGAGAGGAAGAGAGATTTCTTATTTGCCCAAACCAAAAAATTGGAAAGAAGTCTAGAAGCACCCTTTTTTAACTAACACATTTTATTAAAAGGCATCAACTTTTGTGAGCTGCAACTCACGCCATCAAATGTCTTTCTTTCCTAAGAGGAAGTAGAAGGGGAGGAAGAGAAGGAGTAGAGAGAGTAGAGGCGGAGTGAAGGAGTAAGAAAGTAGGAGATGATGGAAGTAGAGGGGGTAGTGCAATGGAAAAAAAAAAGCAGAATAGACTGATGATTGATGATATAAGCGTATGTATAAGATATTGACTTTTGAATGATGGAGTATAAATATAAAACTCTGTGTTTTATTGTAATAATTTAAGGTATATGTTTATTGAACTGTAAAAGTGGTGGAGGAAAAAATAAAAAAAACTTTTTGAAAAAAAATGTCTTTCTCCCTCCCTTCCTCCCTCCTTCTCTCTCTCTTTTTTTTTTTTTTTTTTTTTCTTTTGCTGCACCACAGAGACTCTTGTGGGAGCTTCTGGGTGGTACCCAGTAGGGAAAAAAAGGAAGGCTAGCAAAGGGTGGGCCATGGGCCAGATAAAATAAAGTTCACACTGCTACACATGCAAACGTTTCTCCAACTTCTTCCAGTGAAATGTTGTTTTATCACGATGAATAATAAATTGGGATGAGGAGGTGGATTGTCTGATGAGCCCGGATTGCTGAGCTGGCTGATGTTTCATGAAGTTGCAAACTTAAGAATTCAGTTTCTGTGGCAACCATCTGACCAAGATGGGGAGGAACAGGAAGTTGAAAAAGTAATCACATAAACTGCCCGATTGCACCACCTCAAGGGCGAATCCAGTATAAGTTAAGCTTGCCAAAGGCCCAGTTTTAATGAAACATGGATGTTGTTATTCTGGTTGTATAGTTTCTTTGAGCATTCTGCTCACCTTAGGGATAACAACTCAACAGATGACACACTTAGAATTGGGTGCATTGGAAGGAAAATCCAGGACCAAGATTTATGCTTAGATTTGTTACTTCCCCTGTTTTAGGCTAGCTGGTAATTAGTAATCTAGTGCCTGCCTCTCAAAAGTTGCTTTGTTTCTGTTTCAGCTGGCCACAGCCTAGACTTACTGGAGCCCCTCGTTAAATTTCAAATTGGTCTGAAGAAATTGAACCTGCATGAAGAAGAACATGTGCTCCTCATGGCCATCTGCATCCTTTCTCCTGGTGAGGAAAACTTTAGTGTCACAGGCTGCACTTCAGCTGTCTTAAAATATTATCAGTAAACTATGTTATCACACTTTACACATCCATGTATTAAAGTCTTGGTAGGAAATAACACACACGGTGTGTACTCCACCATGTATAAAAAACTATAAGCATCTTTTTGACCAAATGAATGTGCTGGATGTCCCTCGGTGTAAGAAACAAGCTACTGAACAAATGACCATCTATAGAAAATTAATTTTTGAAATCCCTTCCACAGCGTAAAGTGAAGGGATTATTTTCAAGGAATTTGATCTATCTCGGAATAATTCTAGATGACCAATCCTTCCCGGTCCTCTTTAATCTACTTTATAACAGGTCTTGGCTAGATTCAGACTGTTTTCATTGTTTTCAGATACATTCAAACATCAGGATGTTCTGAGCTTATAGTGATATCAATACTTGCTGTTTCCTAGCAGAAATGCTCATATCCACCTACCTACTGCATGAACATGTATCAATACCATTTTTATGTGCCATGTCTTCATGACATTTCCTTTGTCTCATCCCCAGCCCACAATCGAAACAACTTAGTTACCTTTAGCTAGTCTGCTCTTAAACTAGTGTTTTCTCTTTTCTCCCCCCATGTTTTGCTGTGGACACTATCTAGCGTACTTCATTGGTGATGTACCTGACATAAGTAGGGTAGGATTTGCCCAGCTCCTGTTGGTCCAGCTATTCTAGGTGTGTGCTCCCTCTGTTCTGGTCACTAAGCATTGCCATCTGGGACCATTTGACTTGCAGGAAAAACTAGAAATCTGGCTTTCACCGCTACATCTGCCTAGATAATGCTTACAATCATTTTCCAAAATGCTTAGGTCTAATGTAGCGTCCTATATTGTCAGGTTTAGAGTTCTTCTGAAACAATACTAGGCCTAATTTTAAACACAAGTTTATCAGTATTTTGAAAGAATGCTAGGCCTGCGTTTAAAAACAGGACTAACCCTCTCTCCAGAGCACTAGGTCAGAGGTGAAGAGAAATTTAATTTTAATGAAAAAGGAGAGCTGGCTGTACAATCTGCACATTGCTAGTTCTGTCATCACTGAGTGCAGTACAGGTTTCTGCTGCTTTTGTTGACATGAAGTTTTAGGTGACTGTACTTTTTACTGTATTATTTGTAGGGGGTGGTTTTAACTATTCCATTTTGCCTACTCCATAGACTACTTCGGAGTGTTGCTAGCCACAGCCATTCACACCTACTCCTCTGTGACACCAGTTACTGATGAAATTCATGGTTATTGATAGCTGCTTCTCACTTCACTTTGTGCCCTTTTTCTACCTGCCAGGCAGGCTATGCTTGGAGTGAGCCAACTTCAACCTATTTCACAATAGTGAAAAGTACCACTTCTTCGTCAGTTTGAAGGAAATGGTTCTAAATTGGGAATAGTTTATTTGCTGCATATTATTATATCTCTGTCCCTTCTTGTCAATACATCTCTTTTTTTAAAAAAAACCTGAGCCAATCTTCCTTGGAAGAATTACTTTTGGTTGAGGCAGATTCCAAATAGCCTGACATATAAGTCGGAGGATGAAAAAAAAAGAGAGAGATAAGTGTAGCTGTTTTGCATAGTATTAAAGCAGCCATGGAATTAAAAACCTATGACCTTCTGGCATCGTGTCAATGGGAGACTTTCCCCAGATTAAATAGGCAAGGAGCTCTGACATCATAATACTCTCTAAATACCAGCCAAGCATGGACTTCCCTCCCTCCCTCTCTCCGTAAGGCAGAGAGATTAGGAGATGACTATACAGAGTGAGCTGACATGGACTGTGAGTATCAGGAAATATCTTGCCTACCAGGCAATGACTTCTGACAGTACGTGCTATGATAGACATATTTGAGAAGTTGCTTAAACCCTACATGAAGTAAAGTGAAAAGTGTGGTTAATGCTTCTCTAAAATGAGTCAATACAGCCCTCAAGTGCACAACCACGCAAAAAGTACCAGATCACTTTTTATGATAACAATGGGGTGATTTCAGAGATCAGACGGAAAAGGGCCTCGGTAACTCAGAGGTTCCAAAAAACTTGAATTTGCATGTTTATGAAAGAAATCAAACTATAATTGAACATCATTTTTCATCATGTGTATAGATGGACAGGCTAAACATATGGTGTATAGATGGGATGTATAGAATCCAAATAGAATGATATGGCTGCCCAATAAGAAAGGGAAGAGTGCATTTCCTCCTGACAGATTACATCCTTGCCCAGAGTCAGACTTCAACTAAAGTGAATATACAGTCTGGGGATTCAGCTGAAGTCTCTGCATAGAATCTGATTAACTCTTCTGCAACCTGCCACAGGAATGAGTGAAAAGATGTTAAATTGGAGTGACTTAAGGCTGCTGTGACCTACTTGTGATAAGCAGGGTGAAATAAGAGTGAAAGGATGAAGTAGGTTTAAGGATGACAAATGACTAAGATAATATGAACTTTTCCTGTATTAACAAAGATCCTTGAAGACCTGTTCAAATGCCATTCCCCAAGCATCATATAAAAAGAAATTTGATGTACAGCCTCTGTTGGAGACTGAGCCTGGGAGACTGCAATATTGCTTAATACATTGAGCAGGAATTCATTCACAAAGATCCTGCACTTGTTGAAACTATCTGTGGCAATTCAACTCAACTCCCTGCACAATGTGGATTGTTAGAAATGTTTGCCATTCATTATGTGTCAAGCATCTTTCCAACCAATGAAATCTAGTGTGAGGAGATCCAAAGTGCCTCTTTCCAGAAGTGTGTTGGTTAACAATTTAATGGCCAAATGGTTCTGAAATTACTATTCGGGGATATAGACCGCTGGTTTGTCAAAAAGAAAGGAGCAAATGCTTGCTGAAAACTTGAATTGTGAGCTGATTTGTTACAAGACACACTACTAGTGGAGAATTTTGAGCAGAGGAGACTAATTGGCTTGCTGAATAGAGAAAGGTGGCTTGAGAATGTTTGTTCAATATATTTGCTGTGTGTCAGTATGGGAATTAAACATTCAACTCATGACTATGATACTGAAGGAAGCTAGTTATTTGTTAGAAACTATATTTGTCGGATGGTGTTAGAACAGACCTGGCTGTTTTATGGCAAATGGCCACATCTGTCCCTTTGACTGTCCCTGCCCTGCCTGTGATGGCGAAGGGGTAGCAGTGTGTGCGCGCGCGGATGCACGCACTTAGAAGATGCTATAATTTATTAGTGGGGAAGTGACTTTTGTCAACATATGCTATTTAAGAAAGTTTTTCCTTGTTTGTTGTACTATGATCCCTCTTGCATCTGTTTGCATTTGCTGGTTACAATTGAAGAGATGGGAAAAACTGGGCTGGGGAATTTATGATGTCTTAGGATAGTGATGGCGAACCTTTTTTTCCTCGGGTGCCGAAAGCACGTGTGCATGTGCTATCGCGCATGCGCGAGTGCCCACACCCATAATTCAATCCCTGGGGAGGGCAAAAATGGCCTCCCCCACCACCCTGGAGGCTAGAAACAGCCCATTTCCCAACTTCTGATGGGCCTAGTAGGCCCATTTTTTGTCCTCCCCAGGCTCCAGAGGCTTCCCTGGAGCTTGGGGAAGGTGAAAATGCCCTCCCCCGCCCGCCGGAGGCCCGCCAGAAGCCGAAAACATCCTCCCAGAGCCTCTGTGCAAGCTGAAAATCAATGGCTGAAGTGCACATGCACGCTGGAGCTGAGCTAGGGCAACAGCTTGCGTGCCGGCAGATATGGCTCCGCGTGCCACCTGTGGCACGCGTGCCATAGGTTCGCCATCACTGTCTTAGGAGAATAGTAGGACTCAGTGGCACAGGCCTGTCTCGAAATTACAGGTCGCTAAAAGAGAGACAATTCCCCTTATATGAATGCCAAGGGTGTGCTGTCATCTGGAACACATCTGGCAATACTTTTAGAATGATGGCATGTGCCACTCACCTTTATGGGCACCAACCCTTTTTAATGGATTGAAGGCGGTAAGAAAAAAAACCAGAATAATAGGGGAAAGTTACAAATTAACTACCCGTAGAATACCATGCAGAGCAATTGCAAAAGAAATTCTTTGTTTGAAAACATCCTTACCTGGACTGCCTTCTGGGTTTGTTTGTTTTTATGATTAATATCTGACCAGCATGCGTATCTGTTATAAGAGTTAACTATTTCTGACCCAGCCCTATTTCTGCTTGACCCAGAATGCTAAGGAAATTGAGCAAAAAAAAAAAAGTAGTACATTCTCCTATCCAAAAGAAGTTGTGTCTTTCTTTCTAAGCATAACAACAGGTAGCAGAGAGTTAAAGATAAGTTGACAACCGTTTGTGATCACATAAGCTACATAGATCTGGTCTGTGGCTTATACAAACTTCAGTTTTATTTTTAATGCAAAAGACATCTTTAAAAGGTACAAGCTGTCTCCTAGTTGAAATATTGAAAGAAAAATTCTGCCTCTCTTCCAACAAATTGCTTTCATTGCCACTTTATTTTCTCTTTTAAAAATATGTGTTTCACCTATGCCACATTGATACCTTGTCTTAAGATTTTCCAATACCTCTCATTTTTTTATTTTTTTTATGCTCCCTTTTCTGATTCTGACACATAACATGGAATGTGGATACAAGGGGAAACACTGAATTATTTTGAAGGAGTTCAACCTGTGACTCTAGGGTTGGAGGGGATAAATTAAGGGAATGCATAGAAACTACTATTAGGAGAGGAGGGGAAATGGAATTAAGTAAAAGTGGAGGACATACAGGCCCTGTCATGGGTGCTGCTGCCTACTCCATCACATGAAAATGTGTGATGTGTTTTGTTTCCTAGATCGCCCTGGCGTTCAGGACACAGCTCTGGTGGAATCCATCCAGGACCGTCTTTCACAAATCCTGCAGACCTATATTCTTTGCCGACACCCTCCTCCAGGCAACCGCTTGCTCTATCCCAAGATGATCCAAAAACTCACAGACTTGAGGAGCCTGAACGAGGAGCATTCCAAGCAATATCGCTGCCTCTCCTTCCTGCCCGAACACAGCATGCAGCTCACTCCACTGGTCCTTGAAGTCTTTGGCAACGAAATCTCCTGAGCCCACCATTCAGGAAAAAAGTACAAAAGAAATCAAGAGAGTGTGTGGGGGTGTCAGCCCAGCTTTCCACTGGCTACAGACTGAAAGTTTTTACCCCACGTGAGATTGTGTATATTCTGTCAGTGAGAATTTTGATTTCTTCTCCCACCCCCCATGCTACCTGAAGAGCCACATTCTTTATATATATCTCCAGCCTCTCTGAGGAGCAACCTGATTCATCTTACCCCACTTGCCCTTCAAAACTGAATGGCTTTCTCTGTTGCTGCTTTGCAGTGATGAAAGGAAATATTGCTTTTCAAGCCAGCAGTTGAAAAGTGGCCTTAGAAAGGTACCAATTGTGTAAGAGCGCCCACAGAGAATGAGTGGAATGAAAAATGGAACTTGGATATTCTTTCTATAGGCTAGTAAAAGCTTTCAGTCCTGGATAATTGTAATACACAGAGATATCGAAGTGCTCGTTTTTATTGAATATAATTTCCTGCCAAATACCAACAGTCACTTTAGCAGTGAAAAGGGCAGCATATAAATTTAATTAATAAATAGGATGCTTCAACAGCAGCAAAACTTCTATTTATTAGCCAAATGAGGAATAGAAGAAAGATTTGTTAGAATAAATAACCATCTTCTTGGGGTTTTTTTTTAATGCAATTTGTCAAATGCATAGAAATATGTCAGCACTTTTTTAGCCCTTAATGATAATCTATAATAGGAACTGGAAGACTTTGGATTTAATCATACACTCCTCGGTGGGGAATACGGGTGCGTTCTTAAAAACCAGGTTCCTGCCAGAATCTCTGCACTATTAAAACCATGGCCATGTTTGCCACTTTCAGCCTTAAACAGTGTCTGACACTACTAATTACTAAGAGTTGATGAAGAATAATCCAGAAGTATAATACTGACTTTTAGTCTATCCAAGAATGCTTGGTTTGTTCAGAAAAATGGTATAGTATCACTTTTTGATGGATTGTAGAAAGGATTCCTATGATCAAATTAAATCATGTACTTAATTATCAGCTTAATTATCTGATAGAGAATAAGCAATTTTCAGTTGTTTCCATTTTGGGGCTATGATGTTTGAGTCAGTTCTTAAGTCATCCTCAGGAGGCTGAAACTAATTTATTTTTGATACTGGTAAAATGTTTACTCTAAGTTTGACAACCTCTTGGCTACTTGATTTCTAGAAAAATTAAGTACATACGAGCCATTTGTTGACAAAGACAAGATCTTGTCATCAATAATGACTTCACCAAGAATATGTGTGGTTTAGGTAGCTTTTTGTTGCATTGGTCCGAAATAATATGAAATAAGATGTGGACCAATTTCTGTTTGATGAAGGAGTCTAGAAACATTTGGGTGAGAGATTTATTAAGACTGCACCATTAAAAGGTGAGTTAATTGTCAGTTTGAAAGAGAAAACATGACTATAGACGAATGTTCTCCTGCTGAAACTTAGGTAGTAGAATATATTGCTTACTTCAAAGACACGTTGGACATTCACCATTGTATAGTTCTGTTTGGTTTTAATTCTTGGTGATAACAGCAGTTTGCACTCTATGCATCACTATATATTTTAATATATCAGGTAAAATAATTATTCTTCACTGACAGGAACAGATAAACATTAAAAAAAAGATTGTGCTAGTTAGATTTTACAGATGATATAAGAAGGCAGAGATAGATATTTCCTATTTGGATTGAAATCTGCCCTGTGCTCACTAGGTGTCAGTAGGGTAATAGAATAGTCTGTAATTCTTGTGAAAGTGCCTTGAGTTTGCTGCAAAGCAATTTATCTTTTTCTAGAATGATTAGATTGTTTTACTCTGAAATTAGCCTAAATTACTGGGATTGGAAGATTTCATCAAAGCCTTAACTTCCTTCTGTACTTCTCTGAGAGTTGGCACAAAGGCAGCCCACCCACATGCAACAAGTCCCTGTGGTTGGATGTGTGTGAGCATATGTAGGTGCCCCTCCTTCAGCTAGCTCCTTTCGCAGGGAAAGCATATTAAAGCGCGAATCTTTGCAACCCAAAATACATTGGATTTTTCCTTATCCAAGCTAACCATTTTAGATATAGTATCTCCATTTTTAAACCTTGCTCCTTCAACTGCAGAAATGCATCACAGCTCCAATGAACCCTCCTTAGTTTTGGTCACTTGAATGGGCTTTTTAATCAATATTTGTACTCCATCTCAGCATCTAAGCTGATAAATAATTTTAAAGATAGGATGAGTTTATGTTTCCACCATATGCTTGAGTCAAGAACACTTTTAAAAGTGAAAATCACCCCAGCAAATACATGGTTAGCGTCACAGTAGGGACTTAGGGCAAATTTGAGCTCGTTGGTGGTATCAAGTATTGAAAGAGACAATTAGAAGAAAATTCAGGTACTCAATATGGAATGCACAATATACACATTGCTAATTTATCCGCTATTTAAAATGCTGCTAGAACATATGCATGCTAATTCGTTATAGGGGGCGGGGTTGTTTCTGTACCTTAGAGACATTTTTGTCATTTTTTTCATGGTTAGAACAATAACAAGATCGTATAGGTGTTGCAGTCATGAATGTAAGATTTGGAATCCATCCCATATCAGGAAACAATCTCCATGCCGAGGAGGGGGAGAGGAAGAAGAGGAGGAGGAGGAGAATACTTAAAGCTTTTCTGCCTAGGAGAGGAGTGGAACTAATCACCCTCTCAAATTCTGTGCCCTCAACTGAATACAGCAATGTTTGAACATCATGCTCGCTACAAGCCAGTCAGGTTACTATGATGAACTAGTTTATTTAGTATAGGCTGAAAATATTTCATGTGAATTTGTTTTAGAGCAGTGGTTCCCAACCTTTTTGTGATCGAGTACCACTTGGAGGTCCCGTACAGTCGCCGCGTACCACCTGGTTCCAGAGAAACTAAATTCGATCAGATATCACTTTATTTCCATAATTGTACCGTTCCTTTTTTGGCCCCGCGCATCCAGCAACTGGATTCTCGGGCCGCTGGGACCAGGTGGGTGGCATGTGGCAACAGTTGTGTTAGGCAGTAAACATTTTTGTGAAGTAAAAAATAACTAACTAAAAATCGTTCATGACCCCGAAAGTGTTCGCGTACCACCTGGAAGGCCCTCGCGTACCACTAGTGGTACACGTACCACAGGTTGGGAACCACTGTTTTAGAGGCTTTAATAACAATGACATTTGAATCAAAGCTGCTCTGTTCTGAAATATGTTAGGGCTCTTTTTCAATCTCTGCAGGTAAAAGCCAAACTTGTACAGTTAGAGAAGGGTAGCTTACTAGATGAGAAACACAAATCATCTCCATTTTGTTGCCTTATGTAGTAAATCATCATGCACTTTATAAAAATCAATATAATGATTTAAAGAGATATATATTTTAATTATAGTGATTATGGTGGTGGTGATGATGATGAATGATGGAAACTTAGAGATGAATGCTATCTTTTTATTCCTCTACATCTTTTGGCTTTTTTTCTAACAAATAAAGATCTAATATTTAAATATAATATTCCAGAGCTTTAATAATAAAGAATGATTGAATACTGTTTTGCAGTTTTAAATGTGATGCTTGGTTATCTTATTAATAAAAAATGGAGAAAACCTTTTGAGTGATTAATTTGATATATTTCCTCAGAAATTAATCATTTAAATGCCCTGGGGTTTATTTACATTTAACACTGATATCAGCCTGTCTCTCGAGGAAAATCTAATGATTAGAAGATTGAAAATTATGTTAGTTGGGGCTCTAAAAACTTCCTAAAATACATATGTGCATAACTACTGATGCAGTTGCTTTAAAGGTTTAATGGTGCAGCAAAAACTTTCTAAATGTTATCTAGCATGAGGAATAAGATGGCACCTTGAAGTTAATGGGCCAAGCTCTCCAGAACTAGATGTCCAGACTGCATGCCTCTCACTGCCACTTAACTCCCTTCACGAAACCACTGGAGGAAATAATTTGGAGATCTGTGTGAAGCATCAATGGCTTTATCCTCACATCCTGCCCATAGCATGAAGATGCTCCACTAATCATTTTTAAAAAATATTTCCACATGATACCGCATTTACTTCATCTTTTGCTAGAGGCAGCTCAAATTCATATTTCGTCGGTTCTAGTTTTACAAGGGCTCCTCGCAGTCTTGGCTGTCTACAGAATGTACAAATGCCTCACCGGTAGTGAATTGGTGACAGTCAAAGGCTTGAATATGCCCAACTCCTTCACAAACCACCACCTCCTCCTTGAATGCTGGTCTGTGCTCTGTGATCCTTTTAGCTTGGAGTGCATGTATTTTCCTATCAGCAATATTAGAAATTCAGCCTGAAGTAGTCCAGCAAGTGGAATTCAAAACCCTGGCTAAAAGTGGTAAAAAGTGAAAGCATTTTGCACAGAAATGCCAGTTCACGATAGCTCCCTTTTGTTTAGGTTCTATGTTGGGGAACACCAGGCATAGGGAAAATATGCAGAGGAAGTATCTAATTTATACACCTTTATTAAATATATTCACATGCATTAATGTTAGCCCTATTAATAAGGTTAACCTTGACTGTAATGGTTACCGTAATTGCATTCTGTTCCTTGAAAGCAAATGGTTTGGGGTGTGAAGAAAGGGCCCGCCCTCCCCACATGGGCAGGAATGGGGGCTTTAAAGACTCAATTCATTTTTTAAATATTTTCACAGGCTTCGACGACTTTTTAAAAACATTGGTTTTTATTTTTATTTTTTATTGTTGCTCAGGGCAACCAGGAGAGTACTCCCTGAAAACATCCCTGTGAAATAAATTAGGCTGTGTGGAAGCCTATCTCCAGTAATATACAGACTTTTCTCTTGAAAAGTAGTGGGTTTTTTTTAAAGGAACAACTTACTGTACTTTTATTCCGCAGTTTTTCACACAAGGAAGGAAATTTTGCCGCCCTGCTCGCTCGCAAGTGCGTTCCCGGTCCGCCTTACTCGCGCAATCGCAAAACTGGATCCTAAATAGTCTCATTTTCCTTTACAAGAAATTGGAAGGGATTGTCGGATGCGCCTACGGTTTGCACAACTTTTGATACGGAACGTCTGCAGGATTTCTTCTTTTTTCCCCCCGTGAAAGGATATTGCCTCGCGAGGAAAGTGTTTGGGGAGAAGAAATCCACGCGCCCCAACTCGCAGGAATACGGTAGAAGCGCCGCCGTCACACCCTGGCGGCGGAAATCAGGCTCGGGGGGGGGGGGGCAAGTGCCGGACAACTGCCGCTATGCGCATGCTCCGCCTCTTCTCTTGGGCTCCTCGTGTGACTCGGAGCTTCATGCCGGGCCCCAAGCGCGCGCGCCACCCCCGCATCGGCACCCACGGGGGCACCTTTCACTGCGACGACGCGCTCGCCTGCTTCCTCTTGAAGCTGCTTCCCTCTTACCAGGTAGGCAGTCCCGCTGCAGAGGTACAAAGCAATCCCGGCAAGCCACTGCAATCTCCCCAGAACAGCCTTTCTTGTCTGCGTCCCGTTCCCCCCACATGTGTTGGACTACAGTTCCTATGGTGCCCAGTCCGCATTTAGAGCTTGAGGAAAGCCGATACTTTGCATATATTTTGAGACTCCGATCTGCGACCAGCCGGCGTGGCCAATAAGGCATTGTGGGAATTGCAGTCCAAACAATACGGAGGGCATGTGCTGTCTTCTTCTGACATGATGTGGGATTAAATTAAGAAGTCTTTTCTTTACCTTTGGGGTTTGCAGAGATTGTGCCTTTTCAGATTCCCATCAGGCAAGCACAACTTGCTGGCTTTCCTGTCTTTTGGAGAGGCATCACGTACACACATAGCATCTTCCCGGTTATTTTCAGTAATTGCGTGGCTGCGGGTGTAAGTAGTCAGATCTTGTGGACTTCAACTTCAGCATGTCTGGATGGGGAATTCTGGGAGTTAAAAGTCCACCAGTTGCCACGATTGGACAGCTCCTGGGTTAAAGTTACCCTCCTTCCTCCATCCGGATCCTGGTAGGAGTGGCGTTCCTGCATCTTGAGATTTACAAACAGAAAACAATTACTTTTAAGAAGCTGCAAATGTTTGCAGTCTTGCTGCATTATAAATCACTGGCATTCTTACTCTATTCTTAATCCTGCATCCCACAACTATGACCCAATTGACCCAGATGTCTGAGATTTCAGTAAACATCTACATCAGTGTCGCTGGCTGGGGAATTCTGGGAGTTGAAGTCCAGATATCTTCAAGTAGCCAAGGTTGGGAAACACTGATACATGTTTTCAAAGCTGCTTTTATAGTTGTAAGAAATAGAAGCTGGTATGATTTTTTTTAAAGGGCAAGTTTTTACTGCTGCTTTCTTTCATATCAATTTTTATGTTAGAATCTGAGTGCGTGTAACAGATGCCCCAACATGTACATAATATTTCAGTAACTTTCATACCCACAATGCAAGATAATCTGAGGAAAAGTATTACTGGGATTTTTCTTTTGGGAGATCTCACCTAATAATGAGTTCTGCATATTCAGGAAACTTTTATGTCTCCTCAGTTTAACAAGGATCATAACCCAAAATTCTTTTTAACAAAACACTTTAACCCCAGCTTGCTCTTTTTGAAATTTTTGAATTATAAAACAGGAAAAATATATCTTAATTTATAATAATTTTTTGTCAGCACTTGAATCTGCAACCTCTCAGAATTGCGGAGAATTCTTCATCCTGTAGGCACACTGTCTAACTAAAAGGAATCTGAAGTTAAATAAAAAAAAACTATCCCCTCACTTGTTGCAGAAGCTAGAACGGAGTAGGGTGAGAAGCCACAAGATTGGTAGTCATCCATTTGTTTCACTGCTTGTTTTGTTGTCACACTGCTCCCTGTGGCTTTAGGATGCAGAGATTATCCGGACTCGGGATCCCCAGCTGCTGTCCTCATGTGATGTTGTGGTGGACGTTGGGGGTGAATATGATCCTCAGAAGCACCGCTACGACCATCACCAGAGGTACCAAGGAATTCCTTAAACTTTTCCTCTCTATGCTGCCATCTTAACCTGGTCAGTAAGTCTCACCATCCAGCAGGTGAGGAAGTCAAGAGGCGTTTGAAAGGTAAATCACCCCAGATTTAATGGCTTCCAGGTAACTCGGATTAGACGCCATCACTGCTAACCAGCTGTGGCCATTAAAGAATCTCCTTAGCAGAATTATTTTTTTTAAGAAGTGAGAAATTACGGGCAACCTCTTTTTTTCTTTCATTCCTTGCCCTGCTTTTTACTGAGGTAAAGAACTTGTTCCAGATGCACTTCCATTATTCATCTTTATTTTTAATATTTTAAACAATTTAAAGTGCTTTTCAAAGCCTTTTTCAGCTCGGGTATAATACTGTTAATATAGTCCTTCCAATCTAAAAATGACTGAGAAGGGAAAGGAGGAGAAACATTAAGAAAGAGGAAAGCACATTTTGGGCAAGGTTTCCTTGTTGTAGGCAGAGCTTTGAAATATATTTTTAAAGGTCAGTTCTACCAGTCTGTGAAGAAGAGAAATTTGGAAAGCCGAGCTTTTTCTTAAGGTGGTGTGATTTTGTCTCTCTTGCTGCCTTCCCAGTCTCTTCTGACCCCCTGCCTTGTTCTCACAGGTCATTTAACGAGTCAATGCACAGCCTAAAACCTGATAAACCGTGGCAGACCAAGCTGAGCAGTGCAGGGCTGGTATATGTGCACTTTGGCTCCCAGATTTTAGCCAACAAGTTGAGCCTAAAGGAGGAAGATCCTGTTGTGCGTCTACTTTATGACAAGGTATCTAGATCCATATTTGGGATGGGGATATGTGAAAGAAAATGTCTGGCATGAGTAAGAGAAATAACGGAGACCTTTTCAGCAGCCGAAGCAGCTTTCTCCAACTTAGTAACTTCTAGATGTGTCAGACTACAGTTCCTGTAATGCCCTAGGCAGAATTTCCAGTGGAGAAGTATTGTGGGAATTGTAGTTCAGCAGTATCTGAAGGCCCTGTAAAGCATCAAGTTTTACTTACTTAAAACAACTTTTGTTAGTGGATTCAATACGTATAATTTACAGGAAGAATGTAAAAAGTGCTGTTGGTGGTCTCTTTTACCTGCACACTCCAAAAATTATTCCTCACTGAACTGACCCTATTCTCATTCCCATCCTCCTCCCTGTTTAGTTGTATGAGAACTTCATAGAGGAGATAGATGCAATCGACAATGGCATCTCCCAGTGGGATGAAGAGCCACGCTACGCCATGACCACCAACGTGAGCTCCAGGGTGGGCTACCTGAATCCTCGCTGGAATGACAAGGACCAAGACACTGAGGTAGGATTCAGAAGACAGAGTTTTGCTTGGCAAACCTTGAGCCAGCTTGGATAACAATAAGGGCAGGATAGGATAGTTTTATTGTCACTTGGAATGTACACTTAATTGCCATACGTTAAAAATGAAATTTTGTTGCATACAGCTCTCAAAGGGTAACCACCTCCAATATATAACCATGACAGAATAAACAAACAAACAAACAAACAAATAAATACAAAATTATGCATATACCCACCTATATGACACAGAGAAACAACAATAAAATCAGATAAAAAGAAAAGTGGTGGTGGATCTAAAAAAGCAAAATCATAGTAGCACTGAAAGCATCAGGAGTCTGATAGTTTTTCAGACTAACGAATTATATTAAAAAGCATATACTCCCATAAACGATGGCTGATTTCGTCAAACATAGGCCTTTTCATAAAATTGGTTAGCCTGAAAAAGTGCTACCAGGCTCCTCCTGGTCTTTGGTTAATGTAGACTAACCCAGCTCTCCTGCGATGAAAGCATGTAAATAAAGAAGAGAGAGCCTGCTGCTTATATTCCTGTCTTTTGACACACACACACACACACACACACCCAAAGGCTGCCTTACTCTTTTTTTCATTTATTTGTGGAGCAATGGTCTACCCATGGAGAATCACAGTGAAGAAGACCCTTGTGTCAGTTCTTCTAGAGCAGTAGTTCTCAACCTTCTAATGCCGTGACCCTTTAATACAGTTCCTCATGTTGTGGTGACCCCCAACCATAAAATAATAAAATTATTAGGAAACTCAGGGGTGGGTTTTAACTTACCTCGCTGCCGGTTCGCTTCCTTCTGCGCTGCGTGGCTGCGCCTCATGGACGCACGTGTGCTTTGCGCGCGCATGCGCAGTACCGAATTTTTTTAAAAAATTGCAAATAAAAAACCAAAGACAAGATGGCGACACATGCGTAGTGCTGGAAATTCGCCTTCTGCGCATGCTCAGAAGTTTCCATGATTCAGATATATATATATATATATATATATATATATATATATATATATATATATATATATATATATATATATATATATATCCCCATGGTCACATGATCAAAATTCAAAAGCTTGGCAACTGGTTCATGTTTAGGGCAGTGTCCTTGGGGGGTCCTGGGTTCCCCTTCTGCGACCTTCTGACAAGCAAAGTCAATAGGGAAGCCAGATTCACTTAACAGCCACGTTACTAACTTAACAACGGCAGGGATTCGCTTAACAGCTGTGGCAAAAAACATCGTAAAGTGGGACAAGGAGAAATGACTCACATAGATAGCAACAGAAATGTTGGGGTCGATTGTGGTCGTAAGTCGAGGACTACCCGTATTTGGGAAACTCTGACTTGGTACCTCTTTGTGTAAGCAGCTCACAGATGTCTCAGCTGCTAAGAGGAAAGAGGCAGCCAGATGATGGTTTGTCTGAGGAATGCAGAGAGTGTGTGTGTGTGTGTGTGGCTAAGCAATGTCCCCTCCTATAATCACATAGCACAGATTGCATGGCTCCAAATTAAAAATGTCCTTGGATTGAGAGTATAATTGCCAAAACCATCCTTCTTTTCCAGGCTGGGTTCCAGAAGGCCATGACGCTGGTGGGCCAAGAATTCTTAGACCGGCTTGACTACTATCACCACAGTTGGCACCCTGCACGCAGCCTTGTGGAGGATGCCATCCAACAGCGTTTTGAGGTACCCCTCGTGTTCACAAGTTCCTAAGAGGGAGACAACTTTACAAACATACCTGTCAGATACCTTTTTTGGGGGGGCTAAGCATTCATTTTTCCAAAGGTGTCAAAGGAGCTTTCTGGTGATGCACCAGGGTTGCTGTTTCCTCACAGTTGGAAGGATAGGTGTGATACATTCAGAGTTGAATGACAGCCACTTGTTGCTTCTTTCCATTCCAGTTCTAGAACCATTAGAACTCAGTACGCATCTCCGTGATTCCCTGTATGTCATTATGAGGACTAGAATCTTAGGGGAAATGACCTGAAACTTCTGTCAGACTGATGATGCTAAATTTTGGATTAGAATCTACAATAAGGCACCTTATGAATTGCGCTAATGTAGCAATAAATGCCTCTAGTGTATTAATAGCGCTTTGTACACCTCAGCCATCAGGCTGGTAAAACCAGTACTTCTGAATGGTGTGCATCTCTTTCTATGGCAGGTGGATCCTAGTGGTGAAATTCTGGTCCTGGCGCAAGGAGGCTGTCCATGGAAAGAGCATCTTTTACAGCTGGAGCAAACCATGGATGTGAAGAAGCCACTGAAATTCGTCTTATATACAGACCTAAGTGGCCAGTGGCGGGTACAATGTGTTCCTGTAGGGCTGCGAACCTTTCAGAACCGGTGAGTGTGGCTCCTCAACACCTTTTGACATCCCCTGAAGGAAAGGTTAATATTTTTTCCCAATAATGTGGAAATGTTGCCTCAGATTCATTGAGTACGCAACAAATGGTACACATCAGTTTTTTGTCTGTTCTTCCCATGAACAAACCATGGGTCCCATCTTAGGTTCAGCACCTTCCTTTTAGAGGTATATATAGTACAGTAGCGGTAAGTAGAAAACATTGTAATTCTACGCTCTGGGAAGCTCCAGATCTAGGTTACTGCTTAAACTAAATTAAATCCAGTTATTCAAAATTAAGAGTACAATCTGTTAAAACTGAGTTGAAGGTATATACACACACACACAAAAATAGGAATAACAATGACTTGTTCTGGAAATTGAATAAAATAAACATATTTTAAGTGTTTCTAGGCTAAGGTTTCTTGACATCACATTGTATCTTAGCAGAGGCCTCATCCCATATTCTCTGTAGCCTTTTCCTCAAGATCTTTAGGTGCCCAGCAATCCCCTGCTTTCAGTTAGGCAGGCAGGTTTTCTGGAAAGTGAACTCCAGAAAATTTGAAGGAGCCCATTGTAGACCATTCCCTCCGGGTTTGTCAGCTTCCCAAGTAAACCAGATAGGAAACATGACTAGATGAGCTACACCTGCTTTATTGTAAGGCTACATTAACAGAATCTTGCAGGTCTGAAAGTGCCGATTTTCCACTCGCCAGGTCCTTCCTAAGTTACTTTCTTCGACTGCTAAACAATTGTGGGCTCCTGCCTCTTATGTCTGATGGTTTTCCAGGCAGCCTCTCCTCTTCTCTTTCCTCAAAGTTATACATGAATTCCACAGTAGGGTTGTATCCAGGGGTGGGTTCCACTTACCTGCGCCATTGGTTTGCATCGCGACGTTTCACGCACGTCCCCTCGTGCAATTCTGCTTCTGCGCATGCTCAGTGGCTATAATCAGCCCGAAACACAGCTGAGGAGCTGATCAGCTGTGCTTCAGGGGAAGGAATAAAGGTAAGTATAAACCTTGGGGGCAGGCGGAAGTGCCCTTTTTCAAGCAGCAGCAGAGGAAAAAACTTCAGTAAAAATTTTTTAAAAAAATCCCAAAAAAAGATGGCGGCACCCACGGACCGGCACCGACTGAATCGGATCCGTGACGCCATCGTGACGTCACCAGCGGGTCGCTACCGGCAGGAACCCACCCCTGGTTGTATCTCCTTGCTCACCTTCTGACTTTGCTTCTTCCCTACCACCCTTCCCCATAGATTGCCATTGCTGGAGAAATGGAGGGGTTTACGTGATGAAGATCTCTCCCAGGTCAGCGGGATCCCAGACTGTATCTTTGTCCATTCCAGTGGCTTCATTGGAGGAAACAGGACTAAGGAAGGTGCACTGGAAATGGCTCGAAAGACATTGGCTCAACAAGCTGAACCCAACTGAGGGAATCAGATGCCACCTGTCAACCTTCCCATTTGGCACATCTCCCCCCACCCCACCCCCCAAAAAAGAAATTTGTATTCCTGGGAAGTGGCTTATTTTGTAGGGTTGCTGTAAGCTTTTAAAACGAAATCGAATCAGCCAATCAAAACCACTCGTTTTTGGAGATTTGATTTAGCAATTGTTGAAGAGAAAATGTTGCATTAGAGGGAAATCTTCAAGGTGCTCCATTGAAATCATCTTCAGGAGTGGTCAAGATAAGGGTTGATTTCGTTGCAGGACGACTTTGGATCTGAGTTTGTAGAAAAGTCTTTGAGTTTGAAGGAAAATGCATCTAAAGAAAAATCTGACACGATTGAGGGTGAAGAGAGATTGGGCATGTAGCTTATTCAGATGACATTGAAAAAGCTATATGAAGAATGTGGACTATGTGAGCTTCATGTGTACATTTTATGAATAAAATAAGGTTCTGTCCCCAAACAGTTTACATTTTCTGACCTGAAACTCATTGGAAAAATTGCATCAATTATATAGCATTTGTTTCATTTGGTGCTTTCCACAGTCATTTCTTTCTGTAGATTTTAGTAGAGGTGATTAGTATCAGGGATCAGCTATTTTTTCTCGGCTTGATGATTATGGCCACCAACAAGAAACAATGCTGAAATTATGAGAACAATTACATACTAATAACAAAATCCCTTAAAATTTCAATCAGTAATTCCACCTTCCCTTTGTAGAAATGGAGGCAAATTAGCTTAATCACATTTATATGGGCCAGCTTTTTTTAATGACAAGCATATTTTGCGTTTGGAAGAGGGTATTCACCATCTATTAACTGGAGGGCTGCACTGAGTTTACAAGCATACTTAGGGTCATGTCCCCAAAGTGAGCAAAGGCTGGGATACAAAATCCTAATTTGGGGAGAGACATGGGGCTTTTAAGAGCTGAAATGGATGTACCTTCTGCTCTAGAGCAATGTAGCTAGGAATTATGGGGCATGTAGTTTTTCATACATCTGCCAAGTGCCAGATTGGAGAAGACAGCAACTGTGGACCTTTGGCTTCAATCATTTACTTTGGATTCATTGGCACCAGAAGGTTTCCTTTTAGATTTCATCCTACCTTATTTCTGGGCTATTAGGAATTTTCATAAACAGGCAGCATTTTAAATGGGATTTGCTTTCAAGTATTTTGGAACAGCAAAATAATGTTTTACAGAGAGCCAGTCTGGTGTAGTGGTTAAACTGCACCAAAGTTGGTTTTAAAAGGTGGATTTGCTACATCAGAATTATCTTAAAACCGAGGTAGTTACTGGAGTGGGGGAAGGAACTCAATTTACTGCTCTGATAGGTGATCTCACTAACATGTGCTTGTTCTTGGGCACTTATTTAGCAATATTCTAAACTTGAAATGGATTTTAAGTAACAAGAAAGAATTCAAGTGCCCAACATAAGCAGCCATTATCTTCATTTTTGAGAGCTACTTTCAAAAAACAAATTTAAAAAGTACTGTCATTAAAAATGTTCATGCTACAAGCAGTAAGCGCTAACATCGTTTATCGAAGATGTTCAGATTTGAGTACCATTAAAACATCTTTCCTCATCTTTCCCGGATGGAAATGACATTTCTTTCTGCTGACAGTCCTTCTAAAAGGGCCTCATCCATCAGACCCACATAATTGGGTCTGGCATGTTCTACCATAACAAGATAGGATGCGCACCTAAAAAAGATTCCTAAACACTAAAACAGATTTTATTTATTTTGGTGCCTTTGAGTCAGTGTGGACTGGCCTCTGCCTGGACAAGACCCGGAAGTTTCCTTGGGAAGGTTTTTCGGAAACGGATTTTATAGCCAAAGCAGAACTCTCTCTTCTGGTTTTCAGCCTTATGCCTTAGCCACTATAACAAACTGGATCCCTGTAAAACAGGTTGAACCTAATTTATTTAGCAAAGGAAGCCTACCCAAAAAAAATCTACCTAAAAAACAAAATGTGAAGTGGGCTGCCAATCATCATTTTTGTTGTTGTTAGTTGCGAAGTCGTGTCCGACCCATCACAATCACATGGACAACGTTACTCCAGGCCTTCCTGTCCTCTACCATCCCCCGGAGTCCATTTAAGCTCATGCCGACTGCTTCAGTGACTCCATCCAGCCACCTCATTCTCTGTCGTCCCCTTCTTCTTTTGCCCTCAATCGTTCCCAGCATTAGGCTCTTCTCCAGTGAGTCCTTCCTTCTCGTTAGGTGGCCAAAGTATTTGAGTTTCATCTTCAGGATCTGGCCTTCTAAAGAGCAGTCAGGGTTGATCTCTAGGACTGACCGGTTTGATCGCCTTGCAGTCCAAGGGACTCGCAGGAGTCTTCTCCAGCACCATAGCTCAAAGGCCTCAATTCTTTGGCGCTCAGCCTTCCTTATGGTTCAACTTTCACAGCCATTCATTGCAAATGGGAAAACCATAGCCTTGACTATACGCACTTTTGTTGGCAGGGTGATGTCTCTGCTTTTTAGTATGCTGTCTAGATTTGTCATAGCTTTCCTCCCCAGGAGCAAGCGTCTTTTAATTTCTTGGCTGCAGTCCCCATCTGCGATGATCTTGGAGCCCAGGAAAATAAAATCTGTCACTACCGGTACCTCCATTTCTTCCCCATCTATTTGCCAGGAATTGAGAGGGCCGGATGCCATAATCTTAGTTTTCTTAATGTTGAGTTTCAAGCCAACTTTTGCACTCTCATTCTTCACCCGCATCAAGAGGCTCTTTAGTTCCTCTTCACTTTCTGCCATTAGAGTGGTATCATCTGCATATCTGAGGTTGTTGATATTTCTCCCGGCAATCTTAATTCCAACTTTTGATTCATCTATCCCCGACTTTCTCATGATATGCTCTGCATATGAGTTAAATAGGCAGGGCGACAGTATACAGCCTTGCCAGACTCCTTTCCCAATTTTGAACCAATCAGTGGTTCCGTGTCCAGTTCTCACTGTTGATTCTTTTGACCCACATATAGGTTTCTCAAGAGACAAATAAGATGGTCTGGTACTCCCATCTCTTTAAGAACTTGCCACAATTTGTTGTGATCCACACAAAGGCTTTAGCATAATCAATGAAGCAGAAGTAGATGTTTTTCTGGAACTCCCTAGCTTTCTCCATGATCCAGCGTATGTTGGCAATTTGATCTCTAGTTCCTCTGCCTGTACTTCTGGTAGTTCTCAATCCACATACTGTTGGAGCCTAGCTTATAGGATTTTAAGCATAACTTTACTAGCATGTGAAATGAGTGCAATGGTTCGATAGTTTGAACATTCTTTGGCATTGCCTTTCTTTGGAATTGGAATGTAAACTGACCTTTTCCAATCCTGTGGCCACTGTTGAGTTTCCCAAATTTGCTGGCAAATTGAGTGCAGCACTTTTACTGCATCGTCTTTTTTAAGATTTTGAATAGCTCAGCTGGTATACTGTCACCTCCACTAGCTTTCTTGTTGCTCAGATTTCCTAAGGCCCATTTGACTTCACATTCTAGGATGTCTGGCTCAAGGTCAGTGACCACCCCATCGTGGTTATCGGGGACGTTAAGCTCATTCTTGTATAGTTGTTCTGTGTAATTTTGCCACCTCTTTTTAATCTCTTCTGCCTCTTTTAGATCCCTGTCATTTTGGTCCTTCATCATGCCTATCTTTGCATGAAACGTTCCCTTCATATCTCCAATTTTCTTGAAGAGATCTCTGGTCCTCCCTGTTCTATTGTTTTCTTCATCATTATTAAATCATCATTAAAAAGTCCTAAAAGTTATGATGTCCAATTCTGGGGTGAGATGGGAGGAGGCCACTGCTTCATCAGTTTTTGTGTTCGTGTATTACAAACACAAACACAAAATGCCAGCTCTCCCTGCCACACCTCCTGCAGTCTGGTAGGGGCACTCTCTCTCTCTCTCTCTCTCTCTCTCTCTCTCCTCCTCCTCCCACTCACAAAGTCATGTGTCTCAAGCTCTTTAGCTGATGGACAGCAGGCAGGGAATTTCAGTCAACAGAGAGGACATCCTGGGAGAAGTTGATCTGTGGGGTTTGTGGTTCCTGCATCCCTGAAAGGAAGCCAAGCAGAAGCTGCAGGTAAGGCTGGGAGACTCCCTTGTCTTCAGGCTCCATTAGTTGGGGGACAGGCAGACTGATTCAAGCACCTTGTTCATGCAGGTAAGTGTGGCATGGTGGCTTAGGTGATAGAGGTATCAACTAATAATTTGGGCTACTTCACTCAAGAGTCTTTAATCTAGTCTTGATGCAGGCACGCAGCAGATGATCTATTCTCCGTCACCTCAAGACCTGGATTAGTCAATGCTGTTTTTTTGCATCACAATTCATCAGAATTAAAATTTACAGGAGGTAAAAGTTGGGAGGTATGTTACAGTGGGCAGTGTAACATGATCCAGTCCACAGCTAAATAAAGCAATACGCAAAGCCCCACCTTACTGTTTACACAGCCTAGTTAGAAAACATGGAGGCCAGATGAATTTTAGACAATGGTAATATTGTACCAGTCCTGGATTAGGTAGTTTAGCCAGTATCTTCCTGTTGCTGGTCATATAAATGGCCACAATTGTGCATGCACATATTATACTCCTTAAACTTGTTGTGCACATCTAACAGTGTTAAAATTGGGTGAACTCAATGGGAGACAAGCATAGCGTAAAAGCACAACACATACTGTAGATTTGGAAAGGGGGAGAGGGAACCTCCCTCTTCAAGGTTTCCCACCAAATCAGTGGACATAGGAGTTAGCCAGAGATGATATACCTGATATCTAGATGATGTCTCTTAAGCAAAGTTTTGTTTGGTTCTGCCTCATTCACAGAATGTTATGGAAATCTTTAAAAACATCTCTTCAATTTTCTGTCCTCCAAGGTTTTCCAGCTACTGCGCTGCTTCAACCTTCATGTATTTCAGTAAAATAGCTGAAAGACAAAAATGGCTGAGCAATGGCTGTGGCGTTGTCTGATCAATTTTGGCTAACCAAAAATGTGTTGGGTGTAGATCGATCATATAATCACACGCAGATAGAAAAGCATCAGTGTTATCTGTTCCCAGCAAAGGCAGAGCAAAGCGCTGGTGTTCATTTAATTGTTTAAAACTGATGATACAGATGCGCTGATTTTGGAGCATATAATAACGGCAGCAAACTATTTAAAAATATATATTGTAATGTTCTAAATAAGCAAAAGGAAACTTGGGAGACAAGGGACTTACGAACTTTGGGTCTGTGGTGGCAATTTGAGTGTAGCAGCTCAAAAGGGGAGAATTTCCTGGCAGGGAAAGAATCATGTTGCTGCTATTAAAGGCACAAGAGCAGGTATTGAAATCTGGCAAGCATATAAGCATGGTTAGGAAATAAAAATCAAAAGATATTAGCATTGTACTGTAAATATATGAGCTTCTTTTTGCAATCTTTGGAAAGAAAATAATCAACATCCGAAGCAAATAGACCAGGACAATTAACCTGCTTCTTAACAAGTCTTTCATTTTTAATCTTTCTTTACCTATATTTATTACTAATCTGATATTTCGATTGCTACCATTATAACCGTAGGTTTTTTTAAAAGAAGTCCTGTCCTATATATATATATATATTCATCTGACTTTCTCTCCTCTAATCACTGAGTTATACGTTTCACTGGCAGTTCAGGTTCAATTATGATTTTATGTATAGAACCTAAATGTTCCAATGCCAAATATACATCTTTCCTTTGCCTTTCCATTGCTGAATTTGAGAGGAAAAATAGCTGGAGGCATATGAGATCTCTAAAGCAAGTACATCAGCCAATATGCCAGGGGTGAAATCTAGCAGATTCTGACAGATTCTGGAGAACCGGTAGCGGAAATTTTGAGTAGTTTGGAGAACCGGCAAATACCACCTCTGGCTGGCCCCAGAGTGGGGAGGGAATAGAGATTTTGCAATATCCTTCCCCCAGGAGTGGGGAGGGAATGGAGATTTTGCAGTAGTCTTTCCCTGCCATGCCCAAGCCACGCCCACCAAGCCACACCCCACCATGCCCACACCATGCCCACAGAACCGGTAGTAAAAAAAAATTGGATTTCACCACTGCAAATATGCCCAAATTATACAAAATGAAAGAGAATTTTGAAAAATATTTCTTTTGACAATCGCATTCACTTACCTGGAAATGAACACTTTGGAATTAAATCAGGTTTACTTTGGGGTAGATACCTATAGGAATCCCCAAGATCTGCCACTAAAAATCAGACCTACATTTTGTTGAAAAAAAGAATGAAAATTTCCAACATGGAAATCCTGCTTGCATACATACAACCAAAAGCTTAATAGGTTAGTATATATCTATGACACCATTTTACTGCCCCCGCATAAGATTTGGGGCTTTCTTATCTTCCATTTCCAAAACATTATTTTTGGTTTAAGGAAAATAAATGTATAAACTATAACAATTTGCACCAGGCCAAAACAGGAGCTACTGCTTATGGAGAGGAAATCTTAGGTTAAATAGCTTTTAAATACAGGTAGTCCTCAATTTACGACCACAATTGAGCCCTAAATTTCTGTTAAGTGAGACAGCTGTTAAGTGAGTTTTGCCCCATTGTACGATTTTTCTTGCAACCATTGTTAAGTGAATCACTGCAGTTGATAAGTTAGTAACCCGGTTGTTAAAGGAACCTGGCTTCCCCATTGACTTTGCTTGTCAGGTGGTCACAAAAGGGGAGGTCATATGACCCCAGGATACTGCAACCGTCATAAATATGAACCAGCTACCAAGCATCTAAATTTTGATCACATGATTATGGGGATGTTGCAAAGGGCGTAACTGTGAAAAATGGTCATCATAAGTCACATTTTTCAAAGCTGTTGTAACTTTGAATGGTCACTAAATGTTGTAAGAGAGGGCTACCTGTATAACTCATAAGACAAAAAAATAGCATGTGCCCATTTATTAATAAGGTCATATGATCGCAGCTACTGTCAAAAGAAACCCATTAAATCAGGGGTGTCAAACTCGCGTCGTCACAGTGGCGTCACGTGACGTATCGTGACTTTTTTCCCCCTTCGCTAAACCGGGCGTGGGTGTGGCCAGTGCACTGCGGGTGGGTGTGCCACTGCGGGCCGCGAGTTGGACAGCCCTGCATTAAATGTATTGTAAGGACCTTTATCGCTCTCATTTACTTTCTTCCCATCCCTTTGCTTTTCAATCAGAGTTCTGGGCCTGTGACCCAGGATCTCACTGCTGTTTGTGAAGGAACTCAGCAGAAATGTCGGTGTGGTCTGTCTTCTTGTTCCTGATCCATGGCTTGCATGGCCATCAGTCGTGCCCTCGAAGGTGTGACTGCCCGCCAGGAAACGGTGTGGTGTGGTGCAATTGGAGAAATCTGATGGTTATCCCTTTTGACATTCCTCACGACACTCGAGTGTTGTACCTGGACTCTAACTGGATTGTCCACATATCCAGCGGGGCCTTCCACGGTCTGAAACTCCTCCATGAACTTCACCTGGCGGACAACCTCATCGAGAGCATTTCTCCAGCAGCCTTCCATGGCTTAGGGAATGCACTGAGGCTCCTGGACCTTTCAGGGAACAAGCTGCGAAAAATAGACCCTGCTCCTTTCGTCATGTTGTCCTGGGTTAAGCTAGAACTCTACAACAATCCCTGGCATTGTGACTGCTCCCTGCAGGAGCTGATGAAGGCTCTTTCCTTAGGAGCCGGGACAGCGGAAGACATTGTGTGCACCACCGCAACTTGGAAGGAGTACGTTGGGAAGACTTTGTCCCATCTGGTCAGTACTGGCGTCAACTTCTGTGTCACTCAGCAGAGGAACACCGATTTTGCAATGCTGCTCACTATGTTTATCTGGTTTGGTGTCGTTATCACTTACGTCATCTATTATATCCGGCGCAACCAAGCCGAATCCCGGCGTCACTTGGAATACCTCAAATCCCTGCCGGTTCCTAGCAGCTCATTCCAACCCGAGGAGGAGGAAGTGGATGAAGACAATACACTCAGCACAATCCTCTGACGGACTACTAGACCCACACACGTGCTGGTGGGGCTACACAACAGAACTGCTTTGGAATTTGCAGATTTAATCTGATAAGAATTTGTCTCTCTAAAGAAACCTAGCTTTAAATCTAGGGACCAACCCCACACACAAAAAATTGCTGCTTAAGACCAAGAACCAATGCTGTTGTCCAACTGTAATGGTTATACTGGGAAGACCTTGGGAGACTGGGCCCAGAGATGCTGCCTAGGAACCAGTCAGGTAAGAGACAGCAAAACCTGCAGCTGGATAGTGGGTGGTGCAAGAGGGTCTGAAGGGACCACCCCTAATTTCTCAGGAAGTAAAGGAGACAGTGGAGAATTGTATTTTCAGAGTCACAAGACTGATGTCAGCTTTACCAGGGAGACCAGACAGGAAACACAAGTAGATGAACTAATTCCACTTTATTGCAAGTCTTTTTTTCCCTCTTCCTTCGGTTCAATCCTGTCTGATTCTCAGAGGCTGCCTGGACAAGTCCTAGCAGTTTTCTGGCAAGATTTTTTTTCTCCAGAAGTGGCTTACCATTGCCCACTTTCTCGGGCTTAGAGACAGTGGCTGACCCAAGGTCACCCAGTTGGCTTCGTACCTCAGATAGGACCAGAACTCACAGTCTCCGGGTTTCTAACATGATGCCTTAACCACTACAGCAAGCTAGTTTCATTGTAAGGCTACATTAACATAGTCTCTAGCCCAGTGATGGCGAACCTATGGCACGCGTGCCACAGGTGGCACGCAGAGCCATATCTGCCGGCACACGAGCCGTTGCCCTAGCTTAGCTCCAGCGTGCATGTGTACGCCGGCCAGCTGACTTTCAGCTCACGCGGAGGCTTTGGGAGGACGTTTTTGGCTTCCAGAGGGCCTCTGGGGGGGGGGAGAGGGCATTTTCGCCCTCCCCAGGTTCCAGGGAAGCCTACTGAGCCCACCGGAAGTCAGGAAATGGACCATTTCCGGCCTCCAGAGGGCTTCCTGGGGGGCAGGGGAGGCCGTTTTCACCCTCCCCAGGCATTGAATTATGGATGTGGGCACTCGTGTGTGTGCGATACCGCGCACACACTCGCTTTCGGCACCCGAGGAAAAAAAGTTCGCCATCACTGCTCTAGCCAATCCATTTCTCCCATATGACAATTTTAGCTACAAGAATTACTCAGGTATGATTTTACTTGATTTATGTCCTTCTCTCCTGATAGGCTGGAATGTTATCTGGGTTAAACATTGGGCTAACGTAGGTTTGGCTAAGGTTGCAAGCAACCCATCAGATATCTTGGGTGTTTATTTGGTAGTTTGCCCAAGTGTGCAACTTGCTATTTTTTCAGAATAAACTAGGAATATTTGCTCTAAAGGTAGAGCAACTTCCCCCACCCCCTAGTAAACTCACATCTTAATCCACTAGCTTCCACTCATCAATCTGTACCAATCTCACTGACAAGACTTTTTTTTTCTCCTGGCTTTTCCAACAAATATCTGATTGGTTAAATTAGCAGCAGCCTGAAATGCGAGAATTCCCTTCCCCAACTGTGGATGCCCTTAAGATGGCTGGATCAAAGGCTGGGCTTTAAAACCATCCTCCTCCAAAAATTACATTTTCAACTTTCACCAACTAGGTCTGGTCGCTCCCAGCCCTCTTGGAACAGTGGAAACATGTTTAAACTGCGAGCCTGATCTTCTCCACTTGGGCTGCTGAAACCTACTTCCAGTAGTAGACCATTTGTACGGGTGGGTTCTTCGTTTCTCTCTTCCCTCCCACCCATAAAGTTTGCAGAGTTTCTTTTCTCCCAGTGGCTACTTTTTGTAAACACTTTGAAGCATGAGTAATATGCATAATGGTTGGCATATCGCCGTTTTTTCCTGGCAAGCATCCCCTGTGCCTTTAACAGTAGAACAAAAGGCAAAAAATAAAAATAAAGAAATCATAGATGTAATTATCCTTGTAATCCTTGTTGGAATTATGCCCCTTAAAACTGCACTTGCAGCATTATTTCTGCCTTTTGTCTCGCCCACAGGCCACCGTGCTATATAATCCAAAACAGTTGTTTAAAAACTAGATCCCCTTTCTATTGTGTACAGTTTCTTATAATTACACTAGATAAAGCACCTGTCAGTCAATTTGGATCCCTCTTTCTAGATATATCATAGTTTAATACTAGGGAACAAAGCATGAAATCAATAACAAATCCCATCTTCTTAATCCCTGGTGTTTTACAGAGATGTTTCCATTTCATCTGCTCAGCTATTGCCATTCCCCACACCCACAACTGATTCGATATCCTCTTAAAGACTCTCAGCGTATTACATCAGAAGTGGTCAGCTGACATCTTCAATCTAATTTCCAAAGAAGCAAAATTCAATTCAAGAAGACTAACAGCTGTTTCTCCTTTTCTTGGTAGCATCTCCACAAGTAAAGCAATTGTTTTAAAAGGAAGGAGATTGACGGAAACAGAAACAAGGGTGATGGTGAGAGAAATGGGATGATTTTTGGCTCTAGCTACACCTGACCTTCACTCCACCCACTGCTCCAAGGAAATGCTGTTTTGGGGAGAAAAACATGAAATGCATATTTGTAATCAAAAGTACTGTGTGTCTAACTATGCTTCTTTGGTGGCTGTGCCTACATAAATAAAAGTACATCTAATTCCAAACTCACCTTTGTCTGATCCTTATTTTATGTAACAAGAGCAGTAAGGTACCTACCTACATTTTTCTTTGTTGCTATTAGATTACAACTCAAGGCCAAGAAAAAGGTTAAAGCCTGCATTACAAGTAGGAGACACCCTTCTGATCTTTCCAAATCCACGTATCATCCTACTTAAATGTGTTTATCGTGCGTGAGTACATTGGTCTATTTCAGGGGTCGGCAACCTTAAACACTCAGAGGCATTTGGACCCGTTTCCCACAGAAAAGAAAACACCGGGAGCCACAAAACTCTTCCCGTGCCTGACTATTTCCTGAGCGGCCACAAAACTAGCATATATAATTGAATTAAAGGTTCTGTTTTCTTCTGAAACTTTTCTTTTCTTGGATTTATCCATGGTTGGCCTCCCGGGGTTCGAAAAGCTTAATAAATTGCATGGTCGGTGGGTGTTTCACATTGGCACTTGTGACGCATATTTTGAGTGACAGGGAGCCGCAGCAGAGGGATGAAAGAGCCACATGTGGCTCCAGAGCCACGGGTTGCTGACCCCTGGTCTATTTTAATCCTTAGGATTAGATGATACTGAAATTAAGATGGGAAGATTTTTGCTCGGTAGCCTTAGCCACATCTGTTTCTAGAAGACAATCTATTCAATTATATTATCAGCTAGCTATTCATGCTTCATGAAATAGAAATAGTCTAATTCATGAAAGGTAATGCCATTTGTTACATCCTTTTAAAGTACAAATCCACCATGAATGAAGTTTGATTCCTGGTGACTAGATGGATACCCCCTAAAAGCCAGCCCCCCCCCCTACTCTTGTATAAATATTTCATTGGGTATGCTTTATTTTCCATCAATTATTACTGCTGTGGAAAGCACAATCTTATTAATCAACCCATTGCAGGTAGGCCTCAACTTACAATAGTGACCGTTCAACATTACAACGACAGAGGGACTTGTGACCATTTTTCACACTCGACTGTTGCAGAGTCCCCAAGATCACATGATCAAAATTCAGCCGCTTGGCAATTGACTCACATTTATGACGGGGCTGCAGTGTCCCTGGGTCATGTGATCCCCTTTTGCTACCTTCTGACAAGCAAAGTCAATGGGGAAGCCAGATTCACTTAACACTAACGTGTCACTAACTTAACGACTGCAGTGATTCACTTAACGACTGTGGCAAGAAGTGTCGTAAAATGGGGCACACTTATTTAACAAATGTTTCACTTAGCAACAGATATTTTGGGCTCAATGGTGGTCATAAGTCGAGGACTACATGTAAATAGCAATCTTAAACACGTAGTAAAGCAGTTTGTCTTGCCCCCTCCCCTTCGCGAGCCTCTCCTTCCAAATCTATGGCTGTATTAGCTGCATCATGGGCTACAACCTAGGCAGCCAAGCCCAAACGAGAGCATATCCTAACAGCAATTCAAGAATCAATAAAGGACGGGAGGGGGGGTATTTTTATTATTGGCTATTTCACTCAGTATTACCTCTTATGACATTGCTTTTATAAGGACATGCTCTTTAAAAACCTTTGGAGAGCAAGCAAGCAGGAGTGAATTTGCATCCCTTTTTTTTTTTAGAGCCGCAGGCATTGTCATTTAAGCTGCTTTACTTGACCAAGTCATCAAACAGGCTCTTCTGTGGCATTAAAAATGTGGCCTTGACGGTTTTCTCTGCTTTGCAAATCTGCTTTGCCAATTGATCAGGCAATTTCTATAGTAAAATCGTATCTCCTGATACAAAAGGCGGTATTCACGTGAAAATACCAGCCTACTGGATCGAAGAAGCAAAAGTTATTTCCTGTTGAAAGGAAGAGTTCCTGATGAACTCTATTTCCATTGGCCCTCAGATAATATCGAGTCTCAGATCATTTCCAAGTGTATCACAAACATAGGGACAGCCAGACAGGCCAGGAATTGGCCTAGAAGTCAACGGGGAAGCGAAAGACCTCCTACATGGCACAGTGTGATCCAGCTCTTAGATGAGTCTTTTTCTGAACATGGGCTTAGCAATCTGAAAGAGTTGCAGGGCTCCGTGGGGGTTTCTTCTTCCTTCTTCCAAAGATCGGTCAGCAGCTCAGAGTAAACGCTGTTCAGCTCACAGGCACACCGAGGTGTACAAAGTGGTGGGCTGGAGACCCATCCTACGTTGTGCAAGAGGGAAACACAATCTGTGGTGCACTTGGAATCTACCTCCACAGCCGCGTACAACCTCCCTTTGGGCAAATCTCAGCTGCTCAGTCCAGATATGAGGCGTTGCAAGCCGAAGTCCAAATATAAGAGGATCAAAGTGACAGAGATGGAAGTGCTGGTGGCAGGGAGCCAAATAAGACAGCCGAACGTTGTTGCTGTTGCTTATTTTAAAAACACTTCTCTTTCTGAAGATCAGTTTACAACTATCCCTAGTCACTAGGGCCTGGTGGGAACTCTTTGCAGCAACTCCCAAAGCTGGAGACCAAAAAAAAAAAAAGAACTTTACCAGTATTTCCCATCCTTTTTGACAGTGATTTTAGAAATAAATAAATAAAGGGGAGAGAAGTGTCCTTAAGAATTCGTCCCATTTCCATCCTAATGCCCATATAAAACAATGGTTCGGAGATATATCTTTCGGTACTTAACATTAAATCTCCTCACTAACACTTGTATGTAATCTTCACTTATCAAGAAACATGTCGTTGTGCAGGAATTTGATCTAAGAAATCCTTTGCTCGTTTTAATAGCTCAGAGTAAGTCATCAGCAAACTTCCAACTTAATCAATTCTTTTTACAAACTTTTTTTTTTTAAAAAGAAAGATGGAATCAAGATCCCAAATATAAGGGGATCAAACTTCCCCTTATCTTCACAAATACTTGCTTTGTCAGGAAAATTAAAATCTCTCATGCACGTACAAATATCTTACATACACCCATTTGGGTGTACGAGAGGTACACATTCCAATTTCATTTTCAAATACATGTTAAAATATTCATGAAGTTATTCAAGCACCCTCACCCCACAATACACCCTCCTGTAACATTTCAATGGGACTGACCAGGTTCAAGTTTGGTGATGAGTATCTTACTCTGTTTTGATTCATTAAAATGCCTGTTCCCTCATGGCCCTAAACCAATAGCTAATTTTACTCATCTGGTTTACATCTTGTGTTAACCCACAGGAAGACACATGATACCAAGTCATAAACTATGGTTTACACACCACAGTGCATGGGGTTCATGCAACTAGCCAAGCCAACACTGAATAAACAGACAACTTACGGCAATGAGTGCCCCAGGCAAACAGTAGTGGACAACTTGGCATCTATCCCATTTTAACCACTCCTTTAATCAATTGAACCATCATGATGAAGGGCAAAATTTGTGAGAGTCATAGTTCAAAATATTTCAAGGGCAACAAATTGTCTTTGCTCTTCATACCTCCAGGAAAAAAAATTCACAACTCCTCAGGACAAAAGAAAATCTTGGGAAAAGCCCACGTCAGGCAGCGAGCGAAAAACATGCTCAGCAAAATTACAGTTAATCTCTCAATTAGACAAAACAAGCTTGTCGAGAGGATTATTTGACTACCGGTAGCAGGGAGAAGAACAGTAGGCAAAAACAGGCTCTTGATCTGATGTGTTTAATTTTCTGCCCTAAATACAACTACAACATTGTCCATTTCAGGAAAGCAGGCAGGCATTCCTTAGGTCCAGTCTCTACCACAGACCACGTCATCCACGCCCAGCTCATGGAAGAAAGGCACTCATACAAAAATCAAATCTCAAATCAGTCCCAGATCTCCCCAGGCTGATGGAGACAGAAGTTGGGAGCCCTTCAGAGCAAAGTCCTAGGAGAGTTGACCCTTCAGAGTTCGGAAAACAGCGGCTGCTCCCGGGTGTTGCTCCAGCTGCCCAAGGGCACGAGAGGGCTTTGCCCAGAACTAAATGAAGGAAACTGAGCGGTCACAAAGAAGAAAGGAACGTGGCTGATACTTCCGTTTGACCAGCACTGTGAAAGAAAGACACAACCATCAAACCAAAGGCAGTGGAAGCAAAGCATTCCTGTTTCCTCAAGATGGCCTAGGCCAGGGGTGTCAAACTCGGATTTCATTGAGGGACTCATCAGGGTTGGGTTTGATCTCAGAGGGCCGGGTGTGTGTGCCTGGAGGTGGGCGTGGCCATGGTGGGCGTCTGACACAGGCTCAAATTGCATTTTCCCCTTCTTTCTTTCCACAGTTCTTTATTATAACCATTTTCCTATCTCAGTGATGGCTAACCTTTTCCGGACCGAATGCTCAAAGCGCGCACGCGTGAATACGCACCCACCTGCCCGAACTCCCAAAATGCAATGTGTGTACGCCCCTGCACATGCCCCCCATGCATGCACCCCCTCCCATGCGCATGCTGCCCCTGCACACACGCTGCCCCCCATGCATACATGCCCCCCCACGGCCCCGCCTCTGCACGCACCCTCCCTGTATGCACCCCACGCATGTGCAGCAGAGACCTGAAGGGGTGGGGCGCATGCACGGGGACTGCGTGCGCATTGCATTTTGGGGGTTCAGGCATGCGCACCTCCCGCTGGCCAGCAGGTCTTTGCTGCGCATGCATGTGCAGGGGTGCGTGCGGAAGGGACATGCCCCCCCCTGCACAGCATTGCATTTTGGAGGTTCGGGCACGCATGCATGTATTCGCGGGCGCTTTGGGCACTCGGTCCAGAAAAGGTTAGCCATCACTGACATAGGATGTTGCCTGTTTTCTATCCAGATCAGACACTTACTTGAGGCCACATAATTGTACTCAGTCCAATCCAGTCTTCCTGCAGCACTCTGCTGGTCAAAAACAGGCCGTGTGGAGGCCCCGCACAGCCTGTTTTGGCTGGCAGAGGCCCCGCGGACCGGTTCTTTGATATTTCCAGTCTAGCCCCACGGGCCAGATTTAAGCACCCCCGGGCCAGATGTGGCCCATAGGCCTTGAGTTTGACACCCCTAGCCTAGACCATCACAAGGTCTTTCTTTGTTCTTGCTGGGAGAGATCCCAGGTCATGGAGCTTCACTCTTTGTCTAAAGCAGAAATGCATTTCAGCAAGTCAACATTGGAAAGATGAATGAGTGGGTGTGCTGTGCTGTGCTGTGCACGATGTTGGCCTCTTCTGTGAGGCTCAACTGCTTTTGCTTATTGGTTTTACTGCTTTTGGTTTTATTATGTATATGTTTTATTCTTGGCTGCAAGATGTCCAGAGTTTGGTTTAAGATGGGCATCTATATATATTTTTAATGTAGTTATATATTTTAAATCAATGAATAAACCTGCTTTTGGAATGTGGCTAAAGAACCTGGAAGATGATTCTCTGGCCCGTTTGCATATATCCTTTCTTTCTATTGTTTTTGTAGCCATTATGAAGCCTTTTCCTTTCCTGACATCTATTTTTCGCCTCTATTTTTTTATATATATCTTGACAGTGAGCTGGGCAGCATATAAATTTAATGAATAAAAACCCCCAAAAAAGATACAAAAAAGCACAATCACCCAACTTAAAATATATTGAAAACAGGTTCTTTTAAAATTGAGCCGTAGTGGCACAGTGGTTAGAATGCAGTATTGCAGGCTAACTCACTACCCATTGCCAGGAGTTTGATCCTGACTGGCTCACGGCTGACTCAGCCTTCCATCCTTCCAAGGTTGATAAAATGAGGACCCAAATTGTTGGGGGCAATAAACCACTTAGAGAGGGCTGTAAAGCAGTATGTAAGTCTCCTATTGCTATTAATATTAATAGGTTTTCCCTAGGACTTTTAAGTTTCCTTCATCTGTCCAAATCGCCACCACTCCAGTTCTCATCTCTGTCCAGAATATAAATGGGGAGGAATTGCTGGTGCTGCCCAATTTGATTGACAGGTCTAATGCTCAATGATCATATACGTTGATTGGGAAACTTGGTCTGCTTACTTTCTAATATGTTATGCTCAGAAGCCATAGTTTATTCTTGGATTCTTATTCCTAAATTCTCAGAGGGGGGAAAAACAGGGATCTCCATTCACACATTACAGAAAGCTAAGAATGCCTATGAGGAGCACAGCATAAACGAGGGAGCAATGGGTAATTTTGGACGTCTGCATTAGTTGTAATTTTCTCCTTCTTCTCCTTCAAATTTTCAATTTTGTAGTAACTTTTGAAGGGGGTTATAGCCAGGCTTGGTGTTATCCTGAAGTTTCTTGGCCATGCAGAAGAGAACTGAGTTTAAAAGCACAATAAATAGATAAATAAATAACCTATTTCCAAAGTGGTATTATGTCTAAATGAATGATTTATGTTGAAATAGGGATTGATCTCCTTTTAGTCAGAGTGATATACTTTCTTACATAAAATAAATATAAAACTTTGGCACAGGAATCAAGTATGCCTCATACTTCATTTCAGCTTTCAGAAGTCTGGAAATAGTATCTTAAGGGCTTCAAAGCTTGCTTTTAAAAATTAATAATCTTGGTACTCTTAAGTTTCTAATTGTATACGTAGCCTAGGATAGAATCATGAAATGTGCACAAAATCCAAATCCCTAAACACGGATTCCAAATAGATCAATCTACGCAATTCAGAAAAACAAAACAATCATTGAGTATCAGAGTAATATCTAAGCCGAATTACATGAGGCTACAAAGCAATCCACCCCATTTGGATCTGGAGATAATTTTACACTAATCCTTACTATGCTGACTGGGAAGAGCCCAGCTGTTGAGTAAAATATATCCCTTTAAATTTTCACCTAGGTCCTAGGATATTCTAGAATAGACAAGAGGAATCTTAGTTATTCTATGCCCAGATAATAGCCATCCAGAGAGACTGTTGTTAATGTTACGGGAAATGTGGACAAGTCAGCAAATAAGCCAACTTTATATTGTATATGTTTTAGGACAGGGATGTCAAACTGGCGGCCCACGAACAAGCCGGATGCATCATGCGCAGGCCACGCCCACCCAAGCTCCGCGAATGGGGAAAGCATCGTGATACGTCACGTGACGGCAATATGATGCCACGAGTTTGCCACCTGTGTTTTAGGATATCTGGGGACAGCAAAACCTTCCCTCTCCTTAGTCAGCTTAGCCCTCTTTACAGCACTTAGAAAACACAGATTTAAGTAGCAACCGCAATGGCAAAGACAGCTACAATTCTTTCCAGCTGGGATTAGGCATTCTTCATAATTCTCAGTATTTGGAGGTTGAACTTACCACTGTCAGAAGGGCTCCCTGCTTAAAGCAAGGATGAAAAGTGACCAGCTGTGGCTGAACCCCATCTTCACCCTGTACAAAACCACTAGAAGTGGTAGAAGAAAGAGAGTGCACATTATAACAGGGATGCCTAAAGGCTGTTTTGATAGTACTTGCACAGTCTGGGACCCTCAGCACACATCAAAAGTACATTAAAATACTTATTCCCTGGCCTAGTGATGTCTAATACTCCCTCTCTAATATCCCAAAAGTGCTGCTTCTCCTGCTTCTTTGGCTTAAATACAGGTAGTCCTCGACTTACGACCACAATTGAGCCCAACATTTTATGTTGCTAAGTGAAACATTTGTTAAGTGAGTTTGGCCCCATTTAACGACCTTTCTTGCCACTGTTGTTAAGTGAATCATTGCAACTGTTAAGTTAGGGACACGGTTGTTCAGTGAATCTGGCTTCCCCATTGACTTTGCTAGTCAGGTTGCAAAAGGGGATCACATGACCCGGGGACACTGCAACAGTCAGAAATATGAGTCGGTTGCCAAGCGTCTGAATTTTGCTCATATGAACATGGGGATGCTGCAACGATCGTAAGTGTGAAGAACGGTCATAAGTCATTTTTCCCCAGTGCTGTTGTAACGTTGAACGGTCATTAAATGAACTGTTGTAAGTCGAGGACTACCTATATAGAGTGAGCAACTTGTAGTCTAGTGGACATCTAGCAATCTTTCCCGGTGTTCAGGTTGTCTGGAGTTACAGGGAATTGTAGTTCAGCAACACCTGAAGGGCCAAAAAGACCCTCACCTCTTAGTCTAACACAGTGGTTCTCAACCTTCCTAATGCCGCAACCCTTTAATACAATTCCTCATGTTGTGGTGACCCCCAACCATAAAATAATAAAATAATTAGGAAACACAGGGGTGGGTTCTAACTTACCTCGCTGCCGGTTTGCTTCCTCCTGCGCTGCGTGGCTGCGCCTCATGGCTGCACATGTGCTTTGCGCGCGCATGCATAGTGCCAATTTTTTTAAAAAAATTGCAAAAAAAAAAAAGCCGAAAACAAGATAGTGACGCATGCGCAGTGCTGGAAATTTGGCTTCTGCGCATGCTCAGAAGTTCCCATGGTACAGATTTTTTTTTGCAGTAGTCTATTTGCATGTGGGTTGACCCGCCTGTCTCAGTTCCTAAGACCATCGGAAATATGTGTTTTCCGATGGTCTTAGGCGACCCCTGTAAAACCCAAAGGGTCCGTGACCCACAGGTTGAGAACCGCTGGTCTAGACTCTTGTGTCCCTCAATCCAAACCTTATCTACTGTACAATGGCCCTCAACTCACCACCATTTCTTTAGTGACCGTTTGAAGTTACACTGGAAAAAATGTCTTACGACTGTTTTTCACACTTATGACCATTGCAGCCTCCTCATGGTCATATAGTCAAAATTTGGATTCTTGGCAATGGCATGTACTTGTGATGGTTGCAGTGTCCCAGGGCCATGTGATCCCTTTTTGCGACCTTCTGACAAGCAAAGTTAATGGGGAATCCAGATTCACCTAACAACCTTGTTACTAACTTGACAACTGCAGCGATTCACTTAACAGGAACATGACCTGGAATTTAACCCAAAATTTCCAAAGATAGACAGGAAAAAAAAAAAAAAAAGAAACTACCTCATCTGCCTCCCTACCATAATCCCAATAATTTGAAGAGGACCCTCCCTTTTAAAACTATTTAAAGAAAAAAAACAATCTAGATTTTTTTTAATAGATAAGAAATGCCTTATGGAATCCATTTCCAGATAAAGAGGGACAGGACAATACAAACCAGGGCAGAAGTTCAAACACAGGGTTATTGCGAGTCCGAAACACAGCAATGATAGTCTTGGAGGCATCCAAATTTCCTGCGGGGAGAAAAAAAACACATTAAAAAGTAAGGAACTTGGCAAAGCACTTAATATGTAAACTCTGGGCAGAATGTGACAGCAAGAAATGGGTTTTCTAAACTGGCGGCATCACCTAAAACTGCTGAAGGTGGGGCGGACCTTGTGCTTATATTCCTAGATCTTCCTGCAATAGCTTTCCAACCAGGTACGTGAGATTTTGGGCCTCATCTATCAAATAGGGAGACTTAGCTCAGCAACCTATGACTTTTGGCTTCCACACTGACTTTCACACAATTGCGTTGCGCTCGGCAACCATTTCTAAGTGCAAACAGGTTGCAGGTTTTGATCATGTGACTTGAAGGTGCTGCGGCAGCTGGAACTTTTGAGGACTAGTCTTTGTTCAGCACCATCATTACTGACAAATGGTTGCAGATCGAGATTATTTATACTGATGCTTTTAACATTTGGGTTGGAGAAAGCTCCTGAGAATACAATCGACAGCCAGGAAAACAAATCAGTGGATCATCAAAGAAATCAATCCAGGTTTCTCTCTGGAGGCTCAAATGACCAGGCTTAAATTATCCTACTCTGTCTGGACATATTATATCAGAAGCATTAGCTCTCTGTAGAAGTCTCTAATGCAAGGGAAGTTGGAAAGAAAGAGACGAGCAGAACCAGCAGCAAGGGGGATGGGCTCAGTTACAGTGGAGCATCTGAAGGACAAGGTTGGGGACAAATCATCATGGAGAAAAATCTACATGGTTGCTGTAAGCTGTCATTGACTTGATGGCATGTTTAAATATTGTTCCTCTCGTCTTACGGAAATGTATTTGAAGGAAAACAGGGCAATTTACACCAAGGTTTTAGAACAGCACAAGCTACAAGAGTCTTTGCTCTTGGTTACAGCACAACAGGGCCTGAGCCAGGGATGGATTCCACTTACCTTCGCCACCGGTTCGCATCTCAATGTTTTGCACGCATGCGCGCTCCACTTGCGTGCACGCATCTTCTTGTGCGATTACGCTTCCGTGCATGCTCAGAAGCAGGAATGAGCCTGAAACACAGCTGAGGAGCTCATCAGCTGTGCTTCGGGCAAAGAAATAAATGTCAGAATTTACCCGCGGGCGGGCAGGAGGGCCGTTTTTCAAGCCACGGAAGGGGAAAAATTCACACAAAATCCCCAAAAAAGATGGCGGCGCACACGGACCGGCACCGACAGTGATGTCACCAGCGGGTCGCTACTGGTTCGGGCGATCCAGTCCAAAATGGGAGGAACCCACCCCTGGCCTGAGCTGAACTGGTTGACAGCCATGTGCAAATTGGTGTGGCTGGTGGTCTTTGACAGCACAACCCTGTGCACACTGTCAGGGGAATAAATTTCAATAAACCAAATGGGACTCCTTCCAATAAATACCCTTGGGGTTGCACTGCCAAATCTTTCATATCTGAAAAAAACAGAAAGCAACTTCAATGTGCATGTGAGAAAGTGGGACATAGAGTAGTTTACTCAGATGCAGAAGCAACTGTTTCTAGTTCTTTCTTGGCCAAGGCATTTCTCTTATACCACCAGCCTTTCTCAGCTGTTTATTTATTAGGTTTATAGGGCTGCCTAACTCAGTGTTGACTCTGGATGGTGTTCAACAGAAAAACGAACTATAAACCCAAAGAGCCATAACATTAAAGCAGGCCCAATATATAAAATAGCTACTGCTCATGCTTCCCCCTTAGGTTCTTCATAGCTTAGAGAAGGGTTGTTTAGTGTTTAAGAAATCATGAAGGAAAAGGCAACTCTCAGCTTTAGGGAGAACACTAGGTTTTAAAACACAAAGTTTTCTGAGGCACAGCAAAGTAGCCACTTCATGCTTACAGTGCCCTTCCCCTCATTTCTACAAAAAAAGGGGGTAAAATAAAGGGCTGGGGGTCATTTCAGTCTTCTAGCAGGATGTGCCATTCCCAAATACAACAGATTAACCTACGCATGTGCTTTTATAAAGCAGGAAGTGGGTACTCTTTCATCCGTGTCCCTTTTCCCCCAATATATAATCTTGAAACTGACGGGGGTCAGTTTGGGCAAATGTCTCAGCCTTTATAGATCTGTGGGTAAACTGTGGGAAAGGGGAAAGGATCACATGTTCCACTTGAAGCTCTCTGGAGGAAAGGCAGAATGTAAAATGCAGACGGAATAAAGGAGCAAAAGCCACATAATGTACTGAAAGTGTCATAACATTCTGAATTATCCACTTAACATATTTTGAGGGTTTTATCTGAGGAGTACAGGAATACAATCACCCTAAGAAGACCACTAAATTCATCCTTGTTTCGAATAACTTTAAGGCATTTCTCCCCTCCCCCTTTCTTTTTTGGGTTTGGTGATTCTTTTTGCCTTGAAATGTAACCTATAAATGCCCTTCAAAATGCACACAAAGCACATCCTGATGTTATTGCTCATGGGCTTTTGAAGTGACGTTGATTTCTGCTTGACTGTATATCCAGGAGGGGCAGAGGGGGCTGTTATGGCTGGCTACACGAATCACCTTCACTCACATTCAAAGACGAAAGACCCCAATGGTTTTTCAAAATGCCGCATTTGGAGAGTGACTCAGAATTTGGCCTGGGCATGTTTGCTGAGGGCATCCCCCCCCCTTGCCCTCCGTTTCCCCAAGCTTCCCCCCAGAGTTTCAAAGAAGCAGGCTTCACCTTGAATGACCACCGCAAGCCTCTCCCCGCTTGGATCCCAAACCATGGAGTGCACTTCCCCTCCAATCCTGCAACAGAGGGACAGAGGACTTGAAGCAGAGCAAAATGCTTAAGCGTTAATGGTCAACCACGAACATTCAAACTTTGCTGCAACAGGAAGAAAAAAATTGGGAGTCCGGATTTTTTTTTAAAAAATTTTTTAAAGTGTTAATAGGGGGGAAACTATCTTTTAAAAAAAAAAATAGTTCATTCTACAAACGTATATTATTATCCCATTATTATTACTATATTAAATTTATTTGAAGCCCATCCCGAGGTTTGAGGAGCTTCTGAGCTATACATTCTAGCTCCAGGGTTTCTAATTACTGGAAACCCTATTCAGAAGAATCTTTTTTGACTCCCACCCAAACCCAGTTTTCTCTACGCTTCCAGCAACCAACGTTATCAACGCTCCAGAGCAAACACAACAGTGTTGAAGGCTAGAAACGTTCAACCGAATTCCACATAGACATGGTATATTCCCTTTCTCTCACCTCTCCTCCCCATAGGGAGTCTCGAACGTAGTCTCTGAAAGATCTGCCACAATGGAAGCTGTTTTAGACCCGCCGACCTGCCTTTGCTGCTCTCCTGAAATATTGGAAGTTACGAGAGAAACCAAACAATAGGAGGATGTAGGTAGAAAGTGGCTTTACACCCAGATCAGATTCCCTGTTCGTCTCTCCTGTCGTTGATTACTTTGACAAGCAGTTCTTCCAGATTCTACTTTCTTATTGTCTGTATTCATTTAATAACCAAGTATCATGCAGAATAATCAAATCTGTACATTAAACAAATACGAAATTGCTGTCACTACGTTTCTGGTTCTACGGAACTTTGTTTTCATGTTCCAACGGTCGCATTATGCAAGACACTGAAGCCAACTCCATAGACCGGCCAAAAATCTATTCAATAGCATTTATTCTCTGCTCCAATGCACTGCATATACAAGAATCTCCGAAGAACACCACCCAACAACCCCAACCTCCACTTCATTAAAGAGACCAAGATTCAAGCATGCTCCTTAAAACTATTTTTCATACTGCAAAAACTGAGAAGCCGTATTCGTGTCACAGCTGCACACTCACCACTGTATTCCAAGAAAGATAAGGAATAGATCACAAATTCCCCCTGGACGGTGAAGAGCAAACGACTGCCATCTGGACTCCAGCAACCAGTCTGGGATCAGGCAGAGGAAATGGAAAACAAATGCACTTTTAATGCAGGTAAAGCAAAAGAAAATTCTTTGCTAAATAGATTGTTGAGATCTGGATGTTCGCTATGTTTGGTCGTATTCCTGTGATGGAATTTTACCAGGCTAGGTAACATCATCAGTCCACGGGAGAGTGGAGTTTGTAGCTGTTTATATCTAGCTTGCCTGCTGGTAGTCAACCCCCAGATAAAGAGTCGAAGAAGAAATAATATCCTAATCAAGGAACCATCAAGGAAAAAAAAATCCAACCAAGACTGGCAGTCCAAGTCAGCAAACTCCACTTTCTCTCTCAGGTTGATCTGATTGCTTGGCCTGCTAATAAAACACCTAAAAAACCCAAGTTCAGTGAACACCAAGAACCCAACAGTTCAACCTTAAGATACACATATTCTTTAGTTTTGGAGAAATTAGGTTACTGTAACTCCATTCTACATGAAGATGCTTTTGAAAGATGTCCAGAGACCACAAAAACTGCCCCTGTCGTAGAACACTGATCCTCTGGTTGCTTTGTTGGCTAGGTTGGTAGTCTGCATCCAAATTAATTGGTCTGATTTGGCCAATAAAGTCCTCTAGAGAGCTTGGCTCCAGGACATCTCAGAAATAATCTGCCAGACTGATGGAAGGGGATGCTAAGAGTCCCATCCCTGGAGTTACATCGAGCAACCTATTTTTAGTGTTTTGCAAGGCAGGAAAGAGTATGTATGTATGTATGTATGTATGTATGTATGTATGTATGTATGTATGTATGTATGTATGTATGAATGAATGAATGGTAATATTAAAATCATAAGAAAATTCCAAATAGAAATTCAGTTTCTAAATGAAAAGACTACATGATTGAATTGGGTTTTGATAACTGATTTGGGGGGGGGGTGTTCAAGATTTTACAGCAACCAGGCAGCTATGTCTTTGGCTGTGTATTATTACTGAGCTGCATTTCATTATTTTTGGGTGGCTACTTCTGTCTTTCCCTTTGTAAACCACCCTGAATAGTATGAACTGGGCAGTACCGCAATTTTTGTAAATAAATAAGAACCTTTCACCATCCCGTTTTCCCAACCTACCCGACAAGGGCCTTTGATAGTTGGCCATTTCTCGTAAGTCCACATCTGAACCTCCCACACTCTGCAACAAGATGGACAAGTTGATAAAAAGAAGTGAAACTGCTTTGGGAGCACCATTCAGCTAGAAGCGCAATGGCATTCACTGTTCTTACCCCACCGTCCATTACGCCACCAAAGAAAGAGGACAGATCTTAGATGGCTGGTTTCAAGGCTTCTCTGCTCACCTGAAGACTGCCGAAGGTGTCGCTGCTAGCACCTTGCTGCCATCAGGTGACCAAGCCAGGTATGTGACCCCGCCTCCTCCAAACCACTGCAACTGGATACAGTTTTCTGTGGAAACATCCCATACCTAGCAGCACAAGGTCAAAAGAAGAGACGTCACTGTGGAAAGAAAGCACTGTGTTTCTTCCAACAAGAATCTTCTAGTAGCCCTCACTTTAAATTAAAATGACACCACCGATAAAGAGTCTGATGGGGGAAAAATTAATTAACACCATGCACCCTGGACTCCTTCTGAGAAGTCTACCAAAAGCATTTGTCCCCAAACCCGCTGACCATTTCAGGACCTCCATTGCCCAAGAGAACCAGATCTGCAAAAAGGCATTCACTACAGAGTAATGTCTGTGGCTCTATTTGCCTCAGTTTTTATACTATCTCTTGTTCTATACCAGAAGTGGGGAACGATGGTCCTTTCATGACTTGTGGACTTCAATTCCCAGAATTCCTGAGCCAGCCATGCTAGCTCAGGAATTCTGGGAGTTGAAGTCCATAAGTCATAGAGGGGTCATTGTTCTGCACCTCTGTTCTATACCATAATAGCAGTAACAGCACAACATACTTACAAGCATGGATGTATCAACAGGTGAGGCCGACAGAAGCAATCCTCCACTGGGAGCCCAGGCCAGGCTGGTGATGGGACTGTGGCCGGGATGGCTGAGCACTTGAGCACAGCCAGATGAAGGCCTACAGGAAACAGAGACACACATCACAGGAAGCTCATAATATGGTTTCTTTTGATTTTCATTGGCATCTTATGAAACCCATTCAGCAAGCCACAATTAAACCAGAAGTCACTGTGTTATGTAAGCCCACCCAGTTGCTTCTCCAGATACGAGCAAAATAAAACTGGGTATTAAGGCTGTACAGCAGTTTGAATCTGAAGGTCAGAAGAGGCTTAAGAGCTACATAGCACCACTCAGCTCTCCTTAACCCAAATGTATCCTTTTCTAAGGTTGCGCTGCCACTGTGGATGACAAGTGTGTGATGCTGGGAAAAGATGTGGCTGCTTTAAGGAACTGCAGGGAGGTGCTATGACTGCAACCTTGAAGGCTCCAAAGCACCTTTTCCCTTTGAGTCCGAAGCACTGAACGGTCCTTCTGCAAATGTTCCCTGTGTCATACAAGGTACATCGCTACATCTATCATCCAGTGCTGCAGAATTCACCACATCCCCGTTATCAGAAATGGGCAATGTGTGCAGCAAGTAACCGCATGACCAAACATCAGAGAGACTGAGTAGCACTGTTAAGACTTGGGATGGAGGTGGGCACTTAAGTGGCCTGAAGCATTTGGATCCCAGCCTTCCACAAAAATAACTCCCAGATCGATAAAAAGGTATTGTCTCTGTTCAGAAGCTTGCAATCTCGAGACAACAGAAAATGGATGACAAACTGAAGTAAACAAAGACATTAAAATAAGGAATCTGAAAGCCACAAAGATCTTCATACACTGCCACTAACTGCTGGAAGGCTGCCTATGTCCTTGAGAGGAGACCCAGAACTTGCTAAGACTTACTGGGGTGGGGGGGGCATGGTAGCTTTCCTTTGTCTCCAATTAGCAGAAACTGAACGAATACAGGGACTTTCATTTTCTTGCATTCTTTATTTAGATTGTACACTTGTGAGAAGGGACATGTGATATACGAAATACATAGTTTGGAAATGGGAAAAGGTACATGGAAGAATGGGAAAAACTGTAACAGGGAAGAGACTAAGAATACACTTAAGTAAAAAAACTGGGCTGCACATCTGATATCTAATAAGCATTTCCTTCAAATAGCAGCAACGAAATAGCAATTGTGACTTGCTGGCTAACAGGGGCTGCCACCACTGATTAATCCACAAGGCCTGACTGGGTTACCTGGTAGAAAGGGAAGTGGGATCCAGGTGCCAAATCAACACACAGCTATGGCACCCCACAGCAAGGATAGACGCACACAGTGGCTTCCAGGCCATCAAAGCCACATTTCTTTGCAAACGATGCTTCAGGATTGGGACTATAGTACTGGAGAAGAAAACCCAAACAGAGATATAAATTTTCCCGGAGGGCCAGGGATACCAGGCACATAACAGCAAAATGAGTCTAAGGAATTGATGTAGGCTACCGTGTGTGCTTAAACATCCTTAAAATAACATGACACAGAAAACAAATCGGGGTTTGTCCTCTGCTGCTCCAAAGTGAAAGACAAAGAAAGTCTTTAATTATACTGTTGATTATCATCTTTAAAGCCCTACATGGCTTAGGACCAGGTTATCTTCGGGACCGCATCCTACCTCATACATCCCTACGACCAGTTAGGTCCCACAGAATCGGTCTCCTCCAGGTCCCTTCAACCAAACAATGTCGGTTGGCGGGCCCTAGGGCAGTGCTTCTCAATTATTTTCTGTTACGCCCCCCCCTAGGAAGAAGTAAACATTTCGCGGCCCCCCAACTCTCCGCAAGGGGATCTCCTCAGCCCTGGCTTAACAGACATAGGGAGAGCAGGAAGAGGAGCGGGAGGGAAGCTGAATTCCCAGCCTCCTCTCTAGGTTGCGAGAGAAGGAGGGGGCGAGGAGAACGGTTGGCCGAAGGGAAGCTGCTGCTGGCAATCGTTCCTCTGCTAGCCTGGATTTCCAAAAAGAAGAAATAAAAGACATAGCGAAGCACTCCAAAAAGAGCTTGCTGGCTTGGCCCAGCCGCGGCAGAAGGGGGGGGGGGGGAGAGACATAGAGAAACATACAGAGTGATACACAGAGTGGGTGAGAGAGACAGAAGAGACGCACACAGTGATACACAGAGAGAGGAGGAGATGGGGAGAGAGAGATACAGAGGGAGGTCACACGTGCCCCACCCTGGCATCGCTCCGCCCCCCCCCCAGGGGGGCCCGCCCCACTATTTGAGAAACACTGCCCTAGGGGGAGAGCCTTCTCTGTGGGGGCTCCGACTCTCTGGAACCAACTCCCCCCAGAGATCCGAATCATTCCCACCTTGCTGGCCTTCCGGAAAGCCATTAAGACATGGCTCTTCCTGCAGGCGGTGTGATTGTGACTGTTGCTTGTGTTGTTTTTATCTCTTTAATTATTATTTTACTATTGTTGTCTTATTGTATTTTTTAATAGTATTTGGCTGTTCTTATATATGCTGTACGTCGCCCTGAGTCCCCAGGGAGTAAGGCGGCTTATAAGAATCCAAAAAATAAATAAATAAATAAATAAATAAATAAATAAATAAATAAATAAATAAGTAAGTAAGTAAGTAAGTAAGTAAGTAAGTAAGTAAGTAAGTAAGTAAGTAAGTAAATAAATAAATAAATAAATAATTAAATATACAAAGGTAAATTTCAGTTGCGTGTTAGAAGAAACGACCTAGCAGAAAGGAAGGTAGGCTCCCCTTCCTGAATGTCCCCTTCAAGAACACACTACAGGAATGTTCTTTCATTGAGCAGAGGGCTGGATTAATGGTCCTTTCAGTTCCTAAGATTCAAACCAGTAGGTCAGAAGTTATATTTCTACATACAAGCCCAAGAATAAAACAATTACTTCTATTTATGTGGATTACCAAACAGAGCAACTAGGCAGGTGGTTTGACAATTGATTTTCTGCAGGTGGTGATCCATTTCTATTGGATGATCACGGGGAGATTGCCGAGATCCCTCACAAGATAGACTTTGGTTTGGCCTTATTTATTACAGAAGATTAATATTTTAATATTGGCTATCTGCTGGTTGGGCATAAAGCCAACAGCTTTCCGAAAGAAAAACATTGCAGTGCAAGTATAAAAATGATCAAGTACTAAAATTATCTTTAAAAAGCCAAATAAGAGAGATGCATTTCAATAACTTCAAAAGTCAATGAGCAACTTGGGAGGGCAGGGAACTAGTTACACCCTTGCAAAGAAGGGTGGCATGTTACAGTTTGAGAGCCCCCCCAAAAATCTTCCCTTGTAAACTTTCACAGAGAAGAAAATTCTCAAGCAGATCCTCCCTTTATGTATTATTAATTGGGAAGGTCCATCTGAGAAAGTCTTCACTGTTTGACAAGAATACGCAAAACTACTTGACACAGACCCAAAGGTGGGCAAAGAATAAGTTGTCAGAATGGCCGACTTTTAGTCCAAATGATCTCCTTCTCCCCCTCTGCCCATACATTTTTGGAACAGCTTGTTTTCAAGCAAACCTAGTTTGTTCTTATGGACAACTCACATTACTATTCTCATCTCAAGGTCCACTAATCCAACTACAGTGGTACCTTGGTACTCATCTTTGTTTCCAGGAGGCACGATGAGTACCAAAAATGATGAGTACCAAACAGATTTTCCCCATAAGGAATAATGTTGTGAGTCCCAAGGCAGCCAACATCAACAAGTTCTAACTTGTGCGTCGAGTACCAAACGACGAGTACCGGCACATCATTTTCACATCAAAATGTATTACCAAATTTGATAAGTTTCAAAGCAGTTGAATACCAAGGTGCCATTGTATTTCTTTTCTTTTCTTTTTAGATTTATTATCAGAGTTGGAAGGGACCTTGTAGGTCATCTAGTCCAACCCCCTGCTCAAGCAGGAGTTCCTACACCATTTGAGACAGATGGCAGTCCAGTCTCCCCTTGAAGGTCGCAAGTGTTGGGGCTCTCACAACGTCCGCTGGCAAGCTGTTCCACTGGTTGATCTCTTTCACCGTCAGAAAGTTTCTCCTCACTTCCAGGTTGAATCTCTCCTTGGTCAGCTTCCATCCGTTATTCCTTGTTTGGCTTTCTGGTGTCATAGAGAACAGCCTGACCCCCTCCTCTCTGTGGCATCCCCTCAAGTATTGGAACACTGCTATCATGTCACCCCTGGTCCTTCTCTTCGCCAGACTGGCCAAGCTCAGTTCCTGCAACTGCTCTTTGTATGTTTTATTTTCCAGACCCTTTATCATCCTGGTTGCTCTCTTCTGCACTTTCTCTAGAGTTTCAATGTCTTTTTTGTAGTGTGGTGACCAAAACTGGATGCAGTACTCTAGGTGTGGTCTGACCAAGGCTTTATAGAGTGGTACTAGTACCTCTCTGGTCCTTGATTGTATCCCTTTATTTATGCAGCGCAGGACTGCGTTGGCATTTTTGGCTGCTGCTACACACTGCTGGCTCATATTTGTATGTGTATTTTTGATTCTTCTTACCTAGGTATTTTCTTTGACCTGTACTAATCAACTCTTAAGTAAACTCTTGAATAGAACTTTCTACACCACCCTAGAGAGTTCAAGCTTTCTGTTATATGCCATGTTAATTGCCACTGGCCTCAGTCTGTTCAGAGTAATGCTCTCTACCTTAGGCCAGTTAGGTCCCTTACCTGTTGGTATTGTAAACATGGACGGAGTCATCCAGAAGGGCCACTGCAAATTTGTTGGTATGAGGATGCCACGCAAAAGCTCGGATTGAGCAGCCTGCCCTGTGAGCAAGACAAGGGGCGTTAAAAAATTCATTTGGGCTTGTTTCCATCTAAAAGCCAAACTGGATTTAAAAGACAGAAGCTACACAGTTGGTGTCGGCTGGCTGCCTACCACAGAAAATGCCAGTGTAAATGAACACTGGGAGCTTCTGAAGAGTCATGTTAGAATGGCTAACCAACAAGGCAATTATTTCAGAAAACATGTGTGTGCGTAAAGGAAACATTTTAGCTTGCATTTATGATTAGCACGGAACTAAATACCTGCTATTCTATGGTTAACTGATACTGTATAAATAGGAGATTTACACAAAATAATATGCATTCAGAAATATGATTAAGGGCTCTGCAGAGCCGAGGTGGCGCAGTGGTTAAAGAGCAGCACTGCAGTTCAACAGTTCAGCTGTTCAAATCTCATCAGGCTCAAGGTTGACTCAGCCTTCCATCCTTCCGAGGTGGGTAAAATGAGGACCCAGATTGTTGGGGGCAATATGCTGAACTCTGTAAACCGCTTAGAGAGGGCTGTAAAGTACTATGAAGCGGTATATAAGTCTAAGTGCTATTGCTATTGCTAGATTATCTAGTCAATAAACTTCTATACATAGTAAAGGAAAAGAATATGTATCATGTTGATAAAATATATCAATTTCAGGTTTAAAGCAGATCAACTGGATTCCTTTCCAATCAAGGAGAGGATTCAGATAGCAACTAGTATTTGGTTACTGGATACATGCAAACCACCCAGGACTCACCAATCCACAGCCTGGGAGAATTTTGCTATTATATCTTCACTTGGCAGCTTTGAGAAAGAAGAAACAGCAGTGTTAATACTTCACTGGCAGCCACTTAAGAGTGGCCATATCTGAATACCCAGGAGAAACTGGCTAAAGGGAGAAGGAAAGGTACCCACCATGAAATGGAAAGAATGCACAGCTACCATATCTGACATCTCAAGCAATTATTGATCCCACTATAGACTGGCATGCTTCCCAGTCACTAATTCCTCCGGCCCCTCTCTTCTACTCGGGCTATGTTATGCAAACCTCACCGACAAATGGGGAAAGAAGGAGCCATGGAGGGAGGATATCCAACAGCAGAGTCCTAATGCACATCGAGATCCGGATTTCATCCACTGCAGAGCTGAAAGATAATACAGATAGTCCCCAACTTACAACCAGTTGTTTGATGGCAAAAATGCCCATTTGAGAGTAGATTTAGATTTACAACCACGAGCTTGCTTAACAACTGCTATAAAAAGATGGTTGAAAAAGTTGGGCCTGGTGATGTGGTCTCTTGACTTATGACCATAATGACTGGAATTCTGTCTCAATTGTGGTCGTAAGTCGAGAACTTTTTTCAAAATGAAAAAGGTCTTCTGCAGTCACGACATAAGCCTAAGATTGAAAATCAGGCTTGTCAGATGTTACATCTTTCCTATCCTGCTCTACGGAGTGGAGAGTTGGTCTCTGACAGAAAGCCACTTGAAGAGACTAGAAGCACTTGAAATGTGGATTTACAGGCGGCTGTTACGTATAAGTTGGGTTGACAAAATCAGAAATGAGGAGGTGATAAGCCGCCTGGGAAAGCCAAGGGAAATCATCAAAACCATAAAAAAGCAAAAGTTAGAATATTTTGGACATGTGATGCGACACCTGGAAAAATACGGCATACTTCACTTAATCCTCCAAGGAAAGATTGAAGGCAAACGAGGTCCAGGCAGAAGAGGAACATCATGGCTTCAAAATCTAAGGGACTGGTTTGGACAAAACTCAACAGCACTTTTTTGTGCAGCTGTTGATAAAAATAGGATCACCAACATGATTGCCAACATCCAATGACAGATATGGCACAAGAAGAAGTCGAACACTATCTGTACAGAAGATACAAGGTGTGCCAACTCTAAAAATGTACATGTTTTTAAAAAATGACCTTAATGGGCTGGATCAATTTTCTTTTCTCATGCTTGTATCTTATCTTCAAAAACCCCTATCTTTCTTTTCAGCAAGAGTAATGTTACATCCTTGCCAGAAGAAAGAATGACTTATCTGGGAGACGGCATATCATTCTTTCAGTAAGCTTTGGGAGGGGCCTCCATGAGAAATTTGTCAGGAAATAATATCCTTCTAGTGAGCCAATTTAATCAAACCAATCCCGAGGATGAATGCAGGCAGAGGATATCACAGCTACATCACTCCCACATCCTTGTTTGCTCTTATTATTGCACCAATCACCAGCTCCTAAATTTCTAGAAAAACGTGATTTTGAGAGAGAGCTAAGAAAAGATTTTGCTATTCACTCCTCAACTGGTCAAGCTGTACTGTACGATTTTTTAAAAAATAATTTTTTATTGTTTTTTCCATTAAACAAATATTCATAACTTATGCATAACTGTGCTCATTTACATACTATTTACATACCATACCATTCAAAATCAACTACCGTATTTTTTGGAGTATAAGATGCACCTTTTTCCTCCCTAAAAGTGGCTGAAAATTTGGGGGCGTCTTATACTCTGAATGTAGCTTTTCCGGAGCTTTTTTTCCAGCCCTAACCAGGTGCTAATGATTTTCCCAGCTCTTACTGGCTTGCAGGCTCTTTCATTGTTACTCTCTCCAAAGGTTTTTTTAAGTCCTAACCAGGGGATAAAATAATGTGCTGAAGCTGACCAGACTAAGGACACTAGCCAAATGAATACCTGGTAGGCAGATTTTCCCCCCCTATTTTCCTCCCCAAAAACTAAGGTGTGTCTTTTACTCGGGTGCGTCTTATACTCCGAAAAATACGGTATATTCCATACATTTTTAATTATACATTTCACTTTTACTTCTGTTTTTTCTCTTCTTTTTCTATTTTTCTATTTTCAATCCAGTCGCACCATTTCTTCCATATTGCATGATATTCCAAGTCTATTTGTCCTTTCAGTTCGATTGTTAATTTGTCCTGACTCTTTTGGATCCTCAATAAAAAATACTAGGTTGTCTGCAAATGCTTGAATTTTATATTCTTCCTTGCTAATTTTAGTTCCTCTAATCTTTCTGTTTGCTCTAATTTTCATTAACAGATAAGAAATTAGAATGAATGGATCAAAAAATGACAGAAGTAAATAAGGACTTAAGAGAATTCGTTGATCCATCTTGAATTAGATCGAGCCTCTTTTTATTTGAGGTTTCAAAATGTTGTAGAAACGAAAGAAGAAGACATAGGGGAAGTAATGGCGGGAGTGATTGCAGAATTTCTTCAGAGGGAGAAAAATGAGATTATTAATGAGTTGGATGAAATTTATAGAGTCCATACGAATTACGCAAAACAATGTCATCTCCCTCGAGAAGTGCATATACGGTTTGCACGAAAGAAATTCTGTGACACTATCTATAAAATTACAAGGGAAGAAACCATGACCTACAATGGTAAGGAAATTATAATACTGAAGCAGGTATTAAGAAAAAGCAAAAAAAGAGAAATGTATTACCAAAAGCCTTTTTTGATATGGTTGAAGAATTGAACTTGATCAATGTATGGAGAACATTAGACCCAAATGAGAAAAAATATACTTTCTATTCCAACGCTCATGAAACCTTTTCAAGAATTGACATGGTATGGGCAAATAAAGAACTAAGTAAAGAGATAGAAAATGTAGAGATTTGCCCGAATATATGGGTGGACCATAACCAACTGAAAATAAATTGGAAAGGTAAAAAAGGAAAATTAAAAGATGGACTTTGAACCCACAAATATTACAAGGAAATGAATACCTCCAGAAGATTAAAAAGGAATTGATCTTATTTTTGATGTAAATAAAAAACAACACACCTCCCTACAGAACTTATGGGATACAATGAAAGCTTACACAAGAGGAATAACAATAGCTTATATGTCAAAAAAGAAAAAAGAAAAACAGAAACAACAGGATATATTAACAAAAGAAATAGGTCAGTTAGAAAAAAACTTCAAGCAAAGCCAGGTGAGGAACAAATTATTGAACTGTTAACAATAATAGCTAAACACAAACTAAATCTAATAGAACAAGCAGAATATGTAAAAAGTATCAAATATACGAACCAATGTATTTTTGAAAATGCAAATAAGCCAGGGAGGTGGTTGGCATATAAATTAAAAGAAAAAGAAAGTAGGATAATTTACCAGCTACAGGAAGAAGTAGGGAACTTACAAAATAATGAAGAATTAAAAAGATCGCAAATAACTATTTCGAGAAATTATATAGACAGGAGGAAACCGAGGTAGATAAAATAATGATTATTTAAAAGAAGAAAGTATGCCAGTACTGGAAGAAGAAAAGAGAGTGTTGTTAAATAAGGAGATAACAGTGAGTGAATTAAAAGAAGCAATTCAAAAGCAGAAAAAGAACAAAACTCGAGGTCCAGATGGTTTACCAGGGGAGTTTATAAGACCATGGAAGAACTGATTGAACCAACACTTTTAGAACTCTACAATGAGGTGTCATTAAAATCTAAAATGCCCGTATCATGGAGAGAAGCATATATTACGGTGATTTTGAAAGATGGTACAGACGCAAACCAAATCCAAAATTACAGGCCAATTTCACTCTTGAACGTGGATTACAAAATTTTTATGACGATCATGGCAGGAAGAATTAAAACAATCCTAAATGAGATAATTCATCCCAATCAAAATGGTTTTCTCCCAATGAGACAAATCAGGAATAACACAAGAACGGTATTAAATATATTAGAATACTACGAAGCCCATCCAGAGAAACAAGTAGCACTTGTTTTTCCGGATGCACAAAAAGCGTTCGACAATTTAAATTGCAAATATATGATTAGACAAATTAAAGAAATGAAATTTGGAGAAAAATTTGAACAAATGATAGAAACAGTATATTCTACTCAAAAAGCAAATATAATAATAAATGGAGATAGTTCAAAACCATTTGAAATAACAAAAGGAGTCTGTCAGGGATGCCCCTTGTCACCCCTGCTTTTTATCCTAACATTAGAGTCTGTGTACTGTACGATTCTTAGTACACTTACCTAGCTCCTTTGAGGATTCCACCCAAGACTGCTTATTCGTTCCCTGGTCCGAGTCCTGTTCCTCTTCTGCGTTTGCGAGTTCTTCAAGCACACCAGCCACTCCAATGTCACGCCTGAATAAAATATATTGTGTGAAAGCTGCTATAGGTGAAAGGGAGCATGATTATGTTCCACGTGCAATTGGAAAAGTAATCCGATGTGCATCAAAGCAACTTCAGATTTTGCCATCATAGCTTTTCTCTTTCAGCTTCTCTAATGAGAAGCTCCAGTATTCTTCTGTGACCCAGCCTCATGGTTTTTATTCCCTATCCTCCTGGCTCACTGATCACCCAAGTACCTAATATTCTCCTCAGTCACCAAAGTCAGATCTGTTGTAGAAAATCTACATTTAGAAGCCAAACCTTCTTCAGGTTACTCAACTCAACCAAGTAATTTCCTCGCTTACTCTTCTGTAAGAACATCAAAGAAAAGCTGTGCTGCTTTGTCATCAGCAGGCTGGGCGTGGGAAAACATATCAAGAATGGCGAGAAGACCAAGCACAGCTGCCATAATGTTATGCTGGTTCTCCACTTATGAAATGCTAAAGAATTATGATGCAGGTATTCTGTGTGTGTGTGTCCATCCGTACGTCCTTAATGCTAAGAGAGGTGGAAGAACATTACTAATTCCCACAGCCTAGTTCTGGATTTTCTTGTCAGTATCATAACAGCCATCAAGCAAATAATTATAGCTTAGCAGGCCATTCTCTAACTGCTTCTTATGCATAAGATACCAGGTTGATGCCAATCAAAAGGATAGGTTATGCAGAGAATATTTATCTGTATTATTACGCACTTTATTGTCTAAAATAAGAAATATCAACTCTAAGAAGACACAAATGCAGTTCTCTTAGCTGATTTAAAGTATGTTGTGAACATTAAACAACTTTATTTAAAATTGAAAATAACCACCATGTAAAAGTTGGACAAAGACATAAAAACATGAAGGTGGAAGGCTTGTAGGCTTAAATATAAATCTGATCTAATCACCAGAAAGCGAGGTCATCCTAAGAATCTGCTGCCACTTTTTAATCTATTTTCTTTTTCTTCTTTTCGCCACCAATGCTTTTCTCCTCTGATTCATACACCAAAATTGAGAAATTCATGAAAAGAAGAAAACAGCAGAGAGACAAATCCCAGGAAGGAAAAAACCAGGCGTTCCTCTTATAGTTCTTCAGCCGAGAACTAGGAGTGTGCACTTTTCTTAAAGCTGAGGGCCACAGGTGTGTGGAAACACGCAGCTCTGACATGACCATTCTAACCCAATCCAAACTCACCAGGCTCTGATGCATCTCTTCCAGAGTGACTCCTGGTGATGAATGAAGGCCGGCTTGGTGCTGTGTTCCAGGCGACTGAAAGCTTTCAGGTTTTCTTTGGGAATAGTGGGGGTAGGAAGACTTTCCATCTGCACAATTATCCACAGAATTAAGAAAAAAGTAAAATTCCTTGACCAGAATTATTTGTAAACCGCCCCCCCCCCAAAGCTTGATAATAGGACAACCAATCAAGGTTCCAGTTTCACCTTGGTTTATAGGCAGCATGGTACATCCGATTTTTCTACATTTTTAAATTAGCCAACAGGTACTAATTAGAATTCAGAATATACAAAGTGTTTCTTCCTTTTCCTTCCCGCCACACTTCAAATTGCCCAGACATTAAAAAAGCTAGAAATTAAAGCTTCTAGTTAAAGGCACAGAGCTCTATGTGTGGTCCTTTCCTAGCAGAAACGTTATTTAAACATTATGTAAAGTAAGTCACAGAATTAAAGATTTCTTGGAAAAGAATTTTGTTTGCGTTGGTCAAATGTAAACAAACCCAGCCTATTACTTTCTGTTATTTTGCTTACTTTCCTCTGCTTGGACATCCTTTTCATATTCACGCTGGACTGCTCAAACGGTATTTCTGAAGACCTTCTGATGGGGATTAGCCAATCCCCTTCAAAAGTCACATATATGTAGTTCATGACTTACAACCACAATTCAGCCCCAAATTTCCATTGCTAAATAAGGCAGTTGTTAAGTGAGTTGTGCCTCATATTATGACCTTTTTGCCACAGATGTTAAGCGAATCACTACAGTTCAGTGAATCTTGTGGTCATTAAGTGAATCTGGCTTCCCACATTGACTCTGCTTCTCAGAGGTCTGCTGGGAAGATAACAAAAGGTGACCACATGATCCCAGGATAGTGCAATATCATAAATACATTCCAGTTTCCTAGTTCCTGAATTTTGATCGCTGACCATGAGGATGTCGCAAATGTGAAAACCAATCATGTCAATTTTTTTCAGTACTGTTGTAACTTCGAATAGTCACTAAATGAATGGTTGTTAAAATGAGACCTGTACTGCTTTTACTGTAAGTAATTCTTCTGCCATTCCTTATTTGTATTTATATTTTGAGGCTAATTCCTACCACTTTATTTTTCCCAAATCACTGAAGATAAAGGCTACCAGAGGTGAGCTGTTACAATCCAGGCAACCATTAGAAGGCAGTAAAGAATCAAGATTTTTCTCCATCACTCCACTACCATTTAGTGGATGTCTGGATTTTTGCAATTCAGATCTGGTAGCCCTCCCAGAAATATTTAATTCAATGCAATGAGTTGAAGTATTGATCCACTAGACTAGAGGCAGAGACCCATCACTAATCCTTTCAGAGACCCATCACTAATCCTTTCAAGCAGATTAAAGAAAAGTTCAAATTGTTTCCCTCCCTTATTTATCAAGTCAAGTATCCATCTGACATTAAATTTTTGGAAGACTTCCTATTATTAAGACAAGATGGTAGCTGATTTCTTATGACTTACCTGACCTTGGAAATTAAGTGGAAGCTTCTCATAGCTCCGGCCAGAAACTAAGGCATTGTTGAATTCATAAAGGGTGATGTCTCTTGGAGGAGGTGGATCTGGAAAGAGTGCTAGGGAACACATCTTTCTGGTCATTGAGAAAAAAGCAAAGAGGAAGAAAAGAGACTCCTTAAAAAAGCACACCATGCTGGAGTGTTTCAAAGTAATTGCACATTGCTAGACATAGTGCTACTAACGTAAGGTGACCAGACGTCCCGATTTTGGCGGGACAGACCCGCTTTTTAATCATTTGTCCCGCGTCCCGCCCTCCCTCTTAAAAAGTCCCGATTTTTTAAAACAATGCCCGACTAGGGCATTCTTTCAAAAAATCGGCCTGCAGGCACTCGAGGATGGCCAGGTTGGGCCCAGCCGCAGGGGCAGCAGCAGCAGCAGCAGGCCCTCTCAAAATCGGGACATCTGGTCACCTTACCTTGGGGAGGAGCGCCGAGCGATAGGCGGGGAGGCCCGGCCGGCTTCTGTGAGCTCCTTCCTTCCCTCCCTTCATCCCTCCCTCCTTTCCTTCCCTGCCTGCCTTCCCCTCCTGGCCGCTGCCTGCTCGGGGTCCAGGGAGCACTTCTGCGGGAGACTGGCCGGTAAGTGAGCCGGGGGGGCGGGGGGTTTTATGCTTGGCAAGCCTTCCCAATCCCGGGGCTCTTTTGCAAAGGGAGCAGCTGCTCTCGCAAAGCCCCGCGGGCGCCCGGTTGCAAAGCCCGCCCGCCCGGCTCTCGGCCCCACCTGCCTGGCGGAGGGCACTCCCCTCCGCCGGCTCCTCCTCCTCCTCCGCCCGGGCCCTTCCCGGCTGCCCGAGCTCCGTCCCTGCCTCAGCGGCACACTCGGGGAGGAACAGCCGGCTCGTGGTCTCCCATCCCGCTGCTCACCTTTTCCACCAGCCATTCCAACAGCCAGGTGTAATTCAGCATCAGGGCTACTAAAGGGCGACTTGCGCGCCGCCTCCGCGGTCCAGGCTGCCGGCAAAGGGGGAGACGAGCGGTCTACAAGCAGAGGTGGGATCCTACCTCTGATTGCCGGTGCGGTTAATTGCTGACTTCACGAAGTCAGCAATTAACCGCACCGGCAATCAGAGGTAGGATCCCACCTCTGGGGAGGCGGGAGGCGAGGAAAGGCCTCCCGCCTCTCCCCCCCACCTGGACGCCGACATTAGCTGTCTTTTGCCCTCTGCGCATGCGCAGCGTTCTGCGCATGCGCAGAGGGCAAAACTCATATTGCGGCCCCGCCCCCCGTCGGTGTCCCGCTTAAGAAAAAAAAAATCTGGTCACTTTATACTAACGACTCCAGAGAGGCCGGTAGCAAGTTTTAGCCCCTACTTCATTACAAATAATTTAGGCAATTGACTTAAAAGCTTTGCAAAATTGCTCCTCTCATAATTTGTGACTTTGAGTGGTGAATAGCGGTAACAATCAGAAAATTAAGTAATATACTGAAGCAAATTAAGCTGGCAAAAACATCATATGACACATCATCAGGGCTAGCAATAACAACATCCTGTACACTCTCATTTTTAAAAAAAGGCTCATCTACTATTCTGATCCAACACACAAAAGAACAGGCGGGTTTTTACAATTCTACAGAAATTCAATAGGATTAAGGTCATCTTAAGAACGGGGTACTCATGACCTGGATTATAAATTCTGATGGTTGCCCCCCCCCAACTTCCGTCACTTGACAGAACTTGAGACACTGAGCAACCAGGCCTCATTTATGGCTGTTTGCAGTGTCCTGTGGTCATGTCACCACATTTTACAATTATTTTGCCAAAAACCAACATTTCCTTCTGATTCACAGCAAACCATTGGTTGTCTTTTTTTTTAAAAAAATACTTTTTACTGAAATTTTTCACATTAAAAAAGACAAAACATAATTTCACTAATACAGCTTGACACTATCAGAATTTCTTTCTTCATTCTACATTTTCCATATTTAAGAGTTATTGTTTTTAATGTAAACATTCTTATATCTATTTACTTCTTTATACATGTTATATATTACATCCATTTAAACTTCTACAATTACATTTGTTTAATTTTGTTACATCATCTTATACTACTTTACACATTAATTTTACTTTTCCTTTCAAGCCAGTCATACCATCTATTCCATATTTTATAATACAGTTTCCTCTCTCTCTCTCAATTCCATTGTTAGTTTGTTCATCTCTGCGCATTCTAGCACCTTTTTTATAATCATTGCGTTCGAGGGGATTTTCTCTTTCTTCCAATTCTGGGCGAATGTAATTCTCGCTGTGGTAATTATTTGTTGAATAATATAGTAAATTTCTTTTCTAATATTTTCTTTGTTATTCCTAATAGAAACAGTTCTGGCTTCATCTCAATTTTTATTTCCTCAATCCATTTTTTTATTTTTTCCCAATATTTCTTTGCATTGGGACATGTCCACCACATGTGGTAGAATGTCCCTTGTACATGATTATATTTCCAACAATTGGGTGGTATAGTTGGATACATTTTGGCCAATCTCGCTGGTGGTAGATACCATCTATAAAGCATTTTATATATATTCTCTTTATAGGCGGCTGACTGTCAATTTTTTTAGTTTTTCCCCTAAATTTGTTCCCAATATTCTAATTCAATATTATACCCAAAGTTTTTGGCCCACACTATCATTGTTTCTTTTACAATTTTCTCCTCCATTTTAAATTTTAGAAAACAATTATATATCTTGGTAATCATTTTTTCATCTGTGCCTGTTAATATTTTGTCTATTTCTTGTTGCTCTTTTTGAAAACCGTGTTGTTCCGAATCCTTTTTATATTTTGTTTGTATCTGTAAGTAAGGCCACCAGTCTATTTTAATTCCCTGTGTTTGCAATTCCTGATTTGATTTCAATTTCCCTTATTCATCTGGCAGTTCATTGTAGGTTACTATCCTATTTAAACATTTGGATAAACCATTGCTTCCATAGTTGAAACCCATCTCAGAATTTTTATATAAAATTTCTGTTTAATTTTCCTCCAAACTTCAATTAATGCATCTCTCACCTGGTGCCTTTGAAAATATTTGTGTGTTTTATCCTTCCCCTCCCACAGGAATGCATGCCAACCCCGTTGTAAGTCATGTCCTTCAATAGCTAATATTCTTTTATTTTTTTAAATTACCCATTCTCTAATCCATGTTGCTGCGGCCACCTGGTAGTACAGTTCCCAGTCTGGTAGGCCAAAGCCCCCTCTCAGTCTGGAATCCTGTAATAATTTACATTTTATTCTAGCCTTTTTCCCTTGCCATATGAATTTTAACGTTATTTTATTCAATTCTTAAAAAAAAGTTTTATTTAATTTTATTGGAATTGTTTGGAATAGGTATAACATTTTGGGTAAGATGTTCATTTTAATGGTGGCAATTCTTCCTACCAAAGATAACTGTAATTTTGTCCAGTTTTCCAAATCTTTTCGAATCTGTGATAATTTTATGTAGTTGTCTTCTTTTATGGAGGAGCATTTTGCAGTCAGCCAAATCCCTAGGTATTTTGCTTTTTTAACTATTTGAAATTCTAATATTTTTTCTAATTCTTTATTTTGATCTTGTGTAAGATTTTTGGTTATTTTTGTTTTATTTATATTTATTTTTAGCCCTGCAACCTTTCCGAATTCCTGTAATTCTCTGATTAGTGTTTCCCATTTCCAGGGGGTCTTCAATTATAAATGCCATATCATCGACAAATGCCTATAATTTACATTCTTTTTTAGCTCTCAATCCTTTTATATCCCGATTTTCTCTAATTTGTTTTAGCAAAACTTCTAGTGAGAGTATGAACAGCGGTGATAATGGACATCCTTGTCTGACCCCCTTTTTATATGACCCCCTTTTTATGACCCCTGTTTGATTTGAATATATTGTTTTAATCATTTTAGTAATTTTTTCTCCAAATTTCATCATGTCCAATTGTATATTTAGAAACTGCCAATTCAAATTATCGAAAGCTTTTTGTGCATCGACCAATATCAAAGCTAATTGTTTGTCTGGATGTGCTTCGTAATATTCTAATACATTTAATATAATTCTTGTATTATCCCTTATCTGCCGTTTGGGTAGGAATCCATTTTGATCTATATAAATAATTTCATTTAGTATTTTTTGAGTCATTCTGCTATAATTGTCGCAAATATTTTATAGTCTACGTTCAACAGCGAGACTGGCCTATAGTTTTGAATTTTTAGGTTATCTGTATCTTCCTTAGGAATTAAAGTTATGAGCGCCCCTGTCCAGGAGTTTGGTATTTTCGATCTTTCTAACATTTCATTATATATCTCTAACATGATTTCTTCTAGTGGTTCTTGTAACGTTTTATATAATTCTACAGGAATTCTGTCCGGTCCTGGTGTTTTATTATTTTTTTGTTTTTTAATTGCCCCTTTCATTTCTAATAGTGTTATCTTCCCGTTTAGCATTTCTCTTTCTTCCTCTGTTATATTAGGTAGATTTCTAATCTGTAAATAATTTATGATGTCCTCTTCTTTAATGTTTTCTTGACTGTACAATGTTTGGGAAAAAAATTGAGCAATCCTTTTCTTTTCCTCTCTCTTATGGCATATATTCCCGTTCATTCTGTAATTGTTGTATCAAATCTTTGTTTTTCTTTCCTTAATTTATGGGCCAACCATCTTCCGGATTTGTTTGCGGCTTCAAAGTAATTTTGTTTTGCCAGTATTATATTCCTTACCATTTCTTCTTGTTGAATTAAATTAATTTTATGTTTCGTTAAATCCCGTTCTTTTATAATTTTATTATTCTGTGGTTCTTTTTGTAACGCATTTTCTATTTCTTTAAGCTTATCTTGTAATTGATTTTGTTTTTCCACTTCTCCTTGTTTCTCCCTACCACATATGCTATTGATATCCCTTTCATATATGCCTTGGTAGTTTCCCAGAGGATACTTTTTTTTATTCAATCATCATGCACTGAGCTCACAAGGAAACAGCAGCAGAATAGGGCATCCCTTTTTAAACGGGTCATCAGTTCAGACCATCAGTATCACTACAGTGACTCTTATTTGCTCTTACCGTACTTGGAAGTTGGTCGCCTAAGTTCACTTTATTTCCATGTAAATATGCACAGAATTAGCACAAGATACTTCTAAAGAATTACCTAACAGGTTAGTGGAAGAAGAAGCAAATTGCTCATTGTCCAAAGCATGCCATTCAATACCTGTTGCTGGGGGTTGGAGAGAGAGGGACATACGGATGGCTCTCATGCCCTGCTAGTGGTGAGCCTCCAGAAGGCATTTGGCTGGCCGCTGCAAGATACAGAGTGCTGGATTAGATGGACTTTTGTTCAAATCCAGGGACTTTCTGAAACGTGGACTTCAGCGCAGAGATTCCTGTGTTTATCACTGTTGTGCATTCAGGTCATTGCCAGCATCTCGGATGATCTGAAAGAGGTAATAGCAATAATAGCAACAACGATTATAAATCCAGCAGTCCCCACTTTGACAGCTACCCCTTCTGATAAAACAATAATATTATAACTGCACAGGAAGTCCTCAATTTACAGCAGTTCATTTAGTGACCATTGAAAGTTACAACGGCATGGGAAAAAAGTGACTTATGACCATTTTTCACATTTAAGAACATTGCATTAGCCCTATGATCAAAATTCAGACGCTTAGCAACTGACTCATAGTTATGACGGTCACAGCATCCTGGAATATTCTGATCCCCTTTTGCAACCTTCTGACCAGCAAAGTCAATGGGGAAGCCAGATTCACTTAACAACCGTGATTCTCATTTAAGAACTGCAATGATTCACTTAACAACTGTGGCGAGAAAGGTCGTAAAGTGGGGCAAAACTCACTTAACAACTGTCTCACTGAACAAAATTGAAATTCGTGGCTCCGTTATGGTTGTAAATCAAGGACTCCCTGTGACAGAAATTGTTATAAATCCAGTGGGCTCACTTTTATCTCACCCTTGAGATAAAACAATAATGTTTTATATTTTAATTTTTTATATACGGTGTATAGGAATTATTATAAATCCAGTGGACTCATTTTCAGAGTTCCTCCTTGGAATAAAACAACCATTATAGGGATGATTATTAATCCGGCTGTAATTGAGCTTCCTCGAAGGGAGTAAAAACACTTGTTGTGGGCCCGGGAGGCAAAAGCGGTGGCCTGACGTGGGGAAAAATACAACCCGGTGCCTCCACATTTTCTCGAAACCAACTGAGGCGGACTGCCAAGCGCTGCTTTCCCTCCTGTCCGGAGCGCTCGGCTGAGACAGGGAAAAGGAAAAGGACTAGCCGAGCCCCCCTCTTTCCCCACCACCTCCGCCAGCAGCGGGACCAGGCCTGGCCGGGCCTGTCTCACTTACTTACGCGGCCGCGAATCTCTCGCCCAAATCTGCTTTCGTTGGGAACGAAGGAAGGCCGAGAGCGAAGGCGCTCTAGCCAACTTCGGCTTTTCGCGGGTAACCGTTCAGGCAGCGGCGACGGGCGCTGCACGGGGTCAAAAGAGTCAAAGAGAACGCCTTTGCCAAACCTCCAGCTGGCTCGGTTTAGGGATGGATTCGCCTCCTAGCGGATCGGGCGCGTAACAGGAGTTCTCAACGCTTATGTCTTAAAGGGCCAGAGAGGGGCTTTTTTTTTCAATCCGTCGTTCCGGCTGTGTTTGACTAGCATCCGGTTCTATATGCCTATTACTCTGTATCTATGTTAAAGACTTAGTGTATCCTCAAACCGTTATGCTCAGAATGCTTGCCTTCGGAAGTTGTGGGAGCTTCATCACTTGAGACTTTCAAGGAGAGATTGGACTGCCATTTTCAGGGGTGGCCAAACTATGGTTCTTTGAGGACCTGTGGACTTCAACTCCCAGAATTCCTGAGCCAGCCATGCATACATGGCTAGCTCAGGAATTCTGGGAGTTGAAGTCTACAGGTCCTCAAAGATTCAAAGAACCATAGTTTGGCCACCCCTGGAACTTGTAGGGTCTCCTGCTTGAGGAGGGGGTTTGGACTAGATGACCTACAAGATCCCTTCCAACTCTGTTAATCTGTTAAAGAATGCAGCCTGCACACGGTACTGTAAAGGACAAAGATTTCCCCCCCAAAGTTTATTCCCCTATTTGGGGAATACATTATGATCCACAGTTGCTACAATAATAAACAGTCTTTAAAGTGCTGGGCATAATGTCCTTTATTTGTGACATTACGTTTCCTGTTGCAACTTTCCTTTTAACCAAGAATGCCTGACCTTTTTGAGACTTAACTTATGAGTAGATACATGGAGTGTTGTGCTGAAAATTCGAGACTTTGAATACCAGAAACATTACAATAACCAGAGGGAACCAGAATGTAGCTCTGACAAGTGTGCAGTTCCACCAAGTAATAGTTTTAGGTTTGGAACCAATAAAGAAGAATATTTGTAGTTCAGAGTTGAAATGAGGGGTCCTTGGTGCTCTTTGAGCTTGGTTGTTTTCTTGCAGATGTTTTATTACCTGTAGAAAGTTAGCACCCACCCCTCTCCTAGAAGAATGAAATATTCTAGGAAATATTAAAAAGGCAGAATATTTCCCCTAAAAGAGAAATAAAAATCTTAAAGGAAACAGAAACTCAGCCTCAGTTCTCTGCTCCCAGCAGATATTTTGGTGCCAGCCTATCTACAAGACAAAAGACCTTCACCCCCAGTACATAATAGGATTATCTATCAGCAGAGCTCACCACATGGCACAACCAAGCCTCTTCATTACATCAGCCCAAGATTCAACCAAACTTGATTCAGACAAACATGACTGCCCCTGGGAGTCTGACAGCCAATAGAATACATGCCCTTGCCACAGGAACAGGAAGCTCAAGTTCAAAGCCCAAGAGAGGGTATAAATAACACTCTCCACTCCATGTGTTCAGCTACCCAGGACTTCAAATCCATGTGGTCCTGTTCACCAATAAACCATCTTTCCAATCAGCCTCCATGTTTCCAACGTCTTTCTCCCCACTTGGAACTGAACCCAGATTTCTTCCAACATATCCAAAGTAGATACTGTAACATCATCATTTCTAGGTTTGGAATTTTAATAAGTCAGTTTAGAAGTTTTAATAAGAAAAAGAATTAGGCAAAAAGAAATCTTTTTAAAACCTTTGATGCACAGTGAAAAACTGCTACCATATAGTTCTTCTGCACAATTCTTGAAATTTCAAAGACTAATGAAATCTCTTTATCTGACCAAGATTCATTCATTCGACAGTTGTACAAGTGAGAATTTTCTGTAATAGAAGCTCCTTTTCTATTTTGAAAGAAGAAAGATTTCTATAAAGAGCTCAATGTTCTTCTGTAGTTTCTTTATTTAGGGATGGAAGGAGTGATTGCAGAAAGATGCAACATTTTCTTTTTGTGTGGAATGAGGGTACAAGAATGTTTGTATCAGGAGCTGTGGCAGTTCAAGAGCTGTGAACTGACTGCTACTGTTGTTCCCTTCTGTTAATTAACTAGAAGGCAAACTGGTTAGATTATGGTGTTCTGTGCAAGCTCTCTGGGTTTCAAGGTTAACCAAAATAAAGCTGGGTTTACTTGTTTGAGTTCAGGTTAGGATTTTTTTTTCTTTTATTAACAGGTATAAAAATACATGCATCCATCTATTTTCTGCTAAAACTTGCATGTCTGTAACCTTTAGCTAGGCAAAATGGTGTATCATTTATATGCTGCATTTTGCTACGCCATATGAAATAATAATAACTGTGCATCACAGGTCAAAATTTTGCGAGCAAAGATACCTCAAATGGGCTTAAGTATAGAATACCTGGACCCATAACTCCTGAGGGAATGAAATTTGGCAACACTAATTGCCAAATATATCATGAACTGAGAACATGGATGGGGCAGTACACTGACTGAATGCAGAGTTTACATCCTATTATTGGCCAATTGTATGGAAAGCTGGCTGGCTCATGTGATATTCTCTGTGTTTGGAAGTTGCTTGCAGTGAGTAAGAATGGTGATTGGTATGGAAGAGACATCACTCTCTTTGCTTGGGAGTATCCTAGTTATGTGATTCCAGAGGCTACAACTCAGAGGTGTGCATATTTCATCCATTTCATCCAGTCCCCAGGGAGTAGGGCGGCATATAAGAATCCTAAATAAAATAAATAAATAAATAAATAAATAAATAAATAAATAAATAAATAAATAAATAAATAAATAAATAAATAAATAAATGTCACTATGTGTGCATACACACACCTCTTTATTTGAACGTGGTAGAGAGTGTGGCTCTATGAAAGATAATTCTTGTGCATTTATACTTGTGGGTATCTGTATCACAGACCACATTTTGCATCTAACTAGGCAAGTTCTTATTTGTGTCTCCCACCCATGTGTATATGTGTGTTCTCGTGTGTTCCCTTTTACAATTCATGCCCCTCCTTGATGCTAACTGCTGGTTAGGAAAGCTTCCAGTCCTTCTTTGGAATTATATTTTTGTCTCATTTTTATTATATTTATCTTGTTTTTCCTAGAGGCCACAGAAGTTATTTTAATTTTTTTTTCAGGATATTATATAAATGTTGTGGCCAGGGGGAGGGGTTGCATCAGAGAGCGAGACAGAGAGAGAGAAAAGAGAAGGAACCAACATGATTTTGATGGCGCCGTTGCCTCAAAGACATTAGAAACACCACAGGCCTGGCGTATGCTCTCTGGTGTCTGGACACAAACAGGCAGAAGCTGGGTAGGCCATTTGGGGAGGGGGGGGTGAGCGAGTTAAAGAGCCCACGCTGCTTATGCCCTGCTGAGTGCTGACTTGGATGGGGGTGCTGGGGGGGGGACATTGAGGTTTCACATTCTTTTCTAGTCAGATAATATAGCTAGGAGAATAGCAGCATTACACTGTTCTAATTGTTCAACATTAGCCATGTACTGGGTACTGAACACATCGTGGCTGTGATGTCCTCTATCTCCAGGGGGTTGAAAGCGATGTCAGAAAAGAATAGGAAACAGGTCAAGCAAGCATATGGGAAGCAAGGAACAAAGTTGCATCGGTCTAGGGCAGGGATATCCAAACTTGGCAACATTAAGACTTGTGGACTTCAACTCCCAGAATTCCTCAGCCAAATGGGGAATTCTGGAAGTTGAAGTCCACAAGTCTTAATGTTGCCAAGTATGGAGACCCCTGGTCTAGGTCAAGGACAGAGGAAGTGATGCAAACAGGAACTCTCGTGTCTGAAATGAAATGCTTAGCAGTCGAACAAAGATTTTTCCAGATGGAAGAACGCCACCTTAGCCCTAACGTAGACATTGCTCTGAATACGCTTTACTCTATGAAGCAGCGTTGCAGGAGATAGAAAAGTCACACAGAAGTTGATTATGAGCTTAGGTAGTGTAGGAAGTTAGCACCCACCCCTCTCCTAGGAAATGAGATATCCTAGGAGATATTAAAAGGTAGAAGATATTCTGTGGAACACATCTGGAAACATGCTTTTTAAACAGACAAGACTCCTCTTGGAAAACTCCCACGCCTTGCAAATGGGCTATTAAGGACTGGGCCCAGCTCACACATTCCTCTCACCTGGCTGAAAGTCTTCTGCATGATAAAACCACAATAGGATTTGCCCAAGGCCCTTTCATTCAGCCAAAGCTGGATTAGACAAAAGCCAAGAGCCACCCCAGCATGCCCCTGGGGGGTCTGAGAGCCAATGGGATACATTTCTATACAGGAAAAGGAAATCTAAGAGGTGGGACCCAACTTACACTATAAAAACCAGGAACTCAGCATATCTCTCTTTCTTTTTTCTCTTCACCACACCCGGAACCATGTAAGCTACCTTTTCTGTACAGGGGCTCAAGCCATGTGCTTCTGTCCACCATTAAACCTTCCTTCCAAGCAACCTTCATGAATCCAGTGTCTTTTTCCCCACTTGGAACTGAACCTAAAAGGATATTTCCTTATAACAATTGGCGAGCCAGCTGGATTTCCAAGCTAACCTCTTCAATGATCCAGGCCTAAATAAATTTATTTGACCTGGGCCATTGGAAATTAGGTTTTAAAGGGGTTTTGATTCAAGGGCTGCTTGGAAAGAAGGTGAGTACCTACCTCTAAATTTTACTTTAAACCATAGAAAACTGGGAAATGTGTGTTTGCATGTGTGTATGTGTGTGTGGGGGTAATTTTTGCTTTTTAATTTTACTTTATGGCATATGTAAATTCCAATTTCAATTGAATAGTGTGTTGTCTGGGTACAAATCATTTTAGGAAAAAAATAATCATGCTTTTTGTTTAACCAAGTTAATGTATCTTCCTAAATCCTTTGATATTTCCTCCCCCCCCTTCTCCCCCCCTTCCCCCCCCAGCCCTGTTTTGTCTGCTAGCCATTGCAGGATACTCATTTTATGGTGGTTCTTTTCCACTTCTCCAAATCTGTTTTAATTTGTTGCACCAATTTATAATAGTTATCTATATTTTTGGTTTTCCTTACCTAGGGGTAGGATTTTACTTTTCTTTGCATTAGATAGGGCTCAGTCTAGTTGTTGTTTTTTTCTTTCTTTTTGAAGATGGGAACCACATTAGCTTTTTCCCAGTTTCTCAGGTGGTCCCTGTGTCCCAAGATTTTTTTTTTAAGATGTGCAGTGGTTCTGAGATTTCATTTACCAGCTTCTTTAGGACTCTGGAACCTGGTGTTCTCTTACTGTTTTTGCTTATTTTAACTTTAGTTTACAGTCTGTTTTATTTTTCCTTTCCAGTTATATTTCTGGTTAGTTGGGTTGCATTTCTTTTTGCAAGAAGACATGCAAAGAATGAGTTAAGCAACTCATGGCTTTCTCTGTGTTGCCTTCTCTCCTTAGTGGTCCAACTGTTTCCTTGATTTTTCTTCTTGTTTTTCTTATGTATTTGAAGAATCTTTTATATTATCTTTCACTTTTGTTGCAAGTTTTTGTTCATTCAAGGCTTTTGTTTCCTGATTTTTCTTTACAGATTCTTGCTATCTGCTGATATTCTGCATTAGTTATGTGTCCCTCTTTCCATTTTTTTGTATCTGTCCTTCATTCATTCAATTTGTCAGTGAGGTCTTTGTGCAGCCATGCTGGTTTCTTGGATTTCTGGGTTTTTTTTTCCTGATTGCTTTTGTGCAATTGGCTTTTATAATCAAGTTTTTTCAGAGTTTACCAAGCAGCTTCTTGAGTTGCTTCTTTCCTTTAGGACTTTCATCCAAGGAATCTTTCTCAAGTTTCTCTTGAGTTTATTAAGGTCAGCTTTATTTTAAAATCTAAGACTTTAGTGTGTTCAATTGTGTTGAATCGTTTTTGTTATGTTAATGATGCAGTTTCAAATCCTTCTACAACTTCATCTTGGTTGGTTATTAACATATTTTATTTCTCACTTGGTGCAAAATTAGTTTTCAGAGTTTCCATGCCTTTAATTTCTGTGTCTGCCATAATATTTATATTTAGCACTTCCAGTATCAAAATGAATAGCATCCTTTTCTTGTGCCTTTTTTATGTATTTAAAATCATTCTCATTTTGTTTTTAATCTGTCTCTTAGGAAAAGCTTAAGAGAGCTGAATGTATAAATTCATTTAGGAACCTTTTAGTTTGCTGCCATTATTGAAGTATATATTTTATAGTCAGCATTCAGTGAAGAGATGGGCCTATAGTTTTATCTGCATTAAATCTGAATCTTATTTTGGAATCAAAGTAATATTTGCTCCCATTCAGGAATGTGGTACCTTTTACATCAATCAATACCTCATTATGTAAAATCTTTGTAAAAGTCTGCCACTGGCCCACCTGGTCCTGGTGTTTGGTTGTTCTTTTGTCTCTTGATCTGCTTCTGATAATTCCATCATTGATATTCATTCATTTAATAGTTTTTGTCCTTTTCTGGTACTTTAGGCAATTCCATTTTTTTTTCAAATATTCTTTAATTTTATTTTCTGAAACTCCTTGCTCATACAGCTTTTCATAATATTGAATTATTTTTGTTTATCCTCATTTGGTAGTATAGAGTTTCTTTCTCATCTACCAGCCTATGTGTCAATGTCTTCTCTTTCTCTGTTTTGATTTGTGTAAGTTCTGTTTAGCGTTTACAGAGCACAGGACCTTCTGTTAGGGAAGGAGGAAGAATGTCTCTCTCTGTGTGTGTGTGTGTGTGAGACTGAAGGGTAGGAAAGCAAATTTTGTTGTTGTTGTTGTCGTTTTTATGTGCACATCCCAAAAGCAAACCCCAGAATTTTTCAGTTCTAAATGTGAAGCCCGTGAGTGTGGAGGTCCTAGTACTAGCTGTACAGGGGCGGCTAGTCCTCGCAGATCCCCTTTTTGGATCTGATAAACCTAGAGAGATTCCCTACAGGAAGGGGGCCTTACTTCTACGAGGGAATCGGAAGTCCTTCCCAGAGTTTTTTTAGTCTCTGAAACTGTTGAGCGCGTCACTAGCTAAGCCAAAGTGAACCTTACATTTAAAGGATCATGGGAAGCTCTAGTTCGAGGGTGGCGGAGACCCTTGTGAGGGCTTGGAACCTGGGACGCCAGGAATATGTCTGCATGACAGGAATGTGCAAAAGTAAAAGCAGGAAACTTGTGTAGAAAATGGGCTTTGCTGAGGGATGACACAGAGAAACAAAACAAAACAAAACAGCCAATTTGGCTAAATAAAGGTACTTAAGAAAACAGAAAAGGAAAAATGTTGAGGTGTTTGTTGTTTCTTCTCTCTCTCTATTCTTCTCTCTCTCTTATATGTAACCACGTGGTTTGTTTGTTAAGATTTGTGCCTTCCCTAATTTAACTGAAATTTATGGCAGGAAGGACTTGTGTGTGTGTCCTGTCATCCTCTTTGTCCATGTTTTGTGTATGTGTACGTCTTTGTCTTGTCTTGTGCGCACTCGAGGTAATTGCAACTGTAAAATATCTCTGTTTCCTAGAGATATGAATTTCAAATTGTTAGAAAATTAAAAGCACTGAAAAGAAAGGAAAATGTCTTTGCCCAGTTAGGACTGGCCAACCTGGTCTGGGACAAGGAACAGAGTTCAATTTTCCTATTCCTCTCGGTGTTTTTAAGAAAAGCCAAAATTTAAGGGACAATGTTTTAAGTTAATTTACAGGAAAATTCCATTCTCACATTTACTGTATGTACATGCAAACAGTTTTAATATTGCCCTTCTGTGATGTTTAATGGATGCCAATTCTCTGCTAAGATGGAAATGTCTGTTCATTTTTTTCCCCTGGTGATGTCTCCATTTTGTTATAATTGATTTAACTGCGATACTGATGTGTTGTTTGTTTTCCTCAAACCCTGCCTGCAAGCTATCTACCCCCCCCCCCCCCAAATCTCTAATCCTTTTACAATGCCTCTCGTGGTAGAATTACCAGAAAAGGGGGAAGGGACCCTGTTCTTATGTCTTTCAGCCCTGCACACATGATCCTGAAGCCTATGGAAGCAGACCAAATGGGCTCAGAAACTGCCTCCAGTAAAGACATTCCATCCATTTGAGCCAGAATTGGGTTTGAATCTAGTCCTCTAATCATCACAGCAACCAGAGTGGAGCAGATCTTTCCAAGCCTGACTGACCAGCCTTACCACCAAAACCTAAGGCCACCCAGCAGACATGAATGAAAGGACCCTGAGATGGACAAATAAAGACCAAACATCTATTTTCAATCCTCAGAAGACAGCTGAAAAGACTAGGGGGGAGGGGGGAACTTCATTGTAAAGTTTTTCTTTCTTTGCTTCAGTCACAGAAATTCATTGTAAAGTTTTTCTTTCTTTCTTTGCTTCAGTCACAGAAATTCATTGTAAAGTTTTTCTTTCTTTCTTTGCTTCAGTCACAGAAATTCATTGTAAAGTTTTTCCTTTGTTTTCTTTCTTTCCTTGCTTCATTCACTGAAATTCATTGTAACGTTTCTCTTTCTTGTCTCATCTATATTGTAATCAGTTTAATGTACTCATGTAAGAATTGTATTGGGAGTGGTTGCCACAGTGAGTTCTGTACACTTTAGATTTCTGTCTAGTGGGAGGGAAATTTGTAGCTGCATACACAAACACACAGAGACACGCCATTCAGAATTAGACTGAGGTTATCCCTTTTTCACCTACCTCCACCCAAAGCTGCTTTTAGCTTGCTGGTTTTTTTGTTGTTGTTGTTTTGACTCCTGCTTTGTGGCATTAAAGCCCAGGCAGTCATATCTCCCTGTTAATTCCATGGGGGAGGGGACAGGTCCCCTCAGGCAATTTCCCCACTTGAAGAGCTAGCAGAAAGGATCTTCGAAAATCCAAGGCCTGACTGCTGCCCAGTAAAGCAGGGTATTTTGCACTGGTGGTCTCAGGAGTAAGAGTCCCAGGGCTCATTCTAAAAAAAAAAAAAAAAGGAAAAGCCTAGATTGCACACTGGCTAACTTCAATTTGGACTCACAAATCCTAGATGCACTAAAGTAAGAGCTAGGGCAGATTCAAGAACCATCCCTTGGAAATGGGCAGCCTGTGATTTCAAGGTAAACCATGGCTGTGGGAATATTGTGGGGCCTGTGCTTGCTTGAAACCTGTCTGGGAGCTCATCGAAAGTGTTATCAAACATCTGAACATAATTGGCATGGAAAATTGGATACTGTAAATTTATTTCCAGAACTTTTGCCCTGGCCATTGACCATCATGGTTGAAAGCTCTCCTTTTGGGAGCCACTGAAGGAATCCTTCTGCTGCCTCTTTCAACGTCTTCCCCTCTGCATCAGAGAAAATTGAAAGCACCCATAAAATCTCCCTGACCTGATCAATTTGAAGCTTGTGTCAAAACATGTGTTGCACTCACATGTTTTGAAAAAAAAAATGAGGGATTGTAGGAAGTTAGCACCCACCCCTCTCCTAGGAAATGAGATATCCTAGGAGATATTAAAAGGTAGAAGATATTCTGTGGAACACATCTGGAAACATGCTTTTTAAACAGACAAGACTCCTCTTGGAAAACTCCCACGCCTTGCAAATGGGCTATTAAGGACTGAGCCCAGCTCACACATTCCTCTCACCTGGCTGAAAGTCTTCTGCATGATAAAACCACAATAGGATTTGCCCAAGGCCCTTTCATTCAGCCAAAGCTGGATTAGACAAAAGCCAAGAGCCACCCCAGCATGCCCCTGGGGGGTCTGAGAGCCAATGGGATACATTTCTATACAGGAAAAGGAAATCTAAGAGGTGGGACCCAACTTACACTATAAAAACCAGGAACTCAGCATATCTCTCTTTCTTTTTTCTCTTCACCACACCCGGAACCATGTAAGCTACCTTTTCTGTACAGGGGCTCAAGCCATGTGCTTCTGTCCACCATTAAACCTTCCTTCCAAGCAACCTTCATGAATCCAGTGTCTTTTTCCCCACTTGGAACTGAACCTAAAAGGATATTTCCTTATAACAGTAGGTTGCAGGAGAAAGGGATATAAGCAGTGGTGAAATCCAATTTTTTTACTACCGATTCTGTGGGCGTGGTTTGGTGGGCATGGTGTGGCTTGGTGGGCGTGGCTTGGTGATCATGGCAGAGGAAGGATACTGCAAAATCCCCATTCCCTCCCCACTCCTGGGGAAAGGATACTGCAAAATCTCCATTCCCTCCCCACTCCTGGGGGAAGGATATTGCAAAATCTCCATTCCCACCCCACTCTGGGGCCAGCCAGAGGTGGTATCTGCCGGTTCTCCGAACTACTCAAAATTTCCACTACCGGTTCTCCAGAACCTGTTAGAACTTGCTGAATTTCACCCCTGGTATAAGTTATAAGAAGGCAGATTCCAACTGAATGTAAACTTTCTAATAGTAAGAGCAGCTTGACAAGGACCTGGTTCCAGGTAGACCTTGACAAATCCTCCTCTAAAACAGGGGTTCTTCCTCTTCAGCTGGTGTCATCCCGCAGCGAAGTCCAGGCAATAAAATCATTCAGATTGTTGCACAGTTGGAGTCAGAATTGTCAAGTGTGTCACACTTGATTTTACAATCCTATTTTTGCCATGTTAAGTAAATCACTGCAGCCATTAAGCAAATCTAGCTTTCCCCCATTGACTTTCTATGTTAGAAGCCAGCTAGGAAGTTCGCAAATGGTGATCACACTACATTGGGATGTAGCAACTTTCATAAATACATGCCCATAGCCAAGCAGCAAATTTTGATCGCATGACCATGGAGGCAGTGTGACAGTTGTAAATTCAAGGACCAGTCATGAGTCACTTTTTTTCCGTTGTAACTTTCAACAATTGCTAAATGAAGGGTTGTGAGTCAAGGACTATCTGTATTGAACCTAGAAAGCAATGGGCCTCCTGACATTGAATATGTTCAAACAAAGGTTCCATAGCCAAAACTGAGATTGTTTTATTCCTGAACTAAACATAGGAATGGACTAGATGTTCTAATTGGCCCCTTCCAACACAACTTGTGTTTTGTGAGTCTTTTCCCAAGTTCAGTTAAGCTGCTACCCACCTGTGCTTAAGCTGGCAGCAAAATGTATCAGCAAAGAAAATGCCATCCGCACTGCTAATCCCTAACCTGTCTATCAAGTAAGGGGGGTTGTATAAGGTGACCAGACGTCCCGATTTTGGCGGGACAGACCCGCTTTTTAATGATTTGTCCCGCGTCCCGCCCGTCCTCTAAAAAGTCCCGATTTCTGGAAAGAATGCACGACTAGGGCATTCTTTTCAAAAATCGGCCTGAAAGGGGGGCGTGCGAGCCAGCCAAGAGGAGGAGCCAATGCGGAACGCAGGGGCGGCGGGTGGGCGAGCGAAGCGGCAAAGGCACCCCGGCCAGGAACTTTTCTGGACTTTGGGTGTGCGGGGTGGTGGTGGAGGGAGTGGGTGTCCGTCTCTGAGGAGCTTCGGGGACGAGAGGGGCGAGGGCCAGGACCCCTCCTTTCCCCTTGCCCTCCCAGGAAGCCGTCCTGCCAGGCGCAGCAGCCTGCTCCAAATAACAGAGTTGGAAGGGACCTTGCGGGTCATCTAGTGGGGCCAGATCCGCGCATGCGCCTCGGCTCACCAGCTCTCCAATGGAACCGGCGAAGCCAAGGCAGATCCTCACCAGCGGCCGGGTAGGAGGCGATGGCTGGGGAGAACCAGCAGCGGACCCTCAGGAAGAGCATCACGGCTCAGCAGCCAGCTCCGCAATAGCCCCCGCCGCCCGGCAACAGCCCCAGCGCCCCGCAAGCACCCAGCCCGGACAGCAGCGACACGGAGCGAGTGGCGCTCAAGAAGGAGATCGGCTTGGTCAGCGCCTGTACCATCATCATAGGTGAGGAGGGGCAGCCCCATCGCGACCCCCACCCCCCAGGCAGGGGTGTCTTCCCCCCACCCCCAGCTTGGAAAGTTGCTCTTGGTGGAGCGCGGTCCTTTAAAAGAAGAGGAGGACAAGGGGGGGCAAGGCTGCTTGGAGGAGGACCCCCTCCCTCCTCTTTTCTCTTCTTACAGATTAACGGAGTTGGAAGGGACCTTGTAGGTCATCTAGCACAGAGATCTGCAAACTTGGCCATGGGCTGCTGCGGGAGCGCCGCCTCGCAGGTAAGCTGCCAGCTGCCTCCTTTCCCCGCCTCCCGCTCGTCGCTTGCCAGCCCAAGCCACTGCCGGCTCCCGAAGGGGAGGCGGGAGGCGAGGAAAGGCCTCCCGCCTCCCTCCCCCACCTGGACGCCGACATTTGCATTGTTTTGCCCTCTGCACATGCTCAGCGTTCTGCGCATGCGCAGAGGGCAAAACTCAAATGGCGCCCAGGCGGGCCCTCCCCCCCGTCCCGCTTAAAAAAAAATCTGGTCACTTTAGGGTTGTAGTGAGTTTGGGTGTCAAGAAGATGTGTCAGCCTTCCCAGCAGTGGTGGGTTCCTACTGGTGCGGTCCACTCCGCCGTTACGGTAGGGTCCCACTGATTGCGCAACGGCTCCAGTGCTTTGTTTGCCAATCCGTGCGCGCCGCCATCTTTTTTTTTTAATTTTCCGTGGTTTTTGGCTCTCTGTGCATGCGCGGAAGTGAAATTGTCCTTCTGCGCATGCACAGAGAGCTGAAATTGCACAAGGACGCACACACGTGCGTGCATAGCACGGACGTGCGTGCACAACGTCACAAAGCGCACCGGTAGCAGAAGGTAAGAGGACCCCGCCCCTGCTTCCCAGGTAAAGCAGGGAGGAAAGACGAGAGTAGATGAACTAAGTATAGTTTATTGTAAGGCTACATTAACAGAATTTTGCAGGCCTGCCGTCTCCTTTGCAGCCTGAGAACTTCTGAGTCTCTCTCTTTGCCCAGTATGCAGCTGCAAGCTATGCCTTCTCTTACCTGATCTTTCCCTAGGCAGCACCTCTGTCCCTTGTCTCCCAAGTACCATTACAAGACGGTGGCCACAATGGTGCAATGATCCAATGCAACCAGGTATGTGATTTATGTGCATCATGACACACATAACAAATGGGCCGAACTTTGATCACAATGTCATGACTACCATTTTGATTTCTTTTTAACCACGCCCTGCAGGTGCCTTAAATGGACCAATTAATTTTGCTATAAGCATTACAAAGCAACACTGCACAACACGAGAACTTTAAGAACTTTAGATATTCTTTAAATATAGAGACTGAGCTAAAATTATAAAAAATTGAGTTAGAAAGTTGGAAGAGAAATATTTAGGGCACTTAGAAATGATGGAACTTAAAAAAAAGAAAATGATGAGTAAAGATACTAATTGAGGAGAGGGAAGAAAACGGCCTAAAATTAAGAGGTATAAGAGATGACAAACATTTTTGGAAGTTAAGACATAGCGATTAATTTGGAAGAAAGTGGAAAATTAGAGTGGGTTGACCCAGGCGACAAAAATAGGAGGGAGGAGGCAGCATTAGAATAATAGTAGATATATTTCAGGTGATTCCAATAAACCCAGGGAGAATTTTTTTCTCAGATTTGACAAAGATAATGTCAAAATTTATTTGGCAAGGAAAAAAACCGAGAATAAGGCAAAATTCACTAATAGATGTTAAAGAAAGAGGTGGGCTGGGTGTCCCAAATTGGCAATTATATTATTATTCGGCAGGTTTATCTTGGATTAGAGAATGGATACAGCTTAAAAACAGTAGAACCTTGACGATTGAAGGGCATGACCTTCATCTGGGATAGCATGCATATATCTGGGATGATAAATATAAAGTACATACTTATTTCAAAAAACATTTATTAAGAAATTCACTCCTTCAAATTTGGCTACAAATTAAAAGACAACACTATTCAAAAATTCCAATTTGGTATTCTCCCGTTGAAGCCCTTAAACATCCCAGTTTGATGTCTCGTGACAGAGCTATAAAATATAAAGAATTAATCAATGAACAGGGAAATTTGAAGTGTAGAGATGAACTGGCAGAAGGAGGTATAAATTTAGACTGGTGGACATATACCCAAGTCCAAGCAAAGTTCTACAAAGATAATAAGACATATGGTTTTCAGAAGGAATATAGCAACTTTGACAGGACATTTCTGTCATAATTTGATAATTTGATTGGAAAAATTTATAAAATTTTAATAAAATATAAATTAGAAGAGGAGATAGTAAAAGAACCAATGCTGAGATGGGCCAAAAACGTTGGATATTTGATAGATTTAGATAAATGGGAAGAAATTTGGATGACAAATTGGCGGATGACAATGTCAGTGGCCTTCAAGGAGAACCAATGCAAGATGTTTTATAGGTGGCACCTTCCACCGACAAGAATTGCAAGGATTTCGCAGAATTCATCTGCTTATGTTGGAAATGCAAAAAAGAAATAGGCACATACTATCATACCTGGTGGACCTGTAAGAAAGCTAAGAGCTATTGGGCCATTATAGGGAAGTGGATTAAAGAAATAACCCAGGAAGAATTTTCTAATAAACCCGAGGTTTTTTTGTTAGGCATCATTGAACCAAGAGTTAACAAAGATATCCAATACATTACTATTCACATTCTAATGGCAGCTAGGATTATATACGCGCAGTTCTGGAAAAACAGTGAAACGCCTACAGAGGAGGACATAATTAGAAAGATAATGGACTGCGCTGAGATGGACAAATTAACAAAGGAATTAAAGGATAAACAAGAATCAGACTTTTATATAATATGGAACAAATTTTATGATTGGTTAAGAAAAAGAAGGAATGTATAAAATGTATATCTGCCAACTCTGAATAATATAAGATATTTGTGTGTAAAAATTCATTAAATGTAACACGGTATATTTATATTAATATAAGTAAAAACTATAGATTTAAAAGGCTATATAGATAATACGGATATAGTTGTTTATTATGGTAAAAAAAATGTAACTTAAATTATGTAAAGTTCCGAGGATAGCTTATTGGAGTTAGGGGCTAAACAGAAAAGCCCAAAATGTTTATTTGTTGTTGTGTATGTCACTGTTGTATTGTTGTATAGTTTTGTGTATTTAATTAAAAAAAATAAAAAAATATTTAAAAAAAAGAATAATAGTAGATATACCTGGTAGAATGTATTAAATACATAGGTATAGATAAAGGGAAAGATACAAGGTTAAGAAATAGCTCCGATGTTGGGATGAAGTTAGGATTTTTGAATTACTAGTCTGCTAACCATAGAATGAATTAGGATTAGATGCACCCAGAGAAGGATAAGAGGAAGAAAGAGGAAGTAGAAAGGAAGGGGAGAGGGAGAGGAGGGAAGTAGGAAAGAGGGAAAGAGGGAGGAAGAAGATAGAGGGGAAAGAGGGATATATAGAGAGGGGAGTAGTATGAAATATAGAAGGTAAGCAGACTGGAGATAAAAGTATAAAAGGAGCAACTAAGGAGATATGTCTATGATACTTTGGATAGAAATTTATTACTATGGATGTTTTGATGATATGGTATATGTATGTATATTTGTGTATGTTTGGTGGAAAAATAAAAAAAATGCAAAAAAAAAGAACTTTAGATATTTGTTTCACGAAAAATGAATTCTCCAAATTGCTTAACATGCGAGTTAGAAAATTGAGAATGTCATTTTTAGGCAGAAGACATCCTGGTTTGGTTTGTTTAAATGGCTTCATGGCTGAGTTACATTTGCTGAGACCATTAATTAACTTACCATCCTGCTTTTGAATGAAAACTTTCAAAGTGGTTTTCTAGGCTTCAAACCCATTTCTTAAAATAGTTGGAATTACAACCTCCTTTTTTTAAAATGAGAAGACAAGGAGAGCTGCATTAGACAGACCAGTGAAAGGGGTGCTTCTTTCCATGGTTGTATTAACCTCAGAGATGTCTGCACAGTGGAAGTCAAGATAGCAGCCATAACCATATGACTGAAACCAGTGGTGAAATCCAATTTTTTTTACTAGCGGTTCTGTGGACATGGCTTGGTGGGCGTGGCTTGGTGGGCGTGGCAGGGGAAGGATACTGCAAACTCTCCATTCCCACCCCACTCCTGGGGGAAGGATACTGCAAAATCCCCATTCCCTCCCCACTCCTGGGGGAAGGATATTGCAAAATCTCCATTCCCACCCCAATCTGGGGCCAGCCAGAGGTGGTATTTGCAGGTTCTCTGAACTACTCAAAATTTCCACTACCGGTTCTCTGAACTACTCAAAATTTCCTCTACCGGTTCTCCAGAACCTATCAGAACCTGCTGGATTTCACCCCTGACTGAAATCCTCCTTTCTTTAAATGTGTTGTGACACACAATAAAAGGAGTGCAACTTTGATCACACTGTTGTCGCTACTCTCTCAACTTTCTGAACGATGCAAACTCCCTGATCAATCTGGATTCCACCTGTGTGTAAGTCTACAGAAAAGCATAGCAACATAATTAGAGTTGTTCCTACATCTGAGACTTTCTGGTCTCAGCAAACAAAGTTAGGGAATTGTGCTGCCTTTTCAGATTTATTGGTGACTGTTTCAGGTTTTCCTCTCTCAGCTTGCATCATCTGCCACCTGCAAGAGCTGCCACCGATCACCCACCAGAACAGTGTTTCTCAACATGGCTGAGGGAATTCTGGGAGTTGAAGTCCACATATCTTAAAGTTGCCAAGGTTGGGAAATACTTTTCCAGAACCTGTGACAGACTCTCATTAGGGATTCTGGGCACTCCTCCATGCTTCATCCCCGGCCCCTGTTATGCTCCCCCAGCCAGTTAATCAACGTATTTTGATGGTTTGTTTGGATTCATGACAATAGGATAGGATAGGATAGGATAGGATAGGATAGGATAGGATAGGATAGGATAGGATAGGATAGGATAGGATAGGATAGGATAGGATAGGATAGGATAGGGGGAGGGGGGAGAGAAGAGAAGAGAAGAGAAGAGAAGAGAAGAGAAGAGAAGAGAAGAGAAGAGAAGAGAAGAGAAGAGAAGAGAAGAGAAGAGAAGAGAAGAGAAAAGAGAAGAATAATGATCCCCTAGGAGGTTGATAATCCAGGACAATAGGATAGGATAGGATAGGATAGGATAGGATAGGATAGGATAGGATAGGATAGGATAGGATAGGATAGGATAGGATAGGATAGGATAGGATAGGATAGTAGGATAGGATAGAATAGAATAGAATAGAATAGAATAGAATAGAATAGAATAGAATAGAATAGAATAATAGGATGGGATGGGATGGGATGGGATGGGATGGAATAGAATAGAATAGAATAGAATAGAATAGAATAGAATAGAATAGAATAGAATAGAATAGAATAGAATAGAATAATAGGATGGGATGGGATGGGATGGAATAGAATAGAATAGAATAGAATAGAATAGAATAGAATAGAATAGAATAGAATAGAATAGAATAGAATAGAATAGAATAGAATAGAATAGAATAGAATAGAATAATAGGATGGGATGGGATGGGATGGGATGGGATGGGATGGGATGGAATAGGATAGGATAGGATAGGATAGAATAGAATAGAATAGAATAGAATAGAATAGAATAGAATAGAATAGAATAGAATAGAATAGAATAGAATAGAATAATAGGATGGGATGGGATGGGATGGGATGGGATGCAATAGAATAGAATAGAATAGAACAGAAATAGAATAGAATAGAAATAGAAATAGAATAGAATAGAATAGAATAGAATAGAATAGAATAGAATAGAATAGAATAGAATAGAATAGAATAGAATAGAATAATAGGATGGGATGGGATGGGATGGAATAGAATAGAATAGAATAGAATAGAATAGAATAGAATAGAATAGAATAGAATAGAATAGAATAGAATAGAATAATAGGATGGGATGGGATGGGATGGAATAGAATAGAATAGAATAGAATAGAATAGAATAGAATAGAACAGAAATAGAATAGAATAGAAATAGAAATAGAATAGAATAGAATAGAATAGAATAGAATAGAATAGAATAGAATAGAATAGAATAGAATAGAATAGAATAGAATAATAGGATGGGATGGGATGGGATGGAATGGAATAGAATAGAATAGAATAGAATAGAATAGAATAGAATAGAATAGAATAGAATAGAATAGAATAGAATAGAATAGAATAGAATAGAATAATAGGATGGGATGGGATGGGATGGGATGCAATAGAATAGAATAGAACAGAAATAGAATAGAATAGAATAGAATAGAATAGAATAGAATAGAATAGAATAGAATAGAATAGAATAGAATAGAATAATAGGATGGGATGGGATGGGATGGAATAGAATAGAATAGAATAGAATAGAATAGAATAGAATAGAATAGAATAGAATAGAATAGAATAGAATAGAATAGAATAGAATAATAGGATGGGATGGGATGGGATGGAATGGAATGGAATAGAATAGAATAGAATAGAATAGAATAGAATAGAATAGAATAGAATAGAATAGAATAGAATAGAATAGAATAGAATAGAATAGAATAATAGGATGGGATGGGATGGGATGGGATGCAATAGAATAGAATAGAACAGAAATAGAATAGAATAGAAATAGAAATAGAATAGAATAGAATAGAATAGAATAGAATAGAATAGAATAGAATAGAATAGAATAGAATAGAACAGTGATGGTGAACCTCTTTGGCACCAAGTACCCAAATTGGAATGCGCGTGCACATGGGCGCTGGGCGCTGGAGCGCTGGCCAGCTGGTCTTCATGCGTGCCGGAGCACCGGAAACCAGAAGACCAGCTGGTGACAGCACATGTGCCCACAGAGGGGCTCTGTGTGCCATCTCTGGCACGTGTGCCATCACAGGAATAGAAGCTGGAAGGGACCTTGGAGTTCTTCTAGTCCAGTCCCCTGTTCAAGTAGGAGAATCTATACCCATGATGGCGAACCTATGGCACGTGTGCCACAGGTGGCACGCAGAGCCCTAACTGCGGGCACACGAGCTGTCGCCCCAGCTCAGCTCCACCGTGCATGCCCGCGTGCCTCCCGTTGGCTAGCTGGTTTTGGGGTCTCTGCCGTGCATGCACGGGGGCGGGTCACATGTGGGAGACATGCACATGGGTGGGGTGCGCAAAGGGGGGTGGGGCGTGCATGAGCGGGGTCACGTGTGCATGCGTGGGGGACAGGGTGCATGCGGGGAATCACGGGTGCATGCACAGGGGGCAGGGGGAGGTGCACGTGCATGCGCGGGGCGGGGGAGCACAGGGGGTCCCGTGCACATGCATGGGTGGCGGGGTGCACGGGAGGTCACGTGCACATTGCTTTTGGCACGTGACAACAAAAAGGTTAGCCATCACTGATCTATACTATCTCAGACAAGTGACTTATGTCTGTTTTTCAGTTATGACTTTTGCAACATTCCCATGGTCATGTGATTAAAATTCAGATGCTTGGCACCCAGTTCATATTTATGACCGTTGCTGTGTCCCAAGGTCATGGGATCCCCTTGACAAGCAAAGTCAACGGGGAAAGCAAATTCACTGAAACATCTTAAGATGTTTCCAGAGAGACTTTTAATAAACAGAATGTGCACAGAAGATTATAGTAATTTCACATGAAATCCAGTTGACATTATTATCCTTTGACTGCATCATCTTTATTATCTTTAATCTTTTTTTTTCTTGCTCTGTACAGTGACAATTTGCTTAAGCACAAGAATGGAGCATTTCCAAAGTTGGGGTTGTTTCATTAAGCCTAATTACTGTTGCTGTTTGGGTTGGGAAAGTGGCTTTGACAAGAGCAGTAATAATACACATCCTCTGTTTTCTTCCCCCTCCCTAGACCCCTGATTTATACACATACTTCCTTTCTTAAGACCCCTGGTGGCGCAGTGGTTAGAATGCAGTAATGCAGGCTGACTCTGCCTGCTGCCAGGAGTTCAATCCTGATTGGCTCAAGGTTGACTCAGCCTTCCATCCTTCCGAGGTTGCTAAAATGAGGGCCCAGATTGCTGGGAGCAATAGGCTGACATTTGTAAACTGCTTAGAGAGGGCTATAAAGCACTGTAAAGCGGTATACAAGTCTAAGTGCTAGAATTTCGGGGTTTAATATATAAAGGCTTTTTTGCTTCTCTTAGACAGGGGCCATTTTACTAGCTACCCATATTTCCCCGAAAATAAACCCTGTTTTATAGTTTTTTGAACCCTGAAATAAGCGCTTGGCCTTATTGCCATGCACTCAAAAGCCCGATTGGGCTTATTATCAGGGGATGTCTTATTTTGGGGGAAACAGGGTAATATGTACAAGAAAGCCATCAAACAACATGGCATGAAGGCTGGATTCTCATTTTCTCTGCTTGTGGCTTCTTTGACCATGTTTGGGAGAATAGCGATTCTCCCTTCTTGCTTTGGGCCCATGTACTCAAGAGTTTTTCAACTATATGATATATATAATCTTAAGATGTTTCCAGAGAGACTTTTTCTTGGAGAAGATTTTGGGATCACATGGGAGAGTACAGTTCTATTGCATCAGCAGAATTCACCAGCGGACATTGGAGTCTTCCCGTTTGTAGGCTTGTGATTCCCATAATTGTCAAACTGGAATTTTGTACCTAATGTTCAAATAAACCCAAATCAAAGAGGAAGAGGCTGCATGCACAAAGTGAGCAAAGCAGTTGTGTGTATGCTTCCAACTATTACTATCTCAAGAAAAGAGCAGCAGGGAAGGAAGACAGTGGATGGGACATACAGAGAGAAACCCATCCACCCTAGCACATCCTAATGATGTTCTGTTCAGTAGTATACAATAAATGGAATAGGGTGAGTGTCAGAGGCCTGCTCTCGAGTTGCCAGTGAGTTTTTATTTAGAAAAATACAGGTAGTTCTTGACTTACAACAGTTCATTAACGACTACGTTAATTCATTAATTCAAAGTTACAACAGCACTGAAAAAAGTGACGTATGACCACTTTTCAAACTTATGACTGATGCAGCCTCCCCGTGGTCACATGATCAAAATTCAGATGCTTGGCAAATGGTTCATATTTATGACAGTTGCGGTGTTCTGGGGTCACGTGATGATCTTTTGCGACCTTCTGACAAGCAAAGTCGATGGGGAAGCCAGATTCACTTAACAACCATGTTACAAACTTAACAAATGCAATGATTCACTTAACAACTCTAGCAAAAAAAGTCGTAAAATGGGGCAAACTCGCTTAACAAATGTTTCACTTATTAACATAACTTTTGTGCTCAATTGTGGTCATAACTTGAGGTCTACCTGCTGCTCACCTGTAAGGCACCTTTGTTATGTCGCGTGGCAGCAACAGTTTTGTTAAGATATTCATGAACCTGGGAGAGCCATGTTAACAAGGTCAGCCAATGAATAGGCATAGCAACTAAGTCAGCCAATGGGAGCCAACGACTTCTAAGTCTGTGCAGAGAATCGAAACTGAAAACTTAACTATGTTTATAAAAAAGTTTATGAATCCAGCTGAATCAGTCATCTGTGTGTGCTTCTGGTTTTGATTTTTACCCAACAAACTCTAATAGGTTATGGGCCCAGAGCACACAGAAAGACTGCATTGTAATTTAAGCTGAAGAGACTGCCTGTGTTTAAAAGGAGAAACCAGGCAGAGAGAAAGATTGCAGAATGGCTGCTGTTGAATTTAAGGAAAGCTCTGTGCCTCGATTGGGGCAGAAGAACTATATAATTTGGGCTGCAAAGATGGAATGTTTCGTGAAGGCTAAGGAGCTGTAGTATATGGTAGTAAATCCACGACAAGTTTTTGCAGCTGGAGATCAGAAGCAGCATGATGAAACAATGGCTTATATCATCTTAAGTTTAGAAGATGAACAGTTTATCAATGTAGCTGATTTAAAGACTGCAAATGAAGTCTGGCTGAAATTAAGAGCTGTGCATGTGAATATGTATGCATGCAATATTGTGCAATTATCAAGAAAATTCTACAGAGCCTGTTTGCAACCAGGTGAATCTGTGGAAACACATTTATTGCAAATGCAAACTCTGTTTGTGAAGTTAGAACAGCATGGAATGAATATTCCTGAGTCCCAAAAGGTGCTGTTAGTGTTAAACAGCCTTGATGAAACGTGGGACATTGTGTCTGCAGTGTTTGAATGCAAACAAGAGCAGGAATTGTGTTTGGAAGCCCTGAAAGCATGTTTGATTGCAGAGGAGAACAAAAGCCATTTTAGAAAATTCCTGTGGTGGGGGCCCAAAGAGCAGAGAGAGAACAGCAGAAAATTCCAGACTGACTATCTGTAGAGACCCTAGCAACAGACAAGATGTCTGCAGAGAAGAAAAAAGCAGCAGAAGATATCAGATTACACCCCAGCAACAGAAGCATTGTTTTGTTTGTGGTGAAGCTTCACATTTAAAGAAGGACTGCTCGCAAAGAAAAAGCTGTTTGCAAAGAAGAAATTATTTGCAAGGAGGACAATCCACTGATGGTCAAATTGCTGTTGCACCAGTTGTTTATTGCAATAGCAGAGACAAATGGTTAATAGACAGTGGTGCAAGTCAAACCATTGTTAATAATTCTAAATTATTTTTCAGATTAGTTCCAGTTGCTCAAGATGCAGTAGCCTTGGCAAATGGCCAGAAGGCTAAGGTCATTGGAAGAGGCAGTGTGCAAATTCCATATCTGGAAACGAGGTTTAATGATGTATTATGTGTGCCTGAAATAGAGCATAATTTGCTGAGTATCTCTAATTTAGACAAGCAAGGTTTTGAGACCACATTTGTAAATGGGAAGTGTCTCATAAAGAGAAATGGGAATGTATGTGCACAGGGCATAAAAGAGGATAATCTTTATGTGTTGCAGGGACAAAAGGTTCAATGTGCCCAGACATTTGGAAATGTGCCATAGCATGATTCATGTGTTCATCTCTTGCAGAGAAGGCTTGGCCATGCCAGCTTCAGAGTTTTGCAACAAATGCAACAGTTTGCAGAAGGGTTAAATTTAAAGGGATGTAAGGCTTATTTGGACTGTGCAGTATGCAAAGCATCAAAGTCCAAGATATTTCCAGTGAGCAAGAGTAGCACAAGGCAGACAACAAGAACTCTAGAACTGGTACATGCAGATTTGGTTGGGCCAATGCAAGCCAGATTGGGAGGAGCAAAGTATGCGCTGGTCATTATAGATGACTATAGCAGGTTTGAATTCTGCTATTTACTAAAGAGTAAAACAGAGGTGCTACAGAAGTTTAAGCAATGGGTAAGCTTCGTAGGAAGGCGATATAAACAACAGGTATGTCAGTTGCAAACTGACAGAGGTTCAGAATTCATGTCAACAAGTTTTCAACAATGGTTGTGGAATAAACCATTAGTGCATCTGTGGAATAAAACACAGATGCACTAATCCATACACAGCAGCTGAGAATGGTGTAGCTGAAAGGTAGAATGGAGTCTTACAAACGATGAAAGACTCACTGCTGGAGGATTCTGGTCTGAGCAGGTCATACTGGGGTGAAGCCATATTGACTGCTAATTATTTAATTAATAGGCTGTGGAGTTCATCCATTAATGATACTCCATATGCAGTGCTGTATGGGAGAAAGCCATCTCTGGCACATTTAAGAGTTTTTGGAAGTACTGCGTGGGTGCATATTCCAAAAGCAGTTAGAAGAAAGGGACAACCAAAGGCTAGAAAGCTCAGGTTTATGGGCTATGAGCCAGGCTCGAAAAGCTATCGTTTTAGTGATGGGAGCAAGAGGATAGTCATTTCCAAGTTGTCTAGTTTTGCAGAGCAAAATTGGAAAAGAATTGATGCAAATTTTGGGAATGATTCATGTAGTGACAGTGATCCACTTAGTTATGGTAACTCACTTAGTGACAGTAACTCACTTAGTGATGGTGTCAGCATTCAGGGAGGAGAAACTGAAAAAGCTGAACAAGCTATGAAGCAAGAAAGGATTGACACACAGGAGCAGTCAATGCCACGCAGGTCAGATCGATGGAACAAGGGGATTCCACCTGACAGGTATTCTGCTAGTAAAGTTAAAGTGTGTAATGTATGGTATGAACCAAGAAACTATAAGGAAGTATTGGCATTACCTAAAGTTGAACAAGAAAAATGGAAAGAAGCCATGGACAAGGAAATGAAATCCATGGGAGAACATGGTGTTCACATCTATGACTTTGCCACAAGGTAGCAAAGCTGTGGGATGTACATCTTGTACTTATACAAGAAGAAAGTATTGCCCAATAATGAGGTGCAATATAAAGCAAGGTTAATGGCGCAAGGTTTTTCACAGCTAAAAAATGTGCACTATGATGAGGTATTCGCACCAACTGTAAAGAGTGAAAGCATAACATTTGCACTAGCCTTAGCAGCAGCACATGGCCATAAAATTTGGCATTTTGACATAACCACTGCATTCCTCAATGCTGAGTTAGAGGAAGAAATTTACATGGTTCAAGCACCAGGGTATGAAAGTAAAAAGCCTAACACGGTGTACAAATTGAACAAGGCCATTTATGGGCTGAAGCAGTCAGCCAGGAATTGGAATCTCTGTTTAGATAAGGCATGGAAGGGTCTTGGGTTCAAGAGTTGCAAGGCTGATGGTTGCATATACGAAGTTACAAGGTGGGGATTGTCAACTATTAGCATTTGTGGATGATTTTTGTTTAATTGTGGGTCTTCAAATAATACAAGTATCTGAAGAATATTAAATTATTTAAGTCTCTTCCAGTCATGATGGGAAGAGTGTTAAGATATTCATGAACTGGGAAAGCCATGTTAACAAGGTCAGCCAATGAATAGGCATAGCAACTAAGTCAGCCAATGGGAGGTAACCACTTCTGAGTCTGTGCAGAGAATCGAAACTGAATATTTAAGCTCAAGGCTGGGTGTGGCTCAGCCCATTCTGTACTCTCTGAACTCTGAACTAGAAGCTGCTTGTGTTTTTTACTTTTAACTGTTGCTACATTGAAGAAGAACTCTGCTAATGGTATTGTAAATATATATATATGTGTGTGTGTGTGTGTGTGTGTGTGTGTGTGTGTGTGTGTGTGTGTGTGTGTGTAGGATTTTTTGCTGATAAATGAAAATAAAGGGAGACTATTATAGATCTATTTCGAGCTTATTTTGCTCTCGTCAGATAGCCATACCCCTTACTGGGATTTGAACCCGGGCCGGCTGCCTTGCAGTGCAGCAACTTAACCATTAGGCCATAGGCTCTGTTCCCAATCAGCTCTTTCACCAGGAAAGGGTTATATATGTTTTTCTGTCGTGTTATCCTGGTGTACCCAAATATGGGAGAGAAAGCATCACAGCTTCCATTTTTGCCTTTCAGCCCCTCACTGGGGCCGTCCAGGCAGTTTTTTACATAGCCGACACACTACTCTATATGTGTAGGATTTTTTGCTGATAAATGAAAATAAAGGGAGACTATTATAGATCTATTTCGAGCTTATTTTGCTCTCGTCAGATAGCCATACGTCAGATAACACGACAGAAAAACATATATAACCCTTTCCTGGTCAAAGAGCTGATTGGGAACAGAGCCTATGGCCTAATGGTTAAGTTGCTGCACTGCAAGGCAGCCGGCCCGGGTTCAAATCCCAGTAAGGGGTATGGCTATCTGACGAGAGCAAAATAAGCTCGAAATAGATCTATAATAGTCTCCCTTTATTTTAAATTATCAGCAAAAAATCCTACACATATAGATTAGTGTGTCGGCTATGTAAAAAACTGCCTGGACGGTCCCAGTGAGGGGCTGAAAGGCAAAAATGGAAGCTGTGATGCTTTCTCTCCCATATTTGGGTACACCAGGATAACACGACAGAAAAACATATATATATATATATATATATATATATATATATATATATATATATATATATATGTGTGTGTGTGTGTGTGTGTGTGTGTGTGTGTGTGTGTGTGTGTGTGTGTGTGTGTGTGTGTGTGTGTGTGTGTGTGTGTGTGTGTGTGTGTGTGTGTGTTTATGAATCCAGCTGAATCAGTCATCTGTGTGTGCTTCTGGTCTTGATTTTTATGCAACAAACTCTAATAAATTTCCAGATGCTTCATTCTCCTTTTTCTTCTACAGCAGTGGTTCTCAACCTTTTCTTTACCACAGAGCCCCTTTGAATACCTTTTGTGGCCACAGACCACCAAGACTGAACTCAAGATTTAAATTATAACATTTCTTCAAGCCTTCACAGACCTCCTGGATGACATCGCGCCCCCCCCCACAAGAGTCCGCGGATCGCAGGTTGAGAACCACTGTTCTACAACACATGTTCAGAAGCACGGAGCAGTAACTGGCTAGGGCCCTTCCCCCAACCTGGCACCTTGCAATGCGGCACTAATACCATCCCCATTGTTTGGCACTCACTGTGTTATGTTGCCTTTGGGCAGTGCACAACTTGCACACCTGCTTGCAGTAATCCTGAGAACGAGAACTGCTCGTAATGGTAGGCGACCATTACACTTCTGCGAGCAACATACAGCAGAAAAGGAATAGCAATAGCACTTAGACTTATATACCGCTTCATAGTGCTTTACAGCCCTCTCTAAGCAGTTTACAGAGTTCAGCATATTGCCCCCAACAATCTGGGTCCTCATTTTACCGACCTCAGAAGGATGGAAGGCTGAGTCAACCTTGAGCCTGGTGAGATTTGAACAGCTGAACTGCTGAACCAGCAGTCACTGAAGTAGTTGCAGTACTGCTTTTAACCAGTGCGCCAACTCAGCTCCTCTCTCACCCCAAAGACGACTCGAAGCTGGACAAAGCCTGGGCCTTTGCAGTATCCATGCCCTGTCCCCTTCCTCACATTATTATCTGCTATTGACAGAGCTTTGCTCAGCGTATCCCTTCACAATGACATGGCCTAGTAAACAAGGAATGGATGCCGTCATGAGCAAGAGGATATTTCCTCAGAGAATCCTATTGCTAGGAATCTTTTCATAAACAGTGTAACCGTTTGCACGTGTCCCTCTTGCAGCTTAGCCAGGGTTGCAATTGCTCCTCTTCCACCCCTCCTTTTCTGTGTTTGTACTGGCAGAAAGATGCAGATGAATTGAAGGCCTCTTGTTAAAAGAAAAGGGAAAAAAAACTTCCAGAAACCAAAAAAGCCCCAAACTGAAACTCCAGGAGATCAAAGGGCTGGCTGGTGCCCAAGGCGTTGTGAAGAGTCGGCCTGTGGCAAGTTGCACTTGGCACAGTTCAGCCTTCGTGGAGCCACCCACCACCACAAGCTTGACTTTGGAGGAGGCCTTTAAAATCTCAGCCAAGGAAGAGGAAGGGGAGGGCAAGTCACTAGGAGATGCTGCGCCCAGCTGCCAGGTGTGAGTTAGAGTCTAGCATCTTATCATAGATTTATAGAATTATAGGATGGCAAGGAAGCTGGGAGATTTTCTAATTCAACCCCATGCACAAGACAAGAATTTCCATGTCATCTCAGGCCAAGGTCTGTCCAAATTTTGCTTGAAAACATCCCGTGATGAAGAACCCAGGAGGCAGGGTCCACTGCCTCCTGGAGTCATAGGTTCTTCATCACTTGATGTTTCATCATTTGATGAAGGAAAGTTTGGACAGCCATTGGCCTGAGATGGCATGAAAATAGCTCCCATGGTTAGGAAATCAATCCTGATTTTGAGTTTGGATCACTCTCTGTAAAGCTTCCACCTATTAGTTCTTATCAGCGGTGAAATCTACTTACCTTCCCTACTGGTTCGGAAGCGTGCGCTCGTATGCGCTTTTTCACTCTCTGCGCATGTGCAGAAGGCTTTGCGCATGCGCAGAGGGTTAAACAAAAGAAAATGGTGACATCCGGGCGGGTGGGCAGATCCTTGCGCGGCCGCCGCTACCGTCCGAACCACCGACGGCCGCCACTACCAGTACGCCCGAACCGGTAGCATTTCACCCCTGGTTCTTATCTTATTTTTTGGGCTCAATGGAGAATAGATCTGAAATCTTTTCCCTAGGAAATCATGCAGAGAATTAGAAACTGCTATCATTTTCTGTTTAGGCTTGTCTCGTTTAGGCTAAACATACCTAGTTCCTTTAACTGTTGTTTATAAATTTTATGATGCCCCTCACCATTGTGTTCACTCTTCTCATTCCAGTTTGTTATGTACCTTAGAAACTAGAATTGGATACAGAATTCCACGTGTACCCTAATCAATGTGCCTTAGGCCAGAACTACTACTTCCTGTTCTTTCAAGAATGCATCCAGGGGTGGGTTCCTAATTTTTTTACTACCACTCTGTGGGCGTGGCTTATTTTGTGGGTGTGGCTTGCCAGCCATGTGACTGGGTGGGCGTGGCTTCTCGGACTGCTGAAGGGAGGGGAACTGAGATAGGTCCTGCCGCCCATTCCCCCTCCCCTCAGCAGCTCAAGAAGCCTCGAACGTGCAAAAATGCCTAGGATCATCACCGCGTGTTCGTGGCTTCTCGGACTGCTGAAGGGAGGGGAATGGAGATAGCTCCTGCCGCCCATTCTTTCAGCGTCTCACGCGCTCCCTCAGCCATCCTCCCCTGCTTGGACTCACTGTGAGGTAGGAAGGCAGCGCATGCGCAGTGCCGGAAGCTTGGCTTCTGGGCATGCGCAGAAGAAATTTTTTTTTTAATGTAAAAAAAAATTTTTTTTTAATGGCGGCGCCCAGGCACCGGCAACCGACCGCACCGGTACTGTGACATCACCAGCGGGCCGCTACCGGTGCTATAGAGTGGACCGCACCTGTAGGAACCCACCACTGAATGCATCTCTTCAGCATCTAAGCTCTACCATTTATATCAGAGGTCTTCAAACTTGGCAACTTTAAGACTTGTGGACTTTAACTTCCAGAATACTCCAGCCAGCATAGCTGGCTGGAGAATTCTGGAAGTTGAAGTCCACAAGTCTTAAAGTTGCCAAGTTTGGGGACCCCTGATTTATATAGCACTTGAAGATGCTACAAGTGCTGTAGATTCATTCTACTTGTGATCCTCTTTACAATCCATCTCACTAATTTCTAAAATCCCTTATAAGCAAGCAATTTTGACAAAACTAATCTGCCATTAGTTTCCGACAAAAAGAAAAAAAAAGAGGTGTGTTTCTTAGGGGGGGGGAAATGATGCCATATCCGTGTTTGGCTTACATTACAGATAACGTCTGTACGAAACAGCCTGTCACAGAAGAAATATTATTAGACAATAATCTGGCAAAATAGATGTAAAACATTATTGTGTGAGAGATGGGACAATGAGAATAAAAAAATAATGATTTGCTGAAAGCCACCTCACACAGTCCATTCAGGAGTACATGTGGGAACAGAATGATTTAAAACGGGAACTTCTTTGGCAGATGATCAAATAAAAGTATCAAACATTCACTCCAAGAACTTTATCAAGGCTTTTAGAACAAGATGGCCCAGTATAGTCCACTCCATGAAATTATTTGTGTCTCTGCCAGCCTGATTTTAACACAGTCAGTCTGATTTTGGAGGTTTGATGTCTGTCAACAATCTATCAACATTGGCATTAATTAGAAATGGAATGGGGCAGATAGGGGGGAGTGAGCTATCATCGACTTGAAAAAAAGCCTTGGATTTCAGGAATGGAGAAGAAACTAGTTAGTTAGTTGGTTAGTTAATTAAGTACCGTATTTTTCAGAGTATAAGACGCACCTTTTTACCCTCAAAAAGAGGGTGAAAACTTGGGTGCGTCTTATACACCGAATGTAGCCCCACCCAGCCAGCCCCACCCTTTGGCCTCTGCCTGCCAGCAATTTACCTCTTTGCAGCAAACAGGGCAAAGCACAAGAAGAGCACAAGAAGAGATAAACTGCCTCCCGATCTACAGCTGACAGGCTTGCAAGCCATGTGGTAAAATGAAACTGAAACTACGGTGGCTGTGATGAGACATATTGCTGGGAGATAAACTGCTGGCAATATTAGACTGCTGAAATTGCAAGAAGGCAAGCTAGAGCTGCTGTGGCTCAGTGATAGAGCTCTTGCCTCACAATCAGGAGGTTGTGAGTTCTATCCTAGGTACAGGCAGATTCTGTTAATATGTTATTTTGTTAAATGTTTGTGGAGTGTTCAAATTATTAGACTTATTTTTTAAAGACTGCTTTGTTATTGTTCTAGACAACTTAACAAAATGAAGAAGCTTTTTAAAATAAATGCTTGCTCTGAAGAGGCCCAGTGCTATTGTATCTTCTTTTAAATAGCAGAGAATACTTCCAGAAAGCCACATCAATTTTAAAGATCTGTAAAAGTATAATCTGAAATGTCCTGTTTTAGTATTAAGTATTAGTATTAAATTAGTATTAAAAGAAGGCAGCTGAGAAACCCTGACTTAGTCATGTTTGGAGTAGATCTATTTAAATAATTGGGAGGAGTTAGTGTGATTACATTTAAGAAAACTTTCTGGGATTAATATACTGCCATAATGCACATTTCTCCAATTCTTTGCTATTTCTATGGGTCAGGCACACATGTACAGAAATACACAGCAAACAGTGTATATCATCTGTGCTGTTTGCTGTTTGCTGTTTGGCAAATTGCTGGGAGGCAGAGGCCTTTTTTCCTTGTTTTCCTCCCCCAAAACTAAGGTGCGTCTTATACTGCGGTGCGTCTTATACTCCGAAAAATACGGTAAGTAGTAAAGTTCAAGGCAGCATACATATTTATTTGTTTATTAATATTCCTGTATCTATTTTCTGCCTGATGGGACAATTGATGAAGCAAGCAGAGAACTAGTACATGATGTGAAATGCTCTAGGTTTGATCTCTGTGGTACCTGGTGCAAATGTTAAAACTACAGTATGGCATTGCCTGAATTTATGATAAGAGAGAACATGAGAATTATCTTGCAAGATTATCCAACAGTTGACTTTTTCCTAGTATTTTTGGGAGAGGCATGGAAGTACTAAGAAATTCATAGGACGGGAATGAAGATGAGAGCCACCCACGAGAGTTTTTTTCCTCAGCCGCTGGTACTGATGATTTTATCACCAGTAAAAACGTGTAATACATAGGTGTTGGTGGGATTATGTTGTATGATTTATCACATATTTCATTAACATTATCAGTTACAGGGCAGAATTCTTGCAATCCCTAGTGAATATATTCATAAGACATGGAACAGTGAGATATCTGTGCAGAACTTAAGGGGCGTGCGTGCATAAGTGCACCAGCGTGCCTACCATCCCTGTCCTAATGTTCCCTCTTATCAGTACCCATCTTATGTATATAAACAATGTTATATCTATGTATATTACCAACACGTACTTGACAAAAATAAATAAAAATAAAATAAATAGAACTATTTACAGTTGTGTTTTTAACCCCTCTTTTCAACTCTCCCTTTCTCTTTCTCTTTCTCTCACCCCATTCCTTCACTGCCTCCCCTCCCTCCCCTGTGCTAATTTTGAACAAAACTTTTGTGGAACCTCATTCTGAAGGTCTGTTCCTTGTGCGTCAACATTTGCACATGTATCAGTGACCAGGCCATTACTTTTTCTGTATGTTCTGTAAAATGTTCTGTACAGTTGACATGGATCATTCCCTGTGTGGATACCAATAGGGATCAAAACATCATTGTTTCTGGGACGAATTGGTGGTTTAAAATGGAGGAAAAAACTAAAGTGACAGCAGCAACAGCAACAGCAGCAAAGAGCCAGTTTGGTGCAGTAGTTAAGGCACCAGGCTACAAAGTGGGAAATTGTGAGTTCAAGTCAGGGGTGGGCTTCAAAAATTTTAGCAAGGGGTTCTCTGCCTGGTTGCTGGGTGGGCATGGCCATGGTGGGTGTGGCGTAGTCAGCCTCCTGCACCATGGCAGGGGAGGGCATTTTTGCCCTCCCTGGGCTCCGGAGGCTTTCCTTGAGCTTCCGGGAGGGTGAAAACAGCCTCCCCAGGCTCCGGAGGCCCTCTGGAGGCTGGAAACAGGCCCATTTCCGGCTTTCCTGAACTTCCAGTAGGCCCGTTTTTCACCCTCCCTGAGCCTCCACGCACACCCTGCACTTACCTGCATCCAAAATGGCGTGGGGACTCCTGGGAAGGGTGGGGTGGGCGGGGCCAGCCAGGAGTGGGATTTGAGGGTTCTCCAAACTGCACAGAATCTTAGCTAGAGGTTCTCCCGAACCCCTGCGAACCCCCAGCAGCCCACCCCTGGTTCAAGTCCTGCCTTAGCCATGAAAGTCAGCTGGGTGACTTTGGGTCAGTCATTCTCTCAAAGGGTTGTTGTTGTGGGGAAAAATAGGAGGAGGAAGGTCTGTTGGATATGTTCACCACCTTGAGTTGTTTGTGAAAGTAATAAAGGCAGGATATAACTAAATGGATAAATAAAAGTAAATAAATAAAAATAGCAGCACCCAGCAGAAGTATGCATTGACCTCAAAAGCTATGAGAAGAGGATGAAGGGAAGGCCCTGGGAAGCTTGGAGAGTCAGCAAGCTCGCAAAAAGGCCATGTGAAGGAAGAGTAAGGTGACCAGACGTCCCGCTTTTGGCAGGACAGACACGCTTTTTAGCAATTTGTGCCGCGTCCCGTGGAAAATTTCAAAAAAGTCCCACTTTTTAAACCTCGAGAGACTTTCTCTTTTAGAACGGGCTGCCCTGGACACAATACTGAGGAACGCGACGGAATAAGTCTCAGGTAGGACACGCTCTCCCCACCGCGAGACGCCCGTCGCAGCAAGGGAGGGAATCAGGACAGGCAGAAGCCGCCGGGTAAAGAGCGGCCGCAGAGGATTCCCTCTATACCAGGCGGCTTCTGCCTGCCCAGATTCTCCCCCTTGCCGCGCGCAGAGCCGAAGGGGTGGTGGGAGGTTTCGGCTCTGCCGGCTGCCTCCTTTCCCCGCCTCCCACCTCCCCTTCGGGAGCCGGCAGTGGCTTGGGCTGGCTGGCTGGCTGGCGAGCGAGCGAGCAAGCGGGGCTGGCTTGGGAAGGGGAGCAGCCCAGAGATGGAGCTCCAACCCAGCGTCTCTTGGCTCTCCTGCTCCCCCTCCGCCACTGCTGGGCTGCTGGAGTGACGGGGGGGAGAAAGGAGATCAGGAGGAGGCGGCGGTGGCGGCTCACAACAACCCCAGTGGCAGCTCCAGGCAGAGAGAGAGAGAGAAGCGAGTGAGCAAGTCACTCCGCCGCGCGCGGTCACGAACACACACACAAACACTGCGTGGGGGGGAACTGGAGGCGAGACGCCGCAGGGAAAGCACTGCACACGGGCGCAGCCCCTGCGCGCCCTTCGGCTCCCGAACGGGAGGCAGGAGGCGGGGAAAGGAGGCAGCCGGTAGCGGCGGCAGAGCCGAAAAGCGAACATGGGTAGCCGGCGCGAGGGAGGCAAGGGCGCGCGGGGGCTGCGCCCGTGTGCAGCGCTTTCCCTGCGGCGTCTCGCCTCCGGTCCACCCCCCATGCAGTGTTTGTGTGTGTGTTCGTGACCGCACGCGGCGGAGTGACTTGCTCACTCGCTTCTTTCTCTCTCTCTGCCTGGAGCTGCCGCTGGGGTTGTTGTGAGCCGCCGCCGCCGCCGCCTCCTGATCTCCTTTCTCCCCCCGTCACTCCAGCAGCCCAGCAGTGGCGGAGGGGGAGCAGGAGAGCCAAGAGACGCTGGGTTGGAGCTCCATCTCCGGGCTGCTCCCCTTCACAAGCCAGCCCTGCTCGCTCGCATGCCATCCCAAGCCACTGCTGGCTCCAGAAGGGGAGGCGGGAGGCGAGGAAAGGCCTCCCGCCTCCCACCCACCTACCTGGACGCTGACATTTGCATTCTTTTGCCCTCTGCGCATGCGCACAGCATTCTGTGCATGCGCAGAGGGCAAAACTCAAATGGCGGCGTCCAGGCGGGCCCGCCCCCATCAATGGTGTCCCCCTTAAAAAAAAAATCTGGTCACCTTAAGGAAGAGGGGACAGTGCCTCCTTCTCCTGCCTATTCAGCCTGTTAAATCAGCCCCACCCCAGAACAATCCAACCATATTGGTGGGATGGATTTTGTTTCTGCTGAACCCCAGATCATCGGAAACAGTTTGGCAGAACTTCCAACGTGCAATCATTCTTCAGATTCAAAACAAAACTGACTTTCTATTTCATGCAGAATCCCAAAACCGGGGTGGAGTAGGGGTTGTTTTTCAAAAGGAAATGTTTCTTTGTTTATTATTTATTCTGTAACCGACCCCTTTTCCTATAATGAATCTGGTTAGATCATAACTACATGTAAAATAATCAAGTCTAAAACACAGAAAACAACACAATCAGCCATTGTGTGATTGTGGGGGGGGGGGAAGGCTGCTTTAATGAATAACAGAGAAATGCTGTGCTTGTGTGAGGTCAGAAGGACATCTAAATTATTTCCAAAATGTGCACCACCCTGCTATGTACATCTCACTGAATTCAGTGGGACTGAGGTAGCATATAAAGGATTGGAAGAAGAAGAAGAAACTCTACTACATCTAGCAAGACTTTCTGGAAAATAAAGAACAAATAGGAGTGATGTCCCTGTTAGTCCTATCTAAAGAACTACAAACCATCAGACAACACTATTGTTATAATAGTATATAAAGTGCAGAGAAGAGCAACTAAGGTGATTAAGGGCCTGGAGACTAAAACATATGAAGAATGATTGAGAAATTGGGTACGGCTAGTCTAGAGAAAAGAAGGACTACATGATAGCAGTATTTGAGGGGCTGTCACAAAGAAGAGGGGGTTAACTTATTTTCCAAAGCACCAGAAGAAACAACGGATGGAAACTAATCAAGGAGAGAAGCAACCTGGAATTAAGCAGAAACTTCTTAACAGTGAGGACAATGAACCAGTGGGACAGCTTGCCATCAGAAGTTGTGGGTGCTTCATCACTGGAGGTTTTTTTAAGAAGAGACTGGACAGCCACTTGTCTGAAATGGTATAGGGTCTCCTGCTTGAGCATGGGGTTGGTCTAGAAGACCTCCAAGGTCCCTTCCAGCTCTATTCTGGATTAATAAAATGTTTGAAGGTGCCAGGAGGACATTCCAATAAGTTCCCAGTGAGTGTCTTTTGGAAGAGTATCCTACAAGATGGTGTAAACACCCACCAGATCTTTCCTCTCCTCCACTTTACAGGTAGTCCTTGATTTACATCCATTCATTTAACAATCATTTGAAATTACAATGGCACTGAAAAGAGTGACTTACAGCCAGTCCTCAAACTTATGATCATTGTAGCATCCCACAGTTACATGATCAAAATCTGCACCCTTGGCAACAGGCATTTATTTACAACATTTGCAGTGTCCTGGGGGGTCATGTAATCCACATTTGCGTCTTTCCCAGCCAGGTTTTGACAAGTAAAGTCAACAGTGATGGGTTTAACTTACCTTTGCTACCAGTTCGGGAACGGGCACGCGCGCACACACTTTGCGTGCACACAACGCTTCTGCGCATACGCAGAACATCCGTGATGACATTCGGGCGGGTGGGCGGAGCCTCCCACCACTGCTGCTACCGGTTCGCCTGAACCGGGCCAAACCGGTAGAAACCCACCAGTGAAAGTCAATGGGAAAAGTCAGATCTGCTAAGCAACTACCTGATTCACTTAACAATTGCAATTATTAGCAATAGCAATAGCAATAGCACTTAGACTTATATACCGCTTCATAGTGCTTTACAGCCCTCTCTAAGCGGTTTACAGAGTTCAGCATATTGCCCCCAACAATCTGGGTCCTCATTTTACCCACCTCGGAAGGATGGAAGGCTGAGTCAACCTTGAGCCGGTGAGATTTGAACAGCTGAACTGCTGAACTAGCAGTCGGCTGAAGTAGCTGAAGTAGCCTGCAGTTCTGCACTCTAACCACTGCGCCACCTCGGCTCGTAAACAGTTATTTGTTTAACTGTGGCAAAAACAGGTCATAAAATTGGGCGCGACTCGCTTAACAACCGCCTTACTTAGCAGCAGAAATTCTGGTCCTAACGGTAAGCATAAGTTGAGGACTACCTGTATGTTGGAGGAGCACTAGGGGTCAAAGGAGGAACCTGTGAAGATCCTTCACACACAAGCCTTGAGTCATGGCCCAGCCAAAAAAAGAGGTTCGCCACAAAAGATAACATCTCCCACTGAAATTAGGCAGCTGCTTAATGCCAAATCAGATAATTTCTCCTTCTCGCTTGGTGTTGCCATTGCCTCCCCAGGCTTCTGAAATAAGAGCCTCCCATATCTCTGCATGGAAGGGAAGCTCAAGGTTTCCTGAACCATTAAAAGAAACAAAGAAGTAAGGGATGAATTAGGGCCTCCTTTTAATTCTGCCTAAACGATATGGCAGAGAGACATTTGGAGAACCTAGCTGAAGCTGACACATTTCAGATTTCAGAAGATGCTTAGAAGAGTTACCCGGGCCTTTCTTTCCATGTGTGTGTGTGTGTGTGTGTGTGTGTGTGTGTGTGTGTGTGTGTGTGTGTGTGTGTGTGTGTGTGTGTGTGTGTGTGTGTGTAAGCTAGGAATGCCTAGCAAGATAGAGGATATCCTGTCTTAAGGCCGTGGGTTAGATTGTGCCATGGTGCACTGATTTCCTCTGAGCTTAAGGCTCCAGGGGGGTTAGAGGCACAGACTGCACACGGCCATGTGTGTTTGCATAAGGCAAAGGGAGAACAGATGTGCTCCCAGCTGTGCCTGGCTACTGTATGCTGACGGTGTGTGGTCCACAGAGGTCGTTCTGGTGAGCGCTTTGAAGGCTGCTGCTGGAACCGCTGTGGGAGACATCATCCAGAGGGCTGTGTGGGGGCCCCCTGGTGTTTGCAAGTAGCAATGCATTAAAGCAGAAATTGACAGATTTCAAAATTGCGACAGCTACTTTGAGTTAGGGGGGTTGTTTTTCTCCTGAGAAACCTGAGATAAGCCTTACCCAGTGGTGGGTTCCTACCAGTGCGGTCCACTCTATAGCACTGGTAGCGGCCCACTGGTGACGTCACAGTACCGGTGCAGTCGGTTGCAGGTGCCTGGGCGCCGCCATTTTAAAAAAATGTTTTTACATTTTTTTAAAATTTTTCTTCTGTGCATGCCCAGAAGCCGAGCTTCCGGCACTGCGCATGCGCTGCCTTCCTACCCCACAGTGAGTCCAAGCAGGGGAGGATGGCTGAGGGAGCGCGTGAGACGCTGAAAGAACGGGCAGCAGGAGCCTAGGATTATCGAATGGGGAGAAGCATTCAGGCCGGATGGAGCCTCCTAGAAGAACTGCTGCCGCGGTCTTGCTTCTCCCGCTGTGGGGGGCTGCGTTGCAGGTGGGCAGTGCCCCCGCTTCTCCAGCCGCTGCCAAGCTCCCGAGGCCCACGCCCACCCGATCACATGGCTGGCAAGCCACATCCACAAAATAAGCCACACCCACAGAGTGGTAGTAAAAAAATTAGGAACCCGCCCCTGGCCTGACCTGTTTATAAGAGTTATATCCTTAGAATGAAAACATTATCCACCCTGAGTTCCAGAAGAGAAAATTGCTCACATTCTTTTCATACCAAAAGCCTTTTCTGTTTACCCAAAGTTTTCTTTATTTCTTTATGTGCATTGGCATTTGTTTTTGTCACTGCTACTGTTGAACTTCTGGAAATCAACATGCTTATCAGTTGCCTGCAACCCCCAAAACTTTACCCTTAGACTGTCTACTGTTGACCTCACCTGATTCCTAAGAGATCAGTAAGGGGCGTGCATAAGCGCACCAGCGTGCCTACCGTCCCTGTCCTAATGTTCCCTCTTATCAGTACCCATCTTATGTATATAAACAATGTTATATCTATGTATATTACCAACACGTACTTGACAAAATAAAATAAATAAATAAAAATAAAAGTTTATTTTTAAGGATGCCAAAGTTTTATTACCCATAACTTTTAGAACAAAGGTGTTTTCTACTACTACTATTATTGTTATTCATTCTTTTCTGTTTTGTCAATCCTTTGCTATTCCTGCATAAACAGATTTCCCCTCCCCTCTAGCTTCATTTAAGTTATCTATTTTGCTTACCTCCACCCCTTCATGTATGACAATGGTAGTTTACTTTTATATACCTTGAACTAAGTGCAGTACAGCTTCTTCTGCAGAAACTGAACTGGGAAAATATTTCTGGCATGGAGATAATGATTTTAAAGAGTTACCGTAGGTTTCTACAGATCAGTCTGCAAATTTAAAACTTTACTTAAGCTACCTCAAAAGCATAGGAAGAAAGGATGGTATGCAGCATGGGCTAAGCTGTTGAATAGCTGAGTTAAATTTTTCATTTTATCTTAAGAACTAATTTGAACAAAAAGGGTATTTCCTGCTGAAGTGAATATAACCAAAAAGAAAGAATATAGAATAGAATAGAATAGAATTCTTTATTGTCCAAGTGTGATTGGACACACAAGGAAATTGTCTTTGGTGCATATGCTCTCAGTGTACCTAAAAGAAAAGATACATTTGTCAAGAATCATGAGGTACAACACTTAATGATTGTCATAGGGTACAAATAAGCAATCAGGAAACAATCAATATTGATATAAATCGTAAGGATACAAGCAACAAGTTATAAGTGGGAGGAGATGGGTGATAGGAACAATGAGAAGACTAATAGTAATAGTAATGCAGCCTTAGTGAATAGTTAGACAGTGGTGAGGGAAATATTTGTTTAGCAGAGTGATGGCGTTTGGGAAAAAACTGTTCTTGTGTCTAGTTGTCTTAGTGTGCAGTGCCACACTAAGACAATAAAGATTTAAAGGATAGGCTAGAAAGAGAAGGACAATCAGGACAAAGGAAAAGCATAACTGTGTGGAGTCTGAAGGAGTGAAATTCATAATTTCCATATACAGGACCTACATGTTATTTGTATTCCTACTGTTTCTCTCTGTATTGGCTTGTGCAAATATCATACCTTTCAGTTGTGCTCGATTGCAACATCTCTCACATGCATGCCTTACCCTCACCAATAGCAAATGGGGATTGTGGCAACTGTCCAACCACCCCACTACACCAGGAGTGTTATAAGTGCTCCTAAACTGGAAGAATACTGGATCGGTGAAAGTTGATCTAGACCAGGGGTGTCAAGCTCACGGCCCGCGGGCCGGATGAGTCACACGCTGCCCCCCCCCCCCGGTTTAACAAAGGGGGGGGAGTCGCAGTATGTCACGTGATGACATGACGCGGGTTTGACACCTGTGATCTAGACTAATTCTTTTTCTCTCTCTCCTGCACAAAGAACATAAGACCACTAGCAGGGTTGGACCCACCTAATCCAACTGTTTGTTCTCATAGTGATCAATCAATGGCACAATGAAGTTCACCACTGTCCCAGCAGATGGTCTTAGAGACAGTCACACCTGCCATCAAGGCTAATAGCCATTGAGCTTCATGGGTTCAATTGTTGCAACCCATTGTCTGTCTGCCGGTGCATTTTCTCTCTCTTTTTCCTCTCTATCTTCCTACTTCCTTCTTCAAAAGATGTACAGTTCAGGTTTCCACATTTGGACTACCAACATCTTGAAGACCTTTAGGTGACAACAAAAACATTTCTGTCATCTATTGGTGTCTGAATAGATGGTTCAACCAGACATGGTTGTCCTAATGAAAGAGTGCATGCACAATTCAAATTAATACCTGTTTAGTTGAAGGCCAATGGATTAAAACAAACATCATGTAAAAGAAATAATTAAGTTGCATCCTCTAATTACCTAGCCAGGGTAAATTTTACTTAGTTTAATGCCTAGAGATGTTTCTAGTATCTCTAAAATGTCTGAAAGGGATTTTATTATTCTTGAATTTAACACATGGGGGCGCATGCAGTCTTAGACCATGGAAATGCTGTTAAATTGTCAAGTATCATGGTTAAAAAAGGAGCATGGTCACTATCTAGTCTTAATGCAGGGGATGACAATGTTAAACTTGTCAATCCTTAATTTTTCTTCTTTGTAAAAAGCCATTCACAAGTTTTGTTTCTCTGTGTTGTTAAGTGTAGAGAAGAAAGTAATAAAATGTCCACATGATACCTCCAAATAACAAACAGCTCAGAACATCTGCAACAGAGGTGGGTTCCTACTGGTTTGGACTGGTTCGCCCGGACCGGTAGCGACCGGCTAGTGATGTTGCAATGACGTCATGGAACCAGTTCTGTTGGTGCCGATCCGTGGGCGCCGCCATCTTTTTTTGTTGTTGTTGGGAAAAAAAATTGGATTTTTTTTTTTGCATTTTTCTTCTGCACATGCGCAGAAGCTGAGTTTCCGGCACTGTGCATGCAGTCGCCATCTTGTTTTTGGCTTTTTTGGGGGGGGGGTATTTTTTCAATTTTTTTAATTTATTTATTTCCGGGGTTTTTTTTCTTCTGCACATGCACAGAAGCCGAGTTTCCAGCACTGTGCATGCGATCACCATCTTGTTTTTGGCTTTTTGGGGGGGATTTTTTTTGGATTTTTGCCACTGCGCGTGCGTGCGCATGCGCAAAGCACGCGCGCCACAAGGCACGGCCACGTGGGAGGAAGCGAACTGACAGCGAGGTAAGTTAGAACCCTCCCCTGCACACCCCTGATCTGCAGCATGAATGCAGTATCATCCTTTTAATTTGGGTGCTAATCAATGCAGGAAAGACAAAGATTTCACACAAAGCAGAATTAGCCCAATGAGTTCCTGCGGGGAAGCCTTCTGCATTGTTGTACAGCACAGAGGTGGGTTCCTCTCGGTTTGGACCGGTTCGCCCAAACCGGTAGCGACCCATTGGTGATGTCACGATGACGTCACGGACCCGGTTCGGTCGTTGCCAGTCCGTGAGCTCCACCATTTTTTTGAATTTTTTTGAATTTTTATTTTTATTTGGGGGGGGGGGTTCTGGGTTTTTTTCTTCTGCACATGTGCAGAAGCTGAGTTTACGGCACTGTGCATGCGGTCGCCATCTTGTTTTTGGCTTTTTTTAAAAAATGGATTTTTTGCCACTGCGCATGCGCGTGCACGCGCAAAGCACGCGCGCGCCCATGAGGCACGGCCACGCAGCGCAGGAGGAAACGAACCGGCAGCGAGGTAAGTTAAAAACCACCCCTGGTACAGCATATTATAAACAGTTGACTGTTCTAATTTTGCATTTTATTACGGTCCTTCATGTCACCTTTTGTTCAAGCAAGGCTCTTGTGCCTTTAAAAGCTGATGAACAAAGAATTTAACATGAGTTCTCCATGCCAGAAAAATATCAAATCTGCCAAATCGGTGCCGCATATTTTTAAAAGAAAGGCATTAGAATGTTAACACTCCACCCTCTCCAAAAAATGTCAGCAACCAAGACTCTTAGAACCCTTCTCTCAAGTCATATCAGCAAACAGCCTAACAGGATAGGTCCTAACACAGTAAAGGATCCAGCCTTCCAGTTTTATGAAATTTGGAATTATTTTTTTGACATGTGTGTCTTTCTTTAAACCATGGTTGCATTTGTGGAAAGCGTTTTTAAATATTCGCTCATCTAAACGAAAACTGTCGTTTTCCCCCTCCCCATCTCAGTAGCTGGCATTTGTTCCAAAAAGCCTCTGTTGACGCCAAAAACAGCTTTGAGCATAGTGTGCGATATTTTTGTTGGGAACATGGCATATGGAGGTGAGTTAAAAAAAAAAAAAAAGCAACTCCCCACATGCTGTGTCCAGATCCTGTTTCACATCCCAATCTTATTTTTTTAAAAAATAAACAAAAGGAGAGACATTTGAAACGTAATGTGCAGAATACCCCACAGTTGAAAGCTACTGAAAGATACGTATTGAAGGCTAACTAAACATCTTTATATCCGGTTGTTTTTTTGCAGAATAGCGTGCTGCCTGAGTACTTGAGCCTTTGAGCATATCTTTCAGCAGTGTTCTACGCTTTGCATCCAAGGTAACTGACATATTTTGAATCAAACCAGTCATGAGATGTCATGACTGGCCATGACTGTGTCCTTGATTTACCCTCATCCAAAACTTTTTAGCTGCAGCTTCTCTTACTTTTTGATATCTTATGAAATCCATCAGCTTTTAAACATGTTTGATTTGTTCCATTACCGTTTGCAGTGTTTCCCAACCTTGGCAACTTGAAGATGTCTGGACTTCAACTCCCAGAATTCCCCAGCCAGCGAATGCTGGCTGGGGAATTCTGGGAGTTGAAGTCCAGACATCTTCAAGTTGCCAAGGTTGGGAAACACTGCTTTAAAGGCTCCTAAACTGTGAGCACACCCAACTCTCCAGAGTTTACCTTCTCCTCAGTTACTAATTGCAAGGAATCATTCTCCACGATGGTTGAAATGAACCTACCAAAAGCAGGAAATTGGAGCCCATGGAGATATCTCTCAGGGCTTTCAACCTGTGAAATTAATTACTTCTTCTTTAAGGTTCCAGACTGAGATCTGGCTTGAGCATTGCTCTTGACGGCTGGAGGCAGCTCCAGGCTTTGGGCCTATGTAAATCTTGACCAAAGCCACATTTATAATGAAACAGAAGATCATTTTTAAAAATATTTTCTTCTGCATATTTTTGCAGTTTCTTTAATCTGCCTTGTCCACGGAACCACTGAAACATCCACAAATACCAGGAAGAGCACCCAATCTACTTTGGGTATACTTTCAGCTCCTTTTAAAAAAAATCCTTCCCCTTTTGAAGGCACAGGATGGCTAAAGCATAAGTGGCAACTGGTAGCAGAAGAGCCGAATATAGCTTTTAAATCCTAAATTTAATTGCAGTTAATTTCTCAGAACTCACCATTTTTCACTATGCAGTCGCACAGCAGACTCTACCCTGGAGAAAAATCCAGGATCCTCTGAAATGAATGAATTTAAACAGCTGTTTATCCAGACTCTGGTTTTATTTTCTTTCCCTATAGGGGAGCTTCTTCTGGACATGTTCATTTTGTCAATTTTATCAATGGAAACTTTAATTTCCTCCAATTCTGGAAACATTTACTTTTTGCAATCATTTAAGAGCAAAGAGCAAATAATCCTGTTAATAATAAAATAAGAAAGTTCAGTTCTCTTCTTTGGTTATGTTTTTCCTGTATATCCAGAAATTGAGGGCTTTATTATTTCTTGAGCAATAGTTAGAAGGAAAGCAATGGGCATCCATTGAGACGCAAATAACTAAAACATATGTGATAATACCACCCTACAAATGCCACAACTTATCTACTTCCATCAGATGTCAGGAAGCAAGAATATTTATGTTTATACCATACCTGTTATCTTGTATAAGTTTTGACAAATAAAATAAATGAAAAAATAAAAAAATATAATAGTGGCATTTGTGTGATGATGTCACTGCATGTGTGTAAAAACCTTGGCATCAAAGTGATTCATTGGACCAAATTTAGCTAACTTTGGTCAAGTTCTCTATGTAATCACAAGTAAGAAATTATGAAGGTATTTTCCTGATAATATCTAAAGACATTATTACATGCTAATGGTTAGAAGGTGTGTGAGGTGGTGAAGGAATTCATTTTTTCCATAAACTGATGCCAATTTGCAAACAGAATATGTGATGTCTGCTTGTGTTATTTTATTTAAGGTTGCAAAACTACTCTGTTATTTCTTTGGACGAAAGTCTCATTGAAATCTCTTGCATGCATTTGATCAAACTCTATAAACAACATTTTACCCAAGTATTCTATAGCATAGATGTAATATTTGTTGGTAGTTTTGTACTAAACAGGTTATAGAGGTGATTGTGAAAAAATCTAATAGATGAGGGCCCTCTTCTCCTGGAATTCTCATCATTAACTAAATATAATGGGCTCCTCTATGTATGAACCACAACTGAACATATCCCGATAATTATTTTTAAGTATGTTCTCTTGATGTTCTCTTACCTAAAGTTATCTTTAGCTGATCCAGCTTTAAGGTAGTATTTTCCTTCTTATCCTATTATAGGATGAAGGATGTGGCAAACGTACCTTGTCATGTGGTTACCAGCACACCCCTCCCTTTTAAAAGAGTTCCAGACCAGGGTTTAAAAAACATCTGTGCTGAGATGATGCACAGAAGGTAAATTTAAGCAGGGCTTTGTCAGCTGTGTTTAACTAGTTGTGTCGCCTATATTATAGATTTTCCACTGTTTCTACTGAGGAGGAGTTTCACTGTTTTTATTATTTTAGTACAAGACAGTGAGGTGGCACTGGCAATCTCGTTGCAAATGGAGCATTCCTCCTCCCTAACTATGGTCTGTTAGCCAGGCTGTTTTTGGACACAGGTTTAATGGTCTTTCAGAAGCATTCTACTCAGAAAAAGCACTCCAGTAACAAGCACTTTGTCTTGTTTTATTTATCTATCTATCTATCTATCTATCTATCTATCTATCTATCTATCTATCTATCTATCTATCTATCTATCTATCTATCTATCTATCTATCTATCTATCTATCTATCTATCTATCTATCTATCTATCTATCTATCTATCTATTTATGTCACGTACGTGTTGGTAATATACATAGATATAACATTGTTTATATACATAAGATTGGTACTGATAAGAGGGAACATTAGGACAGGGACGGTAGGCACGCTGGTGCACTTATGCACGCCCCTTACTGACCTCTTAGGAATCGGGTGAGGTCAACAGTGGACAGTCTAAGGGTAAAGTTTTGGGGGTTTGGTGACGAAACCACAGAGTCAGGTAGTCAGTTCCAGGCATTGACCACTCTGTTGCTAAAGTCATATTTTCTACAGTCAAGTTTGGAGCGGTTCACTTTGAGTTTGTATCTGTTGTGTGCTCGTGTATTGTTGTGGTTGAAGCTGAAGTAGTCGTTGACAGGAAGGACGTTGTAGCGGATAATTTTATGAGCTATGCTTAGGTCGTGCCGACGTAGTTCTAAGCTTTCTAAGCCCAGGATTTCAAGTCTGGTTGCGTAAGGTATTCTGTTGCGAGTAGAGGAGTGGAGGACTCTTCTTGTAAAGTATCTCTGGACACTTTCTAATGTATTTAGTCAGATAATTCTAATGTATTTAGTCAGACAAACCTGTAACTCAGATATTCTAAGTACTCCATTGCATTCATCTATCTCTGCAACCCACGGATTACCCACCCCATCATACTTTCAGGAAGCAATTCATGTTTACCAAGTGAAAACCAACCAATCATTAACTTGCCCTATGTGAAAATCAGCCTGCTGCTAATAGCGATCGGCAGTAAAGGCAGTGCAGTTTATGGTGGTATAACTCACTGCCCGATCTTGGTATTCAGGAAAGCACTTCAACGATGTTATCGTTTTTATTGTCTTTTGTACTATTGGAGTTATGTTTCTATTTTTAATTTTGAAATCTTGACAGAATGTATTTTAATAGCTCCTGGAGCCACTTCTGTCCGTGACTGCTGAAAACTGACAGCATAGTGTTTTACTATTTTGAGATGGAAAACTGGAGGGTAAATCCTCTGTGGGCATATCCCAGTTAAGATCTTTCCTGCGTTTGATTGGAGACTTGAAAACATTAAAGCTGCATTTAACAATAGGCTTCTTAAAAACTGATCTGTGCAAAGAGGGTCTATATGGTATTCTTGGGAGACCACACAACCCCTCCATCCCATCAGTTTCTAGGAAGACTATTTGTGAACACTGGTTTAGTGTTCAAACCAATTTTTCTGCAGTGCAGAGGGATTCTCCCTTCTGCTTGCAACACAATCTCATGAGGAAAGGAGGATGTGTGTTGTTGTGAGTTGCACTGGTTGGGGGGGGGGAGCATATGGCACACTGGGAGTCTCCTCCACACCACATCATACAATCCAACTGGCATAAGGATTTGGGCGACACACAGGAGTTTCCCTCCTGCACAACAGCCCTATGATTCTCAGCTGATAGGTATATGTGTGGAGGGTGTTTTGGGGGGAAAGGTTGCATGCCATGATGAGAAGACTTGTTCTTCATCACACTGTAGAGGATGGAGTTCTGTGTTTCAGCCTGAATCAACAGGCTACAAACCAGAATCTCTTGGGCAGACCTGGAAAGATGGTAACCCTGATCATAGTAGAAAAATGCAAAGATACTTAAACAGCTCCCTCCAACTATGTGTGTGATATGTGTGCTCTGATAATGTTAAAGCCAGCAGATCTGACCCTTTGTCTACTAACAGTTGCCCTCTTCTAAATTAAACATTGTTAAGCTCAAGTAGACAAGGGGCAAGTAATTTTTGAATAGGTGATGCGTGACAAATCTCTAGATCAGTGATGAGAAATCTAAGACACGCTTTTTGGGTGACACACCAGCAGTCACCAACGTCTGACAATAACTATTTTTGAAAGTACAACCTGTTCTTGCATGGTTTTTTTTAAGGCTGCGGAGGCTGCAGAAGACTATTCTCTGAAGCTGCTTCAAGAACAAAAGGTGTGGTTGAATCTGGCACTGAATTTATACAAGAGGGAAGAATAAAGAGAAACATCAGGCTTGAATCGTTGCTATACAAGCAGCGGCCCAGAAGGGAACTTCTCTAATTTCTTCTTGCATTTTTCAGATACTTATGCAGAGCGTGCTTTAGTCTGGCAAGATTTTGTCTATGGACGAACATACAATAAGAAACTGCTTTTTGCTCTTAGGGTCGTTCTTGGCTTCCCATGCCTGACCGAAGGCCTCATGCAACCTGGAGCAGCCTGGTAAACCTCAGGGGCCTGTCAACAGAAAGGTAACACTGCCTGACAGTAAGCGGTGTGTGGCAGATCCTGGAAAGCGCTGGGCCGAGGGGACGGTCATGCTGTTCCCCAGGCTTGCACACTTTGGGAGACAGCGTGAGGCGGACTTTTGATGGCAGTGATGGGGCCAGGATGAAGTCAAGGCCTGGTTCTCTATTTCAGCCTCAGCCTCAGTGTTGTTGCCAAGTGCCACAGTTAAGGGTGGCCTAGAAAGGGAGATAGAGATTTGTTTCTCTTTTGTTTTGTTGGGGTGCAAGTGACACACCTGGAGACTCAAGTTACACAGTTTCCAAATTTGACATGTTAAGTTTGAAAGGTTCACCATCCGTGCTCTAGATTCTTTGGCAGCAAATCAAAAGTGGCTGAGTATCACTGAATAATGGTTAGAAAGTAGGAGGTGCAACGTGTGTTAAGTTAATTAGTACATATATAACATCTTTTATTAATTAACAGAGTAACAGAGTTAATTTATTAATTAACAAAGTAACATCTTCTTCGGGTCCCGTCAGCTGAACAGTGTCGGCTGGCGGGTCCGCGGGGGAGGGCCTTCTCTGTGGCTGCCCCGGTTCTCTAGAACCAGTTACTTCCTGAGATCCAGACTGCCCCCACCCTATTGGCCTTCCGGAAAGCGGTAAAGACCTGGCTTTTCCAACAGGCCTGGGGACGTTGATCTTGTGGTGATAACCATCGAGATCTGGCCATGAATGGTATGGTTGGCTAAAATTGTTTTTGAATTGTGAATTGTTTTTAAACTGTTTTTAGATGTTTTTGTGCTATTTTTGATGTTCGTTTTTCTGTTGTGAGCCGCCCAGAGTCCCTAGGGAGTTGGGCGACATAGAAATTGAATAAATAAATAAATAAACATTTCAGCTTGTATTCCCTTGAGTCAAAGGTCTTTGAAGAAATTTTAAAAATCCTCTCAAAATAATAAAACTCACTACTGGCCTAATTATCCATATTTATTAAAACATAAACTGATACAGCAAACTGCTATAAGAAAATAGGAGGAGGAAGTAGTATTATGTATGTTCCTTACTTAGAGTTATTTATAAAAAAAATAATACAGTGAAGGTAAATGATTCTAGTTACTAGCTGTTACATATATTATTTGCAAAACAATGGAAAACAAAAAGTTGAAAGCATTATGTATGTTCCTTACTTAAGAGTTATTTATTTTAAAAAATACAGTAAAGGTATATGATTCCTGTTACTAGCTGTTACATATCTTATTTGCAAAAGAATGGAAAATTAAAAGTGCATCTATCATTGGATGAGTGGTATTTTAAAGTGTGGAAAGCTGCTTTGGCTAAAAAAAATTAACAAAAAATGGGAAAACCATACAAATTAGGGATACGATAATTTAGATATGAATATCATTAAGATACATTAACAATGGTGCTATAATATTGTTCTGGATAGAAATAAAATACTGATTTTTTTTAAAAAAATCTTTGTTTATTTCTTTACCTGTTGCATTCATCCTTGTAATATAAGGTATGTATATTCCCAAAGGTTTTTTTATTTTTTGCATTTTTTCTTGATTTTTATAACCCAACCAACTCTGTATTCTATTTTTTTTTAGCTTGATGCGCAATTAAAAAGAAAAAAAGAAGAAGGAAAAGCAGAAAAAATGATATCTGGAAGGAGGGCATCCTTTTCCTATGTTTTGATTATACTTAGCTGGGGTGGGTTAATCATTGGACCCAAACTATTCCTCTGCCTTTTCTTTTCTTTTCTTTTCTTTTCTTTTCTTTTCTTTTTTCTTTTCTTTTTTCTTTTCTTTTTTCTTTTCTTTTCTTTTTTCTTTTCTTTTCTTTTTCCTTTTTTTTTTTGAGGCTCTTGAAGTCCTCTGGCCCTGATTGTGGAAAACAAGGCATATCTTCTGCCATTCTTAGGTGGAAAGATCATGAAAACTATAGTGTAACTTCTAATATAGGCATCTCACAGTTAAAAAGCAGAAAACCCCTCAATTTCTCCCCTTTAAACCTTGTCCCACCCACATGTATGATGTGGCCTTGTCACTTTGTGGTAATTGCCTCCCTGAATATTAAAATAGCCCTTGGTCACCAAAAGATTGCCCACATAGCTATGTCTAGTATTGCCAGCTTTTTAATCAATCCCTGCTCTTCCTGTATTCAAGAAACAAAGTGAGGTCAGTGTGCTTTCAATGAAAAAAAGACATGTTTGGTCTAGAGCTGATGCAATATAATATTTAAGATTGGGTGCCTCCACATATGGCATTGCAATGACAAAGGCTGAGTTCATATATCATACTAAGCCATAATGCGGTTTGGGATTGGCTTAGTTAACAGACTTGAGTATGCATCGATGTGACCATTATGGCTTATTCAACAAGAAATAAAACAAATCAATATAGAAACGTAATTGTGCTTTGCTCATCCCCCTTTTTTAGAGGAGTTTTGAAGAGCTCATTGCTCAATCATTGCTTTCCTTTTTCTACCATTTTCCAGAGAAATAGAGCACTCCTGGTGTACTGAATCGCAAGATTCTGTGCTGTTAACAACAGGATTCACGCTAAGCTACAATATATGAATAAACCACGGTTGGCTGGATTTGTACAATATAGTGAGCTCAACCCAAACAAGTCATATTAAGATTTAGTGCAATGTGTGAAGTTAGCCATTGTTGTAAGGAATATCCTTCTGGGTTCAGTTCCAAGTGGGGAAAAAGACACTGGATTCATGGAAGTTGCTTGGAAAGAAGGTTTAATGGTGGACAGGAGCACATGGCATGAGCCCCTGTACAGAAAAGGTAGATTACATGCTTCCAGATGTGGGTGAAGAGAAAAAGGAAGGACAAAATGCTGGGAGTTCCTTGCTTTATACTCTCTCTTGGGCCCCTCCCTCCCTGTTTCCTGTTCCTATATAGAAATGTATTCCATTGGCTGTCAGATTCTCAGGGGCATGCTGGGGCAACTCTTGTGGGCTGTCCTGAATCCCAGGGGCATGGTTGATGGAATCTTACCAGGTCCCATGTGGTGTTATGAAAGGGCTTTGAGACTCCTATTATGGTTCTTTGTTATGTAGAAGACTGTTCCAGGCTAGGTGGGAGGAATGTGGCAAGGGTGGGGGCAGGGAGCTGCAGGAAGCTTCTTTGCATTTAAAACATGTTTCTCTTTTCCTCAATCAGGGAAACATATTCTTTCCTTTTTCAATATTTCCTAGGATATTTCATTTTTCTAGGAGGAGGTGCGTACTAACTTCCTACACCACCTTGTCTTTTCCTCTTTACCTGAGTTTCTGCAGAAAGAAAGAAAAACCCCTGACATTAAGTCTGGGAAAACATGGGATAACTCAAGATATCCTTAAGCTGAACATCTGTCCGCATAACATTTAGTGAATGAGGTTGGACACTTGTACAATAAAAGCCTTGCCTGGAAGCACTAGGAACTGCCAATACAACAGAAGCAAAAGAAAACAAACAATACCTCGGCTTTTTTCAACCTAATCCGCAAACATAATTGCCTTTGCAATATAAAAAGAAGTTAACTTTTGAGTTGGGCAGTGATGCATCCGGAGGAACTTACTGTTCTGGTAGATGCCTTTTCATCTGCAGCATTTAATCTTTACAAACAATCTGGGACAGAGCACTAAACTTGTTTTTCCTCTCTGTATTTTTCAGCACATATGCTTCTCAAGCGAGCATATCTGTTTCCAAGTATTAAAACTATTTTGGAGTTATTACACAATGCTAAGAAATGCGTGTTTCAGTGCTAATTTTAAAATGCTTTTAAAAACTTGTTATTTTTACTGGGCATCCTGCAAATTATCTGCAAAATAGCTTTCGAATTCTTCAATCTGTCATAAACATTTCTTCTGAGTACAATAATAGTCAACTTTGCATATACAATGGATAAAAAGTGTTGTTTTAAAAGAAAAAAGTGGCAGTATAGACTGTCCTCCTGAATTAGATCATTGCCATCTATATTGCTGTATCTTGCTTGGTAGAGTGGATGCAGTATATTAGGATCATATCCATGCAAGGGCATTTTACCCTCAAACTATGGAAAGTCAATTTTAGTTCGGTTGGTTTCTTTTAATAAACATGTGCTATGTAGCTTTAGAAGTTGCAAATTTAGAAGCTACTTTTGCAAGTGATTATTTATTTAGAGGCCTTCTCTGGTCACCAATCTCATATAAATGACTCTAGGAGGTTCACAACAACCCATAAAAACATGGCTAAAAACAAAAGTATCCTTATAATTTCTGTTGGTCATTCATCTACTATTGCCAGCTTGGTCAAACAGGGGAATATTGATGTAATGAAGTCTTGCCAGCATTCTCTTGCCACAGGGGGTCGTGGGATATTATGCAGGATTGAAAGAACTAAGCAGGGACTTGATGCTTTCTAAAATGGTGGCCCATGACCATTTGGCTGTGTGTTAGGGCTGTGCAGTGCTTCTGTTAAAGAGAGACTGTCCCATTTGGGAGGAGCTGTCAAACAGGGGATCAGTCTAGAATCCTTACGTAGACACAAGAGGGGGAGGGGGATCTCTGGGGAGACAGGGAGTGAGAATATTACGGTCATAACAGGGAGAGGCAGGTATGGCGGGAGCAGAGGGGTAGGCCGCTCTCGGGGAACGATAATTCGCTGTTTGCAAGCGATTCCTTGTTCTGGCCCCTCTGGTTTGGTTCCACCTAGCTCTACCCGAGTGCCTGGTAACCAGGGATTTCAGGGCCCTGGGCTCAAGCTGCTGCTGTTAAATGCCAGGTCGGTTACCAACAAGGCCCCCCTTATCCGGGATCTAATCCTGGAAGAGGGGGCGGACCTGGCGTGCATTACCGAGACCTGGCTGGGCCAGGAAGGGGGGGTGCCCCTTTCGGAAATATGCCCGGATGGGTTCTCGGTTCAGCATCAGCCGCGACCCCAGGGAAGGGGTGGAGGAGTGGCTATTATAGCTCGCCAGAATCTGTGTCCTCGAAGGAGCCCTGCCCCAGAGATTGTTGGGTGTGAGACACTCCTTCTGAAGTTGGACTTAGGGGTTCAGGTGGGCCTTTTGCTAACGTACCTGCCTCCTAGCTGCGTTGCAAAGGCCCTGCCTGTTCTGCTCGAGGCGGTTGCAGGGCTGGCGGTGGAGTTCCCCAGGTTGATGGTGTTGGGGGACTTTAATCTGCCATCACCCGGCGAAGCCTCGGGGGCAGTCCAGGAGTTCATGGCTTCCATGACAACCATGGACCTAACCCAAGTAGTTCAGGGTCCGACTCATGAGGGTGGTCACACACTTGACCTTGTGTTTCTCTCGGGGCAGTGGAGAGATGATCTGAGGCTGAGGGGTTTAGTCACAGTACCCTTGTCGTGGTCAGATCATTTCCTTCTGAGGTTGGATTTCATGGCACCACCCCTCCACCGCAAGGAGGCGGGACCGATTAAGTGGTTCCGCCCCAGGCGCCTAATGGAACCCGATGGATTCCAAAGGGAACTTGGGGAAATACCTGAATCCCTGGTACACAGTTCATCCGAGTCCCTGGTCGCCGCCTGGAATCAGGCGGCAGCGGGGGCTCTGGATCGGATTGCGCCTTTGCGACCTCTCCGTGGAAGTGGATCCAGGAGGGCTCCTTGGTTTACTGAGGAACTCCGGGAGATGAAGCGCCACAAGAGACATCTAGAGCGACGATGGAGATCTAGTAAAGCTGAGTCTGACCGGACACTTTTAAGAACTTTCATTAAGTCTTACTTAGTGGCGATAAGGGCGGCAAAATGCTCGCATTTTTCCGCTCTTATTGCGTCCGCTGACTCCCGCCCGGCTGCCCTGTTTAGGGTGACCCGCACCCTTCTTGCTAAGGAGGAAGGCGGAGACCCCTTGCAGGGTAGAGCTGAGGAATTTTCTCGGTTTCTGGCGGATAAAGTCACTCAGATTCGGACAGACCTGGACTCTGATTGGGCAGTACAGGCTGAGATGACTGGGGTAGGTCTTAGTCCGGTTATATGGGATAGGTTTGAACCGGTGACTCCTGAGGATGTGGACAAGGCCATAAGAGCTATGAGCTCCGCCACTTGTTTATTGGACCCGTGCCCTTCCTGGCTGGTTTCGGCCACCAGGGAGGTGTCACGCGGCTGGCTCCAGGCGTTGGTCAACGCTTCTCTGAGAGAGGGGTCCGTCCCGCAGCCCTTAAAAGCTGCGGTGGTGAGACCCCTCCTCAAGAAGCCTTCCCTGGACCCGGCGGATTTAAAGAACTTCCGTCCAGTCTCCAACCTTCCCTTCGCGGGGAAGGTTGTTGAGAAAGTGGTGGCACTCCAACTCCTACGACTGTTGGATGATACTGATTTTCTGGATCCCTTTCAATCTGGTTTCAGGCGCGGCTACAGTACGGAAACGGCTTTGGTCACCCTGATGGATGATCTCTGGCGAGCCCGGGATAGGGGTCATTCCTCTATCCTGGTGCTACTTGACCTCTCAGCGGCCTTCGATACCATTGACCATGGTATCCTTCTGCGTCGTCTCGGAGAGGTGGGGGTGGGCGGCACTGTTCTGCAGTGGTTCTCCTCCTTCCTCTCTGACAGGACGCAGTCGGTGTTGACAGGGGGGCAGAGGTCGAGCCCTAGGCCCCTACTATGTGGGGTGCCGCAGGGTTCGGTCCTCTCGCCCATCCTGTTTAACATCTACATGAAGCCACTGGGTGAGATCATCCGACGACACGGGGTGAGGTATCAGCAATATGCTGATGATACCCAGTTGTACATCTCCACCCCGTCTCAATTTGGGGAAGCCGTAGACGTAATGGGCCGCTGCCTGGCCGATGTTAGGGTCTGGATGGGGAAGAACCGGCTAAAACTTAACCCTGACAAGACTGAGTGGCTGTGGATATTGCCTCCTAAGGACTTGACCAATTGTCCCTCCTTGGTTCTTGGGGGGGAGAAATTAGCTCCCTCAGAACGGGTCCGCAATTTGGGTGTCCTCCTAGACCCACAGCTAAAATTGGAACAACATCTTTCAGCTGTGGCTAGGGGGACCTTTGCGCAAGTTCGTCTTGTGCACCAATTGCGACCCTACTTGGAGAAGGAGGCACTTCTCACAGTCGCTCATGCCCTTATCACATCACGGCTAGATTACTGCAATGCGCTCTACATGGGGCTACCCTTGAAGAGTGTCCGGCGACTGCAATTGGTGCAAAATGCAGCTGCGCGAGCTGTGGTGGGTGTACCTAGATGCACCCACGTAACACCAATTCTCCACCAGCTGCATTGGCTGCCCATTAGTCTCCGGATCCAATTCAAGGTGTTGGTCGTTACCTTTAAAGCCCTACATGGCTCAGGGCCAGGTTACCTTCGGGACCGCATCCTGCCGCATACCTCCCTACGACCGGTTAGGTCCCACAGAGCGGGTCTCCTCCAGGTCCCATCGACCAAGCAATGCCGGTTGGCGGGGCCGAGGGGGAGAGCCTTCTCTGTGGGAGCCCCCTCCCTTTGGAACCAGCTCCCTCCAGAGATCAGGACTATCCCCACCCTGCTGGCCTTCCGTAAAGCAATAAAAACTTGGCTCTTCCGGCAGGCAGGGTATGAATGAAGGTTATTTTTAAATCTGGATAGTATTTTAATATGGTTTTTTAACAAAATTGTTTTTTTACTTGTTATGTTTTTCTATACATGCTGTGAGCCGCCCAGAGTCCCTTGGGAGTTGGGCGGCATAGAAATTTTAATAAATAAATAAATAAATAAGGTCTGAAACACCACCACCCCTCCTTGAATGTCATTGAACCTTGTCTAGTCTTTCCAGTCTGAGAAGACTAATGTAAAATAGGCTTGAGCCAGGGGTGAAATTCAGCAGGTTCTGACAAGTTCTGGAGAACCGGTAGTGGAAATTTTGAATAGTTCAGAGAACCGGCAAATACAACCTCTGGCTGGCCCCAGAGTGGGGAGGGAATGGAGATTTTGCAGTATCCTTCCCCTGGAGTGGGGTGGGAATTGAGATTTTGCACTATCCTTCCCCTGGAGTGGGGTGGGAATGGAGATTTTGTAGTATCCTTCCCCTGGAGTGGGGTGGGAATGGAGATTTTGTAGTATCCTTCCCCTGCCACGCCCATAGAACCGGTAGCTTGAGCAATAAAGTAGCTACTGTATTTTTTGGAGTATAAGACGCAACGAAGTATAAGACGCACCTTAGTTTTGGGGGAGGAAAACAAGGAAAAAAGGCCTCTGCCTCCAAGCAATTTGCCAAACAGCAAACAGCACAGATGATATACACTGTTTGCTGTGTATTTCTGTGCATGTGTGCCTGACCCATAGAAATAGCAAAGAATCGGAGAAATGTACATTATGCCAGGAAGTTTTCTTAAATGTAGTCACACTAACTGCTCCCAATTATTTAAATAGATCTATTCCAAGGTAACTAAACTCTAATACTAAACAGGACACTGTTACATTTCAGACTATACTTGTACAGAGCTATTAAAATTAATTAAAATTTCTGTAAGTATACATTATTCTCTATTATTTAAAAGAAGATACAATAGTACTGGGCCTCTTCAGAGCAAGCATTTATTTTAAAAAGCTTCTATATTTTGTTAAGTTGTCTAGATTTACAGGGATCTCCAACCTTGGCAACTTTAAGACTTGTGGACTTCAACTCCCAGAATTCCACAGCCAGCAAAGCTAACAAAGCTGGCTGTTGAATTCTGGGAGTTGAAGTCCACAAGTCTTAAAATTGCCCCTGGCTCTAGAACAATAATAAAGCAGTCTTTAAAAAATAAGTCTAATAATTTGAACATTCTACAGACATTTATAGTTATTCACTTACCCCCTTCCATCCAGTTCAGCAAAAAATAAAAATCTGCGTGTCTCTCCCAGCTATTTGCCTCTTTGCAGTTTCACTTTCATTTTCCCACATGGCAAGTCAGCTGTAGGTCGGGAAGTGCTAGTGACTTGCTTGGCTTTATAGGCTCTTCCCTCTTTGCTGCAAACAGGTAAATTGCTGGAAGACAGAGGCCAAAGGGTGGGGGTGGCTGACTGACTGGGGCTACATTCGGTGTATAAGATGCACCCAAGTTTTCACCCTCTTTTGGGGGGTAAAAAGGTGCGTCTTATACTCCGAAAAATACGGTAGTTTATAGTTTACATGTGTGAATTTGATTTTTGTGCCTGACAGTTTCAGACTCAAACAGAAGAAAGTGTTTTGGAATACATTAGGATCTTTCATATTACCAGTTGATGATTCCTGAAATCAAACATAGCTTCCCCCAAGATTGTGCTTCAGATGTGATTAACCATGTAATTTTGAGAAAAGATGCAGCTGGTTTAAGGAGTAGCTGAGAGTTGTTAAATTAGCTCTCAGTGCTTTTCCTCTTTGAGTCCAGTGCCGATGACCCTTATTATGTGCTGCAAGATCCAACAAGTCAGAATTATGCCTAGTTAGCGGCCCGCGACCGAGTAAATTAAGCAACTTTTAGAATGCAGCTCTGTATAAATAGGTGGTGGTGGGTGCCCATTAGCTGGAGTAGTAGTATGGAGATTCACAGATTTATTCCTAGGAAATCTTGGAACAATGTCACTCTGCAGAAAGGAAGCAGGAATCACTACAGAATTCTTTGTATAAAGTCCAATCTAGTTTCCCAGATGTAATTCATAAAACCATGATGATGCTCACACTGGTGTTATATACTTTTATTAAATTTTCATCCTGCATTTCCTCTCCAAGAGACTTTTACATGCCTGTATAGCAGATGCGTTCTACTCCTTTACAGCTTCACAGTGGCAATATATGTGAAACATTCCTAGTCTCATATACAGGTAGTCCTTGACTTACAATCACAGTTGAGCTCAAAATTTCTGTTGTTAAATGAGACATTGGTTAAGCGAATTTTGCCCCATCCTGTGACCTTTCTTGCACCAGTTGTTAAATGAATCCCTGCCATTGTTATGTTAGTGACACAGTTGTTAAGGGAATCGGACTTCCCCATTGACTTCGCTCATCGGAAGGTTGCAAAAATAATCACATGACCCCAGGACACTGCAACCATCATAAATATGAACCAATTACCAAGTGTCTGAATTTTGATCCCATGACCTCAGGGACACTACAATGGTCGTAAGTGTGAAAAACAGTCCTAAGTCACTTTTTTCAATGTTGTTGTAAGTTTGAACAGTCACTAAACGAACTGTTGTAAGTCGAGGACTACCTGTAAATGGTATTTTATTATTTTGTAAGTCAAGAAAACACACCAAATAACAGCTTTAAACAATGTAGGTCACTTACTCAGTATCCTGCCAGTCAAGGCCAACAATCGGTTTAGCTAAGTATTCACTTGCTAACTGCGACGTACAAGGTTTTGAAAAGCTGACAGGCAGGAAGTGAAGGCTACCTTACTGTTTGTTCCTAGAATTTTATATTTTAAAAAAATGTCCTGTTTGAAATCAGATTTCCCATTGCACTTACTTACCCAGTGACATTCAGCTGCCCTCCTATGCGAGATTCCACTCCCCACTTCCAATATTCCAATGCTCTTTCTTGTACTGCCAGAAAAACAACCTTCCACCAGCATTTTGGGTGTTTATTAGCCAGAGAGGCTTAACAAAGTAACAACGGGCTGCCCCAGCCTTGTGACAAGATGAAGCAGCCTACCTCAGACAGTGGAACAGGTGTATCTGCACAGTGACTGGGATTTCTTAAAAGTGGGTGGAGGAGCCATTTTGTGAACTGCCTCAGACTGGTATTGAGATTACGAGTAAGCCCAGGCAGGAAGAAAGCCTCCAAGGGACATCTCATTCTCAAATATGAACTAGGGCAATATAGTGAACCTCAAGGAATTAAAGTCCAGCCTGGCTGGTGTTGGCTGTAATTGCCCTTCCTTCTAATGAGAGTTTGTCTCCTCACAAAAGTCTATTGTGCTCTTGTGAAAGCCCGGCTGACAGAAGGTCTTTGTTCCAAAGGGGTGAACTGGGAGGGAGGCTGGGAGCTGCAGTAGTCACCATTTCCCGAAGGACAGCTTGTGGCAATTGTCCTGTGGAGTGCAATTCCTCCCTGGCCATGGGAACTGAAAGCAGGGGACTCCCACTCAGCCTCTTGGTGACCCCTAGAAGCAATGCCTGCCTCCCTAGCCAATTCTAAGATAACTGACTCCAAGGGCAAAGATGCTACTACTACAAAGACAAGACAAAGCTCAAGCCCTTTATTAAGAGAGGGAGGGAAGTCCAGTGCCTCACCTCACAGTTCAGTGGGCTCATTCTTTAAAAGGGTCATCTAGGTTTGCCTTTCTCAAGTAGGTAGGGACACTCTAGAGATCAGCATATCTCAATCAGGGGCGGGTAGGTTCCTCTTACCTGGCTACCGGTGCGCTGCGTGCGCATCATCACGTTTTGTGTGCGCATCCCCTCGCTACGCACACGCATTCCCTCGTGCGATTTTGCTTCCGCGCATGCACAGAAAGTAAAAAAATCGCCGAAATCTCACACACACACATGTCCCCTTATGAGATTTTGCTTCCACACATGCGCAGGAAGCAAAAAAAAGGCCAAAAATTCGGAAAAAAAGATGGCTCCGTGCAATGGACCGGCAAAGACGGCACCGGAGCCGCCGCAAGAAAATTGCACAATCGGCGGGTCCCTACCAGAACGGCGCACTGGACTGCACCGGTAGGAACCCACCACTGATCTCAATCCTTGAGAACTTTTTTTTAAGTCCGGGCTGGAGAATTCTGGGAGTTGAAGTCCACACAGACTTAAAAGTTGTGAAGTTTGAGAAACCCTGCTCCAGATGGATGGACTGGGCATTGCAGGAGGAGGAGGAGGCTATATTTTGTTCTTACACACTTTTTGACTCCTGAGAATCTTATGAGTTGCGAAAGGGAAATGTGAGTGTATTTGAATATTGGGTAGGGGGGGTTGATATAGACCCCAGGTTTCCCCCAGCTTGCATGCTTGTGAGCAGCTACAAAGGCTCCAGAAAAGCAGTAACTTTGCAGGCAGTAAAAGTGCCACTTTATTAGAAATGTGGTACAGTAGCACCAGATTGGATTGTACTTCCATACATAAGGATCCAGTTTCCTTCAGCATTCTTCCCCCCCCAACATAGCTTATATTTTTATTTTTATTTTTAAATTAAAAATAAGCAAAATCCAAAGCAAAAATGAGCTTCCATGTGAGCCGCCTGAGCAGGCAAACAACAGAGAGTAATTATTTGCACTTCTGAAGCAATGTACTGGACTACATTTTGTATTAACTAGTTCAGGGGTCTCCTAGGAAAGCTGGCTAGGGAATTCTGGGAGTTGAAGTCCTTCAGGCTTAAGGTTGCCAAGATTGGAGACCCCTGAACTAGTTAATAGTGACTTCCCTCTCTCAAAACCTTTATAGAGTTTCTCCATATTATGAGTTAATCACATTTGAGGTTCCCTTTGAGAAGCCAATTAATGATGTTGGAAGCAGGGCAGCACACAGAAACTCAGAAGAAATAGTGTGCCTAAATACTGCAAGATGGAAGGGGAGAACTCGACACAAGAATATTTTTTTCTAGCAATGACCTCTTGTTGGTAATCAACCATGTGAGTTTCTTCTTCTATCCAGGGGGCTTGACCTGAGCTCAAAAGCAAGCAGATCAAAGCAACGTGGGAAGCATTTAACCACATAGGTCCACAGACTTTTGAAAAGGAATAATGCCCCAAAACAGGGGTGGGCAAACTATGTCTCTTTGAGGATCTGTGGACTTCAACTCCCAGAATTCCTGAGCCAGCCATGCATGCATGGCTGGTTCAGGAATTCTAGGAGTTGAAGTCCACAGGTCCTCAAAGAACCATAGTTTGCCCACCCCTGCCCCAAAACAATAGAGGGTTGTGCCAGGGATTTCCTTCTCTAATGCTTAAGCTGTTGATAGTTGGTTTGCTAAACCGAGTAGATCCCTACCAAAAATGAGAACACTCAAATATTGAGAATTTGCTTCTCAAAATATCCAATATTAACAAGCTTCCAAATCCACCTGAATCTTTTTTTAAATCAAAAATGAACAGAACTTAAAACAAAAAAGCATTTGAGATTATAAATATTCCATTTCTCCCCCGGAATATGAAGCTACAACTAAAAAGAACAAAGCAAGTTGCAGATGGCACTGTTTTGCACAAGGAAAGCCCTTTCCCAATTAACAGAGAGACAATTCTGATCAGAAAATAGATGCCTTTGGTTAGAGGCTTTTTGGAGAATCCAGCCACCTCCTCACCTCTATTTATTTTTCATCATAATTTAAGGATAAATATATTTCTAGATTAAATATATGGGAAGAGAAAGGTTCAAAACAGCCTTGTAGCACCTATATGGGACATCTTGTGAGCTATTCTTCTTATTTCTCCTATGAAATTATTGGTTTTCCTCTTCAACTTCCTTTACCTTGGTAAAGAACGCTACAATTTCTCTATTTCTGCACTTCAGTGGAACAGTCCATTTGTACTGTATAAAGTCATGTCCCTAATATTCAAAATGAGGCCCAAATTAGCTCTTGGCATAGTATGTGACATTCATACAAAACCAGGGCAACAAGCAGAAATTCTACCTGTGAAATGCCAAAATCTTCTTTGGAGTGATCACTGCATGACCTAATCAACTGCACAATCCTTGCTGATCTTGCATCAAAAAAAAATGGACAGAAATAAAAGGAGAATAGAATCCCGGTTTATATTGATGGAAGAGTGATGGCTGTATAATTGGCTGCTAATTTGTCCTTCCGAATTATTACCTAAGGCCTCCTACTGCCCAGAACCAAGGCTTTTAATTTTAAATAGGATGGGATTTTAATAGCAAAAGTTCCCTTTATATTTACTGAAGCAACAATTTCTAACCAGTAGCTTCCAAGTTTATTTAAAGAAAGGGTGGAGGCTTAGTAATAAAATTCCATATCTGGATCCTGCCAGGGTTTACAAATCTTGAAGAGCTTGACAAATAGGCACAGTTTTACCAGCTGTGGCTTTTCTCATCAATGCTATCAGTCACCTGAAGAGGCATTCCTTGTAAAACTTTTTTCCCCTTTGCAGCTCTTAAAGCTATAATAAGCACTCTTTCAGCATCTGAAGCTAACCAACTTATTAATTTATATACTTATCAAATTTGTTTGCCGCCCATCTCACTGCGAGATGACCATTTGACTAATATCTTCTGAGTAAGAGATTGCACTAGAGTCTGGAAACAAGGGCACGCTCAATGGTGCAGATACAGTGTTCCAATCTCAAAGAAGGCCCTTGGTTTTTTTCCCCCATCACCTACGGGTGCCAGAAGTTAGGAGAGGTGCTCAGAATTATATGCTCAGTGGATTTACATGAGATGGAAAGTGATTCCTATACATACCCTGAGAAAAAATTATTTCAGTCCTGCCCAGCCTGCTACTTGGCTAGTTCTACACATGATATTACGAGTTCTGCGTTTTGGCCATTATCCAAGTAGAGATCACATAGAGACCTCAGCGGGTAGCTATTTTTGGTTTTTAACAGCTTAAGGAACAATAGAGGGTGTAGTTTCAGATTTTGCCTCTGAATCTTTAGTCACAAAGTCATAGACCTTCTGAGGTCCCAGCTGAATTCGGCTTCTGGATTGGGGTTAGGGAAGCTTTACATAAGGTACAATCTTAGCTAGAGGAACGGCTAACGGCAACAGCGGTTGTGTTTCATCCACAAATAAATTATTTAGCAGGAAGCACTCAAAGAAGAATGGTGGAGATGGTACGAAGTAAGCAAGCTGGAGCACACACAGTACCCATTAGATTTCCAGGAGACTGCTTTGCTCAGGGCTGGTGGCATCTTTTTCCTCTCCAGCCAGGCCATCTTGAAGGGCTGCAGCGCCGGGGGAACTAGCCACTGTAGCAACCTCTTCTCGCTCCGCTTCACCTTCTGGGGGTTTGCCCACTCCCATTTCATTATGGGTCTTCTGATGCTTGCTGAGGTGGTCGCTACGAGTGAAGCGCTTGTTACAGAGTAAACAGGTAAATTTCTTCTCCCGGGTATGGGTGCGAACGTGGCGCTCCAGCTCATCTGAGCGCGTAAAGCGCTTGCCGCAGAAAAGCCAGTTGCAGACAAAAGGGCGTTCCCCAGTATGCCATCGCAGGTGGGCTTTCAGATGTGAGGCTTTCCCATAGACCTTCCCGCAGCCTGGGATATGGCAGCTGTGGATAGGCTTCTTCCGCAGGCTGGCTGCCGAGGCCCCAAGCCGTTCTAGTTCTTGGCAATTGGGGCAGTCACAAGTGGACCTGCCGGTTGTGCTGCCAAAGGAGCCCCCTCTTCCGGACTTCAAGGCAATCCCGCCTTCCATCAGGGAGTTATTGGCCACTGGCTTGGGTTTATACATTTCTTGGGGCAGCACATGTTGTCCTGAAGGGAGAAGGTGTGATGAAGAAGTAATGCCTACTGCAGGGTAAGGAGCAGGATTCAACGTTGTGAACTCAGAAGTGTAACTGGGTAGCTGGGGGCTGATGGGCGCCTGACTCGGCATGGACTGTAAGGAACCCTGGAGTCCATCTGTTTGCGGCTGAGAACTCAACCAGTTGCTGTTGGAATGCATATCCCACCAAGAAGCTGTAGGGTTGCTAGAACTGGTAGAGATGCCTGGGTGGATGCCAGCTTTGTACCAGGAGCCATAAGGGTGTGCCATGTCCAAGGAGGTATAGACACTGGGGAGACAATCAGGGGATGGATGCCCCTTAGGCACCAGTAACGAAGAAGGATCTTGAGTTGTGGGTGAGGCTGAGAAGGAATGGGGGAAAGGACTGTAATCATTGCTGTAAGTGGTGGATGCTTGTGGGCTTGCTGAAGGAGACATCAATCCATTCCCATTGGGGAAAGTGGCTGCATAAGAATCTCCCATGCCTTCGGTGCTCCAGAGTTTTGGAGCAAAAGACTCTACTCCCAAAAGATAAGGTTTTCTTCCCAAATTGTTCTCAGTGTTTCTGGGAGAGGTTGATTCTTGAACTGGGTTAAAATTTCCAAATTTATCCCAAGTGTCCGTCAACATAGCCAGGGAACTGGAGCCATACTGCACTTCTTCCTACGGGTGGGAAAAGAGAGAAAAGGCAAAAAAGGCAAAAGGAAATTTAGGAATGCTGTAAATTGGGGCAGAGGAAATACAGCTAGGATCATAAGCAGCATCCTACTTATAGAAGCAGTGGACTATTTTCCCAAGAATAATAAGTATTTGCCCATTAGAAGTAAAAACAAAAACAAAACCCACCCTTCCTTTCTGCAATAATGAGATACTTTTATAAGAGATCATGGAACCTCCTAATCATTGGACTACTACAAACGTTTGCCTATTTGTCCTCAGAACAAGAAAAAAAACAGAATTTAAACATTTTTCTATGGAGATGGGTTTTAGTACAACAAACCCCATTACCTGTGAAGGTAACACAGTTATAATATTTGCCACTGAGACAATTCTTTAGTTATTGACATGGATGGGTTTCATGGTATATTATATTATAATATGACTTATAAATTGTATGTATGAAAAAGTCACACCATTATCCTTAAATGATATAATTATTGCTGCAACATGAATGTACAACCCAGAAATTACAACACTGAATGTACAAACATGTACAACACTGATGTATGTAATACAACACTGTTGAACAACACAGAGGTTGTGGGTGCTCCATCACTGGAGGCTTTTAAGAAAAGACTGGACAGCCATTTGTCTGGAATGATATAGGGCAGTGATGGCGAACCTTTTTTCCCTCAGGTGCTGAACACCCATAATTCAATGCCCCCACGCACCACGCCCCCTGCGCATATGTGTGTGACCCCCCCCTGCGCTGCCCTGTCCCCGTGCATGACCCGTTTCCCTACTTCTGGTGAGCCCGGTAGGCCTGTTTTTCACCCTCCCCAGGCTCTAGAGGCTTTCCTGGAGCCTGGGGAGGGCGAAAACGTTCTCCCCCGCCCCTCTGGAGGCCAAAAACGCCCTCCCAGAGCCTCCGCCTGAGCTAAAACTCAGCTGACTGGCGCGCACATGCATGCTGGAGCTGAGCTAGGGCAACGGCTCGCGTGATGGTAGATATGGCTCCGCGTGCCACCTGTGGCATGCGTGCCATAGGTTTGCCATCACGGGTATAGGGTCTCCTGATTGAGCAGGGCGTTGGGCTAGAAGACCTCCAAGGTCCCCTTCCGACTCTGTTATTCTATTATTCCGATATAGCTTCATATGACAAATCTGTTTGAATGAGATATACTAGTTCACTGCTCAAGGACATGGCCACTTCAGAAAATTATGAGACCTTCCTTTCTATTTTCCTGATCATGATGTGTACTGCATATTTTTTTCTGCTTCTTCAGATGGTGACTTTTTCAGATCTCTGAGTCAAAGATGTCCAAAGAAACCGGTCTGAAAAGATGAGTTGCAGAGACACTTTACCTTCTTATTACAATCACAAATAGTGATTGTGCCACAAGAGTCCATTTTGAATTTGGGGACATTGCCATAATCTAGTCTCTATGGGGCACTGAAGAGTCTTTTGGCACAAGGTTCTGGTCAAGATGTAAGGCACACTGAATGGGAGATGCACAAGAATAAAATGTACAACTTTCATCTATTTCTATAGAACCGTGATGGCGAACCTATGGCACATGTGCCACAGGTGGCACGTGGAGCCATATCTGAGGGCACATGAGGCATTGCTCTATGTCAGCTCCAGCGTGCATATGCACACTGCCCAGCTGATTTTTGGCCTTCCAGAGGACGGGGGGAGGAAAGCCTCCGGAGCCTGTGGATGGCGAAAAACAGGCCCAATGGGCCTCTCAGAAGTTTGAAAATGAACTTCCAGTAGGCCCGTCGGGCCCGTTTTTCGCCATCCACAGGCTTCAGGAAAGCCTCTGGAGCCTGTAAGGGCGAAAAATGGCCCAACGGGCCTATCGGAAGTCCGGAGGCTTCAGTGATGCCTGCGCGCATGGTGGGAAGCGTGGGGGGGGGTTGTGCACACATGCACGGGGGAGGGCATTGCATTATGGGTGTGGGCACGCGCATGCGCGCTATCGCACAAATCATGCCCTTTCCGCACCCGAGCAAAAAAAGGTTCACCATCACTGCTATAGAAGTTTCCCAATTGTGTTCAATACATGACAGGAATTTTTATTTCATCTCTTTGTTGCTTCTCTTAGCTATACCTTACATTCTTAAGTATACATTTCAACCAATAGGGTGACAAAAGTGGTTTGGCAAAAATATACCGTATATACTCGAGTATAAGCCGAGTTTTTCAGCCCACTTTTTGGGCTGAAAAAAGCCGCCTCGGCTTATACTCGAGTCAGTGAAATTGGCCAAAGCGCGCGATCCTTAGAATTCCCCGAACGGGCTGGCGCAACCGGGCTGGGGTGTCCCCGGCGTGGGGGAACCGGTCCTTGTCTCCAGCCGCTGGGCGGATCAGCGGGGAAGAGGCGCGATCGCCCCCCCAAAAAAGGCATTAACTGGGAAACTAGTCCGGGCTCAGGGCGTTTTGCAAGCGGGCGAGAACCAGCCTCCGGGGCGGCGGCATGAACGAGGGCGAGGCGGAGGGTCCTCCGCGGCCGGCCCTTTGCAAGGAGATGTGCCCGGCGGGGGAGTTCTGCCGGCGGTGGCGGTGGCAGAAGCGGCTGCACCGGCTGGAGCTGGACCCGGATCGCCAGCCGGACCCTCCCCCGCCACCTTGCGACCTCCGCCCGGCAGTGCTGCTGGCCACGGTGCATCACCTGCTGGGCCGGTCGGTGGCTGAAGGCACAGCGCTCGGCCGGGGAGACCTCGCTGGCTTTGTAAACTAGAAATAAGAATATGAATATATTTGAAATATTAGCATTTTGCTCTTGGCTCCTTCCACCAGCTGGAGAAGAGAGAAAGGCAGCAGCCCTTGAAATGTAGCTCTCCTGTCTCCAATCGTCTGTTTGTTTAGGAGATGTAATCTTATCTCCCTCACCTCCAGCAGGCAACAGGATTCCCACCTCCATCCCACATCAAAGACTCCCCCCAAACCACCTCACTAAAGGAGAGCATCGGGTTTCACCAGCAGCACCGCCGGGCGGAGGTCGCAAGGCGGCGGGGGAGGGTCCGAAGGCGTAGCGCTCGGCCGGGGAGACCTCGCTGGCTTCGGCCACCGACCGGCCCAGCAGGTGATGCACCGTGGCCAGCAGCACTGCCGGGCGGAGGTCGCAAGGCGGCGGGGGAGGGTCCGGCTGGCGATCCGGGTCCAGCTCCAGCCGGTGCAGCCGCTTCTGCCGCCGCCGCCGCCGGCAGAACTCCCCCGCCGGGCACATCTCCTTGCAAAGGGCCGGCCGCGGAGGACCCTCTGCCTCACCCTCGTTCATGCCGCTGCCCCGGAGGCTGGTTCTCGCCCGCTTGCAAAACGCCCCGAGCCCGGACTAGTTTCCCAGTAAATGCCTTTTTTGGGGGGGCGATCGCGGAGGGTTGGCACTTAGATGTATTTCTGAGTCAATACTAAGATGAAAATTTGACCTGAACAGGATGTTCCATTCCTACATAGAAGGCTATGCTGCCGTAAATCCCAGTGCTCTTTATAAGGATCAAAAGCACTACAAATTCTAGATACCTCCTTTCCCCATTGGGGCAAGAAGGAGTTCCACATAGAAAATACACTGACTAGAATTGCAATGAATTCAGTTAAACAGGATCATATAATTTTTTATCTAATTTACAATATAAGTGTTTAGCTAGAAAAATATATTCAAGGCTTTTACTGACAATTACCTTGCTTCCTTTATTGAACTGTAGAGGCAATGTAACAATTTTATCTTCCATTCTTCCCTCCCATTGTTTTTTTCCATATTTTATTTTCAATACCAAATATCTATTAATATTTACCAGACATTGCTATTACCAAATATGGTTATAAGAGAGACAGAGTGGCAATACCATGCCTTTTGACTGACAGCACAAAGAGCCCTTTACCTGGGAACATTTACAGAAATAAAGGGATCTTCCATTTCTTCCTTTCTTTCTCTGTTTCCCATGATTCACACAACATGGAGAAATATCAGACTGTAGGTGGTCTGAAAATATTATTTGAGCCTTTTCCGTGGAGTGAAAGTAAAAGCGATACATTTCTTTTTTGCCAGAACACCCATAAAGATGTTGCCATAGATTGGATTGCATTACTTGGATAAACTGCTTTGCTTAAGACTCATCTGCATTTCTGCCCCATTCTGTCCTTCTGCCCATTTCATTTAATTTCATTTAAATTAATTTCATTTCATTTAAATTAATTTCATCTAATTTCATTTAATTTAATTAAAAGTTCTTCTAAGACGCCCAATCCCCTAGGACTATTGTTTTTATTGACCCTCTTTTCCACTTACAGAGCTAGTTTACTGTTTTTCTTTGAAATAAATATTCAAAAACATTATTGGTATCTATTTTTATTTTTGAAATTTACCGATAGCTGCTGCATTTCCCACCCTAGGCTTATACTCGAGTCAATAACTTTTCCAGTTTTTTGTGGTAAAATTTGGTGCCTCGGCTTATATTCGGGTCGGCCTATACTCGAGTATATACGGGTAGATTACATCCAATGAAATTCATTTTATGAAAAAATAATTATGGACAGTTCAATTAATAATTAATCTTTCCAGCTAGCAATAGCACTTAGACTTATATACTGTTTCTCAGTGCTTTACAGCCCTCTCTAAGCGGTTTACAGAGTCAACATATTGTCCATAATAATCTGGGTCTTCATTTTACCCACCTCGGAAGGATGGAAGGCTGAGTCAACCTTGAGCCAGTGAGACTCGAACTGCCGAACTGCTGGCAGTTGGCAGTCAGCATAATTAGCCTGCAGTACTGCATTGTAACCACTGCGCCACCACAGAAAACATATTGTTACAAGAAGTATTTGTTTTTGCACTGAATTAACCATAAAGTAGGTTAATGAATTGAAATTAAACGCTGACGACTATAACTTGCAGATCAATGCCTTTGTCAACCAAGGGGCAGACAACTTGTAAAAAAGTTATCTATATCTATAACCATTACTTGTCATATTTCATTCTCAGCACTGTAATGGCACATGTACAGGTAGTTCTCAACTTACAATCATTTGTTTAGTGACTGTTCAAAGTTACAACAACACTGAAAAAAGTGACTTATGACCTGTCTTCACACAACCACCACAGCATTCCCATAGTCACGTAATCAAAATTTGAGCACTTGGCAACGAGCATGTATTTATGGTTGCAGTATCCCGGGGTCATGTGACTAGTTCCCACCTTCCCAGCCAGCTCCCAACAAGGAAAGCCAATGGGAGAAGGGGAACTTGCTCAATAACAACATAATTCACTTAACAACACTGATTTACTTGACAGTGCAGCGCAATGATTTACTTAACAACCATGGGGAAAAGAAGGGTAATAAAATTGGGTGTGATTCACTTAACAATTGCCTGGCTTAGCAACAGAAATTCAGGTTCCAAGTGTGGTCATAAGTTAAGGTCTACCTGTATAGTTAAACAGATAGGGAAGACCTTGACAGATTGGACCGAAACTTCATCTACTCTGGTTCCCACTGCTAAGAAATTCACAGGTAGTGTGTGTGAATGCATCTTGGAATCATCAAGGTTTCATGTAAAAGTCCTGCCATTGTAAAAAGGGAAAACACATTTTTAACAATCTTAAGGGAGAAGCTGCAGATATCTTAAGCATATAGCAGTTAAAGTAAAAACCATAGGATTGGATCCCAAAGAATCTATTCTTCTGCCTGTCCAGACATTTTTTTAAAGTGTTTTTGTGTGTATGAGTGTGTGGGGGTCCTTTATCACCCTGTCTCAGGTGAGCTGCCAGCCTTATTTGCCTAGGGAGCTTTTTTCCCTATGGCATAAGGATCGCAAAGTAATATAACTATCCCAAAGTGAATGTTACGTGTTCTTATTAAATAATTCCCATTCATATAATTGATGATTGCACACCACATAAAACCTGTTCTCAATTTTACATTTGTTCTTATCAGTTTCAGATAAGGGGAACCAGTGGAACAGCTTGCCTTCAGCAGTTGTGGGTGCTCTATCACTGGAGGGTTTTTAAGAAGAGATTGGACAGCCATTGATCCAGAATGGTATAGGGTCTCCCTGCTTATGCAGGGGGTTGGACTAGAAGACCTCCAAGGTCCCTTCCAAATCTGTTATTCTGTTAAATAGTTAATTTAGAATCTATATTCTTTGGTAAACTGCATCATGGCTACATAACTGAGATACAAAAAGCTGGCTCTTTTACTGGAAAAATTCATGTCTTAAACCATGGAAAAGGTTTAAAAATGTGAAACAATTTATGTGAACAAAAATGTGAAAAAACTTGAAATTCAAGTAGCTTTGCATTTCACTCTAGCTGTTTCACAAATCTCACCGTGTGGTATCACAGCCAGAGGTGAAATTCAAAAATCTCTTCTACAAGCAAGGAAAATTACCATCATGGTGATTTATGGCAATATATAGGAACAAGTTCTGAAAAGAAGGGTAAGAGTTAGAGCCAATACATGATCTAGTTTTTCAGAAATGTTTAATTGCAGATTGGCAATTTATCTACAATGATAAGTTCATTCATGCAACTCTAGTAAGACAATCTATCACACACAGATTACACTGGCCTAAATTATATATAGGTAGTCCTTGACTTATGAGCATAATTGGGACCAGAATTCCTAAGCAAGACAGTTGTTAAGTGAGTCACACCCAATTTTGTAATCTTTTGCCATGGTTGTTAAGCAAATCACTGCAGTTGTTAAGTGAATCACACAGTTGTTAAGTGAATTTGGCTTCTCTATTGACTTTGCTTGTCAGAAGCCAGCTGGGAAGCTTGCAAATGGCGATCATGTGACCATGGGAATGCTACGACAGTCATAAATACAAAGACCGGCTGTAAGTCACTTTAACAGTCACTGTAACTTCAACAGTCACTAAATGAATGGTTGTAAGTTGAAGACTACCTTTAATAAGTGCACAGCAATGTTCCTGTTACATAGCATAGGATGAAGATGGTGCTGAGGTGGTTGCAAATGGAACAGAGAATAGAGAAAATAGAGAGAAACATTCAGTCCCTTTGGAAATCAAAGGCCTGTTTGATGGAGGAAGGACAATGTTTCTTCAAACACTACATTATGTTCACTACCACTGCATCATATGTTTGTCTTCAGCATTAATAGCTGCGATAAAGAATAAGAACATTCATATGCCTATTACAGGTTAACTGAGCACACTAATTTTCTAGTATACATTTCAAAGCCCTATTTTTGTCCTGTAATGCTCTTGGAAACAATGGAGCACACATTCACATACACATGTATGTCAGGGGTGGGTTCTAACTTACCTCACCGCCGGTTCGCTTCCTCCCGCACCGCATGGCTGCGCGTGCATTGCGTGCCGCGTGGCCAGGCACGCACTTTGTGTGCGCACATGTGCAGTGCTGAAAACTCAGCTTCTGCGCATGCACAGAAGCAAAAATTAGCTTCTGTGCATGCTCAAAAGCCAAAAACAAGATGGTGGCACCCACGGACCGGCACCGACAGAACCGGCTCTGTGACGTCACCACTGGTTTACTAACAGTTCTAAACAACCGGTAGGAACCCACCTCTGATGTATGTATCTTCCAATTAGGCCTATGCAACATTTCAGATCAGATCTCAAATGGGCTTTAGTATGCATAAGACCATGAATGTGGCACTTGCTTGCAACTCTTTAAAGCTGCTGTGTCCATCTTTTTGGAATCTCATCTGAAGAATTGCTCCCTTCTTCACATTTTAAGTTCAACCTGGGGGCTCTACTAGCTCTGTAGAACAGGCTAACTACTAGGAAAGGGACCCTCTCTTATGATACTGATTTTTATGAAATATTTTCTTATGGTAAATCACCTACTTTAAGCATTTTACTCTTTTTTTGGTACCTAATAAAAATATATTTACTGTCCTAATGTTTTAATCATGTTTTACGTAATCCTTAGAATATTTTGATGATTTTAAATTCTTGCATTCATTTGTCCTGTGCTATAAACCTTACAGTTGACCTTATAGCTGCCATTGCAATGGCTTAATGATGTTCCAGAATACAGCTGAGGCTAATTGAAATATCCTACTTCAAAACACTGAGATTTCAAAAGGACATAAAATGTTGAAACAGTAACTTAGTACAACCTGATACTGAACAAACATGTCTAGTGCTGTGATAGTTTCTTTTGGTTGATTTATCTGGGAGTTGATCTGTATTCCTAACTCCAATTTCATCAGTATCAAATGAAAATTACTCAGCCCCTGTTTATTGGATTGAAAACATTTAAACCCGTTATTTCTAAAAAGAAGCTACCGTATTTTTCGGAGTATAAGACGCACCGGAGTATAAGACGCACCTTAGTTTTGGGGGAGGAAAATAGGGGAAAACAATCTGCCTACCAGGTATTCATCTGGCTAGCGTCCTTAGTCTGGTCAGCTTCAGCACATTATTTTATCTCCTGGTTAGGACTTAAAAAAAACCTTCTTCTGAGAGAGTAACAATGAAAGAGCCTGCAAGCCAGTAAGAGCTGGGAAGATCGTTAGCACCTGGTTAGGGCTAGAAAAAACATTCGGAGCAAGTAGAGCAATGAAAAAAAATTCTGCAAAGACTTAGGGCTGGAAAAACATTCTTCGGAGAGAGTAACAATGAAAAAGCCTGCAAGGTAAGAGCTGGGAAGATCGTTAGCACCTAGTTAGGGCTGGAAAAAAAGCTTTGAAAAAGCTACATTCAGAGTATAAGACGCACCCAAATTTTCAGCCACTTTTAGGGAGGAAAAAGGTGCGTCTTATACTCCAAAAAATACGGTATTTTGCATATAGCAATATAGCAAGACTTTATTAAACAACAATGGGGAATTATCTACCAGGATCACATCCATCATTTCAGGTTCAGAGTTTGGCATATAATTCTGAATTCAGCATCTCAAGAACTTAATTTTATATTTAAACAGCAAACAGAAATGTGTTTGTGATCTAGGAACTATTTGACAGATGTTAACACAAAATAGTTAACAGGCAGCTTTACTACTCACTTTTTAATGTCACCATATATTTTAAATCCCAACCACATAGTAGAAGGAGCCACACCGCAAAAATGCAATTTATTCATTATAATTTTATAACACTTCCAGTGATTTACATCCTGAAAGCATGAGCAGCAAAAAGACACAGCACCAAAATAATTAATGGGCTAAAAGTGCAATAATAGAATTAGCACAATAGTGATCATTCGTTCACTAAATGCCTTCCAGAAAGAGCTCAGTCTTTTAGTTTGGAAAGCTAATGCCGAGGGTGCCAGAAAGAGGATAGTCCTTAGTTCAAGCACCATAGCTGAAAAACATAGCCCATGAGCCCACTCCCCTTTGACCTAGAAGGCCTGTAGTACCATTAAAAAATGTTGGTGAGATGACTGGGAGCAGCAGGCAGGCCATTTCAGTATGGAGTAGCAGTCCAGCTAACTCCTAGAGCAGGGGTCTCCGTGGACCAACACGCGGCCATCAGGGGCGGGTTCCTAAATTTTTTACTACCACTCTGTGGGTGTGGCTTAGTTTTGTGGGCGTGGCTTAGTTTTGTGGGTGTGGCTTGATGGTCATGTGACCGGGTGGGAGTGGCTTGACAGTCATGTGACTGGACGGGCATAGCTTCATAGTCATGTGACTGGGCAGGTGTGGCTAAGTGGTCACGATCCTAGTTCCCCCTACAAGGATTCCTGCATCCGGACCTTTTACAATCCCCCAAAGGATTAAAAGAAACCAGATTCCATACAGCTCTGAACCCTTAAGGCAAACCAAATACAAGTGGTCCTCGCTTAATGGCCGCTTGCTTAGCAATTGTTCAAATTTATGACTGACCTCCTCAGAGCTACTTGACCTGTTTTTTGAGTTTTAACAGCCTTATGCATGCACACATGTACGCACGCGCGCACACATACACATTTATGACCAGTTACAACATCCGTGACGTCACCAGCCAGTCGCTACCGGTGCTATAGAGTGGACCGCACCGGTAGGAACCCACCACTGGCGGCCATGGCATGCCAGAAACCAGGCTGCGCAAATAAGCGAAGCCCCATCCACAGGATGCAGGCAGCACACGAAACCACAACCCCTCCGGTCCACGGAAAAACCTCTCTTCATGGAACCGGTCCCTGGTGCCCAAAAGATTGGGGGCCACTGGCCTAGAAAAGAAGCGATATAGGACTTTGTAGCTTAAAAATAGCACTGTGAATTGCACCTGTAAAGTTATGGAAAGTTGCCACAAAATGCAATTGAAAGTGCACAATGGGAATGAACAGAAAACGTAGAAGAGCTCAGTGCAGGCAGGAGACCACGAGAAGAAGTTGTGCTCATTTTGATGAGCCACTGGGAGAAAAGAAGGTGCCCACAGGAAGCACCCATTTGCATATATAGGTGGTCCTTGACTTACAACAAGTTACAACAAATCCTCTAAAAGGTACTTATGACCTGGATTTGAAGTTCTGCTGCTTCTCTGGTCACATGATTGCACTTTGGGTGCTTGGCAACCTGTTCACCTTTACGACCACTTGCAGTGTACGTGACTGTGATTTACGCTATTTTTTCCCCCCGAAAACCAGTTTTTTGTTTCCGGCAAAAAACTCCCTTTACAGATAATGGATTTTGCTTAACGACCACTTGGTGATTCGCTTCATGACCACTGGGAAAAAACATTGCAAAATTGGGTCAATCATATGATGACCTGCTTAATGACTGGCACGATTTATTACCATAATTCCTGTGTCAATTATAGTCATAAGTAGAGGACTATCTATAAAAAGAAACTGTTCAGTGCTGCTTGCAGCTGTTGGCACTATGGTACCTCTTCTCCATATGCTTACTGAAGCTGCACATTCTTCTTACATGTAATATGCAAACGTAGAAGCTCTTTTTCTGGTTCTTGTATTTAGCGGACAAAGAGAATTGGCTGTCTCAACTGTCATCTAGTAGTTTGTAGGGCTCATATGATGAAAGAAGCTGAAGGTTGCAAAATTCTATTTATTCATATTTTGAAATAAACTTACTTTATTTCAAAACATGTATAAAGGCTTACTTCTGAATTAGCATGTTTAACATTAACTTTTCACCCCCTATCTTTTAACTCTCTAATTTATAAATTATGGATTTATAAAAGTGAAATAAATGTACAGACACCCCAAACGTTCTTTTTAAAAGAACAAAATATTATGCTAAGTTAACATTTAAAAAAACACTACTGCGTTAAAAAAAATAACCACTACTGCTTTGTTGTTGAAATTATGGCCGTTTTTATTTATTTTAGTGTGCATTTTCTTCATTGCAATCAAAATAGTCTCCAAGTATAAATTAATGTACCCTTAAATTATAGTTCCAACTAAACTTTACCACTGCTAATTAAAAATGTTCCTTTCTAAGCTTTAGCAAATTAGCCTAAAAATTGAACTGTTATATAAAAGGGAAATTAGGTGCAAATCTAAATACATTAATCTGGGAAAAGTAAATGGATTTACTTTCAAATTAACCATACACTGGATTATGTTGTAATAATTGAGTATTGGATTTGGAACAAGAGATTTGGTCCCATGTTGGATTTGGCTCTAATCCATATCTGTTATGATATGCACATGATGACTCAGAATAATGTGCTTAATTTGGTTAATAAATTTATCCATTTTATGGGTTGACATAACACATAAAAATCAAATAGTTCACAAAATATACTAAGCCACAAAAGAAGTAGCCAGGTTGCAACTGACAATGCTTACTAGTTCCTAATATCATGCTTCTTTATCAGTGTATAAAATGTAGTTGGGAGTTACCTTTTTATATTAAAAGGATTACACTGGGAAACCTGCCCATCCCCTTTTATTCATCCCAAACTAAGGCTTTAAATTGTTTTGTTCTTTCTTCAAAAATTGGAAGTGTGCTGGTGAGTAACAGCTTAAATCAGCAGTGTGATGCACTCAATATAAAACAAATTAATCTTTTCACTTAATACCGTTTTTATTTTTGTTTAAATGCCATCCTGTGTGGTGGTGTAGTTAAAATGCTAGGCTGGGAGCCAGGAACTCATCTTCTAATCCCCCTGCAACCATGGAAGATCATGAGGGATGGTGGGCCAGTCAGTTTCTCTTAGAGCAAGAGCAAATTTGTAGAGTTTAACCTGTTGTGCCAGGTTCAAGTTCAAATCACTCTTACCCATAAAAGCTCATGGTATTATTTTTAATCAAGCATATCAGGGGTAGGTTCTGGTTTACCTCGCTGCCGGTTCGCTTCCTGACGTGATGCGTGGGCGCGCATGCATTGCGTGCCGCACGGGTGCTTCGTGCACATGCGCATGCACAGTGCTAAAAACCTAACTTCTGCACATGCGCAGAAGCAAAAAAAATGGTGCCACCTATGGCGCCGCTGAGAGAGCCAGTTCGGGGGCGTGGCAGGCCTGGGTCGCTACCGGTTCCAGCGACCCAGGCCGCCAAGTTACTACCGGTTCCATAGAACCGGTCCAAACCAGGAGGAACGCACCTCTGACGCATATTCTTACAGCCAATCATGGAAAGAAACTGGACCTAAGAACACTGTCTTGAATTGGCAAAAGAAAGGCTGTATAGAAATGTAATAAATCTTCAAAATAGACTTTTCCAGGATTCTAAACTTACAGTATGAGAGCTACTTTGGTATACTATAGTGGTTAAAGGTATCAGGCTAAAACAGGGAGACTGTGAGTTCTAGTCCCATTTTAGGCATAAAGCCAGTTGGGTGACCTTGGGCCAGTCACCCGTTTTCGGCCCTAGGAAGGAGGCAAGAGGAAACCATTTCAAAAAAAAATCTTGCCACGAAAACTGTGGGGTGTGGTCAAGGCAGTCATGAGCAGACAATAATGACTTGGGGGCACAAAAATAAAACAAAACTACCTCATGGTATAATAAAAAATAATATAGTACACGTACATAAAATATAATCAGCAAACGGATCAGTTTAAAAGATTCATTGAACTTTACCAATTTAAAATATTAAAAAGTCCCAGGGAAAGTTTCTCTCTATTAAGACACACGTTTCTGTGCTACCACACACAATGGGGATGGGGTTAATCTTAAGATTAGTCTTTAGCCCTGTTCAAAGCTTGCTTTTCAATTTATCATAATTGCATATCTAACGAAGGCCAGTAAACCATAAGCAGAAACCAATTGTGGCTTCTGAGCAACTTGTGTTTTCAATCTCGTTATTTTTTTAAACGGGTCTTTGAATTACATTGTGGCATTTTATAGCATCTCTTTTCCCTTCCCTGAATGACTTCCTTTGCATTTGCTCCTTTTATGTTTTTAATCTGGTCCTTTAACAGCACTGGGTTCGCCAATCCTGACATGAAATGCTATGTTAAAAGCCCAAGCGCGCACACACACACACACACACACACAGAGAGAGAGAGAGAGAGAGAGAGACATATCCACCATCAAATGAATCCTGTTCCAGCTAATCACTCAGACTCGTAACTCAGATTTATATCTTCCAAAACCTGTAATAAAAACCAATCTGTATTAAATACAGGAGATGCCTCCTAGGAATCAGAACATTTAAATGATGGAATAATCCTTAAACAGCCTTTTAATTCAACCCACATTCTTCGCAAGATTATCTTGTGATATTTCCATACCTCACCTCCCCCTTGCATTTATATTATTAGCTGGAAGGTAATGATAAATGGCAAGGGGGGAAAGGAAGCATATTTATTTCAAATGAGAACTGATTCGATTTTATTTGTATGGCTGCCAGGTCACAACCTAAAGAAATTGTCTTAACTCTAAGGTTAACTAGATAAGCCTGAGACTTATTGGGCAGGGGTGAAATTAAAAAATGTTCCCTACCGGTTTTGTGGGCGTGGCTTGGTGGGTCTGGCAGGGGAAGGATACTGCAAAATCTCCATTCCCACCCCACTCCAAGGGAAGGATACTGCAAAATCCCCATTCCCACCCCATTCCTGGGGAAGGATACTGCAAAATCTCCATTCCCACCCCACTCCAGGGGAAGGATACTGCAAACTCTCCATTCCTACCCCACTCCAAGGGAAGGATACTGCAAACTCTCCATTCCCACCCCACTCCAGGGGAAGGATACTGCAAAATCTCCATTCCCACCCCACTCCTGGGGGAAGAATATTGCAAAATCTCCATTCCCATCCCACTCTGGGGCCAGCCAGAGGTGGTATTTGCCGGTTCTCCGAACTACTCAAATTTTCCGCTACCAGTTCTCCAGAGCCTGTAAGAACCTGCTGAATTTCACCCCTGGGTCATCCTTTGCTGCATAAAGGTAGTGTAATCTGATGTGACATTAAATTTGGGGCTGACCCTATTTTTTTAGCTCTATGCTGGAGGGTCCTGTGATCGTCTAAGAAGAGAATGTATCATAAATAGAAAAATAATTGTAGTGGCAACTGTACTTCAATCATAAGTCCATATTTACTTATCTAAACAGATAAACAGCATGACCATGGGTGAACAAAAAAAAACACACCAGTGGGAGTGGGAGAAACCTCTGACTTCCTACAGGCTTCCCCACTGACTTTGCTTGTGAGAAGCTGGCAGGGAGCATTGGAAATCATTATCACATGACCGTGTGGATGCTACAATGGCCATAAACTGTGAATAAAACTGATCTGAACATTGTGAAAATTTCATTTCTAGGGAAATAATAGGTCCTGGACTTTTTAAACATTCTTTATGTTAGCAAATTTTTGGTAACCTGGTTCAAAATTGTTGTGGTGCAATGCACTTTTTGGGTTAACTTGAGGGTACAAACAGACAAATACAATGAGAGTTTTTGTAATACATGGATACAGCATTAATGCTGCATCCCCACCTGCTATTCTCCTAGTCTTTCTATTCATTTTCCTCTGTATGTAGTAAAAAGGGGTATAATATTGGTTCAGAGCAGAGTTGGGTTGCTCCCAGTTCGGACCGGTTCTATAGAAGTACAGGAATTCCCCCCCCCCGCTCACCGAAGCGGTAGCAATCACCGGCTGGCCACGCTCCCGAACTGGCTCTCTCGGTGGCGCCATAGGCACCACCATCTTGTTTTTCGCTTCTGTGCACCTGCAGAAGCTGTTTTTTGCATCTGTGCATGTGCAGAAGCTTGGTTTTCGGCACTGCGCATGCACGCACACCCACGCGGCACGGGAGGCAGTGAACTGGCGGCGAGTTAAGTTAGAACCCACCCCTGGTTCAGAGTGAGAGGTACACTATACAATATCCCATTCAGCTACCATGTCTATCATTCAATAGTTTGGAAAGGGTTTATTTTCCCAGGACAGAAATTTCCAATCATTTTCATCCATGAACATCTCTAGAATTCAAAGCATATTATAAATGCTCTCACAAAATGGCTGCTAAAGGAAACACCACAAGTCACAACACAACAATATACTCAAAAGCTAACACGTGAGAACAATTCCTGTCTCTTCCTAATTTGCATTTACCTACCCCCACCTCCAGGCAAGTAGGAAAATTTCCAAACAAAGCTCTGGACTGCAGCTAATCTTCATTTTTACTTTTCAAGAAATTGTATGTGATCTAAAAATATTCTTAGAAAAAAACAGTAATGCTCGAGCTACAGTGTGTCAGAATCCAAATGATTGTTTTTATTATGAAAATGTTTATTTTAAAGAAAATCAGGTAAAACAGGGAGCCTGGTCCCAAGGAAGATAGCTGGAGGCACACGGGCATCACTCTGAAGATTCAAGGCCTAGAATTTGAGTGTCAGCTGGTAAACAGATAGGAAACATACCTGGATGCATTAATTCTATTTTACCTGTAAGGTATTTGTATTTTTTGTATTTGTTTTATTTGTCAAGCATATATGATTATAAGCAAAGTTTAAACAGTAAAACATGATTGAATATATATGTAATAGTACAAGCATGAATAAGAGTAAAAGAGGTATGAATATATGGTACATTAGGACAGGAACGGTAGGCACGATTGTGCGCTTATGCACGCCCCTTACCGACCTCTTAGGAATGGGGTGAGGTCGATGGTAGATAATCCGAGGTTGAAGTTTTTGGGGTTATGGGAAGAAACTACTGAGTCAGGTAAAGTGTTCCAGGGATTGACCACTCTGTTGTTGAAGTCAAATTTTTTGCAATCAAGTTTGGAGCGGTTTACATTAAGTTTGTATCTATTGTGAGCTCGAGTATTATTGCGGTTGAAGCTGAAGTAGTCGTTAACAGGTAGGACATTGTGGCAGATAATTTGGTGAGCTACACTTAGATCAGAACGAAGGCGGCGTAGTTCTAAGTTTCCAAGTCCCAAAATTCCAAGTCTGGTTTCATAAGGTATTCTGTTGTGAACAGAGGAATGCAATACTCTTCTTGTGAAGTATCTCTGGACATTCTCAATTGTGTTAATGTCTGTTATTAATTAAACGGTAGGTTATTAATAGAATCTTGCAAGTTTGCAAGTACAAACTTCCCACCGGCACTTTTAATCGGAAAGGGGCAACTCACTATGGCCACTTGGCCACCGCCACCTGGCTGTGGGATACCTCACCCTGGGCAATTCGCTGAGGGGAACAACTCGTCCCAGTCAACTTGCTGCAAACCTGGGCTTTCCAGTCTGGTTTCCAAATGCAGCCTGCAGTTTAAGGGTGGCAAAAGTTCCCACCAGCCTGCACTCTTTCCCTGAAGGCTTCCCAGTCTCGCTATCCAGCAGCCCCCCCAAACAAGAAAGATAGGCTAAACAGGAGTCATTGTTACACACACACACACACACACACACACACACACACACACACACACACACACACACACACACACCATTCCAAGCTTGGGGACTTTTGTCCACATCCAATCTGGCAAGCTGCCAATTGCGCCCGGGCTTGGGGAGAAGAACCTCTCCTTCACTCACACGCACCCATAGATTCCTTTTAACTGCTTGATCCACTAGGAAAGGTCCTTCCTGTCACATAGTGAATATTGTCAGTTGTATGTCTATGCAGGGTGATGCACTCCTATCTAATATTATGGTATATTCCAATACAGGCAGAACACGTGATATGATCTTGTACGCATGCCCACATTCCTGATCCACCATTAATCACCTTTTTGACTTGGCTCTGACCTGAACGGTGGCGTTTTTCTCAGCAAATATGTAATTATTCAGGATTTATTGTTTTTGTACCGAAATAAATATTTCTATTAGACTTTTAATCTCGGCTTTATTTCTAACTGTCTGAATTCCAAGCAAAGATCCAAATCGCCTCTGTGAGATTTATTCTCATCTCTCAACACTTCCTAAGTTTCTTTTTCTGACCATTAAGCCGCTGGAGGTGCCTGACTCACTTGTGTGACTTTTTCTTAGGCAGCATCTCTTCCCCTCAATCCCCAAGGTCATCCACACATTCCATCACATTGGGATATTTCTGTGGCTGAAAGCAGACTTCCAAACGGTTACCACAAGAATAAGAGAAGATATACTTTGGTGTGGTATGTTGACGGTATTTTTAGTCTATAGAGTTACCATTATGGAACTAATCCAACAAGTGCTTTTTTAAGCAGTTCCTTTCAAGAAAACATCTACCGTTGAAGTCATATTGCTCTCCCCTGTGATTGAGGGTTCTTCCAAGTATAGCTTTCATTGTGGCATCATCCTGACTCATTTGTAGAGGTTTGCATTGTGACATACACATTTGCAAGGCATATGCTTTCATTTAGAACCTTTATGTGTTCACACACTGCTTCTTCTATATTTTAATCAATATACTATAGCTTTTGACTCATAGCACTATAGGTCTTCTCGACGGAAGCTCTTTCTGTGCCCTTGAGCTTATAACACATGCAAAGCAGGTTGTATATGGGGTGCATAATAGCACTTAGCACTTAGACATATATACCGCTTTACAGTGCTTTACAGCCCTCTCTAAGTGATTTACAGAGTCAGCATATTGCCCCCAACAATTTGGGTCTTCATTTTACCCACCTTGGAAGGATGGAAGGCTGAGTCAACCTTGAGCCAGTGAGACTCAAACTGCCGAACTGCTGGCAGTTGGCAGTCAGCAGAATTAGCCTGCAGTACTGCATTACTGCTGACATTTGAACTGCCAAATTGCAGTCAGCCCAGTCAGCAGAAGTAGCCTGCAGTACTGCACTCTAACCACTGCATCACTGCAGTGATATAGACTAAAAGTCTTAACCTTGGCTGAGAGCAAGACATTCCAAAATTTACAAGTCAGGAATGTTACAGTTTATTTTTTGTAATAAATAATTTTTCAATTATTTTTGTAATCTTTGGATGTTCTTATTCTATGCATTTGCCCCATTTTCACCTGACAATGTTAACTTCCCTCTGCAAAGCTAGGGAAACAGTTGGGATTTGTTGATCAGCTAGGTCAACTCACCGTGGCCAACCTGCCACAGCCAATTCACCGCAGGACAACTTGCCATGGCCAACTTTTCCGTGGGACAATTTGTTGCAGAACAAGACTTACACTAATAGCGAAGAAATGGTGGAATAGAATCATTAAAGGATGCCAAAGGAGGGACCACAATGAATTGGGAGTGACAAAAATTAAAACAATTTTAAAAATAAATTAAAATAATTAAATTGAATTAAATTGAATTGTTCCACGGTGAGTTATCCCGTGGAGGGTTGGCCACGGTGAGTTGTCCTGTGGCGAATTGACCATGGTGAGTTGGCTCTGGCGAGTTAGCCGTGGCAACTTGGCTGTGGTGAATTGGCCACATTGAGTTGACCGTGGCGAGTTGTCCCCATTCCGAGGTCAACCAAAGGCAGGTGAGAAGGAATTATGACTATCTGAGTCTGGAAAGGAAAACAGAGCAGGGGCAGCGTAGTGGCGACTTCTTTCATCAGTATTCCGAAGTGAAAAAAAGGCCTACAACTTGACAGCTCTAACAGGAGCCATAAGCTTTATATTGGACTGCAAAATCCAGCTGGTAACTTGTCTTGAGGTCAAGAGTAGATCCTTATCCAACTGGAGCAGCAGTGTGTAATTTTTCTGATCCTGTTTGTTGTGTAACTGGCTCTAAATCTGTTTGCTACCGGAGAGAGATTGTTATCTTAGAAGTTTCATTTTTATATGTTTCATATTGCATTATTTGTGGTTGTTACCATCTCTTTCTCTCTCTGTTTTTATTTCTGTGTACTGGAAGTGTTTTTATGAGAATTCCAGTCATTCCAACAATATGTGATGTATACTTTCCAAATATAGCAAGTTGGTGGGACCCACAGTGAACCATAGAAATATGTTGTCTGTGTTTGCTGCTGAAGAGATTTTCCTAACATTTTTATTTAAAGGGGACGGACAACCCCTTATTTAAAGGGGACGGACAACCCCTAACACCAAGGAGACTCATTCTCCTCCCCCAACAAGGTGCATCAAATTAAAAACAATGGGTGATGTTTTTTGAGCAAAACTGATTTCAAACGAAGTTACATCAACTGCAAATTTTAGAAATATTCAAATCAAAATTATTACACTGTTTAAAGTCATACTGATTGTAGTGGCTCTATGTGATTATACATATCCCTTGGTTTGGTTATGTTACTCCCTTTTTTTAACTACTGAATTATTGCCTCCTGGCTTATTATATCTTTTGGCCTACTTGATTAAAATCTGCCTATACTTAAAGAGACATTTTTGCATTGAAGTTAAGTCCAAAGATGGCAAACACGTTGGCCAGTGCCAATTCCTTCAATGCCTATATAATCATATATTTGATGATTAATCTGTGGTGCTGAAACTTGGAGGGAAAATTAATTTTAGATCTAACCTTTAGCCCAAAGACTTTTCTAAGTCCACGCTGAACAATAACATCACTGTTGACATTTGAGAACCAATGCAAAACACTACACTGTTGCTTCTATTTTGAGAAACAATGCAAAATGAGAACAAAATCAATTAAAATTTCAACCATGTAAATGTGGTACATGGCTTAGTACACTGACCATTTTTTTAGGTCTGCGATGCTGATATAATGGAAATTTAAAAATGAGAATCACTTCCAAAATCATTACATGCAAATTAAAATGAATGATTACCTTGGGGAGAGGAGATTAAGGTTTTCAAATAGCAAGACGATTTATTTTATTTATTTATTATTTTATTTATTTATTTATTTGGTAGCTTTTCTATGCCGCCCTACTCCCTCAGGACTCAGGGCGACGTACAACATTTTATACAAAAACTCCAAACAAATTATTAAAAGCACTTAAAAACAGTTAAAATATATATAGATTGTCATATAGAAGAGTTGTTCCCTGTTGTTTCAGGTAACACAGCTAAAACTAATGGGTGAAAAATATCTGGGAGGCAAATTTTGGCTAAACATTAGAAGAAACTTCCTAACAGCAACAACTGTTTGACAGTGGAAGAGCTGCAAAAGAGATACCTCTTTTAAGGCAGGAGAATTTGTGTCCCTTTAGATATTGCAAACATTACTTATGTTGGAGTTACTGGGAAGAACACACTGATCAAAGATCAGGGATGAGGAATCTCCCAGAATCTCCATCTTTCCTGACCCACAGTGAAAGTTCTAACAGCTACACAGTTCAACAAGATTTGAAGAGTGAAAGGTTCCTCGTCTCAGTTCCAGATGACTTCCAGGGTCCCCTTCCAAATTCTATGATGCATTAGTTTGGGCATCCCAAATATGCTTTTTCCAAAAGTCAACTGGACTTTCTGTGTTTCTTCTCTTGAAGACGTTTCACTTCTCATCCAAGATGACTGAATGGTGGGGAATGGAAAGATTTATAGTCTTTGCAGTCATCTGGTTGTTAGCTCTCTGAAAGTCCCCCTCCCCTCTATCTTCAAAGTCCACATTCTGGACAGAGAGGACCACCAGTTTGAAAGAGGAATAAAAGAGGCCACCTAGGTTAAAATTGAGCAGCCTTCTCTCAACAGAGGGGGGGAGGGATACCACACCACCGATCTCCTGTTTACAACACAGTCCTTTAAGCAGTTCCAAGAAGGTTCCGCACCCATTTGCACTCTGATTCAGATGACCCCCTGAGGGCACACAAGGGGCCTCAAGGACTCTCAGACAGCTAATGACCGACCTTCAAAGTGCTAAGAACCAGATAACTGCAAGGAATATAAATCTTCCATTCCCCATCATTCAGTCAGAGCTGAGGATAATGAGAAGCGAAATATCAAGAGAAAATCCAGTTGTCCTTTGAGAAAGCACCTTTGGGACAATCATGACCTGGATGACTGATAATATCCATAGATATTAGTTTGGGCTCTTCTACACCAGCATTGTTTCTCTTCCCTCGCTTAATCCACAGAAGCAGTCCAAAGAATACCCATGCTTTCTTTCACTTCTGCTAACGTGTAATATTGAGAACCAGGAACATCATTGTCTTATCCTCTGGTCTCATTTCACACATTTTTGACGTGAGTATCTCAAACAAATAAACAAACCAATCTAGCTTTGCTGCAGTTTTCATTATGTACGCAGAACTGGAAATAAACCAGCTCACCTATTCAATACCATTGATGTCATAGGAACACAGCAGTCTAAAACTTTTTTTTTGGAAGTGACTTGCAGAATCCTTGTGTGGGAGTGCCCCTTATTGCTGACCATTTAGTGGTCAGATATAGAGAGAACACACTTAGTTATTTATTTATACTTCATATTTCTTAACCTTATGTATACCTTCTTGTGTATGAGGATCTACCTGGCAACGTTTGCTCCTTTTTTTTAGGGCGCCCCATTCCACTCTTTATCATCAAGGTGCCCTCCTGGCAGGTTGGACCGCAACTCCCATCTTCTCCATCCAGGAAGCCAGCAGACCAACAGAAGATGGCGGTAAATATGGTCTATTACACTGGAAGGCACCACGTTTGGGAAAGCCACCTTATGCTGCTCTTTGAAAGCCCTACAGTCTTAAAGCCAGCTCAATTTCTAACAAGGTCACTTTCACTTTTGTTATTTGGTTTCAGCTTGTGGGTTCTGCCGTGTCTTAAAGACATTCCTGGACTCTGAGACAACCGAAAGAGGAGACAGTGAATCCATCCCAGACTCAAGAGGGGGGTGGAACAAAGTCCATTTGCTTTTACCACAGACAAGATCAATAAAGCTGGCCTGACTACAGACTCTCCTGGAACATGACCTTTTTTTGTCAGTTTAGTGTTAGGCTTACTCATACAAGTTCCGTGCCACAATTTTGGCAGAGCTGTTTAATTTGCTGAGTTAGTGGCTGTTGTCAGCTCAGGATTCGATAGAAACATTCTTCTTCTATACTCCCAAAATCTCAGAGGTTTGGGTTTTTGTTTTTTAGTCAAACGTGACCTGTTGAAGCAGACTGGTGATTCTTATTGGTTTTGCAACATAAGCACAAGGCACTCAGATCATAAGCAAGACTATGGAACTGGAGAAGGAGTGAAACTGGCTTTGGAGAAGTCGATTAGTTTATGGTGACTTCCTGGCAAAGTATCAAGTAAGGGAAAGCTGTCTTTGTTTCTGAAAGGATAAGCAAAAATCAAGAAAGGCACTGCAAGAGCCTTGAGTATTTGAAGAAAGAAAAAAAAAGGTTCAGCTATGCCCAAAGGGCATGAATTTCACCCCTGTTGCTTCCTGGAGCTCAAAGAATCAAGAATATATTTGCCTGCATCTTTACAGATAAAGTGGTTGAACCCTGAACTCTTTTAGGGAAAGGAAGTCTATGGGGATGAGAGTTGGGCACAAGCAATTCACAGCCTGCTTACCAACCAACATTCAACTTCTTGGTTCAGCAAGAGTCCTTCAGAGAAGACATGTACTGACCCAGAAAATGAGCTTGCAGTTTTTGTCAAAATTGGATTTCCCAACTTACACATTACATATAATGATATTAACTGATATTCTAGGACAGTGATGGCGAACCATTTTTGGTTCGCGTGCCAAAAGGGGGGAGCACGGGGGGAGCGTGCGCGTGACCCTCCCCCTGCTCCCAGCACGTGATGGCAGCCCATTTTTCGCTCTCCTCAGGTTTCAGAGCCTTTCTAGGAGCCTGGGGAGAGCGAAAACGGCCTTCCCCCACCCCCACAGGGCCTCCAGAGGCCAGAAATGGCCCGTTTCAAGTTGGGAAATGGGCCATTTCTGGCCTCCGGAGGGGTGGGGAAGGCCATTTTCGCCCCCCCCCCCAGGCTCCTAGAAAGGCTCTGAAGCCTGGGGAGAGCAAAAAAAAAAAGGGAACTTCCGGTTCAACTGGAAGTCGGCAAACGGAACGCTTCCGGCCTCCGGAGGATGGGTGGGGAAGGCCGATTTTGCCTAAGCTTGCGTGCCTACCAATATGGCTCCGCGTGCAACTTGTGGTACGCGTGCCATAGGTTCGCCATCATGGTTCTAGGACATTACCACACACAGGGAAGCATGATAATGCATTATGATTTCCTGTTGTAAGTATGAATTGTATATCAGGTTTGTACTATCCTAAGCTACCTCCCTTGCTGTTGTGTAACATTGAAGAACAAATTGGAAGCTGTGGCTTTTGGTTTTAGGTGCCCAGATTTTTTCCATAAGATATGAACTTTAAATAAGATAGTAAAAACTAACTACCGGTAAATGCCGGATGTGGTTTCAAATTCAGATTTGTTTTGAAACTGTGTTTTAAATAAACCATAACATTTTAAATTTAGATGTTACTAGGAACTATGGTTAGTTTTATATACATATACATATACATATACATATACATATACATATACATATACATATACATATACATATACATATACACATACACATACACACACACACACACACACACACACACACACACACACATACATACATACATACATACAAACATACATACATACATACTCACTCAGCCTCATCATCTTCCCACTGCATGGGACCCACAGACAGACAGACAATTAACCCCTGGTCTTGATCAGAGAAACTAAAACAGGACCTATCTATCAACAAAGCTAGTACAGGTAGTCCTTGATTTAAAACAGTTTGTTTAGTGACCATTCAAAGTTACAGCAGCACTGAAAAAGGTGACTTGTGACTGTTTTTCACACAAACATTGCAGCATCCCCATGGTCACAGGATCAAAATTCAAACACCTGGCAACTGGTTCTTAGTTATGACGGTTGCAAAGTCCCAGGGTCATGTGATCACCTTTTGTGACCGTCTGACAACAAAGTCAATGGGGAGCTGGATTAACTTAACAACCGTGTTACTAACTTAACAACCGTGTTACTAACTTAACAACTGCAGTGATTCACTTAACAACTGTGGCAAGAAAGGTCGTAACATGGGGGAAAACTCACTTAACAACTGCCTCGTGCAGCTCCTGCTTTAATATTTTTGTCATCTATTCATCAGTATTCAACTGTGTGGGGGGAGGGATAATATGTGTATATGTGATAAGAGTTTTTTCAGTGCACTTTTTCAATGTGCCTTGTTTGTTTTGTATTTTTAATCCGGTTTTTTGAAATAAAAAAAATGAAGTTTTGTATTTGTATTTTGTATCTTAACTTTTTTTTTTGAATAAAATAAAAAATAGAATTAAAAAAATAAAAATGTTGGCGAGCCAATGTCTGAGAAACGGGTAGTTGTGCATACTGTATATCAGTAGGTGACCTTCCATTCAAAATACAGCTGTGGCTCCAGAGCCAGTGTTTTCTCTATGCTGGCTGGGGAATTCTATATGGGGAATTCTGGGAGTTGAAGTCCAGACATCTTCAAGTTGCCAAGGTTGGGAAACACTGAAACAGGGTATTTACACATAGCCAGAGAAAACACGACTTTTTCAATGGAAAACCTAAAGCCAACTTTTGGCTGCCTCAGCAATGCACTGTCAGTGATCTGTAGCCATTCCTTAAGGCTCCCATCTCCAAATGTTCATTTATTTAATGCAACAGATCCTGTTATTAGTATATTGTTGTTGTTACAGGCAGCCCACTACATGTCCCTCTTCACAGATATATTATGAACTCTCAGTCAAAGATTCTGCAGGTCCTAGTCACGAAACCGGATATTCAGTCATTTGTATCTGCATGGGATTAAAAATTAATGTATGTTTATGTTGCTCTTGATGTTCTTCTTGACTACCATGTCGCCAGTTTGTGTAATGCCGGATTTCCCAAATCCACTCAGATTAAGACATATTTTGCTTTGGAATGTGTATCAACTGTTTCACTAATTCTTTAATTAAATTATTTAGCTTCATTTTACTTGGCAGACTGGCCACGGTAGATAACAGGTAATCCTCGACGTACGACCACAATTGAGCCCAAACGTTTCTGTTGCTAAGCAAGACAGTTGTTACGTGAGTTTTGCCCCACTTTACAACCTGTCTTGAACACAGTTGTTAATGTGAATTACTGCAGTTGTTAAGTTAGCAATACAGCTGTTAAGTAAATCTGGATTCCCCATTGACTCTGTTTGTCAGAAGGTGATCATCACATGAACCTGGGACTTTGCAACCATTATAAATATGAGCCAGTTGCCACGGATCCAAGTTTTGATCACATGAACCTGGGGATGCTGCAATGCTTGTAAGTGTGAAAAACGGCCATAAGTCACTTTTTTCACTGCTGTTGTAACTTCGAATGGTCACTAAATGAACTGTTGTAAGTCGAGGACTACCTGTACTTGAGGGAGGCAGCCTACAAAATGTTAGTGCCCGAGGTACAAACCATATGGTGCCTTCCCAATAACTGCAATAATCAAGCAATCGTGGGCAAAATTAAGTATTTTGCTGAATATAATGGAATGTAGTGATGAGAATCTATGTACAAGCTAAATGTTTATAAAATAAATCCAGATCTGCTAATTATAGACCCTGCAAGCTGCAATCCAAGACAGGACATGTCACACTGCTTAATGATATAGGCAAACTCTGATAATAATGTTTTACCATCAGTAGAACATAAATTTTCATTGCCGCAACGTTGCTACTTTAAGTACATTAACCTGATATTGCTATTGAATTCTATTAATAAAACCAAAGGTACGGTTTCTGGTTTGAGTGCATGTTTATGACTTACATATCTTAATTTGTATCCCACACAAATGTCATCATGACATTCAGATCTGCAACTGAGTAATAAAGTATTACACCTCAGGGAAATAATGTAAAAGCTTTTACAACGATTTCAGATAAATTTGTTTTGATTCTGGAACCAAAGGGGTGACATATCCTGGATGAAAAACTCAAAACAGGAAAATAGGCCTGATTTAAATTTTTCCTCAGATCTAGATTAAGAGGACATCTTGACTCAACCATGGATCTCTGGGATTAGAAGGAGCAATTCGGACACCAGGAGATGCATTTTCCTCTCATGATTGGTTAGATGGTTTTGTAAGCTGACCAGAGTTATCCTGTGGTAAGATGGGCAGCCAATAAATTAAATAAATAAATGTACCGTGAATTCAAAAAGTGGGTGGACTAAACTGCAAATTAACCATGGACAGACATTTACCACATAACCATTTTCTGCCTATACCTAATTCAGATTGCCAGGTGTTCCCTGTTTCTGATTATACCAAAACCCACATAGGCACAAAAAGAAAAATGGAAAGTAGGGGTAAAATCCAGGCTTACTGAAAAAAGGATCATACATCTGTTAGAATTAATTAGGTTTCATTCATTTCTGCTGGTCAACGCAAATTAGGATTCTGTTGGCTTTCACCTAAAACTTTCTTTCATTCTTTTCAGTCTGGCCTTAATTGCTTCCCAGTGACTATAAGACACCACTTCTCAGACGATTATCACACATTTCTGGCAAGAATAGAATTTTGCAGTATGGGATGTTGGGAAACAGAAAACATGGCAGAAAAGTCAGACCACAAATTTCTCATATCTGTCTTGCTAAAAGAATAATAGCCTTCAAAAACAGTAGAGGCTTTTCTGTTTAATCTGCATATATTGACAGTAATTCAAACTTGTATTATTGCATCAACTCTAATTCTACAGCCATTAACTTGCTCTACAATCTACAATTATTGTTGATTTTTTTAAAAAATTAAGAACTATATGGAAAATTGTGTTGAATTCTCACAATCCAAAGAGCTGAAAACAAAATACAATAGTTGTCATCTGGTTTCACATCCTGTTGACTCATGTTTGGTCTAACTCTGAGCTAAGAAAGCCACATATTCAGCTTGGAACAGTTAGTATTTTTGCTCTTTGGGAAATTCCTTGGAATCTTTGAACTGGGATATTCACTAGAAAGATCAAAGGAAGGCATAGAGAGAAGAGGGTGTGGGATGAACACAATAGAATCACACCTGCATTTTGACTTTTGACCTTCTAAACAGCCTTGAGCTTTCTACCTCAAGAAATCAAAAGAAAGGCAAATATGAAGATGCACCAAAGAAAGGGGTGGGAAACTCTTAGTTGTTGCTCATTAGAAGTTGGGAATACTATTACCCCTGATCTGGCCCAGAATTAGGCTAGTTTGCACCTTTCCAATCACTATATGACTATGAGTATCTTGTGCTCTATCTTCCTTACCTGTGCCATATCACAACTGATAATTCTCCTTTATCAAAAATTTGCTGTGGGCGTATGTGTTCTGGGGGCAGTGAGGGGTTATTTTAAAAATAACCCTCACTTTCTAGGGCCCATGTGGAGGCAATTATGCTGTATTATCCCATTCTAATTTTGTAGGATGAGCAGGTCCATCAAACTAGAAAGACGGTTACGAGATCTATCCAGCTGTTTGTTTATTACAATTTCTAGAAAGCAGACCTGATAAAAAACAATCCAAAGAGTCTTTGATTTGATTCTTGGTATCTCACCCAATCTAAGCCTGAAATTTGGAAGACATGCTGCTACTTGGGAATAAGACCGCTAGGTTAGACCACTAACTAACACACAGGAGTATCTGAGAGGAGGGGGGGTGTCAAAAAAAGTCAAGATGGTATCTATGCCATCAAAAACCAGTCCCCCTTTTAGGTACATTGAGTGTCTGGCACACATAAAAAGGGGTGAGGTTTTGATTACATGGCCACCATACTATCTTGACTTTTCCCCCCCACTTCTCATCTCATCTTGTGGACATGTTGCTCCAGCTCTAAAGTCAAGAGCAGCTACTGAATTCTCTTGACCAAAAACACAAGTCCATAAATCCCATTTAGATAGGCATACAAAAACATTTTTAAAGTCAGAACACCGCTGTATATAATGAAGGATGGAAGTAGCTGATCTGGTTTGTGCAGAAAAGCAAAAGCATGAAGAGTGTGCCTAAAAAGATGATTCTCAAATGAGGGGGAGGGCCGCAGTTTAGGTAGCACACAATTATTTATCGTGTGGCAGTTCAGATTTTATTGATTTCCACCTCCTAACAATCCTAGCTGGCATTGGCAATAGTTAGGCATATGCAGTGACCTCATGAACAGCCAATAAGGCTTAACTGACTTAAGTAGATTACTCACAGCAAAAGTCCTGTAAAACTGCTCCCTTGGGACCCATATAATGAAAATTACTCTCCTTCTCCCTCTCCCTCTCTCTCTCTCACACACACACACAAAGAGGGAGAGGGAGGGAGGGAGGGAGGGAGGGGGAGAGAGAGAGAGAGAGAGAGAGAGAGAGAGAGAGAGAGAGAGAGAGAGAGAGAAATTTCTCAATAGGTAGAAAGTTACAAATTCTGCCTAAGTACTTCCCAGTCGCTTCAATTTTCTTTTTGTAGAGACATATAGAATCTCATGACAAATGCTTCCCCATGAAATATCTCTTCATGTCAGACACTAGGACAGAACCCCCCAAAGCAGTCAATATCGACCCCTAAAGGTCAGTGGGATTATCCAAGGAGCTGATAAATGACTAGGGGTAAAACCGATGTCAAGTAAATATCTGTGGGTCAATAGGTGGTCCCTAAATGATGGAAGGTCAGTTGGGGTCACTTAATCTTTTGGGATCTTTGTAGAACTCTATGTTAGACCCTGGTCCTGAAGGTGAAGTGATAGTGGCAAGATGACCATCCAACCTCAGGCAATGTTATCCAAGGTTGGATGGTCATCCACCAGCAAGCGTGGCCTTGAATTGGTCACAACGTATAATTTCATGTGATGGCATTGCTTTGTGATGGCAATTCAAGCACTCCCCACAGCCAAACGAATTCCACTGATTATTAGGTGAGGATCAACCCCAGTCCAAGTGATTGCTCATACCCATGTTAGAATTGGTCGCTCTGGAAAGAGAACCACTCTAAAACAATAGCCTCCACTCCCAGGCCTTCTAGCCAGTGGATATCAGGGTTAATGACAGCAAAAGCCACCAGGAAGTCTAGCAAGACAGTCCTCTATGCATTCCAATACAGTGGTACCTTGGGTCTCAAGTGCTTTGAAATTCATCATATTTGGTACTCAACGTATTTTGACATGAAAAATTTGTCCTGGTACTCATTGTTTGTTTAGTACTCAATGCACGAATTAAAACTTCTTGGTGTCAGCTGTCTTGTGACTCACTACATGATTCCTTATGGGAAAAATTTGTTTGGTACTCATTGTTTTTGGTTCTCATCACGCCTCCCAGAACCAATTAACAACGAGTAGTGAGATACCACTGTACTGTCAAAAGTCGACAACAGCAGTGACTAATATTGTTTCAGATATAAACCCCAAGGTCTGGATCTTGACTTATTTTAAGTCATTTTGAGTCTAGTTAATCCATTTCATTTAGGTCTCTTTGTAACCATCTTCCCTAAAAGGGAAGATTTATACTAGTCAACAATTATTATCTAAAATAGCTGGATTGACTGAAGGAATCTTGAGAAGGGGACATAGTTACTAATACTTTTTTTTAAAGTAAGAGGCACTGCTTTTATTACTGAAGGATGCATTTTCCACTACTCACACTTAGTTTCTTGTCACTTCCCTGGTCACTTTCACCAATTAGGTAGGGCAGAAATCTTATCCATAGGTTGCAGAGCTAATAGCACAGAGGAACCTGCATGCTTCCTCAGTTGCAGATAATTCCAAAAGACAAAGCTTCTGGCATTTCAGGTGCATTTACCCAGTCAGGGTCCAACTCCAGTAACATTCTAGAATTTTAATGCTCTTAAAAGAATCCTGGAATCCCTGATCAAGAGGCTCTAGCGACAGAAAATTGGCTGCATTCAAGTGATTGGGGGGGGGCTTTACTCTCTCAAGGAACTCTATCAAGTTTTTGTGGGACCATATCACTTCTACAGCTTAATCTGCTGGACCTTTTCAATAAGCTAAGGAGTTCCCGTGGATCAACAATTAGAGTAAGGCTGCTCAGGAACAATCCCATCAAGGGACACCCCTGATATCTTATTGTAGAAGATGACCAAATACTTAATGTAATTGTCAGCCGGGATTTCCAGAAGCTGCCTAAGTGTTCCTTAGAAGCCAACAGGTCCTTTCACTGTGTACAAGGCCAGATCAGGGGCGGGTTCCTAATTTTTTTACTACCACTCTGTGGGCATGCCTTATTTTGTGGGTGTGGCTTGCCAGCCATGTGACCGGGTGGGCATGGCTTCTCGGACTGTTGAAGGGAGGGGAACTGAGATAGGTCCTGCTGCCCATTCCCCCTCCCCTTAGTAGCTCAAGAAGCCTTAAACGTGCAAAAATGCCTGGGATCATCACCGCGCATTCGTGGCTTCTCGGACTGCTGAAGGGAGGGGAATGGAGATAGCTCCTGCTGCCCGTTCTTTCAGCGTCTCACGCGCTCCCTCAGCCATCCTCCCCTGCTTGGACTCACTGTGGGGTAGGAAGGCAATGCATGAGCAGTGCCGGAAACTCGGCTTCTGGGCATGCGCAGAAGAAAATTTTAAAAAATAAATTAAATTTTTTTAAAAAAAATGGTGGCGCCCAGGCACCGGCAACCGACCGCACCGGTACTGAGACGTCACCAGCGGGCCACTACCGGTGCTATAGAGTGGACCGCACTGGTAGGAACCCACCACTGGGCTAGATCCATTAGGTCCTTCCTCTGTGTAGAGGTTCATTAGTGTCAGTTAACTCCTTAGAAAAAAGAGAGGTTATGAGGGATATCAGGAGTATTTTTTTCTTGTCCCAGGATAGTTTTTTCCTATCTTAGTTTCTTAGACCCAAACCCCAGTGCCTGCCATTTATTAGTTGGTCAACTTGAAGGGTAGCTAAATCTGCCACTCTAAGCTTCAATCTAAACTTGGCCCACTGCTCCCAATCCCATCTTAAGGAGAGTGGGGTGTCTTCGATTTTTTTTAATGGCTGCAAGTCAATCTTGACTCCTGTGGGATGACTGGACAAGACCCTGCAGTCTTCTTGGAAACCTTTTCAAAAGTGGTTTGGCATTACCTGCTTCCCAAAGCTGAGAGATAGTGACTGGGCCCAAGTCACCCAGCTGGTTTTGTACCTAAGGTGGGACTAGAACTCAAAGTCTCCTGGTTTCTAGCCTGATGACTTAATCACTACACCAAAGTGACTGCTTAGTTCTCTTGCCATTAGGTGGTATCGCATGGGAAGTAAAATAAAGCCAAGAGACTCCACTAATCTCTTTCCTCAGCCCACAATAAATAAGTAAAGACAAAACTATTAGTTAGCTTTGATATTGTGACAGAAAAGGGATTGGTAATGGAACAGCACAGTTTATGGTGGCATGCTTTCCTGCTGTTCCAAGGATTGGTGGAAACACTTTAATTTAGCCATTGGGAAGAGCACAAAAGAGATGATCTAGGAGCTTTTCACTTGTGTTGTGGGTTGTAAGGAGTTTGGGCACAGAGGGGAGAAACCCAAAATAAATTAACCTACTTTCCTTAAGTTTGTATGCTCCTGATATGTTCTATGGTATATCCAGAATTCATCAGATTGCGTAAGACAAAGTTAACTTAAAGAGGCAGAGGTGGGTTCCTCCCAGTTTGGACCGGTTCGCCTGAACCGGTTGCAACTCGCTGGCAACATCACGATGACATCACAGAACCGGTTTGGTCGGTGCCGGTCCGTGGGCACCGCCATCTTTTTTTTGAATTTTGAATTTATTTTATTTTTTCTTCTTCTGAGCATGTGCAGAAGCCAAGTTTCCAGCACTGCGCATGCTGTCGCCATCTTGTTTTCGGCTTTTTAAAATTATTATTATTTTTCCCAGATTTTTCGGCACTATGCATGCATGCATGTGCAAAGCGCACGCGTGCACCCACATGGCACGGGAGGAAGTGAAGCGGCAGCGAGGTAAGTTAGAACCCACCCCTGTAAAGAGGAGATAACCTCTAAACATAACCTCTAGAAAAGGGTTTCTTTCATGGTGCTGCTCTTTCACTTCTTTTTCTAAAGCATAATGCTTTCACAGCTATCGCTTTCCCCTTTCCTCTTTATCTATTTGCTTTCCCTTTTGCTTGGAAGACTGGCTAAAGATGATTACAGATAAATATTCATTCTAGATGAGTAATTATTACTCACCTATATGCACTTTCTCCTCCAAATTTTTCCCTCTGTCCCACCCCCACTTTGCAACAAAGCAGCAGCGGGCCAGGTTCCCAAGACCATATTTTCTGCCAATACCCAATTTGTTTCCTTTTCCATGCCAAATGTATTCCCTTGGGAAGTAATCTTAGGAAATTCAGTGGTCTTTGCTTCTTGGTAAACATGTTAAGGACTTCAACTTTCACTGATCAACATCCCATGAGGGATGAGAGATTAAGAATAATGGCTAAGTAAGCCTTCTCAACAAATTAGAGAAAATCTCTCTCTCTCTCTCTCTCTCTCTCTCTCTCTCTCTCTCTCTCTCTCTCTCTCTCTCTCTCTCTCTCTCTCTCTCTCTCTCATAAATTGACAGCCTATTTTATAAACCAAAAACGGTTTCCATTATGCAACTATAGAAATAAATCAGACACTGGGAATCTCTGCTCATTTTTTGTTGTAGCTCCAGCTTTCATCTGCTGTAGCTTCTATTGATATTACCATGTGATTAGGAAATGTATGTTACCAGGTTCTTTCGTAAGACGCCCAACTAAGCGAAGGGAAGTAGTAGGTAATTCTACCCGATCTCAGAATGCTAACCAAAGTTAAATAGTGGCTGCAAGGGGAAATATTTTATACAGAACACACACACACACACACACACACACACACACACACACACACACACACACACACACACACACACTTTCCACAACTAGGAGTATTGCTTTCAAAAGGTTTGATTACAACACCTATCAAATCTTTTCAAAGGCTAAGAATGGTAGTCTGAAATATTTGAAGGGTGCCATGTTGGGAAGGTTGATTATATTATAAAAGAAAATGCCATATTTTTGTTTTATTTAATGTAACTTCAAGCCCGCCTTAGCCACGAAAGCCAGCTGGGTGACTTTCGGCCAGTGACTCTCACCTCACAGGGTTGTTGCTGAGGGGAAAATAGGAAGAGGAAGGTGATTTGGATATGTTCATCGCCTTGAGTTATTTGTAAAAATAATAAAGGCAGGATTAAAAACTAAAACAAATAAATATTACATCAAATTATTTCACGGAAACGTTTGAGACATTTCTTGAGGGGTCCATGAAGTCAAATAAATATTTCAACATTTCTCAGTTTTAACTTCTAATACATTACATATCAGTAGATACCGTATAACCCACTTGAGCCAAAGCTCTTTGGGATCCTCTATCATTTTAAAGAATATAAAAGGGTCCTGAGATCAAAATGTTTCGAGAATTGCTGATTTGGGGCATCTTTCTGCTCTTCATGCTGTGGACTTCAGCTCTTATAATTTTCTAAAACACAATCATTGTGATGGGATGCAAACATTTTGTTTGCCATTCTGCAGAGCTACAATTACTTGAAAAATGGATATTTGGAGGAGTTTGGAACGTCACATTTCTTTAGATTTCAACACACACACACACACACACCTATCAGTTCAGAAGGAGAGAGGGAAAACAGATATCCCCCACTGGATTTCGTATCACTATATCACAAGTCGAATACTTCCCAAGCGTCTAGGACTGTGTGATGTATTTTCGTATGATGCGCGCAGATCCAAGTACGGTGGCCTTTTGCAACTGACAGATCGTGATTTTGTCAATGTTTATTGTTTTCAAATGCCGGTTAAGGTCTTTTGGCACAGCACCCAGTGTGCCGATTACCACTGGGACCACCTGTACTGGTTTATGCCAGAGTCGTTGTAATTCGATTTTAAGGTCCTGATATTGGTTAAGTTTTTTTTGTTGTTTTTCATCAATTCGACTGTCACCTGGTATGGCGACATCAATGATCCACAGTTTTTTATTTTCCACAATCGTGAGGTCTGGCATATTATGTTCCAAAACCTTGTCAGTCTGAATTCGAAAGTCCCAAAGTATTTTGGCATGTTTGTTTTCAACTACTTTCTCAGGTTTATGATCCCACCAGTTCTTTACCACTGGTAGGTGGTAGTTGTGGCACAGGTTCCAATGAAGCATCTGGGCCACGTAGTTGTGCCTCTGTTTGTAGTCCGTCTGTGCGATTTTCTTGCAGCCGCTGAGGATATGATCAATTGTTTCATCAGCTTCCTTGCAAAGTCTGCATTTTGGGTCATCAGCTGATTTTTCAATCATTATTATTATTATTATTATTATTATTATTATTATTATTATTATTATTATTATTATTATTATTATTATTATTATTATTATTATTATTATTATTATTATTATTATTATTATTATTATATATCCATGTTGGGTAATATAACTAAAGCACCTAAATTAAAATGCAACATCTTTGATGGATTGTGCACCTGGAGAATCAGTGGATAGGAGTTTTGGCAACTCAGAGCTTTCCCAGAAGGAGACTCGGATTAAGAGTCTGCACAGTCCACACCTGGGGTAGGGAGGGGGGAAGAGGTTTGCGGTAGTCCCACCCTAGAATCTCTCAGGATACATCTAGTAGGTTAAAAGGTTATAGCTTTAGTTTGGCCAGATTCTGTCCATGAGTTGTAAAATAATAAACAATTGGACTCATCTTTGGGCTTGGGCCTGACAATATCTTTTCTTGATAAAATTCTTTAGTTCTGGTATTTTGCAGAGAAATACCTTTCTATGTGTGAACATAATGTACTATTAAGTCCTTGGGGGCAGGAGTTCCTCTTATCTTATATATTCAGTGCTCAGCTTATTGGAATAAGTGAACAGGGGGGACCTTAATATGGGCAAAAGATTATATTTTGGGATTGGGGGCATAAATGGGATTCTGAGACACACTCGCAAAATCTTTCGCGCAAGAGAATGGCCTTTTCACAAAATGGCCGCTACAACTGGCACAGCCAGGCACAAGCAAACTAGATGCACAAGATTATCCTCTGCCACCTCAATGGGACTGAAAAGTATGACCTCAAATAAAAATAATTCTAAAGGCTAATGATTTGTTTTTCACCGTGCTATCTTTATGCATTTAATTCTTTAAAATTACATTTCAAAGATTTTTTTAAAAAACCTTGTAACTTAATTTTAAAGGTGGAGCAATGGAGGTATGTGGATGGATGCACATGAATTTCCATAGGTACCAGGTTCCCTGCCCCTGCCTTAATATAGTATGTGAGGTCCATGTCTTAACTCCTGCTAATTCTAGAAAATTTGTGTCCCCTTTGGTTTTGCAAAAGCAGTATTAAACCATGGGTGCCCAACATTTTAGCTTGCCTGGGCTACCCTGAGTGAAGAGGAATGCTCTTGGGCTGCATATAAAATGCATAATATAGTTAACATGCATAAATCACATAGTAATATTAAACATTTTTGATGTTGTAGGGCCACATTACTAGCTGTCCAGAGCCACATGTGGCCTGTAGGCCATGGGTTGGACACACCTGAGTGAAGCGTTCAGGGGACACGATAATGAAGATCGGTGAGTTCCTTTGACCTGTAATTTATTTACTATTTAACCCCCTGAAATGTTGGGAACGTCTATTTGAGCTTTGTAACTCAAATATTGTAACTTTGAGCTACAATATTAAATTTCTGTCTTTTGACTGAAGAATTTCTGGCTGGGTAATCACATAATGTAGAGCCTAACTATACCTCCTTTATCTAGACAAAACATCCAAAGAGACCTAGCTACCACCCTTTCTTGAAAAGTTTCAAAGTGAAGGAGGCAGAAAGTATTAGGTATGTTTCCCACCTTGAGTGGGAAATAACGCCTGTAATAAGGCAAAATAAAGTATCAAGAACAATAATAATACAGGCCCAGTCTATTCTTGCAGCAAAATGAGGTGGGTGGAATTATCCTGAGGTGATTGGGCAGACTGTACCGCTTCAGAAATGGTCACCAAATTTTGCAGCACACAATTAAATTCTTAGAAGTAGAAAATGTACAAGAGTAGGCTGGACTTGACCTGCTTTTTCTGAAACACCTTCTTTCAACCTGAAAGAACTGTGCTTATTTTTAAATGCAGAAGGATATTTTTAAACGATACTTTGCCTGCTATCTGAAGTAATAATACCACCATGTCAAGATTTTACCAACAATTGTTTTGCTGATTGACCAATCCTAACATATACAGAAACATACATAGCTTTGTCCAAACCAGACTCCAATATTTGGGATTAATCTTATGTAACAAGGAATGGCACCTAACATAAATAAGCTTCATGATTAGATCTCAGTACAATGGACTTTTCATGCAAAGGGCCCAATCTCTATTGGGGTTTACATCATTTGTGCCGGGACAACATCACACAAATTACATCATTTGTTTCAATTTATATCTTTGCACATACATCATCACACAAATGATGCAAAAATAAATAAATAACACAAATAATGCTTCATTTGTATAATGACATCATCAGGCGAATAACATAAAGCACTGCAAAATTACCAGTAATATCTATCCCTAAATAACAGCTCCCCCTACACATATTAATCTATTAATATGAGACTTAATTATGCGGCTATCTTTTTTCATTGGATGATGCACCCAATTCAGTTTGGAGAGGGCTTCAGTGAGGATCATTGCCCCACACAAATTACACTTTGGATTGTTCCTCATAACTGAGTTAAAGTGCTATTGAGCTGGGGGGAAAAACTCTTAACAGCAAAACATTTATGGTCCCTACTCCTGATCCCTATCTTGCCACATTTTTAATTTCTTAATTAGCTTTGAATTTACTTTATCATGGCACCCTTTAGGGATGAAGGAGCAGCCTAGGGTACCATTCAGCAGGCTGAATAAGAACAATCAGCCAGCAGTTTATTGTAGTCTTAGACCAGTAGAAAAAAATGTGTACATTTGTGATCTGTAAGCAAAGCTAACAAACGAAGCTAGATGGAACTCCCACTTGTTAAAGTAAGATAAAGAACACCGCTGATCAACTAAGAGGGGATGACAGTGGTACACCTATGAACACAAAAAAAGTTAAATATGACCTATCTGTGCCACCGGTACTGTCAATCACTGTGATTGGGTGAAACAGAGTTCAGAGAAGGAGAGATTTCTCCCTTTCCACCTATTGCATGCCATTTACTTTGCATACAAAAGAGTGGTTGGTGGTGGCGCAGTGGTTAGAATGCAGTACTGCAGGCTAACTCATTGCTCACTCCAGGAGTTCGATTCTCACCGCCTCAAGGTTGACTCAGCCTTCCATCTTTCTGAGGTCGGTAAAATGAGGACCCAGATTGTTGGGGGCAATATGCTGATTTTGTAAACCGCTTAGAGAGGACTGTAAAGCACTGTGAAGCGGTATATAAGTCTAAGTGCTATTGCTCTTTATATTCCTCCCTCCAAGCTTAAAATGCTCTACAATCTTGGGTCTTTCAGTCAATGTGCTGATAGCTACCATAGTTTCTCTATACCTGCTTTCCGTTAATCCTACGCTTCACCCATTCAAAACAAAGACACTCTTTTCATTAGGTAATGCTGGTACTATTAGTGTGCTAATACTGGTTCTAATCAGCAGTTTGTTCCTTTATTTTAAAAAGGAGAGAATTAGCTTGGCTACAGGTTTTTAAAAAGTATTGTTTCTAGAAGATACATATTTAACTGCTGGGCAGTACAAGGAGTCAAACACAAGGTGTCAAAGAAGGGAGGGAGGAAAAATAAATGAGATTTGTAGCGGATTTAAAATAGCACATGAAATGGGGAGAGAGATTTGTCATATGAGCACCATTACAAACTAGTCCATTATAGCATTGTTGAGGAGTGCAGGAATCACAGTGTAACGAACCACATTGATTAATAGATTCAGCGTTGATAAACAGTCACACTTTAGGATCATAAGCAGGGGCGACATCTTCTGGGAAATTCAATAAATGCTCTAAAGCCTCAAGCTTGGCTACAAGTACCCACATAAACTGAGATTTTCTTGGACGGGTTCCAGTCAAGCTTAGCATTTGCACTATATTAAACACTGTGTTGGAATAACAAATAGATAAATAATGGATAATATTTACTTGTAAGTAAGCTCCATTGTATTTAATGAAGACTTGGTTAAATTCAATCATCAGAGTGCAGAAATAGAAACTACTGTATTTCTGTTTCTCCCTTCACTTCTTGACAAACAGGGCAGCAACTTAGTAAAATGGAATCTATATGATCAACATTGTAGTGTGCTGAAGAAGCATATGACTCACTCATTGGCAAAGCATCAGAAAGAAAAATAGCACATTTCTTGGACATTTGGTAATAGAAGTGGATTACACTCCAAAAGGTATCTAATTAGAAGGAAGAATCCCAGGGCAGTGATTCATGCAGAGATGCTATAGGCAGCCTAGGATACAGATGCACAAACACACACACTCCACCGCATATAGGCTGATTGGAAGGCATTAAGATAATAGATTATTCAGATACTAAAAAAAACAGTTTCTAAAGGGAAATGCTTTAGATTTCATGGGAACTTTTAATTATTAATGCCAGCCCCCTCATACTACTGGCTGTTTTCTTACATCATTCATCTGTGTCTCAGCACATAGTTTGGGAATGACTGGGCTAACCTAATACATTCAGTCCAAAACTGGATGGAAAATGAATGACTATTGGCTTTTGCTTCTAAATCCAACTCCTTTTTCCAAACTAAGGGCAAAGAAACCAAGAATCTTTCATTTCTGTTCTGCAAGTGATAACAGGTTATATAATATAGTAATCTCTAATTCCATATCATCCTTGAACAATCAGACTCTCTTACATCCACATTCATTCTGATTGATATTGTATCCAAAATCTTAACTATTCCTGCATTCCAATAACTTCTGAAAAATAGTTGATTGCAAAATTAATTCTTTTAATGTGGTACAAGGGCCAACAAATATATAATAACAACTTTCTCTTTCTCTTAAAAAGAAATTGAACACTGGCAGTAACCCAGCCCTTCTTTTGTGCCTATTTGCCAATATTAATTTAAAACATTTTCTTCCCTTTAAATATTTTCCAGGACAGGTAACAAAAGTCCAAAATGAAATATATAAAAACAACATTTTCCAAGAGGGAAGCGTTGTGAAAAGCGGGTGGTGATGGCAATGGTGGTGGAGGGATTTCTCAATTGTTCTGCTTATTTTATTTTATTCAACACAGAATAGTTCCATTCCTCAAACTTAAAAGATTAACAATAAAAAAATCTTGCAGTTCTTGATTAGGACATGGTTACAAGAGATAATAGATACTAACATGGAATTTAAACCTGAAACATTTTTATTGGGTATTATCAGAGGGCAACAGACGAAAGAGAACCAATATTTGACCATACATGTCCTAACCGCTGCCAGAATAACTTACGCCCAAACATGGAAAGATGAAAAAACCCCAACGGAGGATATGATATTAAAAAAAATAATGGATTGTGCAGAAATGTCAAAACTAACACTAGAATTACAAAATCGAGAAGAGAAAGAATTTTATGCAGTGTGGGATAAATTTTACAATTGGTTAGAAATCAGAAAGAATAAGAAAATGTCTGAATGAATGTAAATATTATATATAGAATAATATAGAATAATATGTATGTAGATTGACTTCAAACCGATGTCTCAGGAATAAAGAACGTAAATGTATATGTATGTTTTGTAATTAATGTTTTAATAATTCAATAAAAAAATTTTTAAAAAAATCTTGCAGTTCCTTAAAGACCAACAAATTTATTATTAGATATACAATAAATACACTTTGGTGCATCATGCTTACACTTTTTCAGTTGCAGGGCAGCTGCAAAGCACTAATACAGCTATCTTTCTGAAAATTAAAAACTAATAAATGTATTATGGCACGAGCTATTATGAATTTAATCATGTCAACAGTTATATGCATTTTTAGTTTATCCACTACATGTATTTGTTGTCCAAGAACAAACACTCTCTGACTAGTGTTTTTTTTATTTATCCTCTTGAGCTGAGTCTTCCTTCTTAGGAGGAAAGAAATGGCCATAAAATGGGTGGGGTACATTTCGAATCCAATGTAACCCCTCCCAGATTGATTCTTCTTCCTTCTAAAAAGGCGCAAAAAGTGTCCAAAGCAAGACAGAGATCTGTTCAAAAATGTCAAGTCATTGCTAAGCAAAGGAAAGTTAGTATCTCAAAGGAAATGCCAGTACAGGAACTCCCAGGCAGATGTTCCCAGTGATCAAAGCAATGCCAACTGCTGGCAATATCTCTTTAAATACCTGAAAAGCTTCTCTGTTTTTATGTGGATACGCCATAGTTTCTGAAATCAGTTACTGAAAGGCACAATTCACAGGAGTATTTTTGAGGAGCTTAAATGGGTCGGCCTGTTTCTTTCCTTCTAAATCTAAAACATGTTACATCCTCTTTCCTCCCATGGATACATACAGAAAAGTTGATAATGGCCCTACCAATCAATATTTTCTTCATATTGCAAAATGTAGGTGTGCTTCCCTTTTCGATATTTGGGTGTAGTAGACCATCTTTGGAGAAAGAAAAAAAAAGGTAACCTTTAGTGAGATACCTTGATTGTCTGGTTTGTTCCATTTCTATCCTTATTTTGCTACTTTTCTTGTTTTTAAAACCACAATCCAAAATGAAAGATTAATATCAATTAGTCCCCAATGTACAGACCAGTATCCCCAACTAGTGTTTCCCTACATGTTGGACTTCAAATCCCAGAATTCTTGGCCAACACTTCTGAAGGATCTATCAGAACTCAGAACATCCTTGATTTGTTTCGGAACTACTGAAAATGTGACCTAGCATACTGCAAAGGAGAGAACAACTATTTCACACAGACTTTAACTAAAGGTTTTATTTTATAGTTGCCAAATGTAACAAACATCGTATTAGTCAGTGACAAATGTACTGCTATAAATGCCAGTACAGCAAAGCTTGCTTGGATCAAACTGAGCATTGTCCATAACAATCATTAATGCTATCTAAGAATTTAGCTACAGCGCAATCGTTCATCTCATATTAAATGAAATGTTTGTTGCAAGGGTAGCTGTTAAAGCTAAGTTAAAGAGCATTTGCTTTATAGAAGTTCTCAGGGGCAGTCTTCCAGCAACTCCGTATCCAGGTGCTCAAAGACAGTAGCATTTGAGAGCCATCCTGTGATTAGAGAGCACAACACTAGGGAGATCAATGGCTTAACTTTACAAGGCAACTCCATGACAACCCCATAGATTAAAGATGACTTAATGATTAGTTGAGATCAGTGGAGCAACTGCAATTTTCCCCCAATAATCTGGTGTTGCAGATTGTAATAAAGAACTACTATGTACCACGGTCCCTGGATCACAGTCAGCCAATTACGTTTTAAGAATATTACCAATCTATATATATTTTAGAGCATTCAGTCACCAAATATTAAGCCCAATGTCATTTTTCAGTCAACTGAAAAATCAAGAATTAATTTGTTTGAGAGCTAGGCTGAGTCGTGAACCAAAATAATCAGTTGAAATCTTTTGGTTTCAACAAGTCATTGTCTTTCAGATTTATTTCCATTTCTGCAATGTGGGATGAAATAAAATGGACCTATATAGCCACTGTATTAGAGATATAATACGCTTAATATAACCGGTATTACTTAATACTACCTTAGAGGGACAAAAATAGTTTCTGCTAGGAAAGAAGGTGCTTTAGTCAAATGAATCAACTATTCAGTACCCTTATAATTAACACAATCCTATTTAATAACTGAAAAACTTCCTGAACACTTTATGTGACAGCTAGCAAGAATCTGCAGTGTGTGTGTGTGTGTGTGTGTGTGTGTGTGTGTGTCCCTGTGGTATGTATTTAGCTGACTTTTAATTTTTTTCAGTGGTTGACTAAGCCCCAATACTTCTAATAATTTTTTGTTCAACAAAGCGAATAAACTTTCTTTCTCCCTTGGAACACCTAAGTCTAATGCCAAGAATGGAATCCTGACTAATGAAATGTCACTATTTTGCCTCTATGTTTCATTTTTCCAAGATTACACATTTAAGCCTTGAAGGAAGGGAAGTCTGTATCTAGATTTTTTAAAAATGTGAAACATAACCTTACTAGTGTACCTATTTCCAGTCTATATTACTCAACTCTTTTAAGAAAAACCAAACTTCAAAGAACTTGCCATTAAAAAAAAAACAACCTCTATGCTTGATGCTGGTTTTATTTTAGAGTCAATTCTTAGTCACATTTTTAATTTTAAAACGGTTACTATAAACGTAATATTTCAAAACTTCAAACTTTACACTTTTACGTTACATCAGCTCCTAGCTTTTAGTATATTTTTAAGTTAAAAACAAGGCTGTAAACAGACAGCTAAACGAGAGGAAGAAAATATCTGTAGCCAGTAAAATCTGAAAATAGCCCTGAACTAGGATTTTTGTCCTCAGATGAAACCTAAATATTTGTGAATACGGTGGTTGAGAAGTTGGTTTTCTCCAGGAGGTTTTTTACTACTCTTTCCAGAAGCAGGGGTGTGGTGATATTTCGGAATGAAATAATTTTTTTCTGGATACATTTCTCTTTCAAAATCAGATTGGAGAAACATTTGCAGTTTCTCTAATCAATGGGGGTGCGGGTGGGTGGGTGGGTGGGAGAGTTATACACATCCATTACATTAGGAAATTGAATAATTGTTTTAAAAAGAAAAATAAAGTCTGCCTTCATGACAAACTAAATACAGATGACACTCAGGCAATTCAGAAAGGAAACCTTCAAACATCAAACGGACTTTTTAATAAAGTTGGGACGAAATAACCTTGATCAGTCTGCTGCTAACCTTTGATACAGCCTCTTCAAGTTGTCCACATTCCCCCAGCCTTAAACCGCAGCTTTCCAACTTCTGAAATTTAAAAGCTTGCCTGCCGTGGTTCTTTTATTTTAAAAAAAATGAGGAGGAAAAGAGAAGGAGATAAATAAAGTAATAGCTGCTTACTTTTCCCAGGTCCTTGAGGTTTGGACTTTACTTCCCACCTGGTCTGAGGAAAGCTCCAGATTGCTTCAAGTCAGGACTCTCTAGGGCCCCTGATCGCACACAGCAGGAAGGTTACCTCGAGCAGTGGCGTTGCCATCTCTGTCCCAGCCTGAGGGGTTTGCTGCAGGTTTTTTTTTTTTTTAGGAGGAAGGAAAGAGACAAGCAAAAAAAGAGAACGGGTTGGTCTGTAGTTAGAAGAGACTGGGGGGGGGGGAGAAGAGAGAGAGAGAGAGAGAGCTCCTCTGCTTTACAGGATCCACCCTCTAATTACAGTCTGGGAGCCTTTGAGGACCCGCTAGTATCCAATAAAGGAGGAGGGACTGTGGTAGTGGTGGTGGTGGTATGGGGGGGGGAGGGAAACAGTCAACATCTTCAAGAATGAGTGGCTTCTCCTATTCCCCCCCCCCTTCTCAGACTTTGGAGGGTGAAAAAGAGGAGGGGAACAGGGATAGAAAGAGATTAAAAAGAAGAAAGGAAAAAAACAAAGCACAGGAAGGAATAAAAAGGAAGCCAAGGGGGTGAAAATAGAAATTTAAGAAGCAACTCCCTGGAAGGAAAGGAAAGGAAAGAAAACAAGAGCTATGTGACACATACACACAGAGACATACATAGCCCTTCACAGGCTGGTCCAGTGGCCAGCTGGTACACTGGAAGTTTCAAGATCTAAGTGTAGTAGGTAAGGCAGCTTTAGCAACCGGTGACATTTAAATCCACGGGGCACCAAGCAAAATGCCCTTCTTGGAATAAGTGGGAGTTCTAATCTGGAGCTGTCCGTGGGTTTGGACTATAACTCCCCCTCCGAATATGATCAATGATCAGAAAGTATAAGAGGCATACTGCAACTTATGTTGCAATATAACTGCAACCCATCTTATGCATATAAACAATGTTATATCTATGTATATTACCAACATGTACTTGACAAAAATAAATAAATAAACTTAGGTCCTGCCATTCTCTGAAAGCTCAAGGTGGCTTATATGTGAGGGAAGTTGTAATTTTATCCCCAGCAAAAAAAAAATGTGAAGTAAGCTGAGCTGGCCCAAAGTGAGCAATATAGATGAGTGGACAGGACACCATTTGTCCAGCACCAAAGCAGCCTTCCTTGGAACTCTTTGGCTGGCTTACTGGACGGAAATTTTTAAAAATATGGCAACAAAGGACAACGTGTGTCTTAGCAAATATTCTTGAACTCCAAGCCCTATGAGCAATAGCCAGCACAGTGGGGGATGATGGGAATTGCAGTCCAACAATATCTGAAAGGTTACATGTTGCTCACCCATAAAATTAAAGACTTTTAAAGGTCTTCTGAGATTTACTATAGGATAAGCTACATCTTTTGTGGTGTCTATATCTATGTAGGTTCTGGGAATTGCTTTTTTAAAAAATGACAATTCAAAGATCCTACTGTTGGGTGCATCTTCCATGAAACCAATGACATAATCCTGTGCAGATGTATAGAAAACTAAATCCCATGTGTTCAGTAGGCTTACTGCCAGGAAAATATTTGTTTATTCTGCATAAACTTAAACAAAATAATGAATGGACACTTTTTATTTCTATTGATATAAACTTATTGTAGTAAATAGACCACATGGGTGTTATCTGTCAGTGACAATATTGAGAAACTGTTCTAGCTTTTTCACTTAGATTTTACCAAAGTTTCATACAATATAGAATCCATCAGCATCTCTTCCAAGTTTTTACAGCGCTGCTTCTGTTCCCTCATCCATCTTAAGGATCTAAATCCCCAACTTCCTCTCTCTTGTAGAATTTCTGAGCATCTCCTAGCGTTGATCCCTTTGTTCATGGCCAATGGCAATTCTCCAAGGGAAGTATTAAGGATGGAAAATCCCTGACATAACCTGCTTATAGCTGATAGTCCAAGGAACATTCTAGCAATATCCACTACCCAGGAAACTTGGATGGAGATATCACTATTAGTTGGGCTACCCCTTAATTGCAGTGAGGATATTATTATTTGAAAAAGTGGTTAAAAACCATACACAGCTATATATACACATACGCACACTTGAGACTGTAATTTGTTTGGCTCTCCAGCATTCTCTGTCTCTATTTTCCAATTTAATTAAGAAAAGAAAGAAACCTTGAGATTTCAAACATCTGAGAAATACTGGTACTGCTTAGTCAGAAATCCTTCCATTTCTCCTGAGTACATCTTCTCTATCTCTTAACCAACTGAATAATCTTTGAGCAAAAACAAAATGGTGGCCTACTATGAAACCTGTTTACAAACAATGGATGGCAGCAGTTCTTCAAAGTTTGTCTAAGACTGAATTTTCTCAGTCCTTTTATTCTAAACTAAAACCAAATCTTTCAAACGAGATATTTACAGAACTAGGAATTTGCAAAATACTTGTATACTTCAGATAGTTGAAATAGTGAGCTCTATCCCAGCAATTATCCAGTTTAATCATTCCTGTTCACTACAGTACATACAAACAAAATAAAATTCAAGAAGGACAAAACATATGGTAAAGAATAATTGATTGCACTACATACTACAGGTAGTCCTCGACTTAACAACAATTCATTTAGTGACTGTTCAAAGTTACAATGCCACTGAAAAAATGTGACATGACTTTTTCACACTTAACGATCACTGCAGCATCTCCATGGTCATGTGATTAAAATTCAAACACTTGCCAAATAATCTATATTTATGATGGTTGCAGTGTCCCAGGGTCATGTGATCACCTTTTGCAACCTTCTGGCAAGCAAAGTCAATGGGGAAGCCAGATTCACTTAACAACTGCGTTACTAACTTAACAAATGCAATGTTCTCTTAACAGCTGTGGCAAGGGAAGCTCATAAAATGGGGCAAAATTCACTTAACAAATATCTCACTTTGCAACATAAATTTTGGACTCAATTGTGATGGTAACTCGAAGACTACCTGTAAAGAATATTTGATAAGTGTTCATGGCATCATACAAATCTATGCAGATACCAGAGTCAATAACAAACACGTAGGCCTGCGAACTGCGCCCCTCCAGATGCTTTGGATTACACAATTCCCATTATCTCCAGGCAGTATGACGAAAAGTTGTTATTCAACATCTTTAAATTGCAGTAAGACACAGAATGCTGACCTCAGAGATCTTGGATAAAATTCTGCCAACTATTTTCAATGAGAACATTTGCATTCCCCAATATAGTTTAGACGAGGAATGAAGGAACATGTCTAGAAAAGAACAAATAGGGAAAGCCAGTTTGGAAAACCTGAGGAGGGATGGTATTGTCCTCCTATGCATTTGAAGATTTTCCATCTATGGGATTGCCATCTTACTCACCTATTGTAGTTATTTTGCTAGTAAAAAGATGTAGAGAAATTTTGCTAGTGACGTTTTTTCAATCATTTCTGAGGAATCTCACAATACAAATGGAAGAGGATTTTTGTAGCTCAGGGTTGAACTGTGGAGTCCTAGGTGCTCTTTGAGCTTGGTTGATTTCTTGCAGACATTTCATTACCCCATTAGGTAACATCTTCAGAGCTAGAAGAGAGTGATGTTTACTCCATGTTTATGTACAGTGGCTTGCCCTGTCAGTATTTGTGGGACTGTTGTTTCCTTCTTGGTTGTTCTTTGATTAGGCTATTGTTTCCTATTCGTTTGTTTGATTGTTTGTCTGAGTTGGTAGTTCTTTCATTGCGGTATTATTATTGCTTTATTCTTGGTCTGGTGTTATTCTCTGCTTATCTGAGTGTTCCTTGCTGGTGCAAGCCCCACTCCCTTCTAGCACTGAAGATCTTACCTAGTTAGGCGATGAAACATCTGCAAGAAAACAGTCAGGCTCAGAGAGGACCAAGGACTCCACAGAATGTCACAATTTCTTATGAGTCATAGTGCAACATCTGAGTTCATTCGAAAGACTCCAGGTATCTCTCATTAAAAATCTTGTAGCGGAATTCCCCAGAGATCTCAGAGGATGTCTGCTAAGTTGCTTTTCAACTAAGCTGACCCAAAGTATAAAATAGAGTCATGCGGTGCAAATTTTTAGTCAGACAACTGTTTAAGATGGTGGAAAGCCAAGTCAATTCAAAAGTTGGCAATGCCGGTAGTAGTGCTCTAGAGCTTTGGCATTTATACTGTTTCAGCATCACAAGTTATGAGGAAAGATTCAGAAAACAGCTTCCAGACCTATTATCTTTATCTAGAATCCAGTGTGTGGTATGGATAATGTAGTATTGAATATATATATATATATATATCTTGGAAAAAATATATTTTAGAGGAATAATTTCAAATTAGAAGAAGGTAGGTTTTAGTCCGGAAACCACTTTCCTCTATATCGCTTGTGGAATAGTAGATCTACTGCTGGATCTGTCAGTCATTTATAGTGAATGATTTGTAGCTAGATCAGTTTCTTTCCTACTGCCAAATGATTAACAATGAAAAGTGTATTTCTCTATTAGAAAACTCGTGATGTTCACTTGTACATGTGAATGCAGCAAAAAGACACCAGGTTTTACCTGACTCTAAGTAGATATTAGAGATTTGTATTTGTCTGTCTGTCTGTCTGTCTGTCTGTCTGTCTGTCTGTCTCTCTCTCTCTCTCTCTCTCTCTCTCTCTCTCTGTGTGTGTGTGTGTGTGTGTGTGTGTGTGTGTGCCTTCAAGTCAGTGTTAACTCCTTGTGAGGATCTGGACAAATTCCTGCAGTCTTGGCAAGTGCTTTGTCATTGCTCCCTTTCTAGGGCTAAGAGAATGGGACTAACCCAAGGTCACTTAGCTGATTTCATACCTATAGCAAGACTAAAACACACAATTTCCCAGTTTCTGGCCTGATGCCTTAACAACTGCACCAGTCTGGCTACATCAAACAAAAATATCACAAAGCAAGCCTGAAATCCACCTTCATTTGATGTAGTGGAATTGGGCTTAGTGTGTAATGGGTAGGAATTGGGGGATTAACTTTATCCCAGGATATGCAGTTATCCCTTTAGCCATTGCAATAGCCCTTGAGGTAGATTAGGCTGAAGAAAAATGACTGAATCCACATGACCCAATGAGGATAAATGGTAAACAAGGATTAGAACTGGAATCTTGTCCAACAGTAAGGTACCTATCATTGCACATGCTGGTTCTCAGAGTTTGGGTATAATTACTATAAACTGTAATGCAATTATTTTTGGGGACAGCCTTATTCATTTTATTTATTCAAATCATGCTCTCTTCTTTATGCTCCGATGAGCATTCAAATCAATTAGCAAAATTTAAAGCTAATAATCTAAAATATGTTATTTTCACATCAATTCATAGATAAAAGCCTGAAAAAAATTATGGGTCTTCACAGATTTTTAAATGTTGAGAGAATGAAGGCCAAATGCAGCTATGAATTCCATAATCTGGAAAGAATCCAAGGGATTGTCTCCTATAGTATGAGTGAGACAAACTCAGACAGCAGGAGTATCTTTCAGGAGGGCTACTCTTTCAGGCTCATATTGGGAAGTAATACACTCAGATAGTTATTTAGTTAGTTAGTTATATCCCACCTTTATTATTTTTATACATAACTCAAAGCAGCAAACTTAGTGAACCTGATAGTCCTTCTTCTCCTGTTTTCCTCACAACATCAACCTTGTGAAGTAAATTGGGCTGAGAGAAAGTGACTGGCCAAAGGTTACCCAGCTTGTTTTCATACTTAAGGTGGGATTAGAATTCACAATCTCCTGGTTTTTAGGCCAGCACCTTCATCTACATCAAACTGGCTCTATGCCTAGAATGTTCAAGGGTCAATATGAACCCTAATAATTATTCCTGACAACCCATTAGCAACCAGGGCAGATCTTACAGTATTTCTAAATTGTTCAGATCTCAGGTGGCCTCTGTACTTCTTAATAGACTAATTTCTGCATTATACACCAACTGCAAATTTTTGGTGCTTTTCAAGAGTAGTAAGTAAAGGAGTCCCTGTGGATTTTACTCCGCTTGTCATTGCTGACTGTAAGGGGACAATCCTCATCTCCGTTTCAAGACAGTTGAGCCAACGCTATCCAAAGACATTTCTGCAGTCATGTGGCCAGCATGACATCAGGGAGCACTGTTACCTTCCCAGAGTGGTACTTATTTATCTACTCACATTTGCATCAGTGGTGGGTTCCTACCGGTGCTGTGTGGGACGCCGCACCGGTAGGAGCCGGGCGATGATGTCATTTTAAGGCGCTTTTTCCAGCTTCTCTGCATCCTGAGCTGTCAGAAAAAAGCCCTCCCACCCGCCCTTGTTTTAGTACGGACCTTTATTCTTCCTCTGAAGCACAGCTGAGAAGCTCCTCAGCTGTGTTTCGGCTTGTAATGTCGTCCTAAGCATGCACAGAAGTGAAATCGCCCAATGGAACGTGAGTTCACTTCTGCACATGCTCGCGATGTGCACCGGTAGCGAAAATAACCGGAACCCTCCGCTGATTTGCATGCTTTCGAACTGCTAGGTTTGCAGGAGCTGGTTGATTCTAAAACCCTTTACTACCGGTTCACACGACGCTTCTCCGCATGCGCAGAAGTATCCCGGGCAGGTGGGCGGAGCCTCCTGCCGCCAGCGCTACCGGTTCTAAGAAACAGTCTGAACCGGGAGCAACCCACCGCTGGAGCTGGGGCAAGGACAGGAGCTCATCCCATCACTTGATGCTTGGGTCTCGAACCTGGGCTGCCGGCTTTCCAGCCAACAAGCCCATTATCTTCTGAGCTACTGTGCCACCCTATATATATATATTCTTCAAGGGTAGACCTCCCTATATATTTCAGTAATCAAGACAGGATGCAATTACTGCCACAAAATTTACTCAAGGAGTTCACAGCTGTCACATTAGCCTTAATTGTGCAAAGGCACTATTTCCCAAAGTCTTCATCTGCACATGCCTTGACAGCTGAGGAGCACTTCAAACCTCTTTCAAGGGGACTTCCACAGAATAAATAGGTGGAACACAGTACATGAGTCTGGTTTCCTATTCACCAATAACTCCTTCCTAATCCAATACTAATTTCAGCTTGTTCGCCTTCATCCAGGAGTTGGATGGACACAAGCAGGGCTATTAACAAACAATGGTACCCCTATCAATAGCACCAGATGGATATCCTCACATAGAAGACAAGATGGAGCCCTGTGGGATGCCATAGGTCAATGGCCTACATATCAACCAATCATTTTTCAACACAACCTTATAGATGTGACCCAACAGGATGGATTGAAATTACTGCATAATATTTTTCCTAAGGATCGCTTCCATCAGAAAATCTAGAACAGTGGTTCTCAACCTTCCTAATGCCGCAACCCGCACCCCATGCCCGCGTCCCCACCGCGCCCGCGTCCCCACCGTACTCCACCCCGCTGCCGCGACCCCTGCCCCACCGCCGCCATTTGGGTTCTTTTACCCTCTGCGCATGCGCAAAACATTCTGCGCATGCGCAGAGGGTAAAAGAACCCAAATGGCAGTGTCCAGGCAAAGTCTCCCGACCCCTGTGAAAGGGTCGTTCGACCCCCAAAGGGGTCGCGACCCCCAGGTTGAGAACCGCTGGTCTAGAAGGACACCATGGTTAATGGTATCATGGATGGAGAGGTCTAGAACTAGCAGGACTGCACTTTACTTAACCAGTTTCCAGTGTAGATCATCCACTGAGGCAAATTAAAAGAAGCTCAGTATTGTATCTTGGCTGCAGTTGAAACCTAATTAAAATAGGTCCAAATAATCAGTATCTTCCAGATGTGTCTAGAGCTGATGATTTTTATTTTTAAAAAAATCATAGAATACGTAGTCGGAGTAAGTTCTGCCATTTCAGTGTGAACCAAAAGCCATATTAATCTGTCTATGAGAGTTGCTGTGTCTCAGCATCACCAACTGATATAAAGTTTCTTCCCCTCTCATTTTTATGATCACCCTCATCCTCTATGCCTGACATAGGAGACCTTGCTGTGGAGCCAATGAGCCTTCCCTTTGCTTGGATTTTCTCCTTAGTTAGGAAAAGAAAAAGCCACTAATTAAAGATACGGCAGTTCTTGTGGTCATTTGGAGTCTGCGCTTTACTAACATTTGGAAGTGTTTAGTTTTTTGTGCATCTGAAGTTGAAGGGGGAGGGCGGGAGAGAGAACAGTGATTGGTGGAAGAAAAAAAAATCAAAGATCATAGTGGCATGTGCTCCTGACCTCAAATTGATTTTCCAGCATGACATTAAAGACCTTAAAACACACACACACACACACACACACACACACACACACACACACACACACGCAAAAATCAGCCCAGGAATACATTTACAAAACGAGCTAATGTACAAGGGATATATTCTCTTTAAGTTCTAATCTTTACTGCCACTACTAATTCCATCTTTGCTACTAGAGTTCAGGAACTGAAGGTACAATGCCCACTCAACATTTTTTAGATAAAAGGATTATCTATTATATGGATAATGAAGGATTGGGGGGGGGGAGTTTGGGCTCTTCGGCCATTGACAGCAACACATATTTTGGTTGCTTTATGTACAGTACATTTATCCTGATATTCCTCCACAATCTCCTCAAGTTTTATCCTCACAACAACCCTCTTTGGTAGGTCTAGCTGAGCAATGCTGGCTGGTTCTCAAGTCCCTGTTCAGTTGTATGGCTCAGCAGAGATTCAAATTCAGACCAACATTGAATAAATCCAATTTCTTCGTTTCTGAACCGTACTAAATACAAAAGAATATTCTCTGTTCAAAGGACTTATGTATTTTCCAGAATGGAATGAGGATTCAAAATTGAAGTTGGAAAGATCGGAGAAAAGTTTAGATTTTATGCCTCCTTGATTTTGGAAGAGAAGAGAATTAGCATGTCTATTCCTCAACGGAACAAAACCAGCCTCTTGTTCAGTTTTAAAAAAACACTATGGTCATAAAGCATAGAGTCTATCATAATAGAAGTGCTCTTATTAACATGCGGCTTGTTCCAAGATTAGCATCAAGATTATTACTAAACCTCTTAAAATAGGGCAAATAGAACTTTTTAAAAAGCATCTCACTATTGTTGATATTGGTTTCAGCATAAATCCAGTGGGCAGGGAATGTGGTAGAACTGAACTTGGGGCAGGGGCTTCTATTTGGAGTGGCGACAAGAGAAATTCTGGAACGAAGCACAAGCACTAAAGTCAACTAAAGTCAGGGCCAGGATACCTCCGGGACCGCATACTACCACATACCTCCCTACGACTGGTTAGGTCCCACAGAGTTGGTCTCCTCCAGGTCCCATCAACCAAACAATGCCGATTGGCAGGACCGTGGGGGAGAGCTTTCTCTTTCTCCATCTCTCTGAAACCAACTTCCCCCAGAGATCCGGACTACCCCCACCCTGCTGGCCTTCCGTAAAGCTGTTAAAACATGGCTCTTCCAGCAGGCGGATTGAAATAGAGACCAATGAGAACATCTTGGGTCTTCCCATGTACGAATGATGGTTTATGATTTTTTAAATTTTTATAACTATTTTAATTGCTATTATCATTTATAAATTCTTCTTTTATGTGTACGCCGCCCAGAGTCCCGCGGGAGTTGGGCAGCCTATAAGAACGATTAAATAAATAAATAAATAAATAAATAAATAAATAAATAAATAAATAAATAAACAAGCAAACAAACAAACAAACAAACAAGCAAACAAACAAACAAACAAACAAATAAATGCTGGGAAGGACAGATTCAGAAGAGACAAGAAAAGTTGCTACGTAGCCCGACCTAAAAGAATGCCTTTCCCTTCCCTCTCTCCTCCTTCTCTCCTCCTAAACTGGTTCCTCTTCAGATCTATCTGCTCATCAATCTAATATACATATCAATCCTATACCTAAAGCAGCATGGAGAGGGAAGTGTAATGAACAGAGGATATTCCTAGTTTAAATCCCTCCTTTTAAAACTAGGCTGATAACATTGTTTGTTAAAGAACCATGATTTTAATTCTAGATTCTAATTACTTTGTTGTGTAATGCAGATCTACATATGGCTTACAAGGTACTTTTGAGTAATTGATGCTTCAGGGTGCATAGTTCCTGTTTGCTTGAGAGGTGAAATGGTGCCTTTACAAGACTTAAGGCATGCTTATTGTCCCTTAGAATCCTGACAAACCTTCAGTAAAATGGGGGAAATAGGTCAAATATTAACTCCTGCCACTACAGAGTGCTCTGAGTATCAGAAAAAGCCACACTGCATGCGTGTCACATTTTTGATCTCTTTATCAACAGTTTAAGAACATGCAGCAGCAGGGTATTGGTGTTCCAGACATGAATGTGTGGTTGATTTTTATTTAGGAATTTATATGCATAGGTCCTCAAAATAAATGGCCTCTGCAGTTACATATACCAATTCGTTTTCCGAAGATTGTTATGCTCTCCACCTAGTGCGGAAGGGCGGGAGTCGCAAGTCAATGGTGGAACACATTTTCATGCCGATGTGCTCAGTTTCTAAGTCTAGGGCTGGGAAAGACCTCTGAAATCCTAATTTGGGGGATTGCCAGAGATTCTGTCCAGTGGAACTATCACACATGATATAATCATGGGGGGGGGAGGGGAGAGAGAGAGAGAAACAACCCTGGAAGACAAAGCAAAGAGATGCAACCAAGAGAATAATCAGATAAAAGGCAACCTAGCCTGCAGCAGGAATTTGAACAGGACAAGAAGCTTAGAAGGGACTCCCCCTAGTTTCTTGAGCTGTAAAGGGCATGGGGCAGAAGCATACTTTCAGATCTGTTTATGTAACCTTGCAATAAAGTAGAATTAGCCATCTAGCTATGTTTCTTATTTGGTCTACCTTGCAAGGCATAGGCACCTTATCATTGGGAATGGCTGCTCCCATTCTGGAGAACTTCATATTGAAGAAGACCAACTTAAATCTTTCTCTGATAATCTTCTGTCAGTAAATAAATATGTATTACTCATGTAGGTCTGGCTATATGTGTTACAGCAGCTAAGGATATGATACAATTTCTTCCCCTCACTTGTTTTAGTATGTTTAATTGATGTGCTAATATATTATTTTTTTAAAGTCTGAAATGAATGATAAAAAATGACCTAATATGACAAAGCTCAATTAACAATTAGCCTAGAAATTATGCAGTTCTAATTTCTGTATTAAGTATGCCAAAAATTGCATATCCCATTAATGCAATCATATCTATTTATCTAACAGAACCTTTTTTTCAAAACAATTAATAATCTAAAATTTATAATGCTCTCTTTCCCCTCCTTTTTCCTTTTAATTGTCTTTTTGTTTTCATGTTATATCAGGAATGGTGGGGTAAGAGAATGTATTTTAACTAATATTTGAGGCATCACCAAACAAGGAAAATGTATCATCAAATAGAAGACACTGATTTTCATAAAATATGCAATAACTGTACTGGTCTTGAACTATATTAATAAAGATCTATTGACTGGCTGATGTGCAATAATTGATATACTTTATGAGGAAGAATAGTGATAAGGCAGCCTGTGTACCTGGTCAGTCTGCTGTCCTTCCCTATCTTTCTTTCATAATTATTTATATTATTCTTTAAAAGAGATCCAGGCAGAGCTTTAAGACATCCTATATATAAAACGCAGGAAAAGGAAAAAGGCCAAAGGCATGTTAGAGAAGGGGAAAAATAGATCCTATTCTAGAATGTAGTCCTGAGGCTAGAGTTTGTGGATCTTTGCTCTAGGGCTTTGCAATGAAATAGTCAAAACTAAGAAGAGTTACTACAGCAGATTTAGAAGTTATTAATAGCATCTCAAACAATTTGTGCCCTCAAAAACTCCTGGTACTAAACAACAGATATAAAAGGTTTTAGAAGTTGCTGAAATAGCAAAACTCACAGGATGCTTGCACATTTTTTAAACAGGGAGGAACTGTGCTCTGTGCTTAATAAAATCATGATCTCGTATTATTATATTCTATAAAGACTGGAATTTGGAGAATATAAATAATAAAATTTTCCACAATGCAATATATGCAGCTATTTTGTATCATTTAAGTGGAATAATATACTTTACTTTTATTACTTTTCCCTACGTAATTGTGTTGAGTGAATTTTATTTAATATACATTTTTCTCATATATAAGAAGAAACAGGCTGAGGATCTATTTTTCATCTACCAATCTGACCCTAGAGCAACTGCTGTGGTACTGGGAGAGATTCAAACTGTTTAATTCCCCCTTAATCCCCCCCCCCATCTCAGCAAGCATCCATGTAGTGTAATCAGCCAAGCAATGGTTTGCAGAAATATGGAGGTAGGGATAAAATGTGTTGAGAATGAAGAAGCACCTTATGGGTCCTAGAAGCATAGTGGGTGCAACAGTAGGGGGCCAGGAACCATCATTTCCATATCCCCACAACGCCCTCACATATGGAGCATTGTGGGAAGTCAAAATGGTAACCCCAAAAATTAGACCTCTTTTTTATAAAGAGTGCCAAGAAAATTGTAAATGGTAGACTAGTCTCTGTCCTCAGTCCCATAGCATTTTATAGGCTTAATAAAATCAAAGAAGCAGCATTATTTCATAAATCTGATAATTCTTTCTTCAACTCTGATTGACCCATTTGCTTGAAGCGTGCAATTAGCTTCTTGCACTTTAATATAAAAGCTATAAACTGATTTGGCTTGAAAAGATATTATTTCTTTTCCCTGCCGAGAGCAGGGAAAGGCAGACAATGAATATAAGATTCTGCTATGAATTAGAAACATTTGTAGGAATAGGCTATATGAAATGCTAATTCGAGGCAACTACTGTATGGAGCAAATACAGTGAAAACAAGTAGTTATAGTCAGATGTATAGCACTAATAATAACATTACAAAATGGTACTTATCATTTGGGACAGAAATTGCTTCTCATTAATGATTGAGCAGATTCATTATGATCCAGTTTCTAAGGGCACTTGTGGATTGATTTTTATAGCAGTCCCAGCTTCAGTCACAGAAATTTATGGATGGCCACATGGTTTTTATCATCCATTTGCAGTTTTCATGTTCTGCTGCTGCTGCTTCCTAATGAGATCTACCATAGAATATCCATAAGAGTGAAAGAACCAGCATTGTTTGGATTTAAAAGTAGGATCTACATATTTTGGAGGCATCTTAAATATTCTCTGAGGTGGGGTTAGATTTTTCACAAGTGTCCTTTTACCATTTTCATATTTTATGTATAGTTTGAAGGAAGTGAAAGATTGTCTCATCTCTGATTTAGACTTAATAAATATAGTAATTTAGTTAAACCATAATGTTAGACTAACATTAGTATTTTAAAAATCTCACCTAAAATGATAGGAGGTTATGCTGAATGGTTGTGGTTAAATGAAGATGACTTTTTAAATCTACTTGATCATTAAAACCTCCATGGTAACTTTAATTTTTTTTGTTGTTGTTCAGAAAAATCAACCTTTCACCTTTCTGAATCTAGGGGCAAATGAAGTCATAACTGTATATGTCCTACACTTGGCTTGAGATTGTAACCCTTCAGGTGTCCTACCAGAGGCAGAAGCCAGGTATCCCTTGCTATAATCCTCATTTGCATTAGAGAGGCACCTTGTAGGATTGCTTGTTATGGAACCATTCTGCTTGAATGCTTTCTCTCCTCAGGTCCTGTTTCATTATGCCAACACCATGGCAACAAGGTCCTGAATGAGAAAATCTTGGGCCAGATTGCTATTTTTGGAGGCAGGAGACAAAGACTCCAGAGGTGAAAGAGGCCATGGGGAAAGATGCATGAAAAAAACACCCCACATTCCTGCTTAATAAAAGAAAGGATCAGAAGCTATAGTGGGACATAACCACAAATAAAGGATGTTCCCTGAGTGGCCTAAGGGCACTCAGGCACATTTGCAAAGGATGCTGATGATCCATATAGTGATCATCCCTATATCTTATCTATTCCCAAAATAAGATTGTCTCTCTCAGGAAAATACATTTCAATTAGTACTCTAGTTTTAAGGCTCAGAACAATTTAACTTGGGTTAGGTGCTCTTTATTTAACTCTTTTGTTTATTTGTTTATTTGATTTCCATAGCCACCCATCTCAATAAGTGACTCTGGGCAGCGTACATCTTCAGTGGCTATCTTGTCTTACATTTACTCTCTCTTTTTCTCTCTCTTGCATTTTTGGGAGGGGAGATTGAGAGTCAAAATTAATGCACTAAACCTTTTACAAGTAAAACACCTGAACAGCCCCCCTCCCATAGTTCTCTTAATTTTTTTTTTAATGTGCCTTTGACATCTTCTGCAAAACGTAATGTAGATGTGATACATTCCTACAAGAGGGGAGGGGGGGGACAAAATCCCCAACACAAATATTCTCCTGCCTTCAGTGGATGTCCTGGAGGTGGTTGATTGCTCATCTCCTAATTATACAAACATACAATATACAGAAAATTTTCAACAGGTGAGATGTAACCAAAGAACTCATGTGTCTTATCTACCAACACAGGGGTGATTATGAGTAGCAATTGGATTTTTTTTATTTTCAAAAATGGGTGAAGTCTGTTTCTTCACCATAGTATTTCTTGACATTTCTAGATGCAGCTTGAAGCTTCTCAGTACCAGATAGTGCCTAATTTAAAACTTCAGCCTTCATACATTCAGCTTTAAGACTAAATGTGAATCCCAGGATTTAAAAATCAGTAAATACTTCCCTCTTTTCTTTTTCTTTATTTCATTAACTGATGGAGACTTTCAGAAAACCACAAAGTGTCCATGCTAGAATTAGTCTAACAAGGGGATCTGGGGATAACTAGGTTCTTCTTTATGCTGGCCCAAGTGTGCACAATAATATTGTAATCAAAATGGCAGGAATTTCAGTGTTCTTATGAATTAATTGCAGGTGTAAGAGGAAGGAGAATAACAAGGACATTGCTGTTTTTGTTCTTAATATTACTGAAGTTATTTTAGTTTATCTGTTGATAGGACTGTCAAGGTTGCTTCAGCAATTGAGGGAGCCAACCAATTGATTAAATAAATAAACAATGTTCACTTGCATACAAATGTAGCAGGCTGAGAAAGTTCCACTGGGAATCCAAAATATCAAAAGACAGCTTCATATTGGATTGGGAATTTGGGGAGAAAGTGAAACCTATATCTGATGACTGACATTCCTACGGATTCACAAGAAGCCCCAAACCAATCCTCCATTATTAATGTTTAGCCAAAAGAAAACAAACAAACAAAAAACCCTGCACACATGCTTTCAAGCTTTCTCTCTACCACCCCTACAGCAATCAAGGCTTGAAATTTTACTCTGTCAAAAAATATTAAATCTCAAAGCTTAAATTCTCAGGATTCCACAGCAGCTACCAAAATCTCTTTTGAAAGTTCATATTAAGTATTTGCAGCTTGATTGAAACCATACATTGCCCTAGACTTTATCCCTAACTCTGAAAGAAGAGCAAATTTGTCTGCTGGTTACCAGAGTTGTCCTCTGCCCATATCAGGAGATGAAAATATAGTGTTCTAGTTGAAAACATTACTGTTACTATAACCATTATACCTGCGACATAGGCTGTGGCTTCTCTTACTCAGTTTTCAATATGCCAAGGCACAAGTAAAATTATTTCCTTCTCTTCTTTCCAATGAGAATATAATGGAAATTTGGCACAACTTTTCCCAATTGCACTTCAGCTGGGGATTCTGCTTATATATGACAACGAGCAGCAGATCTCCATAAGTATATTGTACTTAGTAGTTCATATTAAAAGGGAGAGGGTTAGAGCCTTTTTTTGCCTGTCAAATTGTACGGGAGAATGTAGTTTGTGAAGTACAAGAATTATGGCTTACGTTGTGGTTCACATGGAGCCATTAGGCAGGCAGCTGCCCATTTCAATTCTAGGGTGCCTCAACCACTCTTTGCAACTCATTGTACTTCATATTGCTGTGATGGTAAAAAAAAATAGACATGAATGTACTTGTTCAACAGCAAATATGGATTCCCAATACTCTTAACTCCAAGAGTTGGCTGGAGGAGAGAGTATTAGCTAGAGCAGTGGTTCCCAACCTGTGGTACGTGTACCACTAGTGGTACGCGAGGGCCTTCCAGGTGGTACGCGAACACTTTCGGGGTCATGAACGATTTTTAGTTAGTTATTTTTTACTTCACAAAAATGTTTACTGCCTAACACAAGATAATCTGGCAACGATTTGCAACTGTTGCCACACGCCACCCACCTGGTCCCAGCGGCCCGAGAATCCAGTTGCTGGATGCGCGGGGCCAAAAAAGGAACGGTGACTGTTCTGAACTCTCAGCAGTCACGCAGTAGAACCCTTGCGAGAAGGTGCGCGTCGTAGCGAGCTCTCGAGCTAAGGTTAATCTCACTCTGTTATTGTTAGCACTATGTTCTCTTGACTCAAGTTACCCTTTGATATTCATTACTGCATCTCAGTGTGTATGCTACTATTTTTATTATTATTTTGTATACTTATTTTGTATACTTATGCCTTCGCATTGAGTTGTTGTTTTCGTAGTTGGTTTGCGTGTTCTACTTGTACAATTATGGAAATAAAGTGATATCTGATCAAATTTAGTTTCTCTGGAACCAGGTGGTACGCGGCGACTGTACGGGACCTCCAAGTGGTACTCGATCACAAAAAGGTTGGGAACCACTGCGCTAGAGGGAATTAGTGGCTGAGAAAGGATGGTTAATACACACTTCCCTCACAAGTACTTCTCAAGGGTTTTTCTCCACTGTCCGGAGGAATATCATCTCAGCAAAAGTTAGCAGCAGACAGAGAATAAGTTAAGAATCCCTCCTATTTCTCTCTCCCTTTTCTCCAGATGCCTCGCACTGCTCTGCAAGTCAGTATCAAGCATGGAGTTTAGTATTCCATATTGGTTGCCAAGCATTTGATTCCAGTTTTATTCTGTATGGCCCAAAGGGTCAACAATCCCTTGGAGCAATCAACATAGAAATCGATCGGCATCTTATTTCTTCTTATATCCTCATCTTTAACCAAGATGGAAGCAGTGATTGCAAGAGCTACGCTGGCCCATGGGATCCTTTGGTCCATTCAAAGTTTTGTGGTCGCCCAACCAAAGGGAGTGAGCTTGGAAGAAATGAAAGGGTTATAAATAAACACAAAATTTAGGTCCTTTTGCTGATTACAGGGCAGAGCCGCAGTCTGGCTGTGCAGGAAACTTGCTCTCTTATTTTAGCAGCTTGTGTTTTGGGTGACCTGACTCTCAGGGCCACAAGTGAAGCCAGTCTCTGTTATCAAGATTTTCTTATTTCTTGTCAGTGAGTGGGACCTATATGCTTATGGGGGGGAAGGGTGGACTTGAAACTGGTAGAAGTAAAAGTTTGATATAACTCAACAACAACAACACGGTGCTGGCCTAGCAGCTTTTTCCGATCCATTCTGCCCAGTCTATGATATGTCCAGGCACATTTCTCATTCATTTCTCCAATATGGTTTATTAATTTACAGGTGGTAACTCAAGGTTAGAAACAGAACATTTTTTTCTCCCCAAATAACTGAAAGTATTGCTATATATTCTGGCATGAGCCAGAAAGAGGGCTGAGAAAATATCTACAGACCCCTCACATCCTGGACATACACTGTTTCAAATTCTCCCCTCAGGACGCTGCTATGGGGCATTGCATGCCAAAACAGCTAGACACAAAGACAGTTTTTCCCCCTTATGCCATCACTCTGCTGAACACCTAATTCTCACAACACTGTCTTATGCCTAAGGCAGGGGTGGGTTCCAACTTACCTCGCTGCTGGTTCGCTCCCTCCCGCGCCGTGTGGGCATGCCTCGTGGGTGCGCACGTGCATTGCGCGCACATGCGCAATAATGAAAAATCCAATAATAATAATTAAAAAAAACAAAGCCAAAAAAAAGATGGTGACCACATACAAAGTGCCGGAACTCGGCTTCTGCACATGCTCAGAAGGGGGAAAAAATCCCAAAAAATTCCCAAAAAAGATGGCGGCGCCCACTGACCGCCACTGACCGGTCACTATCAATTCAGGCGAACTGGTCCAAACCGGGAGGAACCCACTCCTGGCCTAAGGATATCTACCCATGTAGTAGGGCTGTATTACTATTATCCTTCTCATCTTTCCTATTACCTGCTCTTATGAGTATTGTTGAAAGGAATACCCTTCTGGGTTCGGTTCCAAGTGGGGGAAAAGACACTGGAAGCCTGGAGGCTGTTTGGAAAGATGGTTTAATGGAGGACAGCAGGACCACGTGGTCTGAGGTCCTGGGGGAAAGGGGGATCACATGCCTCGAAGATGTTGAAGAAGAGAAAAAAGGCCGAGATGCTGAGAATCCTTGGTTTTATGCCTTCTCTTGGGGCCCGCCCCGGGGCCTCCTGCTACTGTGCAAGAAATGCACTCTGATTGGCTGTCAGACTCCCATGGGGCCATGCAGGGGCAACTCTGTAGGCTGTCTTGAGACCAAGTTTGCTTCAGCCTTGCTGGCTGATGCAATCTTCCCAGATGCCATGTGGTGAGTTTCTGTTTGCTAGGTGGGTCTGCCTGAAGGGGGTAGATCTTTGTTATGTAGAATAGACTGGTCCAGGCTATTAGCAAAGGTGGGGGGAGGAATGAGTGATCTGGGCCCATTCCTTGATGGCACATTGACAAAGGTGGGGGCTACTAGGAGTGAGTCTTTTTCTGCCTAAAACATGTTTCTCCATTTCTCAGCCAGGGATATTCTATATCATATTCTGCCTTTTTAATATTTCCCAAAAGATTTCATTTTTTCTAAGAGAGGGGTGGGTGCTAACTTCCCACAGTATCTTATGACTATCACATTGTTGGTTGTATCTTATGATTTATAATTGTATCTTATGATTATGATTTATCAATTTGTTGCTTGTATTTACACTGAGAGTTTATGCACTGGAGAAAATGCCTTGTGTGTCCAATCATACTTGGCCAATAAAGAATATTCTATTCTATTCTATTCTATTCTATTCTATTCTATTCTATTCTATTCTATTCTATTCTATTCTATTCTATTCTATTCTATTCTATTCTATTCATTTCAACTTTGATAAAGGAATTCAATTGGGGTGGAAGGGAGATCTGTTTCATGAGCAGTACACCCAAAGAATTACAAAAGAATTTTGGGGAAGGAAGTCTTCTTTCATATATAAGGCAGTACCAATCTGCACCCCTGGGATTTTATAACTTTGTGGGGGTTCCAAAGTGGAACTCTACGTAATCTGCATGCTGAGATTATTAATTTCCAGATCAGATGCTACCCAAACAAGAAGGGGAGGGGAACAATATACAGGATGATATAATCACACAAATGCTGCTACTCACATACTTGCATCAGTTAAGTAAATGGGACAGTTACATGGTTACCCCATCGTATGCATGTCCCAGTTTTAGCATCATCCTGGTATGCCACAAATGCTACTGGGTCTAGAGGAAACACAAACTAAGGAACAAGCTGCAACTCCTTTTGTGCTGCAGGGCAGGCTGTTCATTCTCAGGAATTCCCACCTTGAACCACCTCCCAGCTTCTTCGAAAACAAGTTGACCATTCTCCTCCCACTGTTTAGGAGCTTTATTTAAGAACACCCTTGCCCTCTCCTTCACAATCACTATTTTTTAATTTTTCACGCTGTAAATATATTGAGGAAACACAGCCAGGCGCAGGGCAGTGGCCGGAGCTCCATTTTTCTACTTCCTGTTGGTCCCGGAGAGTTTGTCGCTGTTCTCTCATTTCATCCTTCACAACACAAGGGAACAGGATTAAGGCCACAGGCTAAGCAGCACAAAGCTGCTGCAGGGAATAAGAGGGATAGGTCCAATGGCTGATTGGAAGTTCCTTAGGTCAAAGATAGTAGGGGCAGCCTTGAAATGGTTATTAGTGACTCAAAGGTCATATAGTGACAGTCTAGCACATTATGGCATAGGGCCTGGTTATTTGAGGGACTGCCTATCTCCCCTAGTATCTCTCCAGCTGATCTGAATTGGCAGAAGTTATGTGTACTCTGGGTTCCTTTAATTAAACAATGCCATTTATAGGGACCTCGGAAGTGGGCCTTCTCTGCCAGCTCTCTGGAGGGAGGTTCCCTCCCCCCTCAAATTCAAATGGCCCCCACCCTACTGACACTTCAAAGGGTCCTAAAGACCTGGCCTTTGGCAAAGGTGATTGAAGCCCCCTTTTCTTCTTTTTCTTTGTTTCCCATCTGGATTTGTTATCTCTGCCATCTTCATTCTTTCCCCCCCCCCCCTTGTTCTAATGCTTTAAAAAAACAGTTTTGTAAGCCACTTAGAATCAGTGGGAATCAATTGAATAAATGATGACGGTGATGATGATGATTAGGGAAAAGGTATCACAATTCTATTTCAGCTACTGCACGTATTGCCCATCTTCTCTTTTGTTTTGGTGATTAATAAGTGACCAGTTCGTTCTCAAGATAAGAACAAAACTTTAAATGCTTCAAGAAATCTCACAACTGCTAGGGCAAGTGGGATTTTGTTCCCTTAATGCATGTGATCAAGAGAAAATGATAGCTTGTGTATACATCTGCAGTACGACCGTCTCCTTTCATGAATAGAAAAGTGGTATTTCCAGGTTCAGAGTGAAGCATGCCAAAAATCTAGGAAACCAGTTTGATCAGAGCCCATAATAGCCAGAAAAAAGTATACATATACAGCAGTGAATTACTGTCTCAGTGCTTTAATGAAAACCTTACATTTGTACAGAAAAGGAACGGGGGATACATTATGACAGGCCAAATCAGGACTTGTTTTACTAAGACCATATCAAAGTGATCTAAAAATGCTATTTCTCTTCCACTTAAATTTCAGAGAAAATTCCCAAAGCTTCTGCAGTTAGTCAGCTATTGTAAGAGAAATCCCCGGTTGGTTGATTGTATCATATATGCATTATTGCATAAAATGTCTCTCTTATTTCAGATGTTTGCATCCCCTGGAGTATATTCCATATTTCCCAACATTTGATCTCTCCAATAAAGGATGTATGCATATCTGATATCTCTTCAGTGTGTTCATTTTTAGAATGCTACTTTCCAGTTTCAAGCATGAATGGACATTACCCCCTCCTCCTTTGGCCACTTCCGGGCTCTCCAGGGGAGGTAGGAGCTGTGGAGGGTACATCTTTGGGTGGCAGAAGGCCCAGTGTGGGGGAAAGAGAATATAATTGAAGGGAGTATGCTGTTTGGGGTAGACTTTGTAAATTAGATTTCTACTGGAATCCAATTTGGAGCAGACAGCGCCGGGTTGACAGCTACTAACTTGATTATCTTCACCTTCTAATGTTCATTCTGTGGGAAATGCCAGCCAGCTCAGTTTGCAGGGAGGATGGGTTTGATTTAGCAATGGCCTTGGTAGGTCATTTGTTGGTCTGGGGAAGGGACTGAGTCTTGTTTAGCTGCGAAGCCATTTCAGTTCCCTTTGCTGTAAATGTAATCTTCCATTGCTCAAGGCGAGGAGACTGGACTGCACAGCTCTGGAAGCTATGAAGCAATTCATGCTGCAGCTTCATTATTAGGTATTGGTAAGGGTTAAGGCAAATATCTTTAAACTCTGGACAGCTATCAATTCCTAAGGAGTTCTTTAGTTATCCAGTTACAGTTGAATTAGCTGTAAAATCTTTGGTGAGGGATTTCATACAGAGCTTCTTAAGGTCCAGAAACTGTGGCTCCTGGATCTCTCATATCTATATATTTAGAGTTCACCCACATGTGTAGCCTGCCCGGAGCTAGTATAGGTCACTATTTCTAAAGAGCAGGAATGTATGTTGTCATCCTTTATCTACTTCTAGGCTTCAGGGAAGGCAACCTCTATAAATCTTTTTTTCCGTTCCACATCAACAAATTGTGTTTTATGTCTTGTGCCAGTTCAAGCAGCACTGTCCAATTCATCTATTTGAAGTCACTGCTTTGTATGCAGACATGGGTTGCTATATGATGTCACAGCAATGGCCCCTTCCCCTCTAGTCAATGGTTCCTGCTCTCCACTCCCACCCCCATTGTTTTTACAACTTCATTAGTAGAATGGTGAAAAGCTGATATTTTAATATTTTATTTGTTCATTGATGAAACAGTGGGCCTGTTTTAGTTTTATTCACAAGTTAAGTGATGAAATAAAGAGATGCCCTCTAGCTCAAGTGTTTTGTTTTCAATTTATCAATAAGCTCCAGAATTTCATTTCTTCTTGCTACTATTTTCACCAACTCCCTTCATATCAGTTGGGATAAAATATTAGTTCAGGCATTGATATCTCCTTCATCACTTCTACATAATTTCAATCGGCTTTTCAATGATCTTTTTATTTCACTCAAGGACTTCCTTTATTCCTTTATCATCCACAAGAATCACTATCTCCATATCTGTTTTTCTGTTCGTGCTATTTTTTAAAAAATTGATTTTAATATAATTAGCAATGTGCTTCTCAAAATCTCTTCCCCCCTCCCACCAACCCCATGGCATTCCTAATCGTTTGTTTTAATTTTTGTACCTTTTCATTCTCCTCACTTTTTCAAATCTTCTTTTTCTGAAGGAAGATTTTTTTTCCCGTTAATGCATCCCTTAATATTGCTGATTAATCATGCAGGTATCCTACTGGATATGGTAGTATCTTTTCCAATCTGCTGAAGATCCATTCTAGCTGAGCTTCTATCATTGCAGTTTAATCCCCAGGCTTTTTTGAGAGAGAGATTTTATCTTCTTTGATCTTCTTTTTTGGCAGTCATTTTTGCAGTTTGTCCTTGTAAAGCCATATGTGATTCTTGTGGACTTCCCCACCCTCTCCCGTTGGCAATTTTCCACTTATAAATTAAATTTGATGGCATGGTAAACCCAGTTTCCAAACAGTTTAAAAGTACTCACATTTTATACAAGGCCTTGGGAGCCATTACTCCAGATTTGCCTGATATTTGGTCAATTCTGTCAGAAATTGTGTGGATGATGTGACCATGCCGTTCAAGGGTTGGGTCAGGAAGCTTAAGTGTTATGCCAGCTAGTTAGCCAGGTTATATATAGGGGTGTATCGTAACATTATGATAGGTCTGAGGGGGACTCCTATTTTGTGTATCTTGGGGAGTCCATAGAATCTTGCTGGGGAGGCATCTATTCCTCTCATTTTCCATCATTCCTTCTCTGTTATACTGTTGTTTTGTTTGAGTTGGCTGAGGTAAACAATCACTGAGGTAAACAATCACTGAGGTAAACAATCACTGAGCCGAGATGGCGCAGTGGTTAAATGCAGCACTGCAGGCTACTGCTAGTTCAGCAGTTCAGCTGTTCAAATCTCACCTGCTCAAGGTTGACTCAGCCTTCCATCCTTCCGAGGTGGGTAAAATGAGGACCCAGATTGTTGGGGGCAATATGCTGAACTCTGTAAACTGCTTAGAGAGGGTTGTAAAGCACTATGAGGCGGTATATAAGTCTAAGTGCTAAGTGCTATTGCTATGGATAGACTCTAGCACAAGCCTGAAAGCTCAAAGACTAAACCTTGATCCTGGTGACCAACCCAGATTGGATCCTTTGTTCAATTCTATTCTTAACTGTACAAGAATACAGTAATTAAAAATATCTTAACATGTTACCTCTTTGACTTAATGAGAACCAGTCAGTAAGAAGGGATAGATAAATTCACACATGATACTGATAGCAATGCATTCTCATTTGGAAATTTCTGTGATTGAATAACTCATTTCAATTTCATCCTTCAAACTAAAATTCCCCAGTATTTTTTTTCCAATCTCAGACTAGGCAAGTCCTTATTATTCTTCAGACCAGTTTATCCATTCAAAATGATCAGATGACTAATTTAATGGATGTAAATCTTAAATGTAGTAAGAATTTCACATCGCTCCTAACTGAAAAATCATAATTTCATCTGCAAAAATATGTAACTGAATTACAAAGATTTAAAGTCCTTTTCTTATTGTTTCTCAAAGGTGTAACACAATGTACAAAGGAATGATTAGGAAGCTATATGTACTCTACTCTGTTTACTTTGACCTCCACACTCCAAGAAGACCTCAAGTAAAGTGTATTCTTTGGGTTTTTTAAAATCCCTTTTAACTATACCTTTGGTATATAAAAATGTCCTCTGTCCCTAAATTATAGAGATCCGACCAAATGTAGAAGCTTGTGGATGTTCTAAAAATTTAGTTACCATTCTCCACAGCTACTGATTGAGTTGTCACAGAATTTTGCAAACCTTCCCATTTTCAAGAGCAAATTGTTTAGAGTGGAATAATGAAAATTAATGTAGCAGGACTGACTAGGGGATATATCAAATGAAAACCATTTATGCAAAATACCAAGTGTAAATATTTCTTTTAAAAAAACTCATTACTGGAAATAGCTTTACCATCTGAAGAGCATTTACTTGGAAGAAAGTAGTATGAAATCAGTGAAACTTCCATCTAATATTTTCAAAACTGGAATATCATAGCAGTGGAAGTTGGTGGTTGGAGATTTCTGGGTTATATTTCCAGCTCTGAGCTAATGCATTAGAGTAGAAAAGTGTAAAGTCCTGAAAAGGAAGTGAGGTTTAAACGCTTAGAATAGGAGAGAGGAATTTGGAAGATTTCTGGGTTTTATCCCCAGCCTTGCCATTGGGTTCTTGGCAATGTTATTACTGGATGTGTTCCTGGAGGTTTCATATCGTGAAGAAATGTCTTTAAGGACTGAGCTATTCTGAAAGTAATTTGCTGTGGAGCAATCAGATTTTTTGCCCACAGTGGAAAAGGGTGGACCAGTTCAGGTATCAGATTATATAGTATAATCAGTACTCTGGCTACACCTTCAGAAATGTATAAAAATTCAGTGAGAAGAGCTGATAACAAAAATCATTCCAATTCTCCATTCAGCACTCATTTTGCTAATTCCCTCTGATTTTAATTCTGGGTTTCTTGTTGAACTGGGCTTAGAAATAAATTGTTAATCCTTGGAGGCTCCAGCATAATCCCGGTGGATTGTTAGCAACTTGATCTCCCACTAACAAAGTATTCTGTATGCCTAAAACATTCCTATGTAACTTTTGACCCTCCAAACCAAACACAGTTTACCAGCTATGTAAAGTATTATTAAACCCAGACATGAATAGAATTCTTGATATCCCATTTCTCTGTCTTGCGCCTGTTTTCAATCTCACCTAGGATAGCCTCCTTGGAAAATGATGTAATTCCTCTTCATACCAGTATCATCCTCCACAGCCTCCTTTTCTCCTGTTTCAAACCTACATAAAGTTTTTTTTCTTTAATGCCCAGATCCATACTTCATTTCAGCCCATTTTACATTTAACCTAATAACCTGCGTCCCAGTCTTTAGTTAGCTGAAGCAGGACTATTATTCACACATATCAGGAAAGATTAGCAGCAGCCGAGGGGAATAAGCATGTTCCACAGCTGAGAATTATTGTTAAACATTGAAGTGGGTCAGTGGAATAAAGTTCCTGGAATCCTGACCAGGAGCACTTCCACAATGTCCTTTTCTTATATGCTATTATCCTTCTACCCACAACCCATCAAAATGCAATGTTTTCTCTCAGCATTCAAACCACTTTAACATCTAAGGCAGAAAATCCCATTCTTTAGATGTAAAACATAAAATACAGGTAGTCCTCGTTTAGCAACCACAATTGCTAAACGATTGTGGTTGGGACTGGCAATTCAGTCATTAAGTAAAATGGGCACTAAATGAAACCACTACCAAGTTTAAGATCTTATTTCAGCTTTCCTTTGCTTTACAGACCTGCAAAAGTTATAAATGTTAGGACTGGTCACGATATTATTATTTTTTCCATCATCAATGTAAATGCAAGCAGTCACTGTATGAGGCAGTCACTAAATGAGGACTACCTGCAAAAAATAAAAAAAACAGATACCTCCATTCAACAATATTAACCTGTTAAGATTTACTTTCAGTTTTCTGCAAAACCAGCCTAGAATAAACATTTGGTTCACTTAACGACCAGGGCATTCACTTAATGACAACTGCCCTGCAAAAAAAAGGTTGTAAAATCACATTGGTAACGTGGATAACCCACTTTATGACCCTCATGATTTATGACCATAATGGGTAGGCTGCATTATGGTCATAAGTAGAGGACTAACTGTACTTGACTGAGAGATCACCAGGAAATCCCAGGGTTGGTGAATAGGCTAGAAAGTTAAAAAAAAAAAAATCCCAGAAGAAGGCAGTGTTAAATCACTACTTGATTGTTGATTTAAAAAAAAATTACATGAATGTGTCCATGAAGTTATTACAAATCAAGTTCAAATGGAGGCAGATTTCTTTAAACTACTGCTAGATTTGAGTCCTTGAGTCCTCTTTTTGCACTGCCAAGGTAACTCTCCATAGTCAGATGTGGCGGTATTCTGTGCAGTTGACAGTTGCGTGCCTCATTGCAGGGGACAGAGGGGATTATTTAAAGCAGTGGCCCACAACCCTTTGGGCACCAGGGACCGGTTCTGAGGAGAGGGTTTTCTGTGGACTGGAAGGTGAGTGGTTTCGCATGCTGCCTGCAATGCCTGGATGGGGCTTCACTTGTTTGTATGGCCCGGTTTCTGGCATGCCACAGCCCAGTGCCAGTCCACCAACCGGGGGGGTTGGGTACCCCTGATTTAAGGCACTGCTTTGCATGCTGTTATGTACAGACAGAACAACATAAGGTGTTAGAGGCTTGCATACCCTCTCTGGGGGCTATGCTATAATGAGTAAAGACATGCACAGTAGTAGATCACTATGAACCTTTTTATATGTGTGCATGAAATTAAAAGCAGCTGAGGGGAAATCCAAATGTTATCTCAACCACATAGCTACTGTCGATAATCACTTCCATCAAAAATCGTTTCCACCTGCTCAGGCTCCACATGAGTATGGTAATGTTCACAGGATATCCTGTTTACAAGCCCAGAGAAAGTTAGCACACATAGATGGCAATTGTGATTCTTCTCAACGGGAGTAAAACAGACCAGGTAACAGGTCATGGGGGAAAAAATTTGCCAAATGGCATGGGCAGAAGTTGCCAATCTAAATAAATACTGGACTACATTAGTGAATGTTAATAAACGGCCTCTCCTGGTTAATTATTTAATTAATTAATTCAACTTGGGGACCCCATCTGGGAGGTTCACAACAACAGCAAACAAATGTACAAAAAGCATATACTGTAATAGCAGCAATAATCAGATGCCAAAAATATTCAACAAGACAAACATGTCTTACACTCATGTCGGAAGAAATGTCCATCTGGGTTCAGTTCCAAGTGGGGAGAAAGACACTGGAAACATGGAGGCTGTTTGGAAAGATGGTTTAATGGTGGACAAGACCACATGGTTTGAGGTCCTGGGCAATTGAGCACATGGGGGGGGAGAGAGAGAGAGGGAGGGAGGGAGGGAGGGAGGGAGAGAGAGAGAGAGAGGGAGGGAGGGAGAGAGAGAGGGAGAGAGAGATTTTCACCCTCTCTTGGGCTTTGAACTTGCTTCCTGTGGGCATGTATTCTGATTGGTTGTCAGGCTCCCATGGGACCATGCAGGGGTAACTTTGTAGACTGTCTTGAGTCCCAGGCTTGGTTGAACCTTGCTGGGTGATGCAATCTTCCCAGGTGCCATGTGGTGAGATGGGTAGAAGGCTAATCCTATTATGTCCTGGGGATGAAGGTCTTTTGTGTTGTAGATAAGCTGGCCCAGCCTTTTGTCTTGTAAATAGATTGGCACCAGTCTTTCTGGGGCTATTAACAAAGGTGGGGGCTGCTTTCCAAGACCATGTTTCTCCTTTTCTCATCCATGGAGGTATAATATTCTGCCTTTTTAATATTGCCTAGATATTTCATTCTTCTAGGACAGTGATGGCGAACCTTTTTTGGCTCGGGTGCCAAAAGGGTGCATGCACGCGCAATAGCATGCACGTGAGTGCCCACACCCATAATGCAATGCCCTCCCCCCACGCATGTGCACAACCTCTGTGCTGCCCCCCCGCACATGTGCACAGGCCTCACTGAAGCTGTGGAGCTGCCCTACTACTTACCTTCAGTGGAGCTGCCCTACTACTTACCTTCAGATAGTTGCAACCAGGCCTCCCACACCTCGGCCCATTTCTTCTGCAGCCTGCAAGGCTTTCCTGAAGGCCTCTGTAGCTGATAACAGAGCTCTGGATCGATCTGGAGCTCTGTTATCGGCTGCAGAGGCCTTCAGAAAAGCCTTTCCGACTGCAGAAGAAATGGGCCAAGGTGTGGGAGGCCTGGTTACAGCTGTCCAAAGCCGAAGAAGTTCCTGAAGACCTCTGACAGCGAAAAGGAGGCTGGGGGTGAGCACACAAGTGAACTTCCGGTTGGGCCGTTTTTTGCTGTCCCCAGGCTTTAGGGGGCTTTCCTGAAGCCTGGGGAGAACGAAAATGGCCGAAAAGAAGGCCAAAAATCAGTTGAGCTGACATAGGGCAACACCTCGCGTGCCCTCAGATATGGCTTCGCGTGCCACCTGTGGCACGCGTGCCATAGGTTCGCCATCACTGTTCTAGGAGAAAGGTGGGTGCTAACTTTCTACACTCACAAGGAGCTCCAGCTACCCTAGCCCAATGCCTGGGAGAAATGCTAGATCCTTAAGACCCCCCAGAATGCCATCAGACTGGAAGCCATCTAAATCTTAGGGGGAAGCCTCATTCCAGAGGGCAGGTACCACTACAGACCATTACAGAGAAGACATGCTTCTGACACATGGAACTTCTTGATCAAAGGAACCTGGAATGCTCCAGCTGGATTGAATTAGAAGACTGATACCATGGGAGATACCTCAAGTGACTAGGCTTTATACCATGTAAGGCTTTATAGGTCATAGCCATCAGAAGGGCCTTTTGATCTAGGAAATGGTACAACTGGCACAGCAGATGACACTTTGTAAAGGCCTCCCATGCCCACAGCTGCTATTTAGCAATAGCAATAGCATTTAGACTTATATACTGCTTCACAGTGCTTTACAGCCCTCTCTAAGCGGTTTACAGAGTCAGCATATTGCCCCCAACAATTGGGGTCCTTATTTTATCGACCTCAGAAGGATGGAAGGCTTGAGCCGGTCAGGATCGAACTCCTGGCAGCAGGCAGTGACTTAGCCTGCAATACAGCATTCCAACCACTGTGCCACCATAGCATTTAGCATTTACTCATCACGTAGGTGCTATGAATCTAGGAAGACTCCCGATTGCACGGCATCCCAATGAATGGGAAAGTGCTACCCTCTCCAGGGTTAAAGATGAAATATCCCCATATCTAGGTGGCCCTAACATTTTTAGCTACTCAGCTTGGTAGGAGACAGTTCTTCCCCATCCAAATCTGCACAGCCTCATGGCACTGGAACAGAACTTCCACAGCCTCATTTGGAAAGGTTCTGTTCCAGTGCCATGAGGCTGTGCATCTTAGTATTTGACAAAGACAGTCAGGATTGCCTCATTTTTTTAAAACAAAAGGTAAAATATGGGCTAGATACTCTTTGAATACTCTCAGTCATTTATCCAGTCACAAATCATGTAATAGCTCCATGTCAATTTGGAAGTAAGTATTGAATGGCGTGACAGAGCTCATTTGGCCCCTGTGCTGTTCAACATCTTTAATAATAATGTTGATGGGACAACATCATTGGGTGAAAAAATTGAGGGGACAATTAATCAGAGTTTCAGATAACACAAAATTAAGTGGAATGATTAACACTTTAGAAGAGAGAAAGAAGATTCACAAAAATCTTGGCAACCTGAACAAAAGTGAGAGTGGATTTAGTTCAATGTCACCCTGGAATCAGAGGATAGAACAGTGATGGCGAACCTTTTTTTGCTCGGGTGCCAAAAGGGCATGCATGCGTGCGACAGCGCGCATGCGCGTGCCCACACCCATAATGCAATGCCCTCCCCCCATGCATGTGTGCACAACCCCCCCATGCGCTTCCCACCATGCGTGCCACTTCCGGTAGGCCCGTTGAGCTGGTTTTTTTGCCTTCCACAGGCTCTGGAGGCTTTCCTGAAGCCTGGGGAGGGCGAAAAACGGCCCGACAGGCTACTGGAAGTTCATTTCCAAACTTCCGGTAGGCCCGTTGGGCCCGTTTTTCGCCATCCACAGGCTCCGGAGGCTTTCCTGAAGCCTGGGGAGGGCAAAAACTGCCTCCCCCCGCCCTCCGGAAGGCCAAAAATCAGCTAGACAGTGTGCACATGCACACTGGATCTGACATAGGGCAACGCCTCGCGTGCCCTCAGATATGGCTCCGCATGCCACCTGTGGCACACGTGCCGTAGGTTCGCCATCACGGGGATAGAAGTTATAATGAAGAAGATTTAGGCTAGATATTAAAAGAAGTTTCCTGACAGTGGAATAAGTCACCTCAAGAAGTTCTAGGGAGTCATTTGAGGTCTTCAGACATCAAATAGCCATTTGTCCAATGCATTAATTAATATTTTTCTATCTTTTAACCAGTGGTGGGCTGCACATTATTTAACAACCGGTTCTGTGAGCGCACGCTTTGCGCACGCACCTGTCACACTTTTGTGCGGCAGCCAAAATAGAGCAATTACAAGCTCAGCTGCTTACCTTCTCAGGCAGCCCCGGTAAGTAAAAGAGCAGAGGTGCAGAAATCAGCTGTGCCGCGCGAATCAGCTGAGCCAGAAAGAAAGAAATATAGGACAGGATAGGGCGGGTGCGGGTGGGTGGGTGGGGCCAGCTGATCGTTGGAACTACCGATTCGGTAGAACCGGTCCGAACCGGCAGAAGCCCACCACTGCTTCCAACTCTATGACAAGTCACTCCCCACTCAGTTATATAAGTATGGGGTTTAAATCTTTTTCTAGAGTTGGAATGTACAAAACATTCAGCAAAAATAATATCTTTAGAAGAAAGCTCCTTTTTCTAGAAAATCTATAATTACGAGTGAGATTCTAGTACAGGGATGTCAAACTCACGGCCCGCTGGCCGGATGCATCACGTGCTGGCCACGCCCACCCCAGTTTAGCAAAGGAGGGGAAAGTCCTGATACGTCAGGTGACGACGATGTGACGACATGAATTTGACACCCCTGTTCTAGTAGTTCCCCATTCTAAACCTTGTCAGCTTCTCAAATAATTAGAAATGTGATACTTTCAAGAACATAGGAGAGAAGGCAGTATTTGAGGCTATATAAAATGGCTCTACTTCCTTTGTTCATTCTTAATCAATAATTAATTTTTTGTCCTAAGGATTTAGGTCCCGCATATTTATCAATCCAGTTTTTATTAAATCTTAATACATTTTGAGTTTCTTCATATGAGTTCTGATTAAGAAATTTGGAAGATTAATTTTTCTATCCATCTACCACAGAGGCGGGTTGCTCTCGAAGTTGCTACCGGTGCTTTGCACGCGCATCTCCACATTTTGTGTGTGTGCGCACACGCTACGCACGTGTGCCCCTCGTGAGATTTTGCTTCCGCGCATGCGCAGGAAGCAAAAAAAGCCCAAAAATTCTGAAAAAAAGATGGCAATACGCGACCGACCGGTGAAGACGGACCAGTGTCACGCGCAAATTACGTAATCAGCCGGCCGCTACCGGTGCGGTAGAGTGCACCGCACCGGTAGGAACCCACCACTGATCTATCACCAGCAAAGTTTGACTATTCGAGCTCCTATTCCCACTGCTGTTGCTCTTAATCGGAAGAAAGTTTTTTCGGATAGTCAGAAGGAGTATTAACTGAGCACATGTGTGCCTTTGCACATTTCTCCAGACGAAGACATGCAAGAGGAAAAATTCATTACTGATGATTGCAATGTAGCCAGATTTTTTTTATTTATTTCTTGTATTGCACCGCTAGTCTCTAGGCAGCTATGTAGAAGTATCTGGACACAGCCTATTGCAAATGCAGAGTATACCACATGTCTCACAGGGCTTCATATGTTAATCATCTCACTAATGCAAGAGTGCTCTTGCTACTCCTAATGTCAGTTTTATGAATGGCCACTTTTAAAAAGGTAATTGACAGCACTGTCATTTTCTGAAATTCATTTCCTTCTGAACTCACTGCTGAATGTTTTGTCTTTCTCCGTGCCTGAGCGCCAATGAGTCTATCTCAAGACATTACTCTACATATTCCTCAAGAAAAGTTTATACCATTAATCAATGTATCTATTGTTAAGATGCCACGATTCTTTAAAAAAAATTATCTCCTCCCTATATCTTTTAAAAACATGTCTCTAAACTTATACACTCAAAGAAAGCTCAGGAACCAGAGTTGAGAAGCAGTATGATGGGGGTGCCTTCTTCCTGCCTTTTTCTATTCTCTCTTTCTGTGTGTGTGTGTGTGTGTGTGTGTGTGTGTGTGTGTGTGTGTGTCTGTATCTGTGCATCTGTGTCTGTGTGCTCGTCTCTGTGTGTAGAGAGGCTACTTCCAACCAGTTTACCCCCAGGAGCTGGAGATCTGAGAGAATTCCTAACAGAACAGGCACTTTTCCTTCAAAGGGGAATCAAAATAAACTGTGGAATGAGTTCCATGTGCTGAGATAGCTCTATGTGTGCGTGTGCGCACACGAGCATATATGTTTGTGCCTCTGTGTGAGCAGAAAACACCAAGGATGGGGAAATAGGAAAAACTCCTTGGATGAGTAGAAAAAATCATGAAAACCACTATATGCACAACAAGAAAACAAGGTATGGTTGGTAGGTATTCTGTGATACACACTAGAATGACGTTCACTAGAATGGAGTGCAAAGTATTCCACAATGGTAGTAAAATTGCATTTTATTTGTATGGTATTTACAAATCAAGTTACAAAAATCAAATCAAATCAAATCATGAAAATTAACAAGACAAAACAAGACAAGGGCCAAACACAAGCTTATCTGAGATTGTGTTTGCAAGCAGACTATATTTGTTTTTGACATAAATGGTTTTTTTTACTAAAAATATACTGTTGCACTGAAGTAATTAATAATTCAATTATTAATATCAATTAAGACAGCATGTAGATTTATGCAATCTGTTTCAAATTTGTAATTAGTTTTTCCAGATAACTGTAGTAGAAAGTAGGAAAATAAATAGACAGACACACATTTTATTGGGAGGTGTAACTAGGGAATAAATTTCATTTGATTCTGTAAACCACTCAGGGAGTGGTAGTCAGTAATATATTAAACCAGCTAAATATATAATATCCCAAAGTATACATGATCCAAGTATTCTAAGTCAAACCAGAAATTAAATGGGGCAAATGAAACATTTATTTTTTGGAACTTCTGCAAATCTTTTTCTTTGGATTTGACTCATGGCACATTTGCCAGAATGATTTTACTAGCATTGTTGCATAATAAATGTATACTGTACTGAGGAAAGGGGCAGGAAGCTAAGTACTGTAAGAGTGTTTATTCTCCCAGTTTTTCTCGGGAACAGCCAGGCTTATTTCCAGGCAAAACGTTTATCTAATCCCTTTCCTTCATTCACAAAATTGCACAGGGTGTTATCATTTTCTATTTCTATTTCCAATCCTCTCATGTTTTCCTATCTACCACCAGTACTTTTGTCTTTCACCTAACTACAGGTAGATATAGATAGATTAGACAGATTAGATAGATAGATAGATAGATAGATGGATGGATGGATGGATGGATGGATGGATGGATGGACGGACGGACGGACGGACGGACGGACGGACGGACGGACGGACGGACGGACAGACAGACAGACAGACAGACAGACAGACAGACAGACAGACAGACAGACAGACAGACAATAAAAAGCTATAGTGGTCACCGAGGGTAAACCCAGATTTCAACCAAACCTCTGAACAGGCCATCTAACCTCCTGATCCTGTAGTTCTGGAATATATTACAATATTATCCTGGTCTTCAAGATCTTTTTACAAAAGGCCAGCATTCTCTTTTTAAATGTATGGTTTTAGCATGTGCAGTGCAATTACAACTATCTTTTCTGGAAGTGCATTTTATTAGCATATCTTTTCTTTCTTATACTACAGATTCCTTAACTCAGAAATTTTGATATTTGATATTTGATATTTTCTAGTAGTTTCTAATACTTTGGGGATATCATCCCAATAATCTTTAGTATTGTCCGTATTATCTATCTCAGCTTTAACATCAGAATAGGTATTTTTGCTTTATTTATGTATTATATTTTTATCCCACCTTTATTATTTTTTAATAAATAATTCAAGATAGTGAACATACCTAATACTCCTTCCTCTGCAATGACAACCTTGCGAGATGGGTTGGGCTGAGACCGATTGGTCCAAGGTCACTCAGCCAGCATTCATTCCTAAAGCAGGACTAGAATTCCGCATTTTAGGACCTATCAGTAAAAAAAAAAACACCTTTATGGAGTTAATGAATCATTTTAAAAGGTTAGCACACAATGTTAGCACACAATGCTTACATAGAACGGGAAAGAAAATGTTTAAAAATGGCTTTCCTGCAATAAGCGGTTAATCATTTTAAGTTATACAATATTTCACACTTCTTTCATTATCTCAGAAGGCAACCTCTGCGAGACATTTGAGGATAACATCACTTGTCTTTTGCTGACTTGAACACTGCTTTTGACATAGATGATGCTGACGTGTCCTTTGTGTTGTCTAGTCTAATTGCATGGGTTTGCTTTCAGTTTATGAGGTTTGAGGACATGGACAAGTTGTAGCTGTCCAGCCTACACTCTCTCTTAACCTCTGCTTATTCTGTTAGTTGAGAGAGGATGACTGAGTGAATACAGGGAGTGGTGAATGTGTCTTTTCATTATGGAATGGTACCACCATTCCTGTAAAGGAAAGAGAGATCCTGAAGAATCCCTCCCTGAATTAAGAGAATTTTACCAATTACAACTTAATCACAAATATAACTTCCTTCCTTCCTTCCTTCCTTTCTTCCTTCCTTTCTTTCTTTCTTTCTTTCTTTCACAAAGCGCTTGAAAGAGGAACGTCTATGGAGCTACAGCTACATGCAGTCTTAAGAGCACCAGTTAACTCAATTCTAACTGGTTGTAAAACAGAATTAGCCATGGTGATACCTTTAAATTTATTTGTTGGTTTGTTTGTTTATGTTAAAATTGTTAGATGACTTACTTCAAGACAGAACCAGAGCAACTGCGATTCTATTGATCTTGCTTGATCATTTGATGATTGTTTTACACTATTGCATTAACCACAATATACTTCTGGAACATCTTCAAGAATTGGGGGTTACTATGTTACAGTAAAAAGGGGCGTGGTGGCTCAGTGGCTAAGACGCTGAGCTTGTCGATCAGAAGGTTGGCAGTTCAGCTGTTCGAATCCCTAGCGCTGCGTAATGGAGTGAGCTCCCATTACTTGTCCCAGCTTCTGCCAACGTAGCAGTTCAAAAGCACATAAAAATGCAAGTAGAAAAATAGGGACCACTTTGGTGGGAAGGTAACAGCGCTCCGTGCGCTTTCGGCATTGAGTCATGCTGGCCATATGACCACAGAAAATGTATTTGGTTAGCACTGGCTCTTCAGCTTAGAAACAGAGGAGCACCACCCCAGAGCCGGAAACGACTAGCACGCATGTGCGGGGGAACGTTTACCTTTACTTTTTATGTTACAGTAATTCCAATCCTAATCTGCTGGGATTTTCACAGAAAGTATTAAGTGGCTGTGCCTCTGGGTCTTACGGCATTCAATAAGGCACAATGATTTTCAATGCTATTTAAAATTTATATGAAAGAACCAAGGGGGTTAGGGACTGGACGTCATTAATATGCTCATGACACTGAGTTCTACTTTTCCATAACATGTAAATAATTGTTCTGAACTTGCATCTGGATACGGGCTATCATGGTGTATTTTGTCAGGAAGCAATGCGAATGAGTGGTTTCTGAGTTAAAAAATTGGACAGTTAGTACATTCACAGTGGGATTGCATTCCTTAAGAAATATCTGTCCATAATTTCCAAGTACTCCTAAACTCATCACTGTCATTAGAGGCCCACACAATCTCCATCCCTTGTTTTGATTGATATACCAACTATATCTTCTTTCCTGAACATAGACAACAGACAGCTTTGTCCACTCTGTGTTAGCCTTATTCTTGAATCCTATTGTCATATTGTTGCAACAAAAAAAACCTTCACATGGACACATCCATGGAGCTACAAGCAGTCAAGCCTGACAAGAAGGAAGCTTTTATATAACAGTGCTTAACACTGGCAGCTATCAGATATTACCGTATTTTTCGGAGTATAAGACGCACCTCTATTTTAGAGGAGGAAAACAAGGAAAAAAGTATTCTGAACAAAATGGTGTATTAATATATTATTTAATAAAATACCAGTGTAACAGAATACTTTTTACAACCATGTACACTTTTTACAACCATGTATACTTTTTACAAATTTCAAACTTGACAGCTTTAAGACTAGAGGACTTCAACTCCCAGAATTCCTCCTCCAGTCATGCTAGCTCAGGAATGGGAGTTGAAGTCCACAAGTCTTAAACTTGCCAAGTTTGAAGAGCCTTGCACCCCTAACCCCTAACCCAGGGATCTTCAAACTTGACAGCTTTAAGACTAGTGGACTTTAACTCCCAGAATTCCTCCTCCAGTCATGCTAGATGGGGTAATTAGAAGGCAAAAACACTCCAGTTTTTGCAAAAAAATGCCCCGTTTTTCGCTCTTTTTTTGCAAAAACAGGGCATGCAGAGGGTTTGGGAAGCCTGCAGAGCACTCCTAGGGGGTGGGGGAAAGCAAAAACGCCCCCATTTTTGCAAAAAAAGGCCCATTTTTCGCAAAAATGGGATGCAGGGGCGGGGCTTTGGGAGGCCAAAAATGGCTGTATTCGGTGTATAAGACACACCGACATTTCCACCTCTTTTGGGGGGCAAAAAGGTGTGTCTTATACTCCCAAAAATACGGTATTTAATTCAGCAAATAGCAAAACTTCTGAAATGTGCCCATTAATTTAACAACTAATACAGTAGTGAAAGTCTGAATCACTTCCTCAGTCTCTGCCACTGAGCTATTATTCCAACATAGGGCATGGAACTCTTTTGTGTCTTAAGGGGCAAAATGTCCTCCTGGTACAAAAACTGCATTTAGAGGAATATATTCCTCATCAGAAAAGCAGGGGAGATATGAGTTACATATGCCTTTTTCTTCACTGATCCCCTTTAATTAAGTGTGTCTTTCCCTCTTTAAGTTGATGCATTTTTAACTGGTACATTAACAACAAAGCTGCAATTAACATCCTTCTCACTTGGCCCTTAGAGTAAAGGAATGTCTAACGGCATGAATCAGTTCTAAGTGCTTGAGCTTTGTAAGATGAAAACTACCTCCATTTTGTTTCATCTATTTTTTGCCTTCTGCTTGGCTCACAGTCTGTCCCTTACCCCTTGTGCTCTTTCCCTCCATGAAAAAAAGAGCAATCCTCATCATGCAAAAAGCCTCCCTCAGCCCCGGATGTTTCCTTTGTGGTCAGAGGCCCTGAAATAAGCTTCTCTAATGGGTGTGTGGGCTGTGGCTGCCACTCACTCCACCCGAAGCCCAACTCTTTTTTGCCAGCTGCCACTGGGCTCCAGACAGCTCAGCAGCAAGGAGGATCGGGGAGGCCACAAGCATGTGGAACCTTCCTTCCATCGCTTTCCTGCTGGACCAAGGACAGAAATACTCGGACAGCGGGGGGCGGGGGGGAGTGGGATAGAAAGCCAGGGAGAAAGGGAAGAATAACATTGATTCATAGAAGGCTTCCTACAATTGCGCACACATTAAATGGTTTGGGGAGAAGCTTAAGTAACTTCACCCATGTCTCTTGGACCATTGTTCAAACAGTAGTCCTCTGACTGAGAAGTCTAGCTCATGAGTCATTCCATTTATCCATTATTTTGATGCACGAACAAGAATAATATAAAGGTTCAAAGGTAAGCATGTGTTTTTGAATTAGTTGTGACTCCTGGTGACTACATGAACGAGTCGATGTCATGAGGTTTTCTTGGCAACATTTTCTAAAGTGGTCTGCCATTGCCTTATTCCTAAAGCTGAGAGAAAGGGAGTGGCCCCCAGCAGTTAAATCTCTGAATAAATGTTCCTGTTCTTACACACACCCTTTCCACCCTTCTTATTGGCCTTGCCGTTGACCCATCTGCTTCTGAGAACTCACAAAAGACATGCAACATGGTTTGAATTTAAGATACTCTTTATGCTGCAACATGGTTTGAATTTACGATACTCCTTATGCTGCGCTGCAATCATTTTATCTACTAACAGCAGATATCTTATTAAGACCACCACAAGTTTACCCTACCCTGGACTCAGAGGACAGAACAGGTAGCCCCCAAATGATCTAGAAGATCAGGGGTAAAAGTACACATTCAGCTTCTGGAGCGAGGACCAGGAGCTAGCCACTAGACCACATTATGTGTTTTGTATTGGATCCTTTTTTTGCCTCTCCCATGGCTTATCCACAGAGGGTTTGGTCAGAGATGGCTCAGATCTTTCTCCAAAACCTCTGGCTCAACTCCCTCTTTAATTAACAGACAGAACACTGTAGCTTTTTAAAAAGCATTCCCTTTTAGTATAGCCTTTATTTTCCCATATAACGCCTGAAAATTAAAGTAGAATCATGGGAGTTGATACCAGTGGTGAAATTCAAATTTTTTTTACTACCGGTTCTGTGGGCGTGGCTTGGTGGGCATGGTGTGGCTTGGTGGGCGTGGCTTGGTGGGCGTGGCAGGGGAAAGATACTGCAAAGTCCTACTCCCTGAGTCCTTAGGGAGTAGGGCAGCATAGAAGAACTTCCAAATAAATAAATAAATAAATAAATAAAATCTCCATTCCCACCCCACTCCTGGGGGAAGGATATTGCAAAATCTTCATTCCCATCCCACTCTGGGGCCAGCCAGAGGTGGTATTTGCCGGTTCTCCGAACTACTCAAAATTTCCGCTACTAGTTCTCCAAACTACTCAAAATTTCCGTTACCAGTTCTCCAGAACCTGCTGGATTTAATTAATTAATCCGTGGAACAGCTTGCCTCCAGAAGTTGTGAATGCTCTAACACTGGAAGTTTTCAAGAAGATGTTGGATAACCATTTGTCTGAAGTGGTGTAGGGTTTCCTGCCTAAGCAGGGGGTTGGACCAGAAGACCTCCAAGGTCCCTTCCAACTCTGTTATTCTATTCTATTCTATTCTATTCTATTCTGTTCTGTTCTGTTCTGTTCTGTTCTGTTCTGTTCTGTTCTGTTCTGTTCTATTCTATTCTATTCTATTCTATTCTATTCTATTTCACCCCTGGTTGATACGCCATGAATAGCTTCTTTTCTAGAGGCAGCCATTCTACAGTCACCACGTGAGATAGGCGCCTGAACTCATCCCTGCTTAGTAGATGCCAGAGGACTTCAGTACTTTCATTCTGGGTAACTAATTTACTGCTTTGTGTGTAATTCAGCTGCAACATCTCAGCCATGTGCCAGAGTCAGAAAATATGCAGGGAGCAATTCTTATAGACTCTATAGGCTCAAACCATGTGCACTAGACAAACTGAACCTTAGCATATACCATTAGCTATCACAGTAATTCAGTTGCAGCCATTAACAGATGAGCGGGTTCTCATGGATGGGTTGGCACATTTGTCCAGAAGTAGCTTGGACAAAGTTTCTGAAGTTCTGGAAACTGGGCTTCAGAGTTTGTGGCTTGCTCCCCTTCCCTGGTTTCCTCTGACCTACTATCTAATTAGCACCAAGGCCTTGGGCTAAAAATACCTTTTCAGTGCAGGGCTGGGCAGGCTTGTTTTGCAGGCTGTGTGGTCACCACGAGGAATGGGTGAGACCTTCCCATGCCAACCTGGCAGATTGCAAACACTGCCCACAAGGCTGTGCTGCTGAAACTATTTCTGTCCTTCTGCACTGATTGTTTTTCTTTTTCCTGTCCTTCTGTGTGGGTTATTTGTGGGGTTCTAGGCTGCAGCCTCAGGTTCAAGAAAACACATTTGAAGAGGTTCAGAAGCCACAGAGACATCTGGGAACATAGCTATTTCTTTGTTTCTTGCTATAAAAGATAAATATATTTAGTAATCTGCCTCTTCTTCCTTTTTTAAAGTTCTTGATATTCAGTACTCACACAAAGAAGGAACATTATTTTCCACATTTAAAATGATTTGGGAAATCATGTAAATCCATTTGCTTGTAGGGAAGGAAAAATAAACATAGAAGTTTGCTTAGTGCTGGCAGTGGAAAGATACTGCCCCACTCTGGTAATAATGGACTCAACTACCGTATTTTTCGGAGTATAAGACGCACCTTTTTCCTCTCTAAAAGTGGCTGAAAATTTGGGTGCATCTTATACTTCTAATGTAGCTTTTTTCCAGCCTTAACTAGGTGCTAACAGATCTTCCCAGCTCTTACCTTGCAGGCTTTTTCATTGTTACTCTCTCCAAAGAATGTTTTCCAGCCCTAAGTTTTTGCAGAATTTTTTTTCATTGCTCTACTTGCTCCGAATAAGTTTTTTTCTAGCCCTAACTAGATGCTAACGATCTTCTCAGCTCTTACTGGCTTGCATGCTCTTTCATTGTTACTCTCTCAGAAGACGGTTTTTTTAAGCCCTAACCAGGGGATAAAATAATGTGCTGAAGCTGACCAGACTAAGGACGTTAGCCAGATAAATACCTGGTAGGCAGATTGTTTTCTCCTATTTTCCTCCCCAAAAACTAAGGTGTGTCTTATACTCCGGTGCATCTTATACTCCAAAAAATACGGTATTCCATTTAGAGATGAATTCAGGTTTCACTCCTCCATAACTGATTTTACAGAAGTCCGGAACAGTAATTCTTTTTTCTTGAACAGGTAATTTGCTCACAGTGCAACCCGGGGAAACAATGGGGTAGCTTAGGCACTGCAAACCAGAGAAAATCTCCCAGTGACAACAATGAAAAAAGTATTTCTCCACCCATTCTCCTACTTCTTAGCCTTGAACCTTTGAATATGGACCAGTAGCCAAAATCTGAGATATACTCATGAGGAAATACCATTGAGATCAGTGATTCCAGTTAAATTCCCTTGTGGAGCTAAGTTTGACATTTTTAAATCAAACCAAGATTGCATTTAGTTCTGGTGCGGAGCTCCAATAGCAACAAGAAGGTGCCACTGAGAGTTGATAAGTATTATGATTTGTCCACTGTCCCACACACTTTTTTTCTGTTCCACCACATCCGCTTCCACAATTAGCATCTTTGATGAAAGTATTGACATTCTGGTTTCCAAAATATTTATCAAGGATGCAAATCTGAGATCTTGCACATTGGAAATGCTAGTAATCTAAAAAAATGCCCTCAATTCCAGATCTACTGATTGGCTTTTATAAATGCTGACCTACCAGGATTGTTGCTGCATGCATGGGGTACTGAAGTAAAGTACGTGATGTAATATAGGGGGGGGGGGGACAACCACGCACTCTGCAAGCATTGCTATTACTATTGTTATGAACTGTGTTCGACAATCTTCCTGGTATCAAGCATACTTCTCTAATGCCTCAGCCTTTCCTAGCTGGCACTGCCAACAAGACACTTTCAGTGCAAGGAAGCTGTGTGGCAAGCAGGATGTGTTGAAGTGGGGTGGGGTGTTTATTGTGCAGGATGGGGTGGGGGAGAGAAGCAGGGGGCATGTTTCTTTTTCGGAGGAACAGCCAGGCAGTCCCTTTTCCGTGCCGGGGCCTTCCATCTTTTTGTGGCCCAGGCTTGGTTTAGATGAATCATCATTTTGAGTGAACACACAAACCATAATTAGCTTTGGAATATAAATATGGAAAGTTCGGCGAATGTTACTGACCAATATAGCTCCCTGGCTCATTATCTGCACCCGGGCTGCTCCACACAGCTATTTTCTGAACAAAGGGCCTCACTTTCCAGTTATTTAAATAAAACTCAGGGAGATTTATGGGACATTGAGGCAGGAGAGAGGTGGAGGTTCAAGAGAAGATGCTCGGCTGCTTAGGAAAGCTGCTGTGGGACCAGATTCTTTTCCTCAGAGGTGAAACAGGAGTTCTTCACAGGGCCTGTCCCAGCTTTCAGGCCTCCAGGGAGCACGGAAAGGAGACAGCAGAAAAATTGTCAAATATTTACCCCAGCAAAGACTGGAGCAATATAAGCTTGGGGGGGGGGGGGTTTGACATAAAAGTGAGTGGGCATATCTATTCATTGGAAGAATAATTCTAATCAATATTGAATTTGCCACTGATTGGCATCCCCGCCTGTATTCTCCCTCTATTTTAAGCCTCCAAATATATCGGAATGAAGCCATTGCTTTCACGTCTTGCTTACGGGCCTCCTAAAGCAGGGTTTCTCAGCCTTGGCAACTTGAAGATATGTGGACTTCAACTTCCAGAATCTCCCAGCCCACATGCTGGCTGGGGAATTCTGGCAGTTGAAGTACACTAAGGTGACCAGATTTTTTTTTTGTAAAGCGGGACACCATTGCCGGGGGGGGGGGGTGTTTCTAGGGGAGCAAGACGGGAGGAGTCCGTCTCTCTTATCCTGCAACTTTGTGCACCCCCACAACACCCCCCCTTCATCGCAGCCCTTATCGCTGCCATGGCCGGGGCTCGCCTCTGATGCGTCTGGCGGAGAGGGACAGCGGCAGGAGAAGGAAGAAAGCAAACCGCGGCTGTGGTGCTCTGGGAGGGCGGGTGGTGAGGGTTTTTCACAGCTGCGTGCTGCCTCTGTTGCAGAAGCCGCCACCAGCCAGCCGGGCAGCAGCCCTCCGTGTGGGGAGACAGCCAGGCCTGCGCTTGGAAGAGGCTGCCGCTCTCGCTGCCCGCTTTCTTCCTTCTCCCGCCGCGAAACAAAAGTGAACTGCAGCAGTGCTGCTTCCGGAGGGCAGGCGGACATCTGCAGCCAGGCAGGGAGGGAGAGCAGCGAGAGCGGCGGCCCCTTCCAAGCGCAAGCCTGGCCCTATACCCGCCCGGGGGGCTGCCGCCTACCCGGCCACCAGCGGCTTCCGCGCCGCACTTGTAGTCGTGTGGCCGGCCGGATTAACAGGTGTGCTGGGGACGCCTTGCCTGCCCCCTCCATGTGCTGCACTTGGCAGGGGCCGCTGCCCCTCTCACTGCCCTCCCTCCCCGCCTGGCAGGAGGAGGCAGGCGAGGCAGGAGGCAGAGGGGTGTGCAGGGCTCGGCTCGGCCGCTGAGCATGTGGGGCGCCCGCCCCAGCTCTCGGGCTGCTTCCCGCTGCCGCTCGAGGGAAGCAAGGTGCTTTGCGCAAATTCAAATTCAAAAAGCGGGACTTTTTTGAAACGCCGCAGGACGCGGGACAAATTATTAAAAAGTGGGACTGTCCCGCCAAAAGCGGGACATCTGGTCACCTTAAAGTACACACAACTTTAAGTTGCCAAAGATGGGAAACACTGTTCTAGAGTCATCTGATGGACTACTACAAAACCAGAAAACTCCTACAGAGCTTTGGTTGGGTCCTGAATAGATCCTGTTACTGTTGTACACTTAGGATTCGTCTAACTCGGAGGGTTTTCGCAGATCATCACAGATCTAGTTTCACAGAGAGAGATTTTGCATCATGGAGTCATTTCCCAGATACAGGCACCATTCACAAAGTGCACAATAATCAAATGGAGGGAAAACTAAAGCTCTCTTTGCTATAGGAACCTATATTACATGCTACATGCAAACCCCTACATCCTTCCCCTAATTTCTTTTTTTAGGGACTAATGTAACATGAACGATTTAATTAATATTTCATTGGAGATGTTAAAAACTAAATCACAATCGCAAGAGGAGTTGTGGCAAAACTTTAGAGCACAGGGAGAAGCCATGAAAAATCTCCCTTCCCAGAAATGATTTTGGTGAATCTAGCAATGGTCAGGGTTTTTTGGTCATTGACCCAGAAAGTGCTAGTTTGATGTAGTGGTGAAAGTGCTGGCCTGGAAACCAGGAATCTGAGTTCTAGTTCTGCCTCAGGTATGCAAATCGGCTGGGTGATTTTTAAGCCCGTCATTCTCTCTCTCAGACCAGCCTACCTCACAGGGTTATTATTGTGGGGAAAATAGAAGGAGGAAGGAGTATTGCTTATATTTGTCACTTTGAGTTACATGAAATAATAAAGGCAGGATAAAAATCTAATAAACAAAATGGACAGTCAGTAAAAACAAAAGCAAACAAAAACAAATTCTCCAACCCTTCCCACAGGCACTTAAAGGAGGGAGGCTGCTCTTCTTCTTGCTTGTTATTTACTAAGGCTGCACCTAGGAAACTCCTCATGTTCTCCTATTAATCCCTCCACACACTAGGTACCGTATTTTTTGGAGTATAAGACGCACCTTTTTACCCCCCAAAAGAGGGTGAAAACTTGGGTCCGTCTTATACACCAAATGTAGCCCCATTTGCCCACCCTCCCTTTGGCCTCTGTCTTCCAGCAATTTACCTGCTTGCAGCAAACAGGGAAGAGCCTGTTAAGCCAAGCAAGTCATTAGCAGCTTCCCGACCCTCAGCTGATTTGTCATGTGCTAAAATGAAACTGAAACTAGCTGCAAAGAGGCAAATAGCTGGGAGAGACAGGCAGATTTTTATTTTCCGCTGAACTGGATGCAAGGGGGTAAGTGAATAACTATAAATGTCTGTAGAATGTTCAAATTATTAGACTTATTTTTTAAAGACTGCTTTATTATTGTTCTAGACAACTTAACAAAATGAAGAAGCTTTTTAAAATAAATGCTTGCTCTGAAGAGGCCCAGTGCTATTGTATCTTCTTTTAAATAATAGAGAATAATGTATACTTCCAGAAATTTTAATTAATTTTAACAGCTCTGTACAAGTATAGTCTGAAATGTAACCATGTCCTGTTTAGTATTAAGATAAAGCAGCTGAGTTAAATCCTGACTTACCTTGGAGTAGATCTATTTAAATAATTGGGAGGAGTTAGTGTGACTACATTTAAGAAAACTTTTTGCCATAATGTACATTTTTTCCATTCTTTGCTATTTCTATGGATCAGGCACACATGCATAGAAATACACAGCAAACAGTGTATATCATCTGTGCTGTTTGCTGTTTGGCAAATTGCTGGGAGGCAGAGGCCTTTTTTCCTTGTTTCCTCCCCCAAAACTAAGGTGCGTCTTATACTCCGGTGCATCTTATACTCCGAAAAATACGGTAATTAATTTTGGGGAAGATACATTAAAGTAATATAGAGCTAGATCTGACTTCAATAGTCTCTCAAGAAAATTTCATTCTTGGTGTTCTTTAATCAAGTTTCCAAAAACGTAATGTGATACAATCAGGTGGATGGCTAGACGGATGGACAGACAGACAGAGAGAGAGAACATAGCTAATAAAAACCAATATTTTCTCTTTTAAAAGTTTTACACTACATCACTATATTGTATTTTGTGTCCTGAATGTTCTGAATGTTCTGCAGGGTTTTGAAAAGGGCATTCAGAGGAAGTAATGTGTTTGAGCTCTGTGTCAACATACATGAGTACAGTATGAATTAGCTGGCAGAGCAATGGACGGCCCTCAAAGAACTAAGATAAACTGCATATGGCTGACCACAGGTGCAAATTCACCTTGAGAACCCCTTGTTTAGAAAGACAGAAGTGTCACTCTTATTTCTGATTTAATATCCAAGATTACCTAGCCTTTGAAGATGATGTTAGTCGCAATGGCTCCTGTCTGTATGCATCCAACTCGGGAAGGAAACATGACTTTACTCAGCCTGCAGAATGTGTGAATGATGCACAGGGGAGCAGAAGCGAAGTGAGATCATGTAAAGTCCGGGGCTATCTCTGTTCCACCCCCCCCCCATCCCACCCCAATGCTTCCAAACCACACTCCTTCAGCCCCATCCCGGCTCTGACCGCATGCTGAGAATGGTTCCCTAATTGCAGGCTCCAGGGAGAGGAGGCTAGGCCAGGCTGCTGCAAGCCACATGAGAAGCGACATCAGGGTAAGGGGAGGCTGTGCTGGCTCAGAGCCCCCCCATCCCCCAGACGTCATGTGGCAGTGATTGAGCTGTGGTTGCAAGACCTCATCAAAGCCAGGGCTCCACTGCACAACAAATGCCATAAGCAGAGGGAGATGGGAGGGAAAGGATGCTGTCTTAAAGGGTTAAGGGGTCCCAGCATTTTAATTTGCTACTCAGGGATTTTTGCTGCTGCTGCTGCTGCTACCTCTGTTGGGGTTTGGGGAGAGATGTCGACTTTTATTCTTTTGTAAAAGGCTAGCATAAAGAGACTCCACATATGATAATCACATGTACCTAGATCCTATTCTTTGCAGTGTTTGTATGAGGCAGCAAAGAGCTATAAAGAGAAGGATAAAACTATTTTAAATGCATAGGGAGCAAAAAAATTTTTACCTTATATTACTCCATGTGTAGACCTTCTATCCTCTCATTGTGTAGTCTGATTTCATGTTTTCTAGAGGGATCAGATTTACAAACCCAGCATTATCGGATCTATTTTTTTGTTTAAAGTACAGTATGGATTCCTCAACAAGCATAACTCATAAAATTATCTGCTACAACGTCCTTCCTGTCAATGACTACTTCAGCTTCAACCACAACAATACACGAGCACATAACAGATACAAACTCAAAGTGAAACGCTCCAAACTTGACAGTAGAAAATACGACTTTAGCAACAGAGTGGTCAATGCCTGGAACTCACTACCTGACTCTGTGGTTTCGTCACCAAACCCCCAAAACTTTACCCTTAGACTGTCACTGTTGACCTCACCCGATTCCTAAGTGGTCAGTAAGGGGCAGGCATAAGTGCACCAGCGTGCCTACCACCCCTGTCCTAATGTTCCCGCTTATCAGTACCCATCTTATGTATACAAACAATGTTTTATCTAAGTATATTACCAACATGTACTTGACAAAATAAATAAAATAAAATAAAATAAAATAAATAAAAACATGCAGTATTTGCATTAGCTCTGCATCCTTGTGATCCTGCAGTGTTGTTCTGCAAGTCTGGTTTTCCAGCTGAAAAGCAGAAATTCCACAGAGCCTGGGGGGCAAAGCCAAAATCCCAACTCCTCAGCCTTTTCCTTCCCTCAGGGATTCAGCCACATTGGAATCATGCAAACATTTTACCATTCCTCATTCTAGAATGATGTTGCAGTGACTTTCTCCTCATCCTTTCCCATTTTAGCAACTGTGATTTTCACAAAGCACAAAACAAGTGAAGCAAAAAAACCTTGACTAAGTGAGTATGGAGGAAATCAATAGACTAGATCAGGGGTAGGCAAAGTTGGCTCTTCTATAAGGTGACCAGACGTCCCGATTTTGGCGGGACAGACCCGCTTTTTAATGCTTTGTCCCGCGTCCCGCCCGCCCTCTTAAAAAGTCCCGATTTTTGAGCCCCCGCTTCTTCCTCCAGCCAGACGCGCGCCCGAGCGACAGGCTTCCGATTCAGTCCCCTCTATTCACAGGGTGGCGCGGGGCGGGGCAGAGCGAACCCTGGGGGGGGAGCGCCACTTTGCACTTGTCCCATGAGGCCATGCTAAGTGTGCCGCGGCAAAAGGGGCGGGGCAGGGCGGGGCGCGCGTCCTACCTGAGACTTTTCCCGGTAGCAGCTCCAGTCGCGTTCCTTGCTAATAGCGTCCAGAGCAGAGCAGCCCCTCCCAGAAGATCGCGAGACGTTATCTTCTGGGAGGGGCTGCTCTGCTCTGGGCGCTATTAGCAAGGAACGCGACTGAAGCTACCGGGAAAAGTCCCAGGTAGGACGCGCGTCTCGCGCTGGGGGTTGGGGGGGGCGGGACAGGACTGGCGGACGGGACGGGGCGCGCGTCCGACCTGGGACTTTTCCCGGTAGAGTAGCAGAGCGTGATGAGCATGACGCGAGGGGGGAGCCGCCAGGGACTGCGAAAGGCCGCTCACGGCCGGATTCCCATCCCTGCATCAGCAACTTCTCAGCAAAATGAAGACCGGCGGTGGAGCCGCGCCACTGCTTCCCCATTGGTTCGCTCGCTCTTCCTCGTGCGAAGACAAAGACGGTGCTGATTGGCCAGAAATCGCATTCCTCCCACTCTGCTTGGGTCAGCCAAGAGGTTCCCCCGGGCTCCATTTCTTTGCTGCGCTTGGTGGATCTGCTCCACAGGGGGAAAAGTCTCCCGTTTGGAGAGCGGGGGGGGGTGTACTTAGGGACGGCGTTTCTGTTTCGTCTTACTGTCTCTGCGTCTCCTGCCCGCCTGCCCGCTCGCTCGCCAGGTGCCTCTGCTCCGTGGTGCCTTCCGCGCGCGCGTCTCCATTGAACTCCCCGAAGAGTTAAAAACTAGAGCAAATAGGATCACTGTGGCTGTACCGGGGAGCCCGCGTGCTTGTCATCAATGGAGACGCGCGCGCGGAAGGCACCACGGAGCAGAGGCACCTGGCGAGCGAGGCGAGTGGCGGCATCGGCGGCAGGCTCCTGCCCGCGTCTCCTGCCCGCCTGCCCGCTCGCTCGACAGGTGCCTCTGCTCCGTGGTGCCTTCCGCGCGCGCGTCTCCATTGATGACAAGCACGCAGGCTCCCCGGTACAGCCACAGTGACCAGGGAGCCAATGACCGCTACCTGGGGCATGCAAATTAGAAAGCCCGACGATATAAGAAGGCGATAGGCCACCAAAGGTGCTCAGGTTGAAGCACAATGGCTTTCTCTCTTCCTCATCCTTGGAACAGCTCCGGACGACTCTTCCTCAGTTCCTCTAATAATGCAGGTGAGGGGAGAGTAGTAAAATAGGAGGGGGGAGAGATCCCCGAAGAGTTAAAAACTAGAGCAAATAGGATGCAAAGAAAGAAACGCGCTGCCGGCTCCCGAAGGGAAGGTGGGAGGCGAGGAAAGGCCTCCCGCCTCCCCCCCCCACCTGGACGCCGACATTGGCGGTCTTTTGCCCTCTGCGCATGCGCAGCGTTCTGCGCATGCGCAGAGGGCAAAACTCAAATGGGCGGCCCCGCCCCCCCGTCAGTGTCCCGCTTAAAAAAAAAATCTGGTCACTTTACTCTTCTATGACTCATGGACTTCAACTCCCAGACTTTCTGAGCCAATCATGCTAGTTCAGGAATTCTGGGAGTTGAAGTCCATGAGTCATTGAAGAGCCAACTTTGCCTACCCCTGGACTATATAGTATTTAAGGGGGAGATGCAAATATTTCATTTACTCAAGTACAACAGAATGTAAGATTTAATTCAATTTAATGCTCAGCCTTGGAACATGTGTAATTGCCTTTTTAAAAAATATAATGTTGTCGAACTTAACAAATGCCATTGATGGGAACATGTGGTTATCAAGAGCTTCTGATAACCTGAAAGGGTGGGGGGACAACAATTTGCATGTTTACATTTTTGAAATAATGTTCCATTCTTCTTTTCCAGAATTTAACACTAATGCACATACAGCATTTATGCAAGAGGAACAATATTGGACAAAATGCATAGCAAATGGACATGCAATTTTGCAGCACTTTTTCTTGGCACTTCGGTGTGAATTCAAAACTACCCTCATTCTTCCTGCCTTGCAATTCCATTTTTTTTTACTTGAGTCATAACATAAGACTGACCTGTCCATGTCTGATGCTATAAGCGCTCCATTCCCTGCTAGCTTTTGCATGTCTGCCTATAGGGTAGGCACCAACATTTCCTCTCCACATGTACGTAAATATATAAAACTATTCAGCAAATACTCATTCACAAAAGAAACCAGCCTATAAGATAATAATTTGTATCCTCATCATTTGCTCACAGCTACACTGGCATTTTTTTATGCTCTCTCCAGCATGTTAAATTTTCATTTTTCGTAACTGCTTAACCTTGCTTCTCTGTGCTGTTGAATTCACTGAATAATAGTTTCCTCTAGAGGGCAGTAGTGTACATAAAATGTGCATAAAATGTTTTAAATTCATGGGCAGATTTTCTTTCCAAAATCTGGGATTGTGTCTATATCTATAACAACATGCTTTAGTTCCATTAGTACCACAGGCTTATCAAAACTGGTATCTAATATTATCCAAATGCTCAAATTGGATCTGAATAGAATACCTTTTGATGTACTGTTTATAAATGTCTTCTGCTATCAAACTCATTGACTTCATAACAGCTTCAAAACTAGAAAGGGTAGAAGGGAAAGCCCTCTCCCCATAACAACATTATAAGGCATGAAAAGCCCATACAGTAATTACAGTCCATTCTGCTGGAAGTTCTAGAGCTAGTATATTTCTACTTTCTAAAAAAAAAGGCATGTTGTCAGGGATAGTTGCTTTATCCTAATACAGCATAGGAAATGTATTTGTATTTGCATTTATATTCCACTTTTTTCTGAGAATTCAAGTCAGCTTACATGGGGATTTCCCTTGCACTATAACAACCTGGTGAGGTAGGATGAAGTGAAAAATTGTGATCAGCCCAAATTCACTAAATGAGCTCCCTCGTTTAGTTGGTGAAAACCTAACATATGCATGTATACACAACATATTAATACATATTCCTCACCGCACATCTGCTCTCCTTCCCATCCTGCGTAGTATCAAAAACAACAATAAGAGATAGGAAGGAAGCTGGGAAGAAGGGATGAGAAAGAAGGGTAGAGGGTCAGGAAGGGTGAGTCCAGAGGGCTGAAGTGCAAAGAAGTAGGAGAAGGCTGGATCCTAAGTTGGGATCTAGGATAGGAAAACTGACATGGAAAGAGGTACTGTAGATGGGAGTCATGACATGTTCAGATGGCAGAATTGATGTATTGTGCCCGATCGCTGCCAATTTGTGTCAATTGTGCAATGATACTATGACATGATGTCGTTGTGGTTTCAGCTGCTATAATTGGAGGATATTGGTAGAGTCTGCTCACTGACTGTTCCAGCCACTTTAACAATAAATCAGCATTTTAGTTCTTTTTAAGAATCCTGGACAGGATCTAAAAAGCAGAGTTGTTCAGGAAATAGCAAACAAATAGTAAACTTTAAGTGGCATTCATCTCTATAGGGACATGCATGCATTTTCTTGGCAACTATTCATTTATTTAACAAATAATGCTATTTGTAATATACAAACACTCTGCCATCTTCTATGATTATTATGGTTGCACAGTAAGCCAGATGTTTAAACTGATTTGGCATTTTTATCCACCTATTAAGTTCTTCCCAAGGACCTGAGAAAGGCAGATATTGTTGTTTGATGGTGTTAAAAATATTGTTGCAGGATGTAAACTGTTCCAATTATTACATATAGGGTGCTATGTGGTAGGCACTTTATTTATTCAGTTTCTATCTCAGTCAGTGACTCTGGGCAGCTTACAATTCGAAATAAATGCCTTTGGTAAATTGTTTTAAAATTATGATCTACAGCATGAGACAAATAAATATTACATACAAATAAATATGGTGGTAACATTCTTATTCATCTTACAAAATTATTTTTTAATTATTAAGCATGTAATTTTCAGTAAGCATTGAAATAAACAACATGAGAAACCCCCCCACCCTCAGAAATTAGAAAATTTGTTTTTTAAAGCCTGGAATATATATAGATTTGTAATGTTAAGGAGACATGAAATTTAAAACAGCCATATTCAATACTTCCCTCAAAAAGACATTTGTATATACAGAGGTAAACTCTTAGGAATTTCCTTGTTGACATAATTAAATATAGTTGTGTTTAAAACTCACCACTCTGGGATGAGATCTTTCTGTTCCAGAATATTTATTTCTGTACAACTACTGTACCAGACCACTCCTGGAATGACCAGATTGATATGTTCCAAAAGAAAACATAACAACCCTGGAACAATGAAAGTTTTCATTTCCGGAGTAGTACCTATTTGCACATCCCTAAAAAGAGGTGAATAAAGTGAATAAAACATTTTATTAATATTTATTAATAAATATCTGGGAGACTGTAATTTTGGTCTTCCCTTAAGCATCAAAGCCAGCTGGGTGACTTTGGGCCAGTCATTCTCATTCAATCCAACCCACTTCCCAAGGTTTGTGAAGAAAATGGGAGGAGGAAGCATTATATACACTGCCTTAGTTTGCACAAAATAAAATAGGGATATGAATCTAGTAAGTAAATATATAGGAAAATCCTTCCTGTGCCCCACTTTTGCAGTAAGACAGTATTCTGCCATTGTCCTTCCATGACTACACCCTTGACATATCATCATCTATCCCCAAACCATTAAATCATTAAAGACTCAGACCCAGGACCTGCAGGAACTCAGATGATACCAATGTCACTGTTCCCTCTAAGGTGCGTGGCCGCGTGGCCGTGCACGTAATGAGAGAACACTGCGCGGAAGTTTCTAACTTCCGCCCGGCATTTTCTAATTGCAGAGGCTGCGCGCCTGCACGGCCACGCACATGAAAAGAAAATGCCGTGCAGCAGTTTTTAACTGCTGCGCGCTGTTTTCTAATTTTACAGGGAACATTGACCAATGTACAATAGATGTTTTTGGTACATTTGCACTGATTGAGGGTATTTGTAATTTGTGTTCTGCATTTGGTGTTTCATTTTGGTGTATTTTAGCAGCTTTTATTACATTGCTGTAGAGATTTTATTGTATATTTTGTCTATGGAGATTCCCAGTCACCCAGGTCATGGTTGTCCCAAAAGTGCTTTTTCAAGAGGCAACTGGACTTTTTTTTGTCCTCGAAGACGTTTCAAGCATCCAAGAAGCTTCTTCAGTTCTCTTGGGATGAGAAGCAAAATGTCTTCAAGGAAAAACAAAGTCCACTTGCCTTTTGAAAAAGCACCTTTGGAACATGGTATCTTGTTGTAAATTGTGCTCTGTGAAACTGAAAATAATTACAGTGATAATGCATTTCGCATAAGAGTATAGCAAGACTTTTTTATTGTTACCTTTATTCATGACATGGGATTTAATTCACCTCAATAGGTATTCGAAATCCTTGTTGAGAACTTTGCAAGTGGGAATACTCGAGGCACTCACTGTTTCCAGGCTATGCAAATAATCAATGTTTGTTTAGCATTTGTAGATGGTCCTTAAATCCACATCAGCCAATCACGGGAGACATCATTTATTCCATCAGTGTATGCCCATTGCCATTTAAAAGAATTTATCAGGCCTTAATGCAAGACAAGCTGTAAACAAGGGTGGGTTTGAACTTACTTAGCTGCCGGTTCGCTTCCTCCCGCGCTGCGTGGCTGTGCACGCGCAAAGCGCGCGGGCACATGCGCAGTGCCGAAAAATCCAAAAAAATCCCCCCCCAAAAGCCGAAAACAAGATGGCAATGCATGCGTAGTACCGGAAACTCGGCTTCTGCACATGCTGAGAAGAAAAAATAATTTAAAAATTCTAAAAAAAATTTTTAAAAAATTTTAATTAAAAAAAAAAAGAGGGCGGTGCCCACCGACCGGCACCAACTGAACCGGTTCCATGACATCACCGTGACATCACCAGCAGGTTGCTACCAATTCGGGCGAACCGGTCCGAACCGGGAGGAACCCACCTCTGGCTGTAATTCTCTCTCAGCTTCACCTTCTCATGGTTTGTGTGAGGGTAAAAAAGATGCAGGGAGAACTACAGAATGAATAAAGTGAAGTACAAATCACTGCTATAGATATACAGTAATGACTAAAATAGGAATAGGCAGGGAAGAAAAAAATTAAAATCCTTTACTCTCCTGGAACTTCAGTCTGGCTTGGAGGAAATCTCTCAGAGAGGACTATAGCCTCAAAGAGGCTAATTTTGTCAGGATGATTGTAAAAAGGAAATATTGTTGAGCATAGTTTGTCCTTTAACATATTTGCAAACAGTTGGAAAATGGGCATAAAGACTTTACTTGATTTCATATATAACTTCCCAGATGTATAGATCCAACAGAACACCAGAGAAAAAAATTATTTGACTTCCTTCATACAATTGTATTTATTTATGATGATCATGCCAGCAATCAAAAATTTGACGCCTTTTGTATCCAAAGCTGTCTTACCCACAGCCTGTCAGTCGGGGCATGCTTGTATTGTACACAACAGGTTAGCAGAGGAGTCTGAAGAGTTATGCTAATAAAAGGGCTGATGTCAAAATAAGAGTGAAGCCTGCAATTATAAGCCACATGCTGACAGGCCGGGACTCCAGCGCGTGCCCTATTCCAGCAAATTAATCCTATGTTAGCAACTTTTCTTCCAGATATTATTTCTTTGGCAATGTTCCACCATTTCTGACAATGAACTAATTCTATAAACTCCAGTTATTGACAGCTGGGCCTCTTCTCAGGAAAAGGTTCCAGAAAAGAACATATGTGCAAAATTCAGCATCCTAGAAATATCGCAGCGTTGGAGACAGGAGGGGAGAGGATTGTTGTTTAGCATCTCTTTAAGCTACAAGATGGGGTTGAAAGTGTATGTTCTGGACAACTATTTGTCTGGAATGGTATAAGGTCTCCTGTTCGAGCAGAGGGTTGGACTAGAAGATCTCCAAGGTCCCTTCCAACCCTCTTATTCTATGTTATTCTGAGGTGGAGATAAGGGGAGAGGAAAGTTCTGGATGGAATCTTAAAAATCAAGTAATGCTAAAACGAAATTTCCACCAAGAGTAGATTTGTGGTGTAGAATAGATTTCACAGAGATGATTACATTTCCATGGGCAGCAAAATTTATGAGGGGTGCCCACTGTTCTACAGTACGAAGGAGAATCTTCTATTTGAAGGTGTCTTCTATTCAAGGGCCCTTTGATCCAAGACTGGTTGAAACCTAAAGAATCCCTGCAAGCGTTAACAAGGCCTCTTTGAGATAGTTCATCAATCATTTGCATTGGGATCGCAGGTTCCCGTCTTGCTCTCTATTATAAAAATTGCCTTCTAGTTAAATCACAGTGCTTCTAAATTTACATCCTTCTTTTTCGGAACCTACGGAGACATAATTGCACATTTCCTATACATCTATATATTTTGTTCCCGCCATTTCTCCCAGATGAACTGTTTCCTCTGGGAATTTGGTGGTATGAAAATAGCCATTCTAGTTGTAATTGGAAAATATAGTCTTTAACCTGATCCCTGATTAGAAACTATGAATATGCAACTTTCATTTTAAAAAAATACATTTATATCTGCCTTTAAGAAACTCAGTCAGTATATGTTGTTTCCCCTTCTTCATTTGAACCACAGAATGATCCAGAAAAGCACAGATGGATGAATTAAATATGGCTTAGCATATTTTATGTTATGCTATAATTTGCTTAATTATTGTTATGCGATCTCCAATAGGTTGGTTTCACATAGTGCACTGGGCCGTAAACCTGTAGAACTCCCCAGACGGAAACCTCTAGAATTCAGCGACAAACTGCCAAATTATAATAAACTGTAACAGTAAAATAAGTTCATTACGCCTCTATTAGACTGTACCTTTTTAACATTAAAAAACCCTCAAATAATACAATAATGGAGAAAAAAGGTCCCCAAACTCTTCTTTTGGAAAGTTACTAAATCAGTGCTATGGCCTTCATTGCCCAAATAAAATAGTTTTTTTTTAAATGATCCCCAGTTGCAAAGAATTACCTGAATCTTCCATTGGCATGGTTAATAGACCACAATAATTTACAACCCACCATGGCTGGGTTTCACAACACAATAAGCAAAAACCAAACTATATTGTAGCTTAGAGCAAGAAGTGAAGAGTTACTAGCCCAAGCTATTCACTAAGTTTCATGATGGCACCAAGATTCAAAGCTGGATCTTTCCAGGCCTGGTCCAACAATCTTAGTAGACTAAGTGGACAATCTGTCCATCATTTGGTACTTCCAATGGATAGCTTTCATCTAGAATTTTCAATGGCCCAATGCATTTGATGAATTAAACTTCTTCTAGAAGGGATCAGGATGGATAATCCTGTTCTTCCCAGTATTTCCACTGGGGGAATATATACTCTATTTCAGTCAGCATGATCAATAATAAAGGATTCTAAGCTATAACCCAGCAATATCTGAAGGGCCACATTTTCTCCACCTCTGGCCCATACAATACTGCTTTCATACAAATTTCAGACTCTGAATTCATTTCCAAACTCAATCCAAGATATCTGATTATCTCCTGATCTTTTTTGGGATGACAATATGATAATCCTCTCATGCTGCATCATAGGTTTGACCAAGAGTTTTAAAAGAATCCACATACTATTGTGAAGACCAGGAACTGTTAGCAACCACCAAAAAACAAAAAGTTTTACCTTTGCTAGGAGAGTACAAGGTGTATACTTGTACTATCAAGAGTAACAAAATGGATCAAGTAAAGGTCTTTAATCACCCATGTGATTACTCTTCATGGATTTGAGAAATATCCTCTCTCCATATGAATCCCCTCTCCCAAGTAGCTTAGAGAAGCAGTACAACCCTGCACATCAGACTACCTTGCCTCTGAAGATGCCAGTCCCAGTTGCTGGGGAAACATCAGGACAACTGACAACTACCTTACGCAACCAGACTTGAAATCCTAGGCTTAGAAAGCTTAGAACTATATCGCCTTCGGCACGACCTAAGAATAGCTCATAAAATTATCTGCTATAATCCTGTCAATGACTACTTCAGCTTCCTGTCAATGACTACTTCAGCTTCAACCACAACAATACACGAGCACACAACAGATACAAACTCAAAGTGAACCTCTCCAAACTTGACTGTAAAAAATATGACATTAGCAACAGAATGGTAAATGCCTGGAATTCACTACCTGACTCTGTGGTTTCGTCACCAAACCCCCAAAACTTTACCCTAAGACTGTCCACTGTTGACCTCACCCAATTCCTAAGAGGTCAGTAAGGGGCGTGCATAAGTGCACCAGAGTGCCTACTGTCCCTGTCCTAATGTTCCCTCTTATCAGTAGCAATCTTATGTACACAAACAATGTTATATCTATGTATATTACTAACACGTACTTGACAAAATAAATAAAATAAAAAAATAAAAAAAACTTAGTGTCCTTTAAAGGGCTATGAGCAAGAAGGTCTCCCAACACTAAAAAATCTGCAGAAAATCGCTGTCCGGCAGTCTGCTTGCATGGAGCAGCTGTCTGAAGCACATGTGAGCAATCTCCCGTCCTCTCCTTATCAAGAGAGGTTCCAAGGAACCAGTCTACTCACCGGTTCCTTGGTTTGTGCCATGGTGATTGGCTCTATTTTCTCAGAGCTGTCTTTAGTTTGCCATATCTCCCCTGAAAGTCCAACTATTGCCAACTATTTCTTTCTTTGGAAAAACATTATTCCTGAGATCTGCTTGGGGTCAATCCTGCTGGCTTTTAGAAATGCTCTCACAATATGCCTGTTGCAGAAGGCTTTGAAGTTGGGTATATGTATATTGTATTGGGTATATTGAATGTTCCCTACTGTAGTCTGAGATCTAAAGGATCGGCTAGATTCCACACCACAACAGAGGTAACTGAGACAGGATAGGGATCGGCAATAGGGGCAGCAAATCTAATGCCAGTATAGTTATCCTAATGTTCTCAATGGTGAAATATAATTGGGATATAATCTGCTTTATCATTTTAGGGACTAATCTTTCTGTCTGGAAAGCAGAAGGAAAAGGGGGGGATATTAATTATGTGTAAGGAGCCAAAGGTACATGAAATAATTAAACTTCAGCTGTACACTATGATTAAGATACAATACTCTGCCTTACCCACACTTTGACCCATAGTCTGGATTTGAATGACATGCTAGGTACAGTATGTGCCACCAAGTAAGGGGCGTGCATAAGCACACCATCGTGACTACCGTCCCTGTCTTACTGTCCTATTGTCCAAATTTACCTGTACCTACTTTGCTTTTGTTTATGTTTATACCATACCTGCTATCTTGTACATGTTTTGACAAAATAAATAAATAAAAATAAATAAGTTAGATTAAGTGTATTGTGTGAATGCTGCTCTGTGCACGTCTACACCTGACAGAGAGCAGAGTGGATTGCTTCAGACTGCCAAAAACCAGTCTGGCCTGCTTTCAAGCTTTTAAGGACAGTTCGATCTAAATAGGCTTTGGGGATAAGTTTTATTACCTGCTACAATCCATCCATTTAGCTTCTGTGACCAAAGTAGAGGCAGTAAAAAAAACCTGATCAATTCAAAGAAAGAAAGAAAGAAAGAAAGAAAGAAAGAAAGAAAGAAAGAAGGAAGGAAGGAAGGAAGGAAGGAAGGAAGGAAGGAAGGAAGGAAGGAAGGAAGGAAGAAAGAAAGAAAGAAAGAAAGAAAGAAAGAAAGAAAGAAAGAAAGAAAGAAAGAAAGAAAGAAAGAAAGAAAGAAAGAAAGAAAGAAAAACCCTGATCTACAAGCTCTTCCAAGGACAGGAAGAAATAACCAGTTGATTACAGTAGGTCTTCCCTATTGGCCCAAGGGAGGTTTTCTTCACAAGACCGCTGGGTTTCTGCAGTTTCTTATGAGTTTTATTTATTTTTATTTTTTATTTATTTATTTTTGTCAAGTACATGTTGGTAATATACATAGATATAACATTGTTTATATACATAAGATGGGTACTGATAAGAGGGAACATTAGAACAGGGACGGTAGGCACGCTGGTGCACTTATGCACGCCCCTTAATAATAAATAAATAAATAAGTTATTTCTCAACTTATCTTTAAGGCATCAATTCAGGACCTGTATGGGCTTTATTTTTGACAGCAACAAATTAAAAGCTAAGCTTCCTTTGACACCAGGCAGTGTTCAGAGAAAAGACACTAGGGTTTCTTTAGGAAATAAAGATGATTTAATGTGAATCCCATGGACTTTGGGGTTATGTCACTGCTTAGTAATTGGAAGGAATTTTTACCCAAAGTCAAACATAGAACTTGGGAAGAAAACCAAGTGGACATCAGCCATTGGCCTCAGAATGGAATATGTGAATTCAGCGTCGTTGAAAAATCAGGCCATAACTAAAAGTTGCAGCATAGGTGGGAATATTAAGGTATTGTGTAGCATTGTACCTTGTTTTTAGGAGAAATGAAAGATTACAGAGGGAATTATTTACAGATTTGGGTCTGAATAAGTTATTCAATATTCCTCGCTTATTTATCAGCCATAGTTCTTATTATGCCTGACATGGAGGTGGAACTTCAAAACAAGTAGATAAGCAAGAAGAAAAAGCAACCCTGCAGATCTATGAATACCTATTTTTCTTCCCTACAAGGACTGCATTATCTCAAGTGGCAATTTAAGATTCTGCCTTCAAGTCTAGAGCAGATTTCAAATCTACAGTGGGTGGATAAACAGATGGGCTTGAAACAGGCCGAAGTGCACATGGTCACGATCTGCATGCTGGGAGACAAATTTTTGGGAGACAAATTCCTACTCCGGAGCTATCTATAACTATATAGACCTATATAGTTATGGATAGTGGGAGGAAGCAAACTGACGTGGGAGGAAGAGAGGTAAGTTAGAACCCACCCCTGAGTATAACTGTTTGTGTTGACCAACAAAGTCATATCAAGTAACAATTTTTATTTTTGCATTTATTTTGGTCATCACATCAGTGGTATCTGTGGTGGGTGGGATTAAGCACTCTTAGCGAAGCCCTGACTCTTTGTACATGCATGTGACAGTGAAACACATACAAAAGGGGGGAGTTTGAATCACACTGCTGCTGCCACCATCTTGCCTGTTTTGACTCAGCCTATAGTAAGGTGACCAGACGTCCCGCTTTTGGTAGGACAGACCCGCTTTTTAGCAGTTTGTCCCACGTCCCGCGTCGTTTCAGAAAAGTCCCGCTTTTTAATTTGAATTTGCTAGTTCGTTTCTTTTGTATTTCTTCTCTTCAATGAGATACATCCCATCATTTCTAGGGCTTCTGCAAATGAGTTCCTGCCGGTTTGGCCCAGCCAGTCGTTCGGCGTAGAGCCGATGGAACTGGCGGCGCTCGCAGCGCGGGGCTTCTCCCCCCGCTTCCCCCGGCCGGCTGGACGCCGCCATTTGGGTTATTTTGTCCTCTGCGCATGCGCAGAGGACAAAATAACCCGAATGGCGGCGTCCAGCCGGGCAGGAAGCGGGCGGGAGAAGCCCCGTGCCGCGAGCGCCGCCAGTTCCATCGGCTCTACGCCGACGAACAGGTAAGCCTGCGCCAGTAGGAACCCACCCCGGCTGCGATGAAGGGGGGGTGTTTGGTGGGGGGTGCACAAAGCTGCAGGATGAGACGGACCCCTCCCGTCTTGCTCCCCTAGAACCCCCCCCCCGTCAATGGTGTCCCGCTTAAAAAAAAAATCTGGTCACCTTAGCCTATAGATGCAGCTACACCCCATATATTAAAATATAATCCTGCATTTCCACATCTCTTATCAGGTGTCAGATACAAATCCCTAAATTTTATGACAGCAGCTCCACAGAGAATGATTTTACTCTCTATCTGATTAATCTATACCAACCATTTTATCTGAGAGAGAATATCCCTCCATATGTATAAGATATTGTTTGATGAAGATCCTTCTGAAGTCTAAATATTTGCTCTCTACATGCAACTTATAAAGTGGCAGGAAATTAGGCTCAAACGGAAGATTGCTAATGATTATTCAAAGCTCAGTATGAATTTAATAATATAAGTGGAGATATATCAGTGATAACTCTGGTATTTCATACGGTTTTTCTTCACATTTCTTCAGATAAAAGCTATAATGCTGTGCAGAATAAGTATAACTGAACTCAGAGAGTTTACTTTCAAGGAGTGGGCTAGTTAAAGTTGGCCAGCAATCTGTAAGTAGGTTTCTGGATGGGTGAGTTTTTATTCCAGGCCAGTATGTCTTCAACTGGTGCCCTCCAGACATGGTGGAGTTCCAAATGCTACAATGCCTCAGTCAACGAGGCATCGAACATTGCTAATCATGCTGATGAAGATTTATGGAGATGTGTGACCTATTCTGACATATCAGGTGGGAAAAGCCTATTCAACCCTGCAGTGAGGTGGGCTGTACAACTTTTTAGGTAGTTACATCTACAACAGGGGTGTCAAACTGGCGGCCCGCAGGCCGGATGCACCATGCGCAGGCCACACCCACCCAAGCTCCGCAAATGGGAAAAATGTCGCAAAACGTCACGTGATGGCAACATGATGCCATGAGTTTGACCCCCGTGATCTACAATTAGGAAAGCAGGTGGACATTTTTTCACTCGCATTCCATCTCTTCTTGCTTAAAAATCTCTTTCTGTTTCTTTCCCATATTACTTTGCACAATGACTACATTCACATACGAGTAATCCACATTTAGCAACTGCCTCATTTAGCAACCATTCACAGTTACAAAGGTGATAAAAAAGTAACTTTATGACTAATCCTCACATTTACCCCTCTAACAGATCTGTAAAACAAAGGAAAGCTGAAGTAAAATCATAAGCACAAGAGCGGTTTCACTTAGCAATTGCTTCTCTTAATGACTGAGTTGCCAGTCCCAAATTCCCCCCCCCCCCCAATTATGGTTGCTAAATGAGGGCTACCTGTATTGTCCTATGATCTGACTTTTAACAATTCTTAAATCAACTACAACCAATTAGCTTCATACAGCACACTGTGCTGGAAATAAAAAAAGCATGTCAGGTTTCAACATGTTATGTGAATCAAATTACTCTCTTCCTTTCATTTGTACCCTGCCTCTATTCAAATGCACAGAGATGCTTTTTGAAACAAGAGATTTTTGTTCCAAATCCTTTGACGTGTGTGTGTGTGTGTGTGTGTGTATGTGTGTGCGTGTGTGTGTGTGTGTACCGTGTTTCCCCGAAAATAAGACCCTGTCTTATATTTTTTTGAACCCTGAAATAAGCATTTGACCTTATTGCCATGCACTCAAAAGCCCAATTGGGCTTATTATCAGGGGATGTCTTATTTTGGGGGAAACTGTGTGTGTGTGTGTGTGTGTGTGTGTGTGTTTGTGTTTTGCTGAGCCTTGCTTTCTGCCCTGCAAGAAAGCTACGAACTGTAATCTTAAACATATAGGGACAACCACTGAGATGAATGCTGGTTTTTTCCCCCCTTAAATAAAAATATTTCACATTTGCTTTTCTCAATAGAAAGGGTGCAGCCATCAAAGGGGGGAAAGTGAAATTATATGGGTGTGCTTAGACAAGGAAAGGCCAGGTTACAAACCCAAGGCCCACAATTCCTATTATTTGTGACTTGCCCCACTGAGTGCAATGTAGTACATGTATTCTGTGTATAATAATGCAGATACCTTTGGTCAGAGAATTTTCTGTCATTTTTCTATCTCAGTTAATGCAATGCCTGTGCAGCTGTTTCAGCTCGTGGGTGTCTATGCAATAGGGACTTTGTCCTTGTGTCAAATATTATTGCCTGCCGAATTCCCTATGTCTGTAGATTCCTTGTTGTGCGGGTATGCCTGGCCCCCTCCCTGTCGTCTTCATGCCCAGGCTACCATCTGGCTTTGATCACTCCCCCCCTCCCCACTGGCGACGAGGCTCTCTTCTGTGGTTTCGGATGTAGAAAATGTTCCAGGAAGTGGCTTCTCTCTTTGGATTTATTCAGGCAGCCCAATCGGAAATTGTTACAAAGGCAAAGGGTGCTGAGTGTGGCCTGCTTGGCGCTACCCTCTGCTGGGCTCTTGATGGCTTATGGCCTGGGCTGCTGGTCTTCCCCATCCCCACGCGCCCAGGGATTGTGGCTCTGGAAAAAGTTTTTCCCCTGGCGTCACTGTGAAGGAAGAGAGGACTGAGTTGGGGGAAGAAAGAAGGGGGAACAGACTGGCTTCACACTCGGACTGAGCGCAGCCTGGGCAGTGAGCCCAACTCTACTTTTTGGGGGGGGGGGGGGAGGTAAAGCAGTCCAGGAAAGACCGTCAGCTTCCTTGCAGCTTTGGCATCTTATCTTCCATTGGAACTCAGTTTGTTTTACTGCTGGCTGTGATATGTCTGTGGGTGTCTGAGGTGGGTGGATAAAGATTCTGGAAAACGCTGCCTCTTTTTCTAAAGGAGACGATGGAAAAGCAATGATGACAGTACAAATTTCAAAGTAATTTCTAATGACCAATGATATGAGCTGAAGCCTACTCCTCATATGAGCTTGAGATGGCTGAAAACATAAAAAAAAAACATGGCTTGGTATACAAAGGGACATTCAATGTCTATGGAGATTCTCAGTCATCCAAGTCATGGTTGTCCCAAAGGTGCTTTTTCAAGAGACAACTGGACTTCCTGGTTGTTCTTTGAAGACTTTTCACTTCTCATCCAAAAAGCTTCTTCGGTTCTAAAGAAGCTTCTTGGATGAGAAGTGAAACGTCTTCAAAGAAAAACCAGAAAGTCCAGTTGCCTCTTGAAAAAAGCACCTTTGGGACAAAGGGACATTAAATCTCCCTGGATATCTTGCAGTTGAATCCAAGGCTCATTCCAGTCAGCAAGTGAAATTGTGCACAGGGGATGCAAAGAGTTCAGTCCATAACCAATTAAATTGGTTTGTTCCATCCAGAACAACTACTGCAGAAATTAACCATGGTTAATCCTGTATAAACAACAGGAGCATATTCTGGTAGTGAAGCTTGTCTGTTTAGCATCTTGCACAAGTTTCATGTAGTTGCTCTCCTTGCTTCTGGAAATGTGCTGTGGGATGGGTAAGCAAGGAGTACCAAATGAATTATTTGGAGGGAAAGTGGGATGGAATGGAATCTGGTAATAGAAATGTTTGTGATGCCTTCAAGGTACAAATGCCAATTTGTATGAGTCCAGAATGGACTCTCGGAGCAATTCCAAGTTAAGTGTTGGTGGGTATGCTTCAGCAGGCACATTGAGAGGGTTTCAATGGACAGGAACATTTTTACCTCCCAGCTTTCCTGGTGCAGAAGTAGTCTGCACTCCTCCTTTCCTGCTTCACACTCATTGAAAGCTTCATGAGCTTGGTGCTCTCTGAGCTTGCTTGTTTTCTTGCAGATGTTTCATTACCCTAACTAGGTAACATCATCCGTGCTGATGATGTTACCTAGTTAGGGCAACCCAGTAATGAAACATCTGCAAGAAAACAAGCAAGTTCAGAGAACACCAAAGACGCCTCATTTCAACCCTGAGCTACAAATGTTCTCCTTTATTGGCTTCATGAAATGTTGTGGGCTCAAGGAGGAAAATGCTAGTTTAACATGAATATGGGCAACTGAAAGTTACCTCAGCCATTGGCTGGAGGCAAGGTGATAGCAAGATCATAGGAACATTCAGAAAAAAATGTCATCGGGGCACATCTGTACCATTGTTATGCATGCACAAATGGAGTGTGATAATAGTCAATCAGTATATATGAAAACCATAAAACAATCATGTTTATACTCTAGGTGGCAGCAAAGGCTTATTCTTCTAGCAGTCTGTTTTCAACTCCTGTTCATAGCATGTGCCCCATAAAGGAGCTAAGCTGTGTTAGACTGGTAACTTACAGCACCTTTTAACATTATTGAACGATCATTGTGGCAAAACAATAGCAATGAGGTCAAGAAAGTGATGGCTCAGTAATGCTAAGATGTGGTATAAATTATTAATAGGGACATGCCACATATCTGATAGAATTGGAAACCCATGAATCTGGAAGATACTAAGTGGAGGAAAGTGTATATGGACAGGAAAAGAAAAGGCTGCTATTATTTCTACTTTTCTTTCTTACAACTTTAATCCTTACAATACAATGAAATCTTTATAGTGTTTAGGAGAGGGGGGGGAAGGGGGAGGGACCTTTTTTAGTTAGTTCAATTTTATTTCCATTTTGTTACACCTTTGTCTAAAATTAAATACACCCAGAACCCAGTTCAATTAAAAGTCTTAAATCCTCAAATTTTCATTAACCAGTTTCATGTCAGTATTCAAAGTTTAATGCTAATGTGTAAATTTAAATATTTGTGGTTACCGGTACATGTTTGTTTGTTTATTTATTTATTTACTGGAAAACTCTTTGAAATGTTAGAGACCAGAGCAATTTTTTTCATTTCTTTTTCACCTCTTTTCCCTTATGCCCTCCTCTCCTTCCGTGACATTTCTGCTGCTCCGTCTTATGCTTCCTCTTGATATCTGCTAGAAATATTCAATAGAACATAGGACATTAGTCCCTCCTTCTGGCAATGGAAATTCCCCATCCATTCACTATATTCACCTATTCGACCATGATCCTTATTCTAAGCTTTCTAGTGCTTCCAAGGTGTTTTGGACTAAAGGACCCATAAGTGATGCCCATAGCCAATTATAAAGTATCAATTTATCAAAGGTAAACTGGTACAGCTGCTCCTTGACATGTTCTTTAATTTCCCAGGATGCTTATTACCAATACTTTAGGTTAGCTGCTTTCCCAAAAGACCACTAGCCACCATGTTTTTATTTCATAAGAATGGCTATCCAGAGACATTCTCGGAAATAAATTGGATGCTAGAAGTTGTTGTTTTATTTGGCAACCTCCTAGCTGTCTCCTTTTTTCTTCTTCTTCTTCATTAAAAGACTTGGTGGGCTTTCTGCTACACCTAATCTGATATACATCTCAAATAGTGTGGAGAAACCAGCAGACAGCAAGAAAGGTGGTCACTAGCACACTGCTGTCCATGAGCAATGTGCTGCCAATCCCTTGAGTAATCTACAGGTAGTACCCAACTTATGACCACAATTTCTGTTGTTAAGTGAGATATTTGTTCAGTGAGTTTTGCCCCATTTTATGACCTTTCTTGCTGCAGTTGTTAAGTGAATCACTGCAGTTGATAAGTTAATAACCCAGCTGTTAAGTGAATGTGGCTTCCCCATGGACTCTGCTTCTCAAAAGGTTGCAAAAGGGGATCACATGACCTTGGGAACACAGCAATGGTCATAAGTATGAACCAGTCGCCAAGCAGCTGAATTTTGATCACATGATCATGGGGGTGCCACAAAGGTTGTAACTGTGAAAAATTGTCATGAGTCACTTTCTATTCTATTCTATTCTATTCTGTTCTGTTCTGTTCTGTTCTATTCTATTTTCACTGCCATTGTAACTTTGAACGGTCATTAAATGAACGGTTGTAAGTCAAGGAGAACCTGTACTTGAAATGCAGAGACAGAAACCCAGCTATAGGGGATCTCTTTTGGAAATCTGAACAGTATTTCTGAGTTACCTAAAAGCCTAATCTAACTAGTATTAAAACATTGCCAGCATTGTCTTTGGCTTTCTTTTATTCAGGAAGTAACACGTCAATTTACCTTAGGGATTTTTTATACTTCTTGCTTCATTCTACAATGACCTAGTTCTAAAAATCCCAAACCTCCAGAAGTTCTTGAGTCTCACCACTAAGTGTCACTGGATCCTCAGAAATGTTGGGAAAACAAATTATTTTCATTGGACTTTATTAAAAATCGTGCTATTCTTTCCTCTGTCCAGCACAGATTTTCACAATTGTTCTAATGCACATCAGGTATTATTTATTGCCATCAGAACAGGAAACAATCACAGATTGGATTTATGCTTGGTCACCAATTTAACGTTTACTAATCTGAAGGCAAATATCTATATCTCAAACAAGACTCATAGCAAAACACTTCGGAAAATCTGGAAGCTGCACACTTATCTGTCTCTATAGCACTCATTATGGTAGTCCCGAGCTTTAGGGATTTTGCTGACAGAACATTACATTTTATTTTCCTTATATTTGATTTTCTCTCCATATTTGTCCAAAATAATAAAGATTTTTATTGGACTTGCTTCTACCGGAAGCTTTCCACAGAGAATTAGTTTTTAAATGACTGTGGTTAAGATTCATCATCTCCTACGGTAACTTGTGATAGTTTATGGAAATGTTTTATTTCTTAACAAATACTTTTGTAGATTTCATCATTTGAAGAACATTTTTGAAAACATAAAACGGTATTAAACGCAGCCTCCCCCTCATTTTTAAACTTTCTACTGCATTGTGACTTTCTTTTCATATATCTCAATGCTTCCACAAAATTATGCGTCATTTCTTACCACAGCAATTTTTTTGGTTGTAAAATCCTCAACTTGGTACAGATGATAAAATATGCATCCAAGAAGCTTAAAGCATCATGCATAATGGATTTTGGCCTCTTTTGACTTTTCACAAGACTATTAGATGGTTATGACTCATAAGTCTATTAGATGGATGTGACTGAGAGGATGTTACTTAGAACTAAAGAGAGTTTTAAATCTAGATGTCCCGGCAGGGGTGGGTTCCTCCTGGTTTGGACCGGTTTGCCCAAACCGGTAGCGACCCACTGGTAAGGTCACGATGACGTCACGGACCCCGTTCGGTTGGTGCCGGTCCGTGGGTGCCGCCATCTTTTATTTTATTTTTTGAATTTATTTGATTTTTTTTTCTTCTGAGCATGCGCAGAAGCTGACTTTCCGGCACTGTGTATGCGGTCATCATCTTGTTTTCGGCTTCCCCCTCCCCCCGGACTTTTTGGCACTGCGAATGCACGCGCGCCCATGAGGCGCGCCCACGCAGCGCAGGAGGAAGCGAACCGGCAGCGAGGTAAGTTAGAACCCACCCGTGTCCCAGTATGCATCATTATTATTGTCTGTTATATATGTTGTCTCAGAGAGACTTTATGATATAAAACCGTCATAGTAAGATTACCAGATGCTGTGGATAAACATGACCATCTAAATTTCCCAGAGGCAGATATCTGAGCTACAAAGGTCTCGATTTGCACCCAGCAGGATTCTCCTTACAACTGTATCGCAGCAAACAAATATGTTTGCATATTCTTAAGGATTTATCAATGCCATGTCTTTGCATAACTGCACCCTCATGTGATGCCATATTTTCTCATGAGAAACACAACATTGTAGTTGATCTGCTGATTTTTTACAGCTTCCTTGTTACTCTTTTGAGCATTATCCACATTCCAAAGGAGAGAAGCCCACTCTTGCTCTTCATTTGCTTCCTGTCAATAAACTGACAAGAAAGTTGTAACACAAGTTCCTTTGGTCATTTCAAATGTTACTCGACAGATTTAACAACACTCATAAGAGAGTCAGTAATGGACCCGAATGGCTAGTATAGTCTTCTGCGCTGAACTGGATTTTGAGACTACAGAAGAGACTAATTTTTTTTATAAACACTGGCCTAGGTTCCTGCTGAGACATCCCTGCATTCACCAATTGCAAACTGGCTTCTATTTCAGCATTGACATATGGTTGCAACCATATGGTCTGGAGGATTACTGTTATTCATCCTTTGAGGAGGAGTGGCTGGAGTCTCAAGAAGGCACTTTTGGAAATATTCCTTTGTGACTCACCTATATTGTGGGAGATGGTCCAAGAGATATTGAATAGCTCTGGAAATCAAGTAGCACTTATTAAGAACAGAGGAGGGATGGATCTTGTTAGGTTTGAAGTGAAGGAAAACAACCTAACCTTTATTCTGAGACAGTGGTAATACAATCTGTCAAACCATATGACCCCACACTGTTAAGCAGTTTTAAGTCCTGTGGATTTCAATTATAGGTTTTAGCATATTGCTATACTTGCTGAACTAAGTAGGGATAAATCTACAGAATGCAGTGCTTATTTTGATTTGGCTTAGTTGGGGAAAAGGTCATTTGGCATTTGGCAGTTAAATAGTCCTGGCATACTGAGAAAATGCTAGAAGACTGGAGAGAAGCTAGTGTTGTTTTCATTTTTAAAAACCTCTTAGTTGAACTTCAATGCCTGAGAAAATCCTAGAAAAGACTATCAAAGAGTGGGTTTCCTGCAAGCAGGAAAGAAGATTGCTTAAAACAAACATGGATTTGTTAAAGCAGGTCAAGCCAGATTAATTTTAATACTTTTTTATTTTTATAAAGTGACTAGATTAGTTGCCCAAGAGAATGCTGTAGCATACTGTGCTTAGATTTCAGAAAACATTTAATAAAGCTAATTATAGTCTAATTCTTGGTAAAATGAGGCAATGGGGATGGATCG